>JAJGQD010000008.1:856301-1471813 GCA_020882685.1 Aphelinus atriplicis
TCGAGGAATTTCCACCATCAGTTGCAGCAACATTAAAAGATCCAGCTGAAGAACTCTTATTGTTGATAATACCTCAAAAGTCAACTGTTCCAAATTCGAACGATCCTCATCATTCAAGTTCTGGTTCCATAAGATCAAACATTTTGGCAAGTTCGGATAATTTTCTACCAAGATCAACTTCATCGCCCATCAGAGATTCACCTGAATCTCCTGATACAAGTTTAGCATGGTTTCATGACCAAGTATGGGAAGAGGATGGTCTTCACTATCAATAAAGAATTCCAGCTATTCGCACCAATCAGAGTATCAAACAATTTGTACGAGGATGATACTTCATATGAGTATTGACATCCAAAGCGAACAAAATGGAGTTATTCCTCGAATATTTGGGGGATACCAAATTTAAATGTATGGTATAAATGCATTTTCGTTGTGAATAAATGTAAATAAATAAAAGAGAGAGAGAAAGAAAAGGAGGGGAAAACGAATCACTTACGCATCCTATACTTTGAATTCGTTCATCCTATAAGGTTCGCAAGTGATGAGAATTGGTTGTTCCTCACTAGAAGGGGGCGAAGGTAGGGGCCCTCTTCCCTTTCTCTCTAAAAAATTAGACTTAACGTAGCATATAATAGTTCTCATCCTATACTGTGAGGGTCAGTCTGCATCAGCCTCTTGTCATATCAAGTCGCTTTTGTAGCGTCCCGTGCACGTGCCGCGGAAGGCCAGCGGTCATCAGCATCGGCCGGAAAAATGTGCAGACGGAGGATTTCGCGATCGCCCGATTGACGCGTCGCGTTCCCCGATTGGGCGACGGATCGAGCTGACTGTTGCACCTGACACGAGCCGAGGCATTAAATACGAGCTCCCCCGCGGACTCGGCGTACTAACTATCCGCCCAGCCGTCTCGTGCAGGTGTAAAAGAAGCTCTGGTTACCCGTCGTTGGACGCGACGTCAAGAGGACGACCTCGAAAACCTCCGCCTTAGTGACTCTAAGTTAGTGACTATAAGTGTAGGTTAAGTGAAAGGACGTAGTGTTTTTCATGTGCGCAACTTAGACACGAATTCTGTCGCCAATCTTCCGATTGTAAGGTAATTTAATAAGTATAAGTATATTATAAGTTATATCGCCCCTTCGCGACTTAGCGTAATATAGTAACATCGTATGATACTATCGAATATGTTATAAAATATTGTATTTCGCCGTTTCTCTACCTATTATAATAAACCTAATAACATTTACATCTACTCTTCTAAATTTCCCCTCTCTCCGTTTAACAATTGTATTATTAAAGTAAATTCACAACTATAATATTCCACCCGATTTCGCTTCACGAGTTCATTTTTCGATTAACGTGTTAATCTTTGTGATTAACGTGTTAATCTCCGTGATTAACGTATCAACTCTCCACCCCTGATTAACGTGTTAATCCTCGTGATTAACGTGTTAATCTTCGGGATTAACGTGTTAATCTTCGTGATTAACGTGTTAATCTTTGAGGCTAGCTTGTTAATCCTCGAGCGGGATAACAAACAAGGTAAGCAGGCACAAGAAAGGCCAGGGCCTAGAGCGTTTCCCTTTCTTTTATCTATAATACCAGTCCACCCTTCAGGCCGGACACGACATTTTGGCATCCCTTGTGGGGAACGCTCGATTTGTGGTTGCTTGCTTCTGTTTGAGCGTTCGATAACATGTCACACCACACTACCCTCGCGGAAATAGAGGCGATCCCTGAGGAAAAAGCGCGAACCGCAGCTCTCCGTGAATATTACAAAGATCGCGAATTACAACATCGTGAAGAAATTTCCAACCTTAACAAATCCGTATATTCTTTTCTACAATCAAATACCATACAGAATGCCCTATTAAACATCCCTTTATTTAACGGCTCCACACCTCTTGAAGACTTCGTTCAAGACATAGAAAATTATCGCGGTACCATTCCCGAAGCCGATGAAAATCAGTTTATGCGTGGAATTTTAACTAAACTCCGAGGCAAGGCTCGAGAAAGAATTAAGGGAAAAGAATTCAACACCATCAACGATCTCATATCCCATTTACAAGCCCACTTCGCGCCCTCAAAATCATGCCACTATTACGTGAAGGAATTGACCAGTAACTGTATGCTGAAGAACGAAAATGTCAGAGATTTCCACAACAGGCTGAGCATGCTTGTGAGAGGAGCCATCGCTGCCTCAGACGACGACGAACACGAAGTGGCTCTGCGAACCTTTTTAGAACAACTGGCAAAGGAAGTATTTATTTCAGGTCTTCCAAGAGGATGGCGCTCTCAGTTAGCCTCCTGTATTACCTTCGACGGATCTCTGAGCAAGGCCATAGAACTGGAAAAACTTGACCATTTACCTACAACTAACCAAGCCGATGTATTATATATGTTAGCTCAATATAAATCGGAACAGGCTTTGCAAAATACCAGCGTTAACTCTTTGCGACCTGGAACCCCCGTAACCATCTCCGCAGGTGATGATTTGCCATACGACGCGTATGGGAGGCCACCCACGACTATAGACATTAACGACCCCAGACTATACGATCGGAATAATATGCAGTACGTGTATAACAGCAAAGATACTAAACTGAAAAAGGCCGTTACTATATCACCGGAAGGGAAAATTTTAGCTCATCCTGCCCTGAGTTACGGTTCTCAGGTTCCAAATGACGACCGAACACCAACCACTATATTAAAAAGATCCAACAGCCCATACGGAAGTGCAGCGCGCTCGCGCTCTCCTGGTCCAGGATTCTCGCCGCAATATGCACAACAACCAGTTCTACCATTGATGCAACAGCCGTCTACTCTTGTACCCCAACAATACGTTCAATACGTCCCACAATATATACCCTGGCCACAACAGGCCCCACAACAATTTTTACCACAACCTTATATCCCCTCAGCTACCCCTCAATTTCTAAACTCGCCCGCCGTACAGCAAATACCCGCATACTCTGCCCCTACCAACAACCAGACCAACAACCAGGTGCCTAATCAATCAACACCCAATTATACCACTCCTCACGGCCCAAACTCCAACAACGGGAATTTAAACTTCCCTGGAGCTCGCAGCCAGAGCGCGAATGCGAGCCGCCAGCACTTGGAAAATCGCGCCCAAATGCGCTACATAAGCGCGTCCGAGTTAGATACGCAGGAGGAACAGGAAACGGTCCCAGAGTCGAATTAAATAACCACAAGTTCAAATCAGGAAAAGGAATATTTTTCCTAGACTCCGGATCCGAGATCAATGGGATCAAACAAAGTGCCTTACGACCGGACGTAAGAGTTAACATTACCAAGAAACTCCGCATTACGGGAATCTCACCAGAGCCCATATATAGTTTAGGATATATATATTTAAGATTATTTCAACGCCGCCATAAATTCCATGTTTTACCTTCGAATTGTATGATCAAGGAGGAAGCCATCCTGGGATCAAGATATTTTAGAAAGGAGAAAGCACGGTTACTTTTCGATCATAACATCATGCGCTTATCCCGACACCCAAAAACTTCGGTTCCTTTTCTCGAATTTCAAAATTCAAGCACCGAATCAGAGTCCAGCTCCGACTCCAACTACGACTCAGGATGTCCCGAAACCGACGATTCAGAAATAGAATCTCCGTTTGAAGATACGATTCCTTTTTCGAATATTAGCAATATTACCAATGAGATGTCAAGCGAACCAAAGGCACCCCATAATCTTCCTTCACCCCGGAAGGTGAAAAATCGTGATTTGATGAAATACCGCCTACATCCTCGAACAAAAACCCCCGTGGCCATCCCCTTGACCGAAAATCCACCAGACGGAGAATTCTACTTGCCTAGAGTCGACACTCTTCCCGGAGTATTCTTGGGAGAAGCCGCCGTAACGGTAAAAGATAAGGTCTGCTATGCTTTAGCTATCAACACGAATGAAGAATACATGGATATCGAAATCCCCGCCCAACACCTGGAACCTTTCGACATAGACGATGCTTCCGACTCGTTTCTTGAATCCGAACCGGAAATAAACCCTGGACCACCTCTGGGCCTGAAAGAACGCATCAAGTTGATACGAAAAACGTTAAAAAAAGATCATCATTCCAAAGAAGATTCCAAACAAATCAAAGACATCGCTACGCAATTTCCTTATCTCTTTTCACTCCCGGGAGACGCGCCGCCTCGAACTAACAGCGTATATCATAGAATTCCCACTACTGATGACTCTCCCGAATTCACACGGCAATATCGCATATCCCCTGGTTTACATTCGGAAGTACGTGACCAAATTCAAAAACTAATCGATGACAATAGGATACGACCTTCTAAAAGCCCGTGGAACAGTAGTCTATGGATAGTGCCAAAGAAGAGTCAGGACGGAACACTCAAGCATAGGTTAGTCATCGATTATAGGAAATTAAATGCTAAAACCGTGAAAGATAGATACCCACTGCCCAACATACATGAAATATTGGAAACTATGGGAAAGGCTAAATATTTCTCGGTCTGCGACCTGGTAAACGGGTTTCACCAACTCCCCGTCGAGGAAAAAGATCGACATAAAACCGCATTCACAACCCCCTACGGTCATTATGAATGGATATCTATGCCCTTCGGTTTATGCGGAGCACCACCTACCTTTCAGCGGTTAATGGACACCGTACTTTTAGGACTGCAGGGGATAGAAATTTTTGCATACCTCGACGACATCATAATTTTTGCAAATTCTCTCGATGAACATCGCAGAAAGATAACCGAAGTATTTTCGCGTTTGGAAAAGGCTGGATTGAAATTACAAATCAACAAATGTCAAGTCCTAACTCCCGAAGTTATTTTCCTAGGTTATAAAATAGATAATGAAGGCATAAAACCTAACCCCGAATTGGTGCAAGCCGTAACCGAGTTCCCTACTCCCACTAACTTAACCGAGGTAAGATCCTTTTTAGGGTTGTCATCTTTCTATCGGAAATTTATACAGCATTTTTCCGAAAAGGCTAAATCAATGAATGATCTCTTGGGAAAAGGACGAGAATTCACCTGGGGACCCGATCAGCAGGCCAGCTTCGAATGTTTAAAAACCGCCTTGAGTACAGCCCCAGTATTAGCTCCCGCAGATATGACCCGACCTTTTATTTTGACCACCGACGCCTCAAATTACGCCATAGGAGCAGTGCTAAGTCAAGTAAACGAAGAAAACGAAGAACACCCAATAGCGTATATGTCCCGAACTCTTAATAAAGCAGAAAGGAACTACTCTACTACGGAAAAGGAATGCTTAGCAGTCGTATATTCCGTTCAATACTTCAGACATTATTTATACGCCCAAGATTTTATTATAATCGGAGACCACGAACCTTTAACTTATATCGAATCAATTAAGGATCCAATGAGTCGATTGAACAGATGGAGGGTTAAATTACGTGGCTACAATTATACCTTCAAATACAAACCAGGTAGACTCAATTCCAATGCCGACGCCCTCTCACGAAACCCAATCGATAACACCCGGAAATTACCCCCGAAAGAACAAGAGGAAATAGAAAAACTTTCAGTACGTATGCTGCCTCTTGTACCTAAACCTACTAAAACATCATTAGCCCGCGCCAAAAAGGCCCGAAGCCTAAGCGAAGCCAGCGGCTCCGAGTCCATTTCCGCGATTCAAGAAGTAAAGAAGAAACGAGGCAGACCCATCGGCTCCAGAACCCGACCCCCGACACCCCCAGTAACGGGCGGGCAAGCCGACTTAAATGCAAGTACAATTGCTAAAAGGCTAGCCCTCAGAAGGAGAGAACCGATTAAAATTGCTACTCTCGGTCCTGTTACCCAATCAAATATCTCTAGCCAAGATACGACTGAATTATCAACCGAAGTAGATAGCGAGAGTTGCTCGGAAAATTTCTCGTCAGAACCAGTAGGAATCCCACTCCCACTCAAGGATAGAGCTCTCCTCCCCGAATTGATTCAGCCTTCAGAATCAACTGAAAGCGACACCACCTTCAGCGATTCTAATCTAATATCTCGATGTACCGGAGAAAGCGAGTTCGACGACGTGTTTAATGAGACTACGAAACCCTCAGATACGAAACTAAACTCGATCAACAATTCGGACTCTTCTTCCTCTACCGAAATGGATATTCGGAGACCTATTTTCCAATCTACCATGCGGCGTTCTACAGGACAACAAGAAAATGCAAATACATCTAAAGATGCGGCGCCCAATTCTTTATCTACTGATAGAATACAGCATATTAAATCGAGCCTCCTGCAAGGTACCTTTTGGTGGGATTCACTTGCGGAGAGAGACCCAGCGGAATCTCCCTATGATCCGGATTCAACCCTCCCACCGAAGAGCAGCTCTGCCCCAGCCTCCCCAGCCAAGGAAACTGTGGACGAGGAAATAATATCCCAATGGAAAGAAAACCGAAAATTGTTACCGCGCGCGAAATCCCCGATACCGAAACACAGAGCTCGTTCGTCGTTAATCCCTACCGTTAATCCCAATGACTCTCCTCCCTGCGAAATATCGGGTTGGCAAAACTTATCTACCATACATCAAGAGGATAGCGAAGAAGAAACCGACTCGGAATCCGAAGAAAGTACGAAAACATCTATTGCCCCCCCTCTCAGACAACATCAGAAACGACGCGTGACTTTTAACGAGTTACCTCATACGATAACGCCAAGAGATTCCCTCAACGCCGATGTTAATCCACAGGATGTTAACCCCGAACCGTCTGTGGCAGCACATGGATTAACAACTACTCCCACTCTTCAAAAATTAGTGAAGCAGGAGACTCAGAAGGATAACTGCTTCGGTAGTACTAAAATTCAACCCGAAATTAACGCAACCGCTACTCTAAGATCTTTGCAAATATTAACCACGAGAGAATCCCTGACTTATCTCAAGGATAATATAGTTCATTTTATATCAGAAGATGTAAAGTTGAATTCGGTTAACAATAAATTATTAACCGATATAAACGCTATATCTTCCGAAGATCTAATGAAACAATCACCTAAAGTTGGCGACGCAATAATTTCTAAGCACCGAAAAAGGTATATTTTAAGCCTCGTCGCTTGCGAATCCCCCAACAGCGATATTTTGCCCTCAAATCTTACGACCTGTTTTAAAAATCTAGCATTAGCATTACAAACCCATAAAATACAGTCATTCCGGCTCGCAAGGCACGGAGAGATTACCGACTCTGTGCCGCGAGGAATTTTTCCTCAAATTTTAACCCAAGAATTAGGAGACTTGCCTTTAGTTATTACAATATGTTTCGGCTCCTGTTCGGCGCCTCCTGACCATATGAAGCCCATCATCATTGAAGATCTGCATAACAGCCTATTTGGAGGTCACAGGGGAATTCAAAAAACTTACCGCCGAATACGAGATAAATATTATTGGAAAAACATGAGAGAGGATATTGAGGATTACATACGCCATTGTAAAACATGTCAAGTTTCCAAAGCCGTCAATTGGCGAACTAAAGAGCCAATGGTAATCACGGATACTCCTCACGAAGTATTCTCAAAAGTTGCAGTCGACACGGTGGGACCGTTTCAAACCACCACCAGCGGGAACAAGCACGTTTTGACTATGCAATGCTTATTATCCAAGTTTTGCATTGCCGTCCCCGTACCCAATATATCTGCAGTAACTGTCGCCGATGCTATCGCCCGAAACTTAATATCTCTGTTCGGAGTACCGAAGATAATCATCAGCGATCGGGGAACCAGTTTCAAAAATAAACTATTATCAGAATTTGCCAACATCTTTGGATTTAAACTAGCCACTACCACAGCCTATCATCCACAATCCAACGGATCGCTAGAACGAAGCCACTCACTACTAAACAGTTTTCTGCGAACTCGAGCAGGAACTCAATTAGATTGGGATAAACTTGTACCTTTTGCCATACACGAGTATAACACTTCGGTGCATCGAGCGACCAATTTTACTCCTTTCGAAGTTGTTTTCGGCCGAACTTGCCGAACTCCCGAGAGACTACCCAATGAGTATGAATTGGAAACATATCACTCATACCTCAAAAATTTGATAGATAGACTTCGAGAAATAAAAGATATTGCCCGAAACAACTTGATTAACGCTAAACGTAAATATAAAAAGGATTACGATAAAACCGCGAAACCGCAGAATTTAACCGTCGGTATGAAAGTCTACGTGAAAAAGGAAGCTCGCAAGGGCAAGCTGGACGCATTTTTCAACGGAATTTTTACCGTAAAAGAGATACATTATAATAATGACGTACTGATTGAATCTCCTAATGGAAAGATCGCACTCGTTCACATGGATAGAGTAAAACGAGCTTACGAATGAAATCTCGTGAATTTCAGACACTCGATACCCTAGAAGCTGCCACACGACTCATCTCGACCAGCACACTCCAACAGACAAAGGCCCATCATGTTAATGAAGAAAGGTCTGGGTGCTAACCACGCTACGATCCTGCCTTGGGTTTTAATCTACGCGTCAAGCCTCTACGCCTCTTCTTATGCCGACGCCTCCAGCGATCCCGACAGATATAGAATCAACATGCTAAGAAATAACCCGGGTATTTATTACGAATACCTAGGAGAGACAAGGCTAATCCGCTCACAATGGAAAATAACGGTCAGCCTGGATTTATCCAAGTTTGATGAACCATTCCAATGGAGAGCAGATAGACTTAGAACCACGTACAAGAAGTGTTTCGATACCTTACATTATAATTGCGATACCCTCATACCCATGGCAACCCTAACGCATACATTACAAACAATAAAATTGCTGCACGACGATTTATTAACTTATGTGAAGGAACCCCATATACCTAAACTATCCCCCCCACATACCCACACATTAGTAAAGAGAGGAGCACCCCTTGAATTCGTAGGTTGGGCTAATAGGAAACTGTTTGGGATAATGGATGCTGACGACCGAGAATTAATCTCTAAACAGCTCTCCCAATTGTACGAAAGGCAAACCAACATCTCCGTATTGGAAGGCGAACAGACCCACTTAATCAGATCCAATATGGAACATCTATACGATACCATCAGCAAAGATCGGACCGACTTCCAATTCCAATATGAGAAATTTTTAAATGCCAATTCTCAAGTAAGCGCGATGCTTAACTCCACTATTTTTGCTTCCGCTATATCAAAATGGGTACTGGACTTTGAGCAATCTTTGAATTTTGTAATAGCTACTTACAAAACTTTCCTCCAAGCCATAGATAGTACCACTAAAGGTCGACTTTCTCCCCTAATTTTCGACCACGTTCAACTAGGGTCGATCTTGAATTCTTTGAACGATTTCAAGTCCGGACACACTTTGCCTTGGGAAAAGGGAATAATAACCCCCGAATACCTATTCTCGGTAGCAAAAACCAACGTGATTTCTTTGAAAGGAAAAATAGTAATATCAATGCAGATACCATTGACTGACGAGCTATCATTTTCGCAATACTTACTGCATAGCTTACCCATCTGCGTAAGCACCGTCAATAACGTTACTAAACTTACTCAAATCAAGCCGAAACAACCTTACATTTTTGTAAGCAAAAATTTCAAATCATACTTCTTAGCTCCCGAAAACTTCGTTATGAACTGTATTTCCCATGACGAAATATTACTATGTTCACCCTCTATACCGATTCGAGATAACTCTCAAAATTTACCTTGCGAATTTGAATTACTTGCTACCCCTTCCCTCGATACCCTGAAGAAATGCAATCAAGAGTGGGTAAACGGTAAAGATGTTTTCTGGAAAAAGCTGAAATCTACAGACGAATGGTTGTTCTCTTCCGTAAACCCAACAAAAATCAGGCTGTTTTGCGAGGATGCCCCTATAAAAGAGATTCCTCTGAATAATTCCGGTATTTTGACTATCGACGGAAAATGCACCGTTAACCATAATGAAATCACGTTATACGGAGTTAACGACTTAAAATTAACAAAAACATTCTACTATGAACCGGACCTAGAATACAACACATCCTTGCTACTGCCTTCTATCCTAAACGAAATCAGCATTAACCACGAAAACCCCAACATTGAAGAACTAAACGTCTGGATGGACAAGCAAGACGCGGTGTCCTTTAAGGAACTGGAGAATAGATTCCGGGAAATCTCGAAACAAAAGCAATTATCAGAGAACAACACAACCTTATGGAGATACGGACTTCTTACCAACCTATTAACTCTAGTGGTTATATCCGTAATGTGTACTTGCTGCATGCCCTCCAGAGTCTGTTGCGCTACCATTATTTCGGAAAAGCTACAACTCCGAAAAACCAATGACCGCACCCCAGATCTACCCCCGTCGGAAAGACTCCCCCGAAGTCGTCCGGCATTAAGAAAATTATTACTATCTAGCGACGCTAAACATAGCCCATCATCAACAGGGCTAAACCAGTCCATAGAAATGTCATATAGCCGCGATTCACTTACGCTTCCGATACCAACCAAGAACCCATTGCCCCCACAGAAAATTACTTTCGCTTAGATTCGCCACCAACTATACGCTCCATCTCAGAGTTGCTCGCATGAAATGGTTAACATTCTTCAAAAAGAAATGTTAATATCGCATGATTAACGTGTTAATCCGGCGGTCAACATTCTTCAAAAAGAAATGCTAATATCGCATGATTGGCGTGTTAATCCAGCGGTTAACATTTCCGAAAACCGAAATCAATATCTCTCCGCCGTCACATGATTAATGAGTTAATACAACGATTAAAGATTTTGTTTCGAATGAAAAAACTCCCCGTACACTATACGTACATTTATTATTGCAATAGCTACATCAAATATATTACTCCATATGAAATAATATTTTAGAAAAACAATGTTTACTATTTCATTCATCCCAAACTCGTCTTGGCGCCAGTTGACCGGAATTTCTAGCCGCACAATGGATGAACCGTATCTGTGCCGCACTGAACCTAAGAACATATTATATAAAAGACATATTCATAATTTACGAATCAACAGTAATAAGAATTGACACTCACCTCCTTCTGAAATCTTGTAAGGCCAATTGGTAGTCTCGCTCTAAAACCTCCACCCTGAGCTTGAAACTGGCGAGAGAAGGTAGGGGATAACGTATGGCTGAGGTAGCACTGGAAAACTCGCCCCCGGTAACTGTGAATCAAAATTTTCACCATTGATCTTTTCTTTTTATGGCTACAAATTCGACATATATAATCAAATACGTACCAATATTGACGTTCGTCGATCTTAAATGCAGCACACGGGAATTCAGAAAAAAAATTTGCCGACGAAGCACAATTAAATACTTTGCCTGCATACGGAAGATAGTGTATAATCCAGCCAATTCTTGGGAATTTATAACTCTTTTACGCATCTCCACCAATTCCAAAATAATATTCATCAAATCCGCGTAAACGCGCACAACACCTGCGGACACCATGATTTCCTTCTCTCGACTAACCGCTGTAAGCGCGTCCATCTAAAACGATCCCTACAATCAGACCCCCTACTTCCTCCGGATAATAGGAAACCTAGCCGCTTTGCACCATAAGCACAATATTCGCGCGGTTTCAGAACCCGATCGCCTCTACGTCCGCGACCAAGAAAAGAGAGATTCAGATCTGTATAATTAATAATTACTCTAGATATAATGAGTTGTAAGAAAGATCCAATCACCCCTAAAATTCTCCAAATAACGACAATAAATTGTTGCCTGTCTCAAATTCTACCGACCCAGGTAATTTCATATATCATTAAGGAGATGGGTTGAATGGAGCTTTTATTTAGGCACTTAAGAAATTACGTTTTAGAAGTAAGGGACGTCGACGCACAACGCGACACAGATTTTGTATACATATCCCTCTCGGAGATTATAAATCGACCATGCTACCTGATCCCTGCCTCGGCGGACAAAGCGCACAGGTCAGCTCCAAGCGCCCCACTTCGGACCGAAGATAAAATTCTTCTAAGTATAAACATCCCGTCAACCTACCAGACTCGCTTGCTCACAGGAACACTCAGTACTTACCAGGCCTTCGAGCAATCACTTACAAGATGGATAAGTATTTGGCGTGCATTGAACGTGCGTACAAAAGACAACGCGAGTTGTTGGCGGACAATGCACGAGAGATGCGCGCATCAGTTCGCGAGCTCCTCCAGCTAGAACTGCAAGTTGTGCGCGAGCAAGGTTCTAACCCCGTTGCCGCCCGACCTAGGCCCAGGCAGCTGGAAGCGCTTGATTTGGCCATATATCGCTCCCGAAGCGGCGAACGACCGGCGCGAGTTAGAGCCGCGTCGTTCGCCGGAATAAGCGCACCCCTTGCGCCGCAACGCGCTCGCCATATCACCACACCGGAGCCGCCCCCAGCGAGCAGAAACATCCCGCAGCAGCAGACCGCTCTCGGAACATCATCCAGAACGGACCCAAGACGCATCCTGACCGCGTCGCAACTAGCACCCATGGGCCCACACGGCCTGGAGGCCCTCGTCCGGCGCGCGGACGAACCGACCACAAGCAAACGGGAGTACCGGGCACGATATTCCCCGGTTTCTTCTTACTCCTCAGGGGTCTCACGGCCGAACACACCGCGCGACGATCGGACGCCGACGCAGTCTCCAAGCCGGAACGCACCGGCGACACTAGGTGCAAGAGTGACCTCTGACATTGGCGAGACAGAAGCCCCAGAGGATCAAGACGCACGCCACCTCATACAGGCTACGGCTAAAAACCTCGTCGAAGCCATGGAAATAGGCATGACGACAGCCCCCAAAGCAGCCTCTCGCTCTCGAGCCCCCTCCGCAAGTAGCAGAGCACCAACAAAGAGGTGCCCCGCCAAGAGACTGACAAAGGCCGAGATCGAAAAGCTGCCGGCGGACGAACAACGGCTGCATTGGCCCGAATGGAACGTTCGCAACGAGCGGGCTAAGAAGGCCATGCTGGCCAAACGGAAGGCGAAATCCAAGGCCAAGAGAACCAACTTTGAGATGCTTGTTCCCAAAGGCACTCTCTGCGCCGAATGCAAGAGGCCAGGGAAAACGGACGGCCAAGGATGGCGAAGATGCACTAACTGCGAAATCTTCCATTGCGAAGAAACCTGCCTTCCGGAGCTGACGGAGCCTGAGGAGTACATTTGCGGATTCTGCCGCGAAGCAGCTACATAACATCACCACCTGCGCTCATTCTCGAGGCGAGAATATTTTCGGGGGGGAGGTGTAGCGTCCCGTGCACGTGCCGCGGAAGGCCAGCGGTCATCAGCATCGGCCGGAAAAATGTGCAGACGGAGGATTTCGCGATCGCCCGATTGACGCGTCGCGTTCCCCGATTGGGCGACGGATCGAGCTGACTGTTGCACCTGACACGAGCCGAGGCATTAAATACGAGCTCCCCCGCGGACTCGGCGTACTAACTATCCGCCCAGCCGTCTCGTGCAGGTGTAAAAGAAGCTCTGGTTACCCGTCGTTGGACGCGACGTCAAGAGGACGACCTCGAAAACCTCCGCCTTAGTGACTCTAAGTTAGTGACTATAAGTGTAGGTTAAGTGAAAGGACGTAGTGTTTTTCATGTGCGCAACTTAGACACGAATTCTGTCGCCAATCTTCCGATTGTAAGGTAATTTAATAAGTATAAGTATATTATAAGTTATATCGCCCCTTCGCGACTTAGCGTAATATAGTAACATCGTATGATACTATCGAATATGTTATAAAATATTGTATTTCGCCGTTTCTCTACCTATTATAATAAACCTAATAACATTTACATCTACTCTTCTAAATTTCCCCTCTCTCCGTTTAACAATTGTATTATTAAAGTAAATTCACAACTATAATATTCCACCCGATTTCGCTTCACGAGTTCATTTTTCGATTAACGTGTTAATCTTTGTGATTAACGTGTTAATCTCCGTGATTAACGTATCAACTCTCCACCCCTGATTAACGTGTTAATCCTCGTGATTAACGTGTTAATCTTCGGGATTAACGTGTTAATCTTCGTGATTAACGTGTTAATCTTTGAGGCTAGCTTGTTAATCCTCGAGCGGGATAACAAACAAGGTAAGCAGGCACAAGAAAGGCCAGGGCCTAGAGCGTTTCCCTTTCTTTTATCTATAATACCAGTCCACCCTTCAGGCCGGACACGACACTTTTCACAAGGATCAACTTCTAAAGCCATGGCCTCATCTTTCAATCACGACATTTATCGGTAATAATCTATTTGCTTTCATTTATTCCAGAGAATCTCATTCAATATTCAACACAAAAAAAATTTCTCATCAACAGATTCGAAGAAGCCAGACTGCAGAGTTACAATGGATTTCTATCAGCCTATGTGAATCCTACCCAGCTTGCAGCTGCTGGTTTTTATTACACTGAACAGATTGACAGGGTGCGTTGTTTTGAATGTGGAACCAAGATCTGTCGTTGGGAGGAAGGTGATGATCCTCTGGTAGAGCATCAACGTTGGGGTGCTCGATGCCGCTTTATCCGTAATTTACTAATAGTAATTACACAACACATATGCGACAATCCGGTTTAACAACAGAAATAAATATAAATTTTGGAGAAAATCAAATTAATCATGATCATATCGTCGCCTCCGAGCAAAAAGGGGCCAACTCAGCGTCCCGAACAAGAAGGGGCCAACTCGCTGGCCGGGCAAAAAGGGGCCAACTCGCCGTCCGTGCAAGAAGGGGCCAACTCACCGTCCGTGCAAAAAGGGGCCAACTCAGGCGAGTTTTGAATTTCACATAAAATTCAGTTCACGAATCTCTTGAGAAGTCTTATGCACGCTATGTGATAGCCGTAGTGCGTCTCTTTCAATGATTAGGTGATTTTCACGTAATTCACATGTCATCAGAATGTAATATGTCAAGTTAACTATTTACGTTAAACGGCTTTTGCTCGATGGTTTCTTTTAGAAACTGGTATACATATGTTTTTGACGTCGCTCATAGTGGATCCGGCCTGAAATTCTAAAAATTCAAATTAGAGCCTCTAAGATCACCTGATAAAAATTTGGAAAAAAATTGAATTTTGTTGAAAATTGGTATACATGGGTTTTCGAGGTCGCTGATCACGAATCCGGCCTCAGATTTTGAAAATTAAGATTAGAGCCTCTAAGATCACCTGACAACAATTTGGAAAAAAAATGAATTTTGTCGATAATTGGTATACATGGGTTTTTGAGGTCACTGATCACGAATCCGGCCTCAGATTTTGAAAATTAAGATTAGAGCCTCTAAGATCACCTGACAACAATTTGGAAAAAAATTGAATTTTTTCGAAAATTGGTGTACATGTTACAATATGCCCTACCTCCATTAGCCTTTGACCTTCGACAAACTTCCTCTGCTTCATGTTTTCCCCTGCGTAATCCCAATTATCGTTTATTTGTAACATACTTATGGAAAACTTGTCTCACTCCCCTTTACTCTAATGTTATGAGAACGGGAGTGGAAGCCATATTGGTACCACGTGACTTGATGTGACTTCCCAATATGAAGGAGAAAGATTCGTGGCTTCGAAGAATCACTTATTAGGGCAATTTGAATTAACTGGTATTACAAGAGCCCCAAAAGGACTTCCTATCGATGTAACTTTCGACATAAATGAGGATGGAATACTTCGAATAACGGCTAACGAATTCAAGTCACAGAAGAGAAAAGATTTAACTGTAGATGATAATTCACGTCTCTCCGGAACAGCTATTGAGGAGATGTTGCGTGTAGCAAAGAAATTCAAAGAAGATGACGAAATGAGCAGAAAAAAATATTTTGAAATAATCTCTATGAAAAGCAAATGCGAAAAGATAATTTCCATGGCAAATGATGAATCGGTAAAAAGCAAATATGAAGATTTCCTTAATTGGTTGGAAGAAAATAAGTCTGAAGAACTGAAGGTGATTGAAGAGAGATTTGCATTGTTACCGTCAAACTCTGATGACATTGGTTGTCATGATAATGATGAAGAATGTATTCAAATAGAGTAAATTAATAATTGTAAAACTGATTTGAACTTCTATATTATGGCATTTATTATTATTTTATTATGTCGATATGTATTATTTCCAACTTTACTTTCTGCCCGTGTTAGGGTTATTGGCAAACTGATTTTGACGTACGACTTGGGTCCGTCTTAATCTAATAGTTTACCGACATATTACTTCTGGGTCACGAAATATTATTCCTTATTAAAACTTATTAAAAGTGCACTCCAATACGGAATGACCAAATTGGAGACTGGGGTTGACCGTGAAGGTGCGAGTTGGTCTAATGTCCAAGCTCCCTTATTTAAACGGTAGAACGCCGACTCTCTTGCGAGAGAGTGCCGCGCTATACTTTATACACGTGCGACTCAACGCCTCGCCATCTACAGGCGAGCCATGGTACTTGGCCGGTTACTCGAAAATAAGTTCATACTCTCATATATAAAGCTAATTGGTAATTGAATCAAATCTTACAGTAATTGCACTATTGAGAGAGGAATGTTTCTAAGATCATTTAATTATATATGAACACAAAATACGCATCCGGCCTCAGATTTTGAAAATTCGAATTAGATCAAGCCTCTAAGATCACCTGACAACAATTTGGAAAAAAATTGAATTTTGTTGAAAATTGGTATACATGGGTTTTCGAGGTCGCTGATCACGAATCCGGCCTCAGATTTTGAAAATTAAGATTAGAGCCTCTAAGATCACCTGACAACAATTTGGAAAAAAATTGAATTTTGTCGAAAATTGTTATACATGGGTTTTTGAGGTCACTGATTACGAATCCGGCCTCGGATTTCAAAAATTCAAATTAGATCAAGCCTCTAAGAACACCTGACGAAAATTTGAAAAAAAATTGAATTTTGTCGAAAAGTGGTATACATGGGTTTTTGAGGTCGCTTATTACGAATCTGGCCTCGGATTTGAAAACTTCTAGTTAGAGCCTCAAAGATTAGCGACCGAGATATTAAAAAGATACTGTATTTTTATGGAAACTAGCAATAATCTCTCGCTCGCTTTCGCTCGCCCGAGTCTTTCGAGTGGATTTCAATTGAAAAATGTACAAAATATTCTATAATCTTCAATATTCAACTCAGTTTCAATAAGTTATACTTTTAATTTATTGAAAATAGATATCAATCGACATCATAATGCATATAAATTATAGCCCTCGATCTTCTCTTTCGATAGAAAATTGGAGAAAAGTGGTTTTCGGCAACGCGGCAAGTTTTCTATGACGTATATTACGCGCCCACGTCTATTTTTTTGGATTTTCCACCTCAGATTATGAAAGCGCTCATTTTCCTCTATAAATCTGCAAAATCAAATTTTGAATAGATAACCCATTTATACTATTTTTTCAACGTTTTCTGGAATCAAACGTCAAATGATTATTTTTGGTCAATACGCCCCCACAATATCAATTCTTCCAACACATAGCCAAATCAAATTGTAGCTCTTGACCTCCTCTTTCGCCCCATAATACCGAGTATTCTTCAAATCATCAAGTTCCATGTTGTATATTACTTCAAAATCTTTCGTATGACGAAAATTCGGCTACACATGATTTTCCACAACTTAGATCACGCTCACGCGTCTATTTTTTTGAATTTTTGACCTCAGATTATGAAAATGCTCGGCCTCCTCTATCGATCTGCCAGACCCGATTTCAAAATACTCTAACAAAACATTGTTTCCAAGAGAAAAATATGGGAATCATAAATTGTGTACGGATTAATTTTAATATAATGTAAATATTCAAGCCCATTAGATATTCTTTCGATCAAACATACTCTAAATGGCACCAGATCATAATCTCACGTATTTATCTGAAAGCATAAAAATCGCAAAGTAAACTACCAATTTTCAATTACATACTTCATGCCTACGCATCAATATTTTTGATTTTTTCACGATGAATAATTGAAGCGCTAAATGAGCTCTATCGATACCTCCAATCAAAATGTTCATCACGACGCTGTTTCATACATTTTCCAACGGTTCATGCGGTACAAATTGATGAAAGTCCGTTTTTTCCATATTTCACGCCCACGCATCATTTTTTTCAAAATTTCCACCATAGAATGGGAAAGATTTTCGATTGATTTATAAATCAGTGAAACTCAAATTTGCACCATACAACTATTTCACAGTTTTTTCCAATGAGGATACCAAAAAAACGCAACTTGAATTTTACCATTTTTGACATCCACGCATCGTTTATTTGTAAATTTCAATGCGGAACATGATACCGCAGGCAATTTCCCTTTGATCCGTTTTATTTGTTTTTATGGTAGTCAACTCCTTCATTGAAAAATCTTTCCATGAAATTTCCGGGAGGATTAACTTCACAGTTTAGTATAGTAGTGTAGATTAGTATCCATGGGTTTTTGAGGTTGCTGATTACGAATCCGGCCTCAGATATGAAGATTTCAAATTAGAGCCTCTAAGATTAGCGAACGAATATTTGGAAAGTTAATGGATTATAATAAAAATTAGTTTCCATGGGTTTTTGACGTCGCTGATTACGAATCCGGCCTTCGATTTTGAAAATTCAAATTAAAGCCTCTAAAATTGACGACCGAAAATTTGAAAAAATACTGGATTTTGATGAAATTGGTATCCATGGGTTCTTTTGGGCGTTGATTACGCCTCGAGCTTTGGATGGAAATAAGCCTAAACCTTCAACATCATCGATGGTAACGAAGAAGCATCCGTTTAGATGGTTTACTGAATAAAGAGGCATTTCTTCTACTCTGGTGTCAGCAAAAGTCGGTTGATTCCATTCAAAATAAACTTATGTTGGAAATGTAATAAGCATCGATCAGAATATGCAAAAATGTTTGTGGCAAGTATAATCTTCAATACTTGTACCAGAGGTTATGCTGTTACGCAAATAGAGTTTCACGGTATTTCACTCTAAACACTATATCAATTTTCTAGTTCTCATTTGTTCCGTTCTTTCAAAGGAACTTGTAGAACAAATCTACATTATATTAAAATTAATCCGTACACAAATTATGATCCCCATATTTTGCTCTCGGAAACAATGTTTTGTTAGAGTATTTTGGAATCGGGTCGGGCAGATCGATAGAGGAGCCCAAGCATTTTCATAATCTAAGGTAAAAAGTCCAAAACAATAGACGCGTGGACGTGATCTATTATGTGGAAAATCATGTGTAGCCGAATTTTCGTCATACGAAAGATTTTGAAGTAATAAAAAACTTGGAGAATGATGATTTGAACAAAATTCGGTATAATGGATTCGGAAGAGGAGGTCAAGAACTACAATTTGAACTGTCTATGTGTTCGAAAAAATTGATACTGTGGGGGCGTAATGGCCATAAAGACAATTATTCGACGTTTGATTCCAGGATAACGTTAAAAAAATAATATAATTGGGTTATCTATTCAAAATCTGATCTTGCAGATTTATAGAGTAAAATGAGCATTTTCATAATCTGAGGTGTAAATTCCGGAAAAACAGACGTGTGGGCGTAATATACGTCTTAGAAAACTTGCCGCGTTGCCGAAAACCATTTTTTCCAATTTTCTATCTGATAAACAACTCAGAAAATGACGATTTGAAGAACATGTGGTGTGATGGATCGAAAGAGAAGATCGAGGGCTATAATTTGTATGCATAATGATGTCGATTTATATCTATTTACAGTAATTTAAAAGTATAACTTCTCAAAACTGAATTGAATATTGAAGATCATAGAATGTTTTGTAGATTTTTTGATTAAAATCCACTCGAAAGACTCGAGTGAGCGACAGCGAGCGAGAGATCATTGCATCGTATATGAATAAAATTATGATTGGGAATATACACACGAATGCATGTATTAACTCTAAACGAGCGAAAACTAGAAGAATGTAATCACACTTGAAACAGTTTTTTCTATGAAGTCAAATATGAGATGGTTTTTTATTTGGGTAACCTTCTAAAAGGATGTTTCCTTGTTACGGTCGACGATGTTGAAGATTTAGGCTTATTTCAATCTGAAGCTTTATGTGTAATCGGCGACCTAAAAAACCCATGTATACCAAGTTCCATTAGATTCCATCATCTTTCCAAATTTTCGGTCGGCAATCTTGCAGGTTCAATCTAATTCGATGTTTAAAAATCTGAGGCCTGATTCATAATCAGCGATCATGGAAACCCATGTATACCAAGTTTTATTCAAATCCAGTATCTTTTCAAATTTTCGGTCATCAATCTTAGAGGCTATGATTCTAATATTTTAAATCTGAGGCCGGATTCGTAATCAGTGACCTCAAAAACCCATGTATACCAAATTTCATCAAAGTTCAATTTTTTTTCAAATTTTCGTCAGGTGTTCTTAGAGGCTTGATCTAATTTGAATTTTTGAAATCCGAGGCCGGATTCGTAATCAGTGACCTCAAAAACCCATGTATAACAATTTTCGACAAAATTCAATTTTTTTCCAAATTTTTATCAGGTGATCTTAGAGGCTCTAATCATAATTCTCAAAATCTGAGGCTGGATTCGTGATCAGCGACCTCAAAAACCCATGTATACCAATTCTCGACAAAATTCATTTTTTTTCCAAATTTTTGTCAGGTGATCTTAGAGGCTCTAATCTTAATTTTCAAAATCTGAGGCCGGATTCGTGATCAGCGACCTCGAAAACCCATGTGTACCAATTTTCAACAAAATTCAATTTTTTTCCAAATTTTTATCAGGTGATCTTAGAGGCTCTAATTTGAATTTTTAGAATTTCAGGCCGGATCCACTATGAGCGACGTCAAAAACATATGTATACCAGTTTCTAAAAGAAACCATCGAGCAAAAGCCGTTTAACGCAAATAGTTAACTTGACATATTACATTCTGATGACATGTGAATTACGTGAAAATCACCTAATCATTGAAAGAGACGCACTACGGCTATCACATAGCGTGCATAAGACTTCTCAAGAGATTCGTGAACTGAATTTTATGTGAAATTCAAAACTCGCCTGAGTTGGCCCCTTTTTGCACGGACGGTGAGTTGGCCCCTTCTTGCACGGACGGCGAGTTGGCCCCTTTTTACACGGACTGCGAGTTGGCCCCTTTTTGCACGGACGGCGAGTTGGCCCATTTTTGCCCGGCCAGCGAGTTGGCCCCTTCTTGTTCGGGACGCTGAGTTGGCCCCTTTCTGCTCGGAGGCGACGATATGTGTATAACTTGTTGCAATCAAGAGCGTAAAATTTTCTTTTTACCGTGTGGACATTTTGTCATATGCACGTCATGTGCAGATAATGTAACGAGTGATGTTCAAAATGTATTGTATGTCGTGAACAAATCATTTCGACAGCTCGTGTTTTTCTATCTTAATCTATATGTAATTGATAGGGTCTAGAAATAATAAATAAATAAAACAAATTATATTTATAGTTCTGATTTATTTATCCAACTATATGAGAATTATCAAATCCTAACCATTTCACATACACTTCATTTCCACGCTTTTTTATAACTTTCTCAACCAAATAGACGTCTGGATATTTGACTTTCGAGAGCTCCTGCTCGTAAAAACCACCAGAAACCGGTTGATCTTGATAATCTTTCAAATGATAAGTCACAGGACTCGTTTTACAAACTTTTTCAATAGTGAATACTTCTGTGGACCAATTGGGTGTATATCCCTTTTCGAAGACTTGTTTTACTTTACTTACTCTGACTTTATTATTGATCTTAAATTTTGCATCTTTAACACTATTTATTTTCACAGAAAACCGTTTTAAAACTTGAGCTTCATTTTCCAAGGTAACATCCTAATTATATCTGATGCAATTTTCAATTTTCGTTCGATTTTGTTTCACACGACTGTGTAATTGTTTTGACTCACATTGAATTATTATTGAATAAAAAAACATTGTCCTACTTGAAAAATGTGTATGATCTGCTTCTTGCTTTCTCAAAGAGGAAGCTTTGTAATGGGTTAAAAGTCGACCCATCGAATCGGACTTCGGGACCTCGATTTTCGTGGAAAACCAGAAATCTATGTATGTACATACGTACGTATGTGTGTGACTACTTTTTGTTTTTTTTGTTTTGGCATGCGATAACTCTCGAAGGTATGGTCCGTTCGTCCTGAAATTTTGCACACAGGTTGGCCTCCGGAAGATGTAAATCAAGTTCGGTGTTTAGCACCATCGGTTGTTGAGTTTCATGGCAACCAATGCTAACATGTTTTTGATAAAAGCTCCAAAAATCATCATCAATGTACGATGGGTCTCCAATACTTTCAGCGATCGATGAGAATCGATAAGATATTTATTTTGGGACAACCATTGTTCATTCTCCTAGCAACCATTGCTATGGTGATACGAAACTCAGCCGACCGACTTTTTTTTGTCGTACGATAACTTTCGAAGGAATGGTCCGATGGTCCTGAAATTTTGCACACAGGTTAGACGCAGCAAAATCTAAACGGATTTCAATTTTTAATAAAATCTGTTGTTTATTTCCCTAGCAACCGTTTCTAACGTGTTTTCTCTTGAAATCTCATAAATGCTCATTGGGACTATGAGAGTTTTTTCAGGATTTATTTACAGAACACTGAGAAGACTTTTCAAATTGGAATAGAATGTATTGTAATATTAAAGTTAAAAGCTATATAAAAAAATTTTTTTTTAGTTGAAAACATACATAATGGCGGCGGTGCATCTGCTCAAACTTGACTCTTCGATTTTGCGCCGTGCAACGCTGCGGTCCTTCTATTCGACTGAACTCAACAAACCAAATTTTTTTCGTTAAAGTATATTATTTTCTACAACTTGAACCTACAGTCAGCCAAAAAAATGGAAAAATAAAAAATATTGCACCTTTTAAACAAAATTATAGATTATTGTTTCCAAAACAAATTGTTATAAACAACACAAATGACAACATCTGTTTTAAAATTATAGGTTCACGGTATGTGAAATAGATAGACTAATTCCTGTGCAAAATTTCAAGTGAATCGGTCGACTAATTCTCGAGATATCTTGCACGGCGCGGAAAAAACAACGTTCTGAGAAAATGAGCGTTAAAGTTTTCGATGCCGCTCTGCTTACCTTTTGCGCGCATCAATTTGGTGATTCTGTAGAAGTGTTTAAAACTTTTTTTTTGAGTTTGAAACTTCGTAAGTATTTGTATGTAACATTCTTCAGATACTAAATGAATTTTGGAAGCCATAAAAAAAAAGAAAAAAAATCGAATTCTACAGTAGGCTCCCCCCTTAATGAGAATCAATGAGAATCGATGAGAATCCATGAGAATCGATGAGATATTTCCCATAGCAACCACTATTGATCTGAATTGTGATATTTGCTCCATAGCAACCGTTACGAAGGTTGGAAGTTTTCAATTTAAGACACATTTCCATCATTTTCGACGACAAAAGAAATAAAATTTTCCCGATTAGCTCCTTAGCAACCGTTGTTTGATGCCCTGACAAAAATTTACGTAAACTTACGTGAAAAAATTTACGTAATTTTACGGAAGAAAAATTGACGTAAGTTTCGTTTCCAATATTTTCAACTGTACAGGATACAAAATCTCCGTTTCACCCATAACAACCATTGTTTACTGGTCTAGCAACCGTTGCTGTAGAAGAAGGAATGGGCTAAATATTATTTTGGACAAGTTTTTTTAATACAAATCCACTTATTCATCGAAATATTCTGCACTGAGAAAAACTTCGTGCATTTATTGCAAGATAAGTTCTATGCACTCTTTGCTAGCCGACCATCATGCAAAGTTTGCCAGAGCTCTCTACCAAATATTGGGAATGTTCATAACAACGCCTCTAGCAACGTGCCTGTCATGATTGTTCCATGACGCGCGCTCCTTCCTCGGCCCATCTAGACTCGTGAGATATATATATATATATATATATATATATATATTTATACCTATTCAAAATACCTTGTACCTATTCAAAATACCTATAATTTTGCTATATTAAAAGCCAAACTACCGCCGTCACATTTCTTTCTTTCGTTTTGCACCTCTTTTTTTGCACCCTGTTTTGTACCTCTCTTTTGCAAATCGTCTAATATCAATGGTAGCATCTCTAAGAGAGTTTTCACTTCAGATGAAGAAACTTCAATCAGTCTAAATATAAATTCAATCGTATTATTCACAGGAATTGATTTGGCTAACCGAAAACCATCTCACGAAGTTGTAATACGACCGGAGACCCAAATGCCTGACACTCTCCTTGTAACAATATTGTCAAATTAACAATAAATTATGGTTGGACCTATAGTCTATTGTTAAACAGTTCAATATACGACATTGTCGAATCGATTTTATTTCGGTAAACTGTTATCATAAGCATAATCAATGGCTGAGCGCAGATACGCAATGCGCAATATTCCCAGCGGCTGGCGTTCGTCTTGCTGGGAACTAAAAGCTCCCCGCACGAGGCTCGTGAGGAGTCCCCACCCGGATGCGCGACAGCCGCTCTCACCGCGGCGTGTGATGTAGCTAGTTCTCTATAGAAAAAGTTGATTGACAGCAGTGAGACTCCTAAGCAGTATTGTTGGTAGCAGGATGGATCATTTCAATCATCATCAGACGTCAAGTAAGTATATAATTTTACTTTTCATATTAACTTAATACGAGAATTGTAATTCTCTGTGGTGATATTTTTTTCAGGTCAGAAAAGTAAACGGGCTTTGTCTTCTTTCAATGAAGAATGGAGTCGAGAAGAATAATTCTCCAAATTATACAGGTCACATGGATGTATCGTTCACGCAAACCGAAATTGTAAATTCATCTGTGATCATATTAAATTATTTATATGTTACAAAAAAGTTTTACGCAATAGGGAACTTGCAGGAAATTCGGAATGAATATTTTCTGAAAGATAATGCTAAAATATGTAAATTCTCAAGGCATTTTTTCTTCAAAGCATTATTCAAATTTGCTTACGTGATCATCAAATCGTGAGGTTTTTTAAGGCTGCCTACGTCATTATTTGTTTCGTGGGCGAGTTCTGCTTATACATACGAAACAATGCTCTTCTGCTATGCGTACGTACATTTGCATTTATGATGACGAATTCTCTGTAACTTTCAACATTCACATATCAAGTTGCAACTCGTTTTTTTCGAGTGATAAACTTACTTTGTGGGCTCTAATCGGAGTATTCCACCGCGGACTTTGAGGGAAAAACCTTGCAATTGATAGAATTCAAAGTCCATCAACAAATTGAAAAGCAGAAAACCGCCAGAAAAGTGGATATTTGAATTATTTTTTGCCCCTGAATGAGTATTTAATTCACGTCAATATGCATGAAAAGAGAGTGTTCACACTCACCACTTAGTTCAAGCAAAAAATCATTAATTTATCAGAAAAAGTCTATATTTGAGTGCAGTTTTCCAAGCTCGGAAGAGTCGTGGAGTAATGATCTTTGTGATCTTTGAATGAAGGGTACTCTAGTTAGCACATACAATAAAAAACCAAAGGATTTTTGCGAATCAAGTTGTCATGTAACGGATTTTCTCCGAAGAGTTTAGATTAGTCGATAAAAAAAAGGGATGACTTTTTTCCGTGGCTCTCTTTTAGAAATTTGATTTTTACATTCAATTAAGCGCATTCATTTATAAGTTTGGGAAGTAAAATCGTCGTCATTCAATGTCTAGGTACCAAGACAGATTACTTTTTCCGAAAAACCGTATTTTCCAACACTTCAAACTTAACTTGATAATGAATCATTGATACTGAGAAACAGCATGTGGAAGAAAAATCATAGTAAAGAATTCATGGGCGGAAAGCGTATTAATAAGTCATCAAAGTGACGCTTGTGCGGTGACCAGGTTGACGTCGTCGCGATGAACACCTATTGTATGAAGAGGAAGTGGAGCGGCAGACAGCAGGTGGACGCCATATACATAGCTCGATCACGTGCTTATTCCATTTTTTTTCTGAGCAAAAATGAACTCTTCGAAGAATAAACTTCTTTTGACAACTTAATTTGCGAAAATCAATTGATTCTTGATCGTCTGTACTCACTTGAGTATCCTTCTTTCAATTTTCACGAAAATCTTCGCTCAGCGACCCTTTCGATCATGGGAAACTTCACTCAAATATCGACTTTTACTGGAAAATGAATGATTTTTTACGAAAGCTATAAAAGCGAAAGTCTGAAAAAATTCACACCAACTGTTGATCTTGGACAGTCTTTTTCCTTGTATAATGACATGAGTTAAGTACTATTTAAGAGAATTAAGCAAAAAGCTTGGGAAATAGGCTTTTCCAGCGGTTTGCCTAAAGTTGAGGAATTCTTGGTCGAATCGAGACTTTCGACGGTTCAATTTGTTCATTTGACCAAGATCTACAACTTTTATTCGGAAATTTTTCTAGAAGAAAATACCCGCATTGCTAGAACCAAAAACCCTTATTTTCGCCATTCAAGATTTTTCTTATAACTTCTCTCCATGAACTTCAGGCACCATTTGCATACACTTTAATATGCAATGAAATTTTAAAATCAGACTTCGAATAAATTACGCGAAAAGTTCTAATATTCTTATACAGAAAACAATTCTATGATGAGGCTTACTTGGTAGATAAAGCAACTTACCGAAAACTTGGTATGGAAAGATTGAGGCGATTACCGATTACGAGTATAAGTACTATGATTCATAGACATTTGTACTCACAGCTGCGGTTCTTTACATGCTGCAGCGCTCTGAAATTCTCGTGTCACGCTGATATGCTCTGCCTGTTAACCCATTAACGCCGAAGCGTATACATTACATTTACAATATACATAAACTTAAATTATAAATACATATATTTTAAATTGTTAATAATTATTTAATTAGTGTTTCCGCGGTTTTTTCGTAGGAGGGATTGACATTATTACATTTTTCATGTATATATCGTTATCAATAATTCTAACGGTACTTTACCCGATATATTTAATCATCTTTCAACTTGCTCTATTAAATTAAAAGAAGGATCATCGAATTATCTTATATAGAAGCCGAGATATTGTCGGGAAAAAATCAAACGTTCATTTTCATCCCGAGCGTTCGACTTTTCGTCGCGTCTTTTTCCCTACCCCCTCCACTGCCCGCCACTGCCGCTGCACCGAAAGCGCTGCGTTTCAGTGATTTCCATCAACCTTCCGCTCGACTATTAAGTATCAAGAATATCAGTCACGTACATAATAATTAATACTTAAGTAAAACAATGTTCAATCTACCAGAAACTGTTTCAATTATTCTTCTACTGCGTATATTTTTGCCGGAAAGGTACCTTAACTTTGAACGTCTATATCTCAGGATTCACAGATCAGATTCTAGTGAGTGAAAATTCAAAATGAGCGTTCGTTTATCTTCTATCATATGCAATTTTTATATTTTGAATAGGTAGAAAAACCGCGTTGCAGTTGCATTTTTTTCGAAAAAAAATTTTTCGAAAAATTTTCAAAAAATCATAAAAGTGGTTAAAATTGATCAAATCGATACTCTCTCGTGGGGGATCGATAGGTAGTGTCTAAAAGAGTACGTCAAGAATTGGCAGATCTCGGAAACGTTCATGAAGGACTCAATTACAATTGCAAAATTTAAGAATATTTCGAAATTGGCTTAGGATTGTGCGAAAACTATCAGAGATATCGTGATGAAATTTTTTTTGTATTTTCATTACTATATAAGGTACTCTAAATTAAATTGTCATAATCGTAGCTATGATTTGGAAACTTGAAAAAAAAATCACAAAAATGGCTCGTTTTTAGGGGTCATTTTTTCGTTTATAACTATTTTGCAATAACAATAATCGAGATTCATGTTCCGGAATACCTATTCCTTACGCAAAATTTTATAAGAAAACTTTTTTTCCTCTTCCATTTTACTCTAGGATGGATAGTTTTCATACTATCTCAAAATTAAAAGAGAAAAATGCATATTTTCGAAAAAAAAATATGAAGCCATGCTTTTCAGATTTCCGCACATCTCTCATTCGATTTAGAATGCTTTTCTGGCGGAGATCCAATAGTTTTTAGAGAGGGTGTATGAAAAGTCGCCGTAAAAACAGATGAGCACTGGTCAGCCGGCAAGTGAATTTGGAGTCGAACAGGTAATTATTTGAGTCATTGTAGGTTGCATAATTTTAGAATGATTGAACGTTGGACCCTAAGATAGTGACATTTGTTCATTTCAGATGCAGAGGAAGCTAATCTATAAGCTTGGTCAATATTGGTGATCCGGAGGTAGTATCGTCTCCTTGAAAGATCGTTTTCAACCCTATTTGAAATCTCACTATTTCACAACACAATTCGCATGGGTCATAGAGAACAAACGAGTAAAATACTCAAAAAGGATAAAAATAGGCAGATCATACATATTTTTCAAGTAGGACGATGTTATTTTATTCTATAATAATAATTCCATGTAAGTCAATACATTTACACAGTCATGTGAAACAAAATCAAATAAAAATTGAAAATTGCATCAGATATAATCAGTTGACTTCCATTGAGAGAACTGATATTCGTTGTTTAAGCTACCATAGAAGATGGACTGTTAATTATTCAAAATAATTCAGAAAGTTCGTTAAAAAATTGATGCATGCGATTTTTCTTTAAATTTTAATGATTACAACATTTTCAATTTTATACTCGAATGTGCAAATCTATTGATAACGAAACCACTCCAAAAAATGAAACTATTTCTGTTCGCTGCTCACGGACTAAAAATGATAGATTTGCGCAACAGGTCTATCCGCTGATTCGCGATTGCCTCATGCTATAGTTGGTATAATAATCGAATTATTAGTAATCGGATCACGGTAAACTAATGTTCCGCCAGACCATTCTGAAAATTCGAATATGTGCAGAGCATTGATATTAATCGCTATTAACGCTTTTTATTAGCAAATGAAGGTTCATATGAAGATGGTCTATTCATTAATTTGCAAGTGCCTCATGCATTGGTTGGTATGATAATCAAATTATTAGTAATCGGATCACGGTAAACTAATGTTTCGCCAAAGCATTCTGAAAATTCGAATATGTGAGCATTGATATTAATCCAATCCCGGTGATGAGCAACGTCTGTGTAGATTCCTGGGTACATTGAATTGGCGCAACCGATGCCCGTGGAAACAATCCCGACCTGCACACCATTGGCGATAAGCGGACCACCGGAATCGCCTTGGCAAGAATCATTGTTGATCTTGGCAGCGCATATGAGATGGTTCGAGCTCATCATCTCTCCTGTTTTGTCTCTGTAGGCTCTTGCACATGCAGCACTGTCGATGATTTGTAGTTCGGCAGACTTCAGTTCCATGATTGGTGAGCTGGTGGGTGTAACCGACCCCCAACCAGCGACCGTCGCAGCTGTACCCGGGGTGACTCTGGACCCATTTCTGGCCAACTAGATACTGGTTACATTATCGCGAAATTCGAAGGGTACCTGTACTTTCATCAATGCCACATCGTTCAAAATGATGGCCTGACCAACATCCGGAAACCCATACTTTTCGTGTTTTTTTATCGCAACGATCCTGTGCCATGTGCCTCCAGAGTCAGTTTTCGAACTGCCTACTCGCACAATTAATGAGTCTGGCGTACAATCGAAGACGCAATGAGCTGCGGTCATAATTAGTTTCCTGGATATTATACTGCCAACACACATGTGGTAGCCATTTTTCTGTATCGAGACGAGCCACGGGTGAACGTAAATTTTGCTGAATTGGCCTCCGACTATAGGAGAGGGACCTCCTGCAAAAGTGCGATGACTCGATTACTACACTGCGAGCAGCCATGTTATATTGAAAGAGAAAAAAATCTGTAATGAAGATTATTGGGTAGATAAAGCAACTTACCAAGAACTTGGTATGAAGAGATCGAAGCGAAAACAAGTATAAGTATCATGTTTGATTAACTTTCAAACTGGCTGTTACGAAGCTACGACGCTGAGGCGCTCTGAAATTCACTTGTTGCACCGGTATGTTGTGCAACTTGAGCAATTTCGGAATTTAACTTCTCATATCTCCAATGCGAAGTTACGTACGTTATGTCGAGTACTGATTACTAGTCGTACTTAATATTTACGGTCCGAACAGTTTTTGGACCACAAAAAAGAAAAATCTTCTATGCTTCCAATTGTCCGTGTACCAAAGCCACTTGTATTGTTTGTTAAATTCGTATGCACACCCAATGAAATGATTCGAGCTTAGTATTTGGTGGCAATGTGTAAGAGCCGATACCTGGAAAAGATGAATTTTCCAGAGCTCCCGGCTTGAGCTTCTCGTTGGATATCAAAAAATGTATAATTCTGCAAATTATACAGGTCACACAGATGTATAGTTCGCAGAACATCCAAATTGTAAATTAGTCTGTGATCATATTCACGGAATAGGGAACTTGCATAAATTCCGGAATGAATATTTTCTGAAAGATTATGCTAAAATATATTCAATTTCAACAAGTAATTATTTTTAACGTCCATAAGTTTACAAACGATAGATAATGATTCTATCGGGCTTGGTGGACTATACCAGAGAGATATTGTGAGAAAAAAATTCAACGCTCCCCGGGCATACATGTATATTACACTGGTCGGCGCTTATATTTCACCGGTAATGGAATGCTTTTCCTGGTCAATCTGATGGAATTATAAGATAGAACAAACAAAAATACACAAGTTTTGTACTTGTCATACGTTTCGCAAGTGCCTTTTTAATGGAGTTTTTATCTTCCAAGTATTATATTTTTTCATTATAAAATCATACAGGAAAACACGTTTTCTTATTCACCTTACAACGTTAATAACTCTACACTGAAACGAGAATGACAAAAAAAAAGTATATAACCCAAACTTACGTATTTTCTTCCGCTCTATCTGGAGAATTCATCGGTTTAGAGAAAGTCTATTTTGAATCTTATATTATATTCATTCATCAACCGCATCCATACCGTGATAACTATGGAAATAAGAAACGACTGGGAAACTAATGTATTATGGCGATTTTGAAGGATCACAAGCTTTTGTTGTCGCCATCAAAAACTACCGTTTCATGAGAACGAACCATATATATGCTCTTTTAAAAGAGGATACTACCTCCGGATCACCAATATTGACCGAGCTCATAGATTAGCTTCCTCTGCATCTGAAATGAACAAATGACACTATCTTAGGGTCCAACCCTCAATCATTCTAAAAATATGCAACCTACAATGACTCAAATAATGAATTTCCTCTCGCACACTCCATATCATTCGACTTGCTAACTATCCCTGTACGAAACAGCATTGACAGCACCTGAAAATCATCAAATCTTAATAGATCACCTCTTATAATTAGCAAAATTGGAAAATATTACCGTCAAGCATAAAATTTAGTGGATAATTTATTGTTGTCTTACCTCAACACTGAAATATGATACAGAAAAGCACTGGATTAATCATCCAGTCCAACTATTACTGTACGGCGCCTACATGGACAATATAATATTTTATATATATATATATATATATATATATATATATATATATATATATATATATATATATATATATATATATACATTGTAATCAATACAGGTGCAACAGCCGAAAATCAAATTAAATAATGAATAATTGTCTATCGTCTTACCTTGACGATGCTGTTCTTTGTGGCAGGAAAACTTTTTATCATTCTTCTCAACTTCAATCTTCATTGAAAAAACCTCAACCACCACACAGTCTGTAAATACGTAATACGTATATGCAGACTGATTGATAGTCGATATCCTCAAGTTTCATGGAATAGCCCACATGCTCGAAATAGAATCCCAAAATTACTTAACAGACAGAGCATATCAGCGTGACGCGTGAAATTCAGAGCGTTGCAGCATGTATATAGAATTGCAGCTGTGAGTACAAATGTCTATAAATCATAGTACTTATACTCGTAATCGGTAATCGCCTCAATCTTTCCATACCAAGTTTTCGGTAAGTTGCTTTGTCTACCAAGTGAGCCTAATCATAGATTTGTTTTCTGTATAAGAATATTAGATTTTTTCGCGTAATTTAATCGATGTCTAATTTTGAAATTTCATTGCATATTAAAGCGGGTGTTTTTTTTATAAAAATTTCCAAATAAAAGTTGTAGATCTTGGCCAGATGAACAAATTGAACCGTCGAAAGTTTCGATTCGACCAAGAATTCATCAACAAATTCATGCAATCCGCTGGAAATGCCTATTTCCCAAGCTTTTTGCTTAATTCTCTCAAATAGTAATTAATTCATGTCAATATACAAGAGAAAAGACTGTCCTAGATCAACAGTTGATGTGAATTTTTTCAGACTTATCACTTCTATAGGTTAAGTAAAAAATCATTAATTTCCCAGAAAAAGGCGATATTTGAGTGAAGTTTCCTAGGCTCGGAAGGGTCGTTGAGCAAAGATTTTTGTGAAAATTGAAAGAAGGATACTTAAGTTAGTACACACGATCAAGAACCAATTGATTTTTGCAAATTAAGTTGTGAAGAGAAGGTTTTTCTTCGAAGAGTTCATTTTTGCTTATAAAGAAATGGAATAACTTATTATTTTGGTGCTTTTTCAAGAATTTTATTGTGACAATGAGCAATATCTTAATGTTTTGTTACGCTCCTCGGAAATGAAAAAAAAACATCCAAATCAGATGATTAGTGTCAGAGAAATTCAAAAATTTTCGCGTGGTTCTGATGATGATTTGAAGCACGCGATCGGGCTATTAGGATTTATCGAAAAAATGGCCGGTAGGCGTCGCCACCTGCTACAAATGAACTATACGAATACGTGCGGGGATTATAACTATATATATTGGTCACACGCACGGGTGCGTGTGTATGCTTCGGATACACGCATGCGTACGTGAGTGTGTGTATGAATATATAGTTATAGTCCGCTATAGTTCACTTCATTTGTAGGAGGTGGCGACGCGTACCGGCCAATTTTTCGATACATCCTAATATATAGCGTCCACTTTCTGTCTGCTGTTCCCCCTCTCTTCATACAACAGGTGTTCATCGCGACGACATCGACCAGGCAACCGCACAAGCGTCACTTTGATGACTTATTAATACGCTTCCCGCTCATGAATTCTTTAATATGATTTTTCTTCAACATGCTGTTACTCATCATCAACGACTCATTATCAAGTTCAGTTTGAAGTATTGGAAAATAAGCGAAATATAGTTTTTTGGAAAAAGTAATCTATCTTATGATCGTATGACGTATGACGACGATTTTTCTTTGGAAATCCATGAATAAATGCGTGTAATTGAATGTGAAAATCAAATTTCTAAAAGAGAGCCCGGAAAAAGTCATCCCTTTTGTTCATCAACTAATGTAGGCTCTTCGAAGAAAAGCCTTTATATGACAACTTAATTCGCAAAACTTCATTGGTTTTTGATTGTATGTGCTAATTAGAGTATTCTTCATTCAAATTTCACAAAGATCATGGCTTCACGACCCTTCCGAGCTTGGGAAACTGCACTCAAATATCGACTTTTCTTGATCTACGTATGATTTTTTGCTAAAATTAACTAGGAGACCACTTGGGATGTGGGTCACCAATCTTGAACAAAATTTTTTGGTGTTTACTTGTGGCAAAAATAGTGTGCATCCAAAGTTTTAGGGTCCAACGCTCGAGCGTCTGGATCCAGAACTTCCAAGATATTAATTTATGTATTATAGTTAGAGGCGGTGGTCTCGAGTGAGACGTAGTACAATGAGACGTAGTTCCCTCTCTGCACTACACTTCTACTGTTCTCACTGAACACCACATCACATTTTATCCTAAAAAACATTTAGGAGTAAATTACGTGTATTCTCAACAAATCTTACTTCCATGTCTTACTCACATAGAGTAAAACGTGAAATATATGAAAAATTCAACGCCAATCGTCTTTTTACTCTGAGCTTGGGTACTGAAGCAATAACAACGCGTGTGTGTTATAGTATGATATTGGTCGACACGTGTTCAGAATTGAAGTTTTCATGAATAAAAATCAAGTCTGACACTGAATTATTGTCCAATGATAGTACATTTGTGGTTTTTGTGCTTATATAAATGTTGTTATTGCTTCAGTATCCAAGCACAAACTGAAAAGTCGATTAGCGTTAATTTTTTCATATATTTCATGTTTTACTCCATGTAAGTAAGACATGGAAGTAAGACTTGTTGAGTATACACGTTATTTACTCCTTCTTCATGTTATTCAGGATAAAATGTGATGTGGTGTTCAGTGAGAACAGTGAAAGTGTAGTTCAGTGAGGGAAATACGTCTCAGATGACATATTGTCATTTGGGACGAGACCAGCGCCTCTAACTATAATACATAAATTGATATCTTGGAAGTTTTGGAGCGGAATTCCGCGCTCGACCGTCGTCGAGAGCGGTCGTGTTTGTAAACAGCGCGGTCAACCTGCGTGTTCTATAATATAGTGTGTTACATGCCGCAAGCTGGGCCTTTGGCCCTGTGAAGTGACAGTTTTTGCTATATTGATCTGGGTGTTTTCTCTTTTTTTCTCTCTCTCGCTCTTTATTTACGTGAAGCTGGCGGCGGGTGATTGTTTGATCACACCTACGCGTATTAAGGCTTAAAAAAGACATCGAGCGCTGATGTGTACATCAGCCCTTCGGCTCAATCTCTCTCCACAGTATCAAACTTACCGAACACTTACTCATGTCTTTTTCCGGGATTCCCGAGAAAGCTATAAAATCTCTATGCTCAACAGCACTGTGGAGACTATTGAACAAGAAGGTCTTGAAAAAGGGATCAACTACTTTTTAAATCACAATATAAGAGGGGCGAAGCCCTGGTTCCATAATAGGACAACGCTGCCCAGGGTGGTCATAACTACAATCAACCGACTCAGGGCAGGTCATTATAGTTTAGCGGCTTTACAAACCAGGGTCCACATAAAAAAGGCCCCCAATGCCCCTGCGGATTTGAACTTTCAGACGCTAATCATGTCATCTGATAATGCCCCTTGTTCGAGGCACAAAGATTCAACTTCATAAAGAAACTGTGTGAAAAATATGTCTTACTACCGCAAGATATCAAATCTATAATATCAATACCGAATACTTACATCTGTGAACTGATTGTAAAATACTTTAACGAATATAACCTTAAGATTTAATATTGTATACATATGTACTTGATGGCGAATAAATCTCGTTGAAGATTTAAAGCTTTGAATAAAAAAAAAAATGTTGGAGCGTGGACCCTCAAAATTTGAATACACTCTATTCTTGCCACAAGTAAACACCAAAAAAATTTTGGTCAAGATTGGTGACCCACATCTCGAATGGTCTCCTAGTGATGAGCGTGGATACTCTCTTTCCATGCCTATTGACGTGAATTATATACCAATTCAGGGAAATAAAACATAATTGAGAAATACACTTTTTTGCGGTTTCCTCATTCATATACATTTATATATATGTGTGTGTGTGTGTGTGTGTGTGTGTGTGTGTATATATATAAGGTACCTGTACCCAATATGCGCCACCTAAGCGAGAAAGGTCACTACACAGCGTCAAATGAATATTTTCTAACATAATTGGTGTCAAATGAAAGGTCTACTCAATACCTACAAAATGAGCTAAGTCTTTTTCAATTTGAACAGTTCTACGCTAAGATACCGTGGTTTTAAAAAAAAAAATTTTTTCGGGAAAAAATTTTTAGTGTACCCAATATGGCGCCACCCTGAAAATACTTCTTTTCATCCAATTTGAAGCATGAAGCATGTCTGAAATGAATAAAATACAAACAAAAAAGTATATTTCTGATATAATTTTATTGAAAAATACATTTTGTCTTTGATTGAACCATAGTACACAGATTATATGAACTTCTAACAACCTAAATCAAATCAAGTTTTCAGTTAAAATTCATGAAAAACCGTTGTTTTTAAATCAACAAAATTAACTCATGCAACATCTAATTCCAATATTAATCTCTCAAATTGATGAACATTATTTTTAGTGTAATTTTAAATATAATTTAGATGTTCTCACTGAAATGGAAGAGTTCAATTTAAAAAATGTCCGAACCTATTTGAGACTAGCTATTGTCATGATGGTAGAAAAATTCTGTTTGATGTTTTTTCCTAGACAGTACTTATAAACGCATAACCTCAAGATTTTTCTCGTTATAGGATAGCTAATATCTGCTAAGCGTTTAATTCGACTACATAATTCTTCGTTCTGTACTGTCGTTAACGCATATGGTCGACTCATTTTCCTTTTTTCGGATATGTTTTGTTTGACATATCGTTGAAATGTTCGAAGAGGTATCTTATATATATTCGAAGCCATCCTCTGCGATATCTCACCTTTCTTGACCTGCTCCAGAGCTTGAACTAAATTTTCTTTCGACCCTGTTTGGCGGATATTTACCATGAATGGGTTGATTGTAGCAGCTGGAACAAGAAAATAGGGGTGGCGCATATTGGGTACATTTGATAAAAATAACGAAGAGCTATTGAAACGGTTGATAGAAAGGGCGTAAGATGAAAAAAAAAATTGGATGATGTAGATGGGATGTCAAGGACATGAACGATATATCGCTCGATTTTTTTGGCCCAGTTTAAGGGTATTAAAAAAATTCGCACTTACCTGAGCGAAATTAGACCGAGAATGAAAATTGGCGAAAAAATGGATAAAACGAGCTGTAACAAGTTGGTATAAGGGTTCCCGATCGGTGAAAATGTTTTCTTTCCTCATTATTTAGCATTGCCGACAAGATTCTGTGTCGCGGCGATGCTCTAGACGCGCGTATATATGAAATACGAAGGGTGGCGCATATTGGGTCCTGGCGCATATTGGGTACACCTACCTTATATATCTTCTATGGTCTCAATACTGTTCGGACCGAAAATATTAAGTGTGACTAGTAATGAGTGCTTGATATGACGTACGTAACTTCGCATTGAAGATATGAAAAATTGAATTCAGAAATTGTTGAACAGGCCCAGCATACCGGCGTGACACGAGAATTTCAGCGCCGCAGCACCACAGGATTTTAGCGGCGAGTACTAAAGTTGATCGAACATGATGCTTATACTTGTTGTCGCATCACTCTTCTCATACCAAATTCTTGGTAAGTTGCTCAAGGGGAGGTTCTCATATAGCACCTCGAAAATGACCCATTTTTCTTTATTTTTTTTCATAGAAGGAATTGAATAATGTTATGGAACTTGTTCACACGTATTTATATATTATTTGAGTATACAAAAAAATTTTTTTATTAGAAAATAATCATTATATAATGAATTAAACACACGTTTAAGGCCACGCCTCTAAAAAAAGTTTCCGCATGGTGGGAATCCTAGGGCCTCCAATTTTCATCTGAGATCAAAAAACAAAAAAGTTTCAGAAAATGTATAACATTTGTGGGATACTATACCAATAATACCGGAAAAAGGTTGAAAATTAACAAAATGGCGGACTTGTGAAATTTACGTACCGATTTCGCACTTTTCTTTTGCTCTTAAAATCGATATATAGACAAAAAATAATAATAAAATTAATGGTTTTATAGGTATAGGATCTCAGGAATTCAATTGCCTTTGAAATAGAAAACCGCTGCCAAGTGCCTCAGCAGTATGCTTTCTCAAAGTATTGCAATTGAACCTCAATTTGCATTAATCACCACTCTTTGAGAAACCAAAATGAACCTCTAACTTATTTCCTCCACTCCATAGTAACGGTTATTATGGTAAATATCCGAGCTTCGGTGTTCTTACTTCTTAGTCGTCAACAGTTCCGAAAATGGACCTCTAACTGACTTTTCCCACTCCATAGTAACGGTTGCTAAGGACGTAAACAACGGTTGCTATGGTAAATGTCGGAGCTTCGACGTTATTACTTCTTAGTCATGAACAGTTCCGAAAATGGACCTCCAACTGACTTTTCCCACTCCATAGTAACGGTTGCTAAGGACGTAAACAATGGTTGCTATGGTAAATGTCGGAGCTTCGATGTTCTTACTTCTTAGTCATCAACATTTCCGAAAATGGACCTCCGACAGACTTTTCCCACTCCATAGTAACGGTTGCTAAGGACGTAAACAATGGTTGCTATGGTAAATGTCGGAGCTTCGATGTTCTTACTTCTTAGTCATCAACAGTTCCAAAAATGGACTTCAAACTGAATTTTCCCACTCCATAGTAACGGTTGTTAAGGACTTAAACAACAGCTGCTATGGTAAACATCTGAGCTTCGATGTTCTTACTTCTTAGTCATCAACAGTTCCAAAAATGGACCTTCAACTGACTTTTTCCATTCCCTAGTTACGGTTGCAAGGGATATAAACAACGGTTGCTAGAGACATCAACAATGGTTTCTACGGGAAATGTCTCTTTGATTCTTATAGAATCCCATAAATATACAAAGCCAAATGATCATTTATCATGAATTATATGGGAACTTATCAAAAACACGATAGCAACGGTTGCCATGGAAATTAACAACGGATGCTGCTAAACACGTTCACATCTTTCGGAGACCGACCTGTGTGCAAAATTTCAGGACGATCGGACTATTCCTTCCAAATTCATCGTACGACAAAAAAAAGTCAGTCTGAAGCTGAATTTTGTATCTCCATAGCAACGGTTGCTAAGAGAATAAACAATGGTTGTTCCAAAATGAATGTCTTATCGATTCTCATCGATCGTCGAAAGAGTTGGAGACCCATCGTGCATTGATGATGATTTTTGGAGCTTTTATCAAAAACACGTTAGCAACGGTTGCTAGAGAAATAAACAACGGATTTGGCTGAAAATTGAACTCGACCGAGATTTTGTAGCGACTAACCTGTGTGCAAAATTTCAGGACGATCGGACAATTTCTTCGAAAGTTATCGTAAGACAAAAAAGTGCACGTACGTACATACGTACGTACATACATACAGACATTTTCGGATTTCCATGTTTTTCGACCCGTAGATTACGAAAATCGAGGTCCCGAAGTCCGATTCGGTGGGTCGATTTTTACCCCGTTACAAAGCTTTCTCTTTGAGAAAGCAAAAAGATTCAAGTCGATACCTCGATTAGTTTTTGAGCTAGGATTCCCACCAGTTTAAAAAGAGTCATTTTGAGATAAACGCGTTTAAAGATTTGGTTAACCATAACAATAACGTTAATCATAGGTTCCATTATTATGCTATAACTTTTTTAAAAATAATATTTCGGTCACATGCTTTTCGGGGCATATTCTACACATCATAAGGTAGCAAAATCAGCAAAAAAAACCGCTGCCAAGTGCCTCAGCAGTATGCTTTCTCAAAGTATTGCAATTGAACCTCAACTTGCATTAATCACCACTCTTTGAGAAAGCAAAATGAACCTCTAACTCATTTCCTCCACTCCATAGTAACGGTTGCTATGGTAAATATCCGAGCTTCGGTGTTCTTACTTCTTAGTCGTCAACAGTTCCGAAAATGGACCTCCAACTGACTTTTCCCACTCCATAGTAACGGTTGCTAAGGACGTAAACAATGGTTGCTATGGTAAATGTCGGAGCTTCGATGTTCTTACTTCTTAGTCATCAACAGTTCCAAAAATGAACCTCCAACTGACTTTTCCCATTCCCTAGTTACGGTTGCAAGCGATATAAACACCGGTTGCTAGAGACATCAGCAATGGTTTATACGGAAAAGGTCTCTTTGATTGTTATAGAATCCCATAAATATACAAACCCAAATAATCATTTATCATGAATTATATGGGAACTTATCGAAAACACGCTAGCAACGGTTGCCATGGAATCAAACAACGGATGTTGCTGAACACCGAACTCGGTTCACATCTGCCAGAGACCGACCTGTGTGCAAAATTTCAGGACGATCGGACCATTCCTTCGAAAATTAACGTACGACAAAAAAAGTCATTCTGAAGCTGAATTTTGTATCTCCATAGCAACGGTTGCTAGGAGAATAAACAATGGTTGTTCCAAAATGAATGTCTTATCGATTCTCATCGATCGTCGTCGAAAGAATTGGAGACCCATCGTGCATTGATGATGATTTTCGGAGCTTTTATCAAAAACACGTTAGCAACGGTTGCTAGAGAAATAAACAACTGAATTGGCTGAAAACATTGGCCAAAAACTCGACCGAGATTTTGCGGCGACTAACCTGTGTGCAAAATTTCAGGACGATCGGACAATTTTTTCGAGAGTTATCGTACGACAAAAAAGTGCACGTACGTACATACGTACGTACGTACGTACATACATACAGACATTTTCGGATTTCCATGTTTTTCGACCCGTAGATTACGAAAATTGAGGTCCCGAAGTCCGATTCGGTGGGTCGATTTTTACCCCGTTACAAAGCTTTCTCTTTGAGAAAGCAAAATAACATGGCTGCTCGCAGTGTAGTAATCGAGTCATCACACGATTGCAGGGGGTTCCTCTCCCATAGTCGGAGGCCAGTTCAGCGAAATTTTCGATAATCCGTGGCTCGTCTCGATACAGAAAAATGGCTACCACATGTGTGTTGGCAGTATAATATCCGAGAGAGTAATTCTGACCGCGGCTCATTGCGTCATAAATTGTTCGGCAGACTCATTGATTGTGCGAGTAGGCAGTTCAAGAACTGATTCTGGAGGCAAATGGCACAGGATCGTTGCGATAAGAAAACACGAAAAGTATGGGACGATGAAGGGTACTCATGCCTTCCGTCTGAACGATGTGGCATTGATGAAAGTACAAGTACCCTTCGAATTTCGCAATAATGTGGCTAGTATCCAGCTGGCCAGAAATGAGTCCAGAGTCACCCCAGGCACAGCTGCGATGGTCGCTGGTTGGGAGTCGGTCACACCCAATAGCCCACCAATCATGGAACTGAAGTCTGCCGAGCTGCAAGTCGTCGCCAGTGCTGCATGCGCAAGAAACTACGGAGACAAAACAGGAACGATGATGAGCTCGAACCATTTGATATGCGCTTCTAAGAGGGGCCGCGACGCTTGTCTTGGCGATTCCGGTGGTCCGCTTATCGCTGGAGGTATTCAGATCGGTGTTGTATCCGGGGGCATCGGTTGCGCCACTTCAAGGTTCCCAGGAGTCTACACAGACGTTGCTCATCACCGGAATTGGATTAATATCAATGCTCAGATATTGGAATCTTCTGAATACTATGGCGAAACATTAGTTTACCATGATCCGATTAGTAATCATACGTTTTACATACCAACTATAGTATGAGGCACTCGCGAATCAATGGATAAACCATCTTCATATTAACCTCCATTTACCTCCATTTTTATTGATAAACGCTCAGTTAGGATTCGTGAGTTGCGCAAATCAATCATTTATTAGCTTGTGAGCAACTAACAGAAAACATTTTATTTTTTTGAAGTGGTTTCGTACTCAATACAATTCTCTCAATACATTAATTGATAATCACACACATAACTCAATACATTCGAGTATAAAATTGAATATGTTGTAATCATTAGAACATAAAGAAAAACCATCCATGCAATAGTTTTGAAGCTACGAGTACGCCCGATTTGAAAAAAACAGTTTCGAGAAAAACGCGTTGAAAGTTTTGAATTATCGTTAAATCATATTTGCACTTCAATCAGCAATCCCTTGGAAAAAACACTTGGAGTTCGAATTTCGAAAATAGGGCTTCAGGAGCGTATTCTACGGGAAATTTACTAACTTATTAAGTAAAAAAAAAATTTTTGAAAATCTTAGAGTGGTGTTACCCTTAAACAACAAATATCAGTTCACTCATTGGAAGTCAGCTTATTATATCTGATGCAATTTTTCAATTTTTATTTGATTTTGTTTTTCATGACTGTGTAATTGTATTGACTCACATGGAATTATTATATAGAATAAAATAATATTGTCCTACTTGAAAAATATGTATGGTCTACCTTTTTTTATTCCACACGGAAAATCTTTGATGCTTGGAACAATCGGAATTCGATAGGTTCAATCGGGAATTCTGGTTGATTTGGTGGCTCGCTCTGTCGGGTTTTGGAAAATCCATCCGCTTGGGAGTGAACAGTTCGCACCTGAAGATGAACATTTTGATCCAGAAAAAATAGTTAAGTAAAAATGTTGAAGCTGAAAAAAATGATTGCATGTATATAGAAGATTTAGTATCAAAAAGTACTCGAGCTCAGTATGAAGAAACACTCGCAGCATCTCTCAAGTCTCAAGTGGATCTGTGAAAACAACACAATTTGTATAACTGAAAGTTTTACAATAGTATACTTCAGAGACTTATCTAACAAAAAAAACCGCTGCCAAGTGTCTCAGCAGTATGCTTTTTCATAGTATTGCAATTGAACCTCAACTTGCATTAATCACCACTCTTTGAGAAAGCGAAATGAACCTCTAACTCATTTCCTCCACTCCATAGCAACGGTTGCTAAGGACGTAAACAACGATTGCTATGGTAAATATCCGAGCTTTGGTGTTCTTACTTCTTAGTCATCAACAGTTCCAAAAATGAACCTCTAAGTGACTTTAGATGCGAAAAAGGATTTCATGACCATCTAGCATCCTAATTGAGCAATTGACAAAAAGAAATACCCAAAAACTCGTTCGCAATAATGAGTTTGGAGTACCATGTTAAGCGATCTACTTTTTTTTTTGACCAGAAATTTTCTTCATCTTACGACCCTGAAGTTAGCAGCGGAAGCCTGATAAAGCAGCTATGTTCACGCATAGTAAGAGATATATGGTCCAGAAAGCCAAACGTAACAACGTTTACATGCTCAAGATTTTTCTTTACTTCCAGGGGTTATCCTTACTTGGGCATGCTCTTGCTTGGAGCAACACCCTCTAGTGTGCGCTCCTCGTATTTTCTCTTGGACGAGCTGACCCTGGACCCGAACGATGTCCAGGTAGTCAGGGTCGCCGATGTCGGTGTTCTAAGGGTGCGTTCTCTCTAAATTCCTTACAGTGAAATCTCACTGTATTACAGTGAATATTCACTGTAACATACAGTGAAAATTGTTAACTGTAGTTACAGTGAAAATTGTTGACTGTAGTTACAGTGAAAATTGACTGTAGTTACAGTGAATATTCACTGTAGTTACAGTGGATACTGATTGTAGTTACAAAAAAGATTCACCATAAGAAGGTTAGGAATGGGTTACGTGTGTACCTATATATATATATATATATATATATATATATATATATATACACGGGATTGCTGAATTCATCGAAACTGGTGATACTCGGTCGGAAAAATCGTTCAGATACTTACTGGGCATTAACGAGAGTTGCAGCTCACTCTCAGACTGCTTACACAACAGCTCTGCACTAGTAAAATCAACGCAGATCCCTCAATTCAAAACTAGCTATACACTAGCAGCAGAGGAGTTGAGTTGTACAATCTATAACACTTGTTCACTGCAGCTACAGCTCACTCGAACTGAACTGAGCTAACCAGAGCTGACTCGGGCCCCTCTGTTTACTCTTTACACTTTCTTAGTGCATATGCCGATCTCCGAATCTCTGCACTTGTTCTGGCTATCAACATCAACCACCAAACACAAAGTCACAATGCCCGAATGCCGCTTGACCGAGCATTCGCAGTATATATGTTCGACTGTCGACTCGGAAGCTCTTCTCTCGACGGGGCCCGGAGATGAACTGACGAGATTTTTCATTGAGCTAACTGCAGTTACAGTGAGTATTCACTGTAGCTACAGTGAGATTTCACTGTAAGTACAGTGAAAATATTCCAACTGTATGCTACAGTGAAATTCCACTGTAACTACAGTAAAAATTTTCTAACTGTATGTTACAGTGAATATTCACTGTAACTACAGTGAACAATCACTGTAAGTACAGTGAAAAATGTTTCACTGTAGCTGACAGTGAGATTTTCACTGTAAGAAATTTAGAGAGTTCCTAGTATTTTTACTTGGATAAGCTGACCCTGAATCCGAACGATGTCCAGGTAGTTAGGGTCGCCGATGACGGTGTTCCAAGGGTGCGCTCCTGGTATTGGTTGATAACAATTATCATACATGTATAATTAGGTCAAAAAAGATTGCTGGATGTACATTCAAGATGAAGAAATACAAAAAAAAGTTGGCCTCGAAATTCGAAAGATTCCATTATTCTTATTTCAGAAAAGATTTAAATGCAATAATAAATTAATTGTTTACTCTCTGATCACTTACATTTTTTTGTGTAACGCTTATGCGTACATATATTTGGATTTTGGAGAAATGTTTACTGAATGTTATTACTGACGCTAATTAGTGAATGCATAGTATAGTATAGTATAGATTATTTTTATAATACATAATACTCCGCAAAAAGAATTGAAATCCCCAAAAAAACCTTTTTTGAAATAAAAGTAAAAATGTTGCGTCAAGCATGTGGCAGAATTGGTTAATTTCTTATATTGCTTAAAAAAAATTGAAATCTATTATAGGCACATAAGGCAATTTATCATTTCATCAGTATTTATTCTGATTAGTTCTCACATTGTTGGAGTATTACGTATTCTTATTACAGTTTACTTACTGTAGGAGACGTTGTCAACTTTGAGTAACCAATTACGAAAAAACTTACCGGCGTGCTTTTTGGGTACCACATGCAATTATTTAAAGATCTAATGACGAACCAAATTGACGCCACTTGGTAGGATCGAATGTCTTCGAATACCTTCTTAAACTTACATATAATATTCTTTATTACCTAATTACATATTTCTAGTTCACATGGTTTCACAACCTCTCCCCGATCGTTTGATTTATTTAAAATATATTTTTGTATTGTAATTGCAAGTTCAGTTAATCTTATAATTCAGATAGACTTTATATATTCTTCTATTATTAATACTTCCATTGTCTTTCAAAGAGACAAATATTCATAATTCAAACTATTGACCATATGTCTCATTAAATTATAAATATTTCTATAATATTTCTATAATAATTTTTACATCCAGTAAAATGCAGAACTAAGGTTTCATCATGGAGATAATTCATGTATATTTTATGTCGGCATTATGGACAAATCTCGTTAAAAATGCCTACCAAAAAGCGCCAATTTGGTTCGTCATTAGATCTTTAAATAATTGTATGAGGTACCCAAAAAGCACGCCGGTAAGTTTTTTCGTAATAGGTTACTCAAAGTTGACAATGTCCCCTACAGTGAGTAAACTGTAATAAGAATACGTAATAATCCAACAATGTGAGAACTAATCAGAATGAATACTGATGAAATGATAACTTGACTCATGTGTCTATTATAGATTTCAATTTTTTTTAAGCAGTATAAGAAATTCTCACACTTGCTTGACGCAAAATTTTTACTTTTTCTAAAAAAAGGTTTTTTTGGGGATAACATATTGCGCAGCAGTTTCTGGGATGTAAGATGAGCGATTTAATACTCCGTTGCCATAATGTCATTTCGTCACGCTCTCGCGACGTTTCATTATGCTCTAACATTACGAAATGCCATTATCGCGACAGAGTGCAGAATACTCACCCATATTGCATCCACGAAACCACCACGCGATGCATCATTTTCTATGCCCGTGATGAAAAATAGTATGAGCAACTCGCACGATACAGTTGATAATATAATAGCATATACGTCGGCGACAATGTGTCCGCGTGCGCAATTGGCAACTTTCCGCGCTCGTTACACAATGTACTATTCTCCGCGTCCACAGATTGCGACATGTATCTTTAAGAGACATCGATATAAATCCAAAAAGTGGCACATATTGTGTATGTTGAACTTAGTTTACATAAGGCTAGGCTCGTTTCACGTCATTGACAATTCCTAACTCCTTTAAATTCAAGCATATATGCAGAGAAAATCCTGGAAAAAAAATAAAGTCGAAAGGTACGAGGAGTCGGGTTTGGGTATCCCGAATCATCGGGCTTGGATCAGGCTCGGGTCGGGTCCGATTACCCGGAGAAGTTCAGAAAGTGTCGTGATCTTGAGAATCTACTGGAATAAGAATATTTTTCAAGATCAGTTGAAAAATAATCGAAGACCACTCAATTCGCCATATATGTGTGTTACGTTCAAGTTACAAAAAACTTATAGTTTTTGTCATGGTAGGCGCGAAGTACAATTCTATGGTCATATTTTGGGGCCGTAAAGTTTATTTTCATTTCCTATAGCTTTATTGTAATGTTAGCATCTTGTTTTGACAGAAAATTACGTGCGTACCACGCGCTTAGGGTACGCAACTTAGTCCCATGGCTTATTGTACGTGACCGTCTATCGGCTACATCCGATTATTCGAGGGCCTGAAGTTGCACTCTACGCCCTTGATACGAAAATAATCTTTGAAACAATTCATGTATAACAAAATCGCAAATAACAGTCTGTTTTTTTCTCATAGTTATTAACGAAAAAAAGTCGCCACTGCATTCGGCAATCCCGAGAATTCAAAATCTAACAATGCCTGCGATCCGACTCAATTTTGAAGGAAAACCTGCGACCCATCCCAAAATTTTCGGCAAATCGCACACTTCTAGCCAGAAGATTTAGCGTACTTCAATATCTTTAATACTAATCATTTTCAATATTTAACATTTATCATAATTAATTATTTACAATTATATATATATATATATATATACACACATATATATATATATATATATATATATATATATATATATATATATATATATATATATATATATATATATATATATATATATATATATATATAATATATATATATATATATATTATATATATATATATATATATATATATATATATATATATATATATATATATATATATATATATGTTTAATCAATTGAAGATGTTCAAGGTCTCTCTGAACAGCTTCCATGCGTGTTATGAAATTCTCACATCTTTATCTCAAAAAGAGTTTGCAATTTTCGATACTTAAAAATTGTACGCAGTGGTCATACATATATATATATGTGTGTGTCTGTGTGTTATCATAATTACCTTGGTACAATTTGCTTAATATGTTTAGTGGGTAGTTGAAATCAAAGTTTTGGTAAAATTAGAATTAAAGAGAACACCAAATAAGTTTTTTAATTTTTCTGGATCTTTCCAGAAGTAAAAGTTACTTGATTATAAATGATGAATGCAAAACTCCTGATTTTACGACATAATGTCTATGTCATATTCGAGTGATGCAAACTATTTTTATCTTTTTACAAATACTTCGCAAGAAAGCGTTGAAAATAATTTTTCCCGTAATTTTGATTCATAACCCTTCGTGGTTAACTTTAATTCATACGTTCCAAACTACATAGATTTCCGAACGATCAATTTTAATAAAGAAAAACAACGTTTTTTTATCGTCGATAACTATGACTTTTATCGTTCCTATTATCGTTCCTATGACTTGAAAAGTTTCTGGACAATGAATATTTCTGCAAAATTACCTTTGTTAACCTTTGTTTAATTTATCGAGAAATAGTTTAATATTTCTGCCAACAGACAGGAAGATTCAGAGAACAAGAGAATTGAATAAAATAGTATAAATACGTATTTCCCATGAATTGTCCAAATAAAAACGTATACTAATAGTAAGATAGAATCATGGAATTCATATATCTCTTTGGGATCAAACAAATCCTCTGGACAAGTTTTTTGAGGCTTTGATTTTGATTATATTATTTGCTTATGTAATTTGACAAATAAGTATAAACAGCATTGGCATGGAAAAAGTATAGTGTGTGCCTTTTCAAAGGATTCACGTATAAGGCCCGAATATCTACTTTTGTGCAGGATATTGACTTTACTTCGTATAACTATAGCATTTTAGACTCTGCTTAACGCACTGACACGTTACTCCGTAGTAGAAAGTAGCGTACAAGAATTTTCGCTGAAATAGAGATTTGAGAAATCGATTTGTAGAAGAATATTTTGAATCCATCTACCCAAATCTAGCAGCTGAAGACGGTTCTTTGGTGAATGTAAACATTCCACACTCTGTTGTTATACATGTTTATAAAATAGTATGTTTAAGGGGAGGTTCTCATCTAGCACCTCGGAAACGATTCATTTTTCTTTATTTTTTTTCATAGAAGGAATTGAATAATGGTATGAAACTTTTTCACACGTATTTATATATTATTTGAGTATACAAAAAAAATTTTCATTAAAAAATAATCATTATAAAATGAATTAAACACACGTTTACGGGCACGCCTCTAAAAAAAGTTTCCGCATGGTGGGAATCCTAGAGCCTCCAATTTTTATCTAAGATCAAAAAACGAAAAAGTTCCAAAAAATATATGACATTTGTGGGATATTACACTAATAATACTGAAAAAAGGTTGAAAATTAACAAAATGACGGACTGGTGGAATTTAAAATAATAAAATAATAATAAAATTAATGGTTTTATAGGTATAGGATCCCAGGAATTCAATTGCCTTTGAAATAAAAAAAGATTCAAGTCGATACCTCGATTAGTTTTTGAGCTAGGATTCCCACCAGTTTAAAAAAAGTCATTTTGAGATAAACGCGTTTAAAGATTTGGTTAACCATAACAATAACGTTAATCATAGGTTCTATTATTATGCTATAACTTTTTTGAAAATAATATCTCGGTCACTCGCTTTTCGGGGCATATTCTACACATCGTAAGGTAGCAAAATCAGCAAAAAAAATCGAATTTTTGAAATTGCTTGATGAGAACCTCCCCTTAATAGTACATTTAAATACCAAAAAGAGACTTCGAGTATTATTTGAAAAAAGCAGAGAAAACCTTGTCTTTTCAACTACACGCTGCCAAAAAAATCCTATTTCTTCCTCAACAGACTTAGGAGTGACCACACAATTGCAAATCTGGTAAATTCCGACACACCAGATCCTATTTTTTGTGGCTATGTGAGCCCTTTGATCAAAAAATAGAAGAAATGTTTAATCAACTCGGAAAGACTCATTATTGGACTAGATTCATTAAATTGTATTCTATCTACTTTGAATTCGAAAATCATAGAAATCATTTATAACTTGATTATGAATTAATATTAGAATTTGAATATATTTTAGTATACAATGTGATATGTAATATAATTTATCGAGCCTTTGACATGTAAAGAAAGTGGTAGCCAATAGAAGCTAGTCACAACTCAACTCAATGTTTAATTGTTCATTCAGTAAACATACTTATATGCGAGTGAGAAATAATCTTGAATATTCTCTACTTGTTAAAGTCTTCGGAAATAATGACACAAAAGTTCTGTATATTTTTAAACTATTGCTTTCTCAAAGAGAAAGCTTTGTAACGGGGTAAAAATCGACCCACCGAATCGGACTTCGGGACCTCGATTTTCGTAATCTACGGGTCGAAAAACATGGAAATCCGAAAATGTCTGTATGTATGTACGTACGTACGTGCACTTTTTTGTCCTACGATAACTCTCGAAGGAATTGTCCGATCGTCCTGAAATTTTGCACACAGGTTAGTCGCCGCAAAATCTCGGTCGAGTTCAATTTTCAGCCAATTCCGTTGTTTATTTCTCTAGCAACCGTTGCTAACGTGTTTTTGATAAAAGCTCCAAAAATCATCATCAATGCACGATGGGTCTCGAATTCTTTCGACGATCGATGAGAATCGATAAGACATTCATTTTGGAACAACCATTGTTTATTCTCCTAGCAACCGTTGCTATGGAGATACAAAATTCAGCTTCAGACTGACTTTTTTTTTGTCGTACGTTAATTTTCGAAGGAATGGTCCGATCGTCCTGAAATTTTGCACACAGGTCGGTCACCGGCAGATGTGAACCGAGTTCGGTCTTCAGCAACATCCGTTGTTTGATTCCATGGCAACCGTTGCTAGCGTGTTTTCGATAAGTTCCCATATAATTCATGATAAATGATCATTTGGGTTTGTATATTTATGGGATTCTATAACAATCAAAGAGACCTTTCCCGTATAAACCATTGTTGATGTCTCTAGCAACCGGTGTTTATATCGGTTGCAACCGTAACTAGGGAATGGGAAAAGTCAGTTGGAGGTTCATTTTTGGAACTGTTGATGACTAAGAAGTAAGAACATCGAAGGTCCGACATTTACCATAGCAACCGTTGTTTACGTCCTTAGCAACCGTTACTATGGAGTGGGAAAAGTCAGTTAGAGGTCCATTTTCGGAACTGTTGACGACTAAGAAGTAAGAACACCGAAGCTCGGATATTTACCATAGCAACCGTTACTATGGAGTGGAGGAAATAAGTTAGAGGTTCGCTTTTGCTTTCTCAAAGAGTGGTGATTAATGCAAGTTGAGGTTCAATTGCAATACTTTGAGAAAGCATACTGCTGAGGCACTTGGCAGCGGTTTTTTACATTAATTTCTCAATATCCTTAATTTCATTTTCGTGATCCTGGTGACATCCATGGATAGTAACATTTAAACGGAATTTTTGTAAAATCGATTTACCGTATTATCATGAAATTTCGTATAAGCGATAAAGCATGGAAGTTTTTCAATAATCAAGATTTGAATGGAAAAATTGTCGGAAGCCTACTAATACATACTGATTGGCAACAGACATGAATATGGGATTAAAAGTTACATGTAAGGTATATAACAATTTATATTAATAATTCACAATGAACACAGGTGAATCAATAATTTCAAAATCGGATCATACCACTCAGACTGGTGGAGGGGAGGTTTGCAATAAAGATAACACGCAATTCAAGAGTTCAAAAGTAGTATAAATATCGGGGAAAAAATTGATTCCTCACAGTAAGTCACTGTGACTCAAACTAGTTTCAAAATGTTCACCAAGTTCTTCATCTTCGCCCTTCTGGGAGCAACTCTGGCTCTGGTACGTAGACTAATTGAAAATTTGTAAAATTCTGATTTCTTCATTGCTGACCGATAAGTAATCGATCTATATTCATAATTTTCGATTCATAAATATGCTGAAACACTTACTTGAAGTCTTGTTTTCCATCGTATGTTATTCAATGAGTGAAATGGCATCTCGCGCACTGATGCCTGTTTTAAATGTCCTCTAAACGAGCACTCATAAAATAAAATATCGTATCCAACTGGTGCGTTTATCACTCTTGAGGACGTGTAGCACTTGTTGCCGGTTTTGACGGCTACTCGTGGACACATCCACACGCGTCTTCAAAATTTCACCCACTAGTTGCATAATATACTATTATACCACTAAATATAAATATCTTTCATTTTTAGGCCAGTGCTCAAACTGACATCGAATACGAATATGAAGTAAGTAAACACTATCCTCCATATTACGCACTGTCAAAATGATTTATTTTGATTTTGATTTGATTTTGATTCAATTCTAAATTCATTTTTTTAAGAATATAAGTATTATGTTCGATGATAAGAATAAGTAAAGCTCATATATAAGTTTTGATCACTCATCCTGAGTTCAATGCATTCTTTATTCTGAAAATAATCTTGAGAAAAGGGAATTCAAGTTAACTTTTGATGTTTGATGGCCATTCCAGAGAGGATGTGGAGAGGCAAAATACTTAAATAAGATTAAGGTAACTGTACCCAATTCGCACCCCCCCCCCTCTAAGGGTTTTTTGCGAATTTGACTATGATAAACTTCGAATTTTAAAATTCTGCGAACGGCATATCAAAGCTTAGCTCAATACCTATTAGAAACCATCTTCATAATTATCATTTGACTACTTTAACCCATTGAAAATCGCAAAACGGCTAAATGCACAAAACGTGCAGTCAATTTGGCACAATTTCTTAATCATTTGATATAGCCTATATAGGTCTACAGGGACGATCCAATTGGCATTGAAATAAACTCTCAATCATGTTCCCAGTAATATTTATACAAAACTTTTGACATCCAACTCAAAAATACTCGTCTAAATCATCGTAATATGTTTATACAAATATTCAACGATTTCACTCAGTCTTTCCATTTAAAAACGCGTAAGTGCCACATTGACTACACTTTTTTTTTTTATGCGAAAAGGAGCAATTTGAGTGGCTTAAAAAATAATTTTGGGAAAACTGATCAGACCAATCGAAAGCTGAGATGTTATTACACAAAAAAGAGTAATGACACTTTGAGAGATAAAAATTATTTACTCCTGTTTTTTTAGGTTGAGTGTGAAAAGTGAAATAAGAAAAGGGTGAAAAAATGAATAAATGAATATTCAAAGTGTTGTAGGAGAGTGGTTTCAAGGGCTAAATGGGCGGGGAAGGTACTGAAAATTTGTTTTTAATTCCCCCAACATAACCCAAGAGCGACTGATGCTCAGAGAGCACCGGAAATACGAAATCTGGCGATTGTGTCAAATTGACTACAGTGCCAAATTGGCTACAGTTACCTTACTCAAATTTAGAATTTATAATATAGTTGGTATACGATTCTAAATTATTGATTCTTCTCACGTAGACCGAGATCTTCCGCTCTGACTTCAAAGACAAGTTAGAAGCATTCTGGAACCACTTTAAGGAAACTACCGGTAAACTCGCTCAAGACGCTAAGGAGAAATTCGACAAACTGAAGGATCTCTTCCATCAATATAAAGAGAGCGCCAAGGTTGAATGGGAAAAACTATCACAGGAGTTGAAAGCTCAATTAAAAGAAGCTCAAGCGCAAGGAAAGGAAAAATTCGAGGAAGTGAAGCAGAAAGCCAAGGAGGCATTGAAGGCTAAGCAAGCCGAAATCTCTGAAAAGATTAAGGAATTCCAAGACAAAATCAACAAATTCTTCGAAGACTTGGCCAAACCCAAGACTGCCTAATTCTCATTGACCGGCAACTGACTAATATGTTCAAGCAACATATCATTTTGAAATAAAATCATTTCAAGAATAAAAAAGAATTTTCATTATTATCTAACCTATAACCCGATGGTTAGATTTGAGAGTAAGTTAAGCGCAAATATGTATAGTTCTTTAATAGTTTACTGAGCTCATTTATCAATATTCAACTATCACTGAAATCAAATTTCTAATAACTGTAAAATGTAATTGAAGGATGAGATGATTTCTACATTTTTTTTAAAAAAAAAACACGTAGTGTGCTGATTTATCAAATACTCATATAAACAGTTCTATAAAAATTTTATAAAATAGAATAGTATATGAAATTGCAATCAGTCTTTTGGGTGCAAGGTGGGGAACATGAATTGATTCTTAGAAGCTCATCAGTTCATTATATTTCTCTAACGTATACATATTCATCGAGCAAATACGATGTCTACAAAGCTTGTGTGAAATTATAGTTCCTCTTCAGGTTTTCATAGGATAAAATATTGACCATTGAAAAACCGCTGAATCCTATATGAGGGTTCGAGGAAATATTAATAATGGCATGAAATTTTCAATAGACGAAGGTATTCATTTCATACCTTGAATCAATATAGAGCAGTTAAATATAGTATTTGGAATCTGTTTACTGGAGCGAAAGTGCAAAAGTCATATAAGAAAGAGCTGACCTCATTATCTAAAAAGTAAGAAGAAGGATAGATTTTACGCAATAAAGAATTTAATAATGTTTAATTGGCTTATTCATTACGATGCCAGCATTTTCAAAATTCATGATATAAAGTCCTCCAGCAGTCAAAACACAAGGTGTTGAAGATTGTCGCATAATAATGAGTAACATCCATCTTACTTGCTTAGAAGAATCATACCAAGAGTTACAATATCTGAAAAAACAATAAGATTTATGATAATGGTATATTGTACGTACTATCTCATTTTGATGATTTTGATAACATTAAAAAAAAGTTATTATAAAAATAAGAATTATCGTTTGGTACAATCAAAAGGACCATTTCTTCAGCCTAAAAGTAAATTATTTCGGTTTTTCGGGGTTTCTTGGCTATTTTTTTAAACTAACGTCATTTTTCGATTTTTTACCCATGTTTTCAACAACAATTTTTGAATAAGGAATGGGTCTTTTTTCACTTTTCAGAAGGTATCGACCAACGGACAACGTTAAAAGCATACGAAAGTTGATTTTCTTAGAAAATTTGATGCACATTCGAATTATTAAGCACAATTATGGAAATATCTCGATCAAATTACAATTTTCCATCATTTTTCAAACATCATTCGATTTATTTCGTCGTTTACATACAGAAATAACTCTAAAAGTGTCATTTTTTCTTCACCAATTTTGCTACCCTGCCTCCCTTTTTAGCCCCCCCCCTTTTGGGCTACCCTTTTCAGACTCCCTTTTTAGCCCCCATTTTTAGCCCCCCTCCTCAGTCCCCCTTTTCAGTCCCCTTTCTAGACCCCCTTTTCAGTCCCCTTTTTAGCCCAAAATTGATGGATTTTCAAGTGGTTTAAGTTTCTATGTGCTTATATTAACAATTCAATTGCCATTCATAAATAACGATGGTGACCAGCGAGGACGGGGGTTAGCGAGCGAGGCGAGGAAGGGAAACATCACCTTGATTTTATTCTTTCATGGAAATTTTCCGTGGACATCTAAATATTGAATCATAAGTGTGGGGGGGGGGGGTTAAACAGCGCAGCGAGTAGGGGGGGGGTACCCCCTAGTGTTCTCGAAACATATTCTGCTTTCTCAAAGCGAGAACATTAATTACAACGGTGCGAGAATCGAAAGCATCGCGTAACACGTGTCAATTGGAACATTCGAATAAGACTTCGGATCTACATTTTCGTAATCTACGTATTGAATGACATTGAAAATGCGTACAAAATGCGAATCATCGATAGAACTGTAACTGGGGCCTTCTGCACACTAGGATTACAATGACTGAAAAAATGTTTTGTTCAGTGAATATTGTAGGGTTCCCTAAATTGTATGAATAAAATATCAGCCAAATCAAATTGTTTAATCTTCCATTTGACAGAGAAACATCCATATACACATACGAACGTACGCACACATTCCCACACAAACTTAATTGGCTACTTACGCGTGGTGGAATATATTTTCACTTTGGTTGATAATTAATTGTCCTGGCCAACTTAAGTAAAGCATATGTATTGTAGCACCAATTCCAAATATAGTGAATTTCATTGCAATCAATGGTTCATTCAAATTATCCACAATCTGAATGTACAGGAAAGGTATACAAATTTTTGTGGATGAGAATATTTGAGAAAGTATAGATATATAATGTACTTACTGAACACGCACCAACTGTGAGTATCATCGAAGCACCAATCAAAATAAGAAAGTATGAAGAATATGATGTTTCGATTAATTCTATGAAACTGTCGAAGGCATTTTTTTTTTCTTAGTAAATCAACATCACACAAAAATAAAGGAATCAAACGCAGAATTCAAAGTATAAAGAACGCAATTTCACTTAACTGTAGTCCTTGCTTATGTAACTTGATAGCTGAAATCATGGTTGTTCGTGCAAGCTCTTTATCCGAATAAGATGTAGCTTTCACGATCCGACTTCTGAAATAGAAATGATCATTATGAATTACGATGATGCCCATAGGCCGACCAATTCTACAGGAATTTTCATTCTAAAGCATTCAAATGAGTAATTTACTGAGTGATACGGAAGATCGCAGCGCACTGATGAACCATAGCGTTGTAAGTTGTATCGACAGCGGCATAAACTAAGCACGTGACAATTACAAATATGGTGTAGAGAATGTATATTTCGTAAAAATAATCATACGGATCCAGGACAATGAATTCTGCTCGTATCGTGAATAGTTTATTCCGTGAACCATTCATCGGGAGAACGAAATCCAGCAACGAATTCACTATTGAAAACTGGCTGAAACATGTTCCAACGCACACCAGGAAAGCTGAAAATCATAAAGCAATGTCATTTGGATTTGGCTATTTGAGAATGTTGTTACGGAAACGTTGAAGTATTTTTGTGGCAAATTCTTGACCGCAAATGACATTGAACCATTGCTAAGGGAATTTGAACTTCATTACGAGTACTTTTGAGAACAAAGGACACAGAATCTTTGTATTTCTCATCGCAACAGTTTGTGATATCCCTAGCAATCAAAACAGCCATTGCTATGGAGCAACGGTCAATTAGTTTGAGGTCTATCTGCCGATGGTGGAAGACATCGCATGAAAACTTTTTCACACAAAGTCTCTTTAAAACAGTATACTTCTAAGGCACTTGGTAGCGATTTTTTCTCGAGTGTACGCAATGACTCGGTCACCCACCTGAAGTTCTGCGGAATAGCATACAAACATTTTCATTACTAAAATTTAGTACTTACCAAAATAAGCAAAACTCTTCAAATAGCCTTCTTCAGCATATCGCACAAGTATAGCGTGTTCTTCAGGATCAGTCAGAGTCATCCAATTATCCGTCATCATCATGTATACTTTTTCTATCTATAATTATATTATAGAATTGAAATAAATTGTATCATTTTTATAAATATTGCATCTCTCTATATTAAAAGTTAGAACGCCAATGTTGTCAATGAAATTAATTTTTGCAGGAAAAAGTTATTTCTCAGCATAAAATCTTCCCCATATAAACTAGCGGAGGAGAGCGGGTACTATTATACGACGAATGATCCAATTTCAAAAATATATTCTCGTTTTTTAGCCCAACGGTGATTTAACGGTCGTGAATCTCGTGAAATTGAGAAAATAAAATAAATTCTACTGTATTGATGAAACTCTGACAATGATCGAATAATTGATTGATTACTTCAATAATAATTTGTATGGTTCCCAAGTTTTAGATTATGGAGTTGTATATATATACCTCTTTTTCAAACATCTTTGTTATGGTGAGCTTTAATTCCACAAAAAATATAACAAGAACGCAATTAATATTCTCTGCGCACAGAGAGAAATCTGCAAAACACCATTTCTGAACGGCGAATACCTGTGAATAAATATTCAATTGAAACGAGGTTCTTTACTCAAGTTTACTGATTGTCTAATCTTGGGGATCGGTTTTAAGGTTTAGACAAATTGCAAGCCATAATGGAATTGTCAGTAACCCTTGTCAATTCAATCGGTCGCTCAAGTCCCTTTTGAATAATAAAGAGGATATGTAAGAAGATATTTGTTGATAAATATAAAAATGTTTATTCATAGCAAAGGGCCAAAAAAATTATCCATCAAGAATTTTCAGTCAACAGGTATCCTGGGTACCAGAAATAAATGATAAAATCTCAAAGTTACCATACTACCCGCAGGCTCATTTATGTTTTTGCGAGAAATGTAACCTCTACACTTATATAAAGAATATCAGTACATGAACAGTAAATTACTGTATAAGTCAAGCTAGAAAAGTCTTACAGGACTAAAGAATTTTTACGATATGAAGATGATTTGATGAAAAAATCGTAATGGACCGGTATTTATAATGAAGAAATTTTCTCATCCAGTTCTCTGGCCGATCAAAACTTTTTCCGATTTGTTTGTGAGTTTTTCCCTTGTAACTTCCTCTGGAAGCATAAGAGCTTCCATTATCAGAGGTAATGAAAGAATATTACGCATAACTAATGATAACATAAAATTGAATTTCCATACTGAAGGTAGCAAGGTGATTAATGGCAATCCACCCATCAAGGTTCTTCGAATCGTTTTCTCTAATTTGGATGCAGGAGGCCATAATCCACAAATGTTCAGTAAAGATTTATTTATTTTGAAGTACTGATTACTGAATACTTTCTGTTGTTGTTCGTTCATCTTATTCAATTGATTTTACTTTTAATTGAATATGAATTTGGTTTTCAGCGAAGATTAGTTGCTGTTGATTGATCTGTTAAATGGTAAATGACTAAAGCTTCAATCTGTATCAAAATCTTTAACTATAGAGGAATCTATATGTAGTGTCGTCATTCTAGACTATAGTCATAATCGATTTCATTTGGAAAAATTACTTTTCCCATGTTTGAAACACGGAAGCAATAATTTAATGAGATCGAAATTATTCAATCGCAAGTAAGTTAATTTATCAACCGCTTTTTACGAAATCATTTATTCAGGACATGACTTTTATCTAGTTTCAAACATTCACATGAAACTTTTTTGTAAATTCGAAACAAAATGATTGATTAAAATTAAAATTAAAGTTAATTAAAATTAACTGGTCCTATGGTTTAATGAATAAGGAAATGGAACTATTTATGAGGATATCAATGACTGAATATCAATATTGTGATTGGAATACATTTTTACAATCATCTGTTTAATTTTTTTATTTTCCGTTAAAAGTGGTTTGAATGATTTTTGAATTTTTGAATTGGTATTAAAGAGTGTAATGGATTTATTATCTTGAATGATGGATAAGAGACACTAGATATACATTCAGACGTGACGCGTGAATCTACTTTCATGCGTTCCAGAATTATATTTTAATTATTTTTTTTAATTTCTAGACGATGACTTGTTTCCCGTTTTTATGAATTTATTTAAATGATCTAAATAACCCAAAACTCACATTCATATTTTATCACCTACCCTGCAACCAAGATCGGTTCTCTCACAAGGGGACACCACAGTCTCTACTCCGGGTTCTGTATTTTTACCAAACCTGTTTTAATGTGCTCTATATCACATACGTATAGACCCATTTCAGAGATTTTGACTAATGGGGCCTTCTGTTGGAGTTATAGATGCATCAAGTTTCAGAAAATACTGTTATCTCTAGGTTTTTTCCCATTTATGACATTGCTCGCTGAGTCATCGAGTGAGCTTACCTAAGCTTCTGTACGCATTGTTCACACCAGAATCATGAATTCTACATGCTCCCCTACTATATCAATAGCATTTTCACTCTTTATCATCATCTAATTTGTCACCAGTTCACATGTTATCTGAAATTCAATAGTATACGATAAATAGATTATTCAGCTACAGCTGTTTAAAACTCATCATCAACATGTCTCACTCATTGTACAGTACTATCAATTGATATGTTTCATCAGCGCACACTTTTCAACATTTCAAATAATAGTATTCGATCACACGCATTACTGAATGAACTTCCAAGCCCTTAAATCAGTTGACAAACAATCATTTATTACTGTTTTCAGATTATTCAACATTAAAATGAATCTATTTTCTTATATTACTTAGGATATAACAAATTGTGTATACATAGTAGAGAAATATGTATTGATTCTAATCTAAAATTAATATAAATTTCTAGAATTAATAATTAATTTAGAGAATTAGAATTAATAATTAAAGTTTAGCAACCAATTCTAACGTGTTATCTCACGAATCCTCATAAATGCTCATTAGGACTATGAGAGTCAATGAGAACCAATGAGAATCAATGAGAATCAATGAGAATCTATGAGAATCTATGAGATATTTCCCATAGTTGATATTCTTGGCAACCGTTTGCTTGCATCCTTAGCAACCGGTGCTTCGGAAGCTGTAAAATCAGTTTTAAGTCATACTCGATGACCAAGGACACTGAATTGTTATATTTGCTCCATAGCAACCGTTGTTTACGTGTTTAGCAACTGTTACTGCAGAAGAAGGAAAGGGCTAAATATTATTTTGCATGTGTTTTTTTCAATATGAATCTATTTATTCTCCGAAATATTCCGCACTGCGGATTATTTTGTCATGAATTTTAATTGGAGTGGTACGGTACGTGTGCTTGCACCATGTCATTACACATATAAATTAGTATTTTTTAGCCATTGCCTGAGTTTTGTCAAAGCTCACAGTTTAGGATCCTAAATACTAACTTATGTGCGTATTTAATGGTGCAGGCACATGTTCTGTACCACTCCAATTAAAATTTATGACAAAATAATCTAAAAACACATAAACAATTGCCCGCCTCGACTCGTTACGTCGCTCAACCGCCGTCCCGATAGCGTCCTAATCCGGGGGTTGGCGAGCGAAGCGAGCAGGGGGGGGTACCTAGGGGGGGTAGTATTGATAAATTTAGAGAAGCTTCGATCCAGAGATTCTTCTGTACGTCTGTATCAAGCGAGTACAGATTATAATAATCCAACGTAGCATCTAACCAGAGAATTTCAACTCGACTGTCGTCTCTATGGCAACTGTCTATAGTCATGTCAAGCTCCCTGAAGCCCATCGTCCGCAAGATTCATCTGATCTCGCCCTCCGTGCAATGTTCAAGTGTCGCAGCTTGCAGAGAACTCATTTTCATCGTCCAGTATACGTCTCGGCTGTCGAGTATTGCATGTCCGATGTATGATTTTGATTCATTTCGTGTACAATGCTCTGATTAGATTTACAATAATAATATTTATTCTCGAGATCTTAGGCATATTCTGCAACGGTGGGAGCTAGTTACAGTTATTCTATCGAATTTAAAATGAATGAAGAATATGGAATTTAAAGTGCTGTTTTAGAGATTATCGTGGATACTGTATTGCTCTTGGCTTGTTGACTTTTGATTTTGGCCGTTCAGATTTTTTTTACACATTATATAATTTGCTCATTTTTTATTCATTTAGTTTGCAATCTAGTTAAATCCTGAATTCTCTTGTTGGGTCAAAAAATTTTATTAATTTTTCATATATTGTAATATTGTGATTCTTGTATACCTATAAATTGCTTTCTCAAAGAGAAAGCTTTGTAATGGGGCAAAAATCGACCCACCGAATCGGACCTCGGGACCTCGATTTTCGTAATCTACGGGTCGAAAAACATGGAAATCCAAAAGTGTCTGTATGTATGTATGTGTGTGTGTGTGTGTGTGTGTGTGTGTGTGTGTGTGTGTATGTATGTGTGTAACGTTTTTTTTCGTCCACGATAACTCTCGAAGAAATGGTCCGATCTTCTTGAAATTTTGCACACAGGTTAGTCACGGCAAAATCTCGGCCGAGATCAATTTTCAGCAAAATCCGTTGTTTATTTCTCTAGCAACCGTTGCTAAGGTGTAAAATTTTTCGTTTCTTTTGTCTAGGATAACTTTCGAAGGAATCGTCCGATCTTGCTGAAATGTCGCACACTGGTTAGTTGTGGCAAGATCTATCACGGGTTCAATTTTCAGCAAAATCCGTTGGTTATTTCCTTAGCAACCGTTTCTAACGTGTTTTCTCACAAATCCTTATGAGTGCTCATTGGGGCAAGCCGGAAAATCAGTTTTAAGTCACACTCGATGGCCAAGGACACTGAATTGTTCTATTTTCTTCATAGCAACCGTTGTTTACTTCCCTAGCAACCGTTATGAAGGTTGGAAATTATTAATTTAAGATCTATTTCCATCATTTTCGACGGCAAAGGACACAAAATCTTCCCAATTAGCTCCTTAGCAACCGTTGTTCACCGCCCTAGCAACCGTTGCTAAGGGGGAAAAAAATTGATGTAAGTTTCGTTTCCAGTATTTTCAAAGTACTATAGAGAAAATTGGGAAAATTTGGTGTCTTTTGCCGTCGAAAATGATCAAAATAGATTTTGAATTGATCATTTCCAACCTCAGCCGTCGAAAATGATCAAAAACGGACTTAAGGGCAGGGCGGATCGATTTTGACCGCTATTAAACCGTATGACAGTCACAAGATGAATTGATCGAAAAATTATGCAGGTCCAAATGTCTCGCATCGTGTAGAATCTAGAACCGTTTGCTTTGTTGCATTTGATCAAATAATAAGAGAGCCCGGGCAGACATCAACACTCGCAACATAGTTTGGTCAATTGAAAAAGAACGACACTTTACACAGTCACAAAGATACGAATTGAATTGATTAAATAATTTTATGTAATTTTTGAAAAATAGATGATAGTATCTACGGTAGTGGAAAGGTGAAAATACAGGTTTGGGAAGCGTTTGTCGGTGATATTGAAGCCTCTTTGAGAAAGCATACTGCTAAGGCACTTGGCAGCGGTTTTTTTTAGCTCATATCATGGCAAAAACCGCTAACTCATCATGGCTAACCGCTACTCATAAATTCTTATGAGGTAATGTTCATCCAATGGTTACAAGCAAAGTGTTTAGAATAAGTAGTATTGCTCTTGCCAGTATGTGGGTGGTGAGCTCTGACCAAGTTGTACTTCATTTTCGCCCATTTCGAGTTTCAAATTAGACTCCAAGTTGTAAAAAATAATGTTATCAAGCAAAATGGTCAGGCCAATCGCTGCATGATATGATATGTTATGCCCGTACAATATCTGCAAAGCTTTTGTTAAATTAAACTTTCTCGCGATTTACATGAGATAAAATGTTTATTATTGAAAGGCTGCTAAATGCTGTATGAGATAAAATTAATTCAATATTCAATTTCTGAAAATATAAAGTGGTATGAGTAAAACAGTTGAATTCACACCTTGAATCGATAGACAGTAGTCAATAATTAATTCTGTAACCTTTTTACTGGAGTGAAAGTGCAAAAGCCATGTAAGAAACAAATCCCTTCAAGAACTAGAAATTGACAAGAATACAATAGCTTTTATACAGTAAAGATAACTAATTGATGCCTCTTACGAAGAAAGACATATCTTGCAATCTCTCCGCGAAGAAAGAGATTTAACCGCAATCGAATTGTATAAAAGGCTCGTTTTTTTGGTCAACTACCTACTCATTCCAAGTTTCCATTCTGTGTATTATTTTCTTACATCAGGAAGTTCTGGGATGCGCGACATGTGTCTTACTTCGGAAGAGGCATGTTAATAATGTTCTATCAGCTTATTTATTACGAAGCCAGCATTTTCGAAATTCATAATGTAAAGTCCTCCGGCAGTCATAACACAAGGTGTCATACATCGTCGCATAATAATGAGTAACATCCATTTCACTTGTTTCGAAGAATCATACCAAGAGTTACAATATCTGAAAAAATGATAGACATATATGATTATAAAATATTATACATACTATGTTGAAGAGTTATCCCTTTCATTCTAATCATTCTGGATAGCGTTGATGGAGTGTGCAAAATTTCAGGAAAATTACAAGAATCCTTCAGAAGATATGGCGTTGCATATAATAGTGTCGCATATTGCATGTGAAATGGAGGTCAGGTGATCCAACTCGAAGATCACAACTAAGGTCATTTCAGCCATATTTGGTGCAGACAATTTGGCACGTTTGTCAGATTTCGTCTTTCCGGTGCTCTCTGAGCATCAGTCGCCCTCGGGTCATGTTGGGGGCATTAAAAGAAAATTTTCGGTACCTTCCCCGCCCATTTAGCCCTTAAAACCATTCTTCTACAACACTTTGAAGTTTCACATACTGAATTTTTCCTTATTTTATTATTTCACTATTCTCACTCGATCTAAATAATCAGGTGTTCATTGTGTAACGAGCGCAGAAACTCATACATTCAGTTGCTCACACTATTTTCCAACACGAGCATGAAAAATGATGTATCGCGTGGCAGTTCCGTGGATGCAAAATGGCTGGTTGTGCACTCCGTTGCGATGGTGTCGTTTCGTAACGCTAGAGCGTCATAACATGACGTTATACTATCCATATAATAACACTCAAAATGTGTACGATGGAATGTGATCGAACTCATTCGTCCAGATTCGTGTGAATGCGTTTAATTAATTTTTGAGACGACAGTGCGTAAAATATAATATTTTGATCACTAATAACAAATAATTTACGTTTGCCAGAACATATTTTCATTTTGTTCGACTATCAATTGTCCTGGCCAGCTTGAGTATAGAAAATGTAGTGCGGCACCAATGCCAAATACAACGAATTTTATCATATACAATGGCTCGTTCAAATTGTCTACGATCTAGATGTATGAAAAAGATATACTAAGTTATAGTGGAAGAAAATCTTTGTAAGATATTTGATGAATAATCTACTCACTGCACATGCTCCAATACAAAGTAACATCGAACAACCAATCATAACGAGCAAGTAGAACGATTGTGAAGATTCGATTATTTCTACAAAACTATCAAAACCATTTCGTTTTTTACAGCATTGAAGTAATGAAAAAATTGAAAAAAAAAAATAATTCGAACTTTAGAAAAGCAATTTTGCTTAACTATATGCCTTGCTTATGTAACTCAATAGCTGAACTCATAGTTGTTCGTGCAAGTTCTTCATCCAAATGAGATGTAGCTTTCAGGATCCGATGTCTGGAATAGAAATAATCATTATACAGAGATGTTAAAAGAATCATTTTAATGGAGGTTTTACTGAGGGATTTGGAATATCCCAGTGCACTGAGTAACCACTGTACTGTATGTCGTATCGACAGCAGAAAGAACCACGAATGAGACAACTCCAACCATGGTGTACAAAATGTACAGCACATAGAAATAATCATATGGATCCACGATGTATTCTGCTCTCACTACCAATATCTTTTGCCGTGAACCATTTAAGCACTGGATTCACTATCGAAAACTGACTAAAACATACTGTTGCAGACCCCAGGAAAGCTGAAAATCGTACAGTGATATCATTTGGACTTGGTCATTTAGAGATCTCAAATACAGTGGATATTCTCAATTCATAATTCTCTAATTGGGTTTTTTTTCGCTTGACTAATTTTCTATCAGATCTTATTTTATCAGTAAAGTATTTCACGCAATAGAAAATAAAAGACAATAACCAATGTATCAATTATAAACTTGACATAAAACAATAATAGTCGGTCACGGTGTCGAGCGAAGCGAGCGGAGAGTACCCTTGTGGTATTACTATAAGTATAAGGAACTCACCTATATAACCAAAGCTCTTCCAATAGCCTTGTTTAGCACAGTCCACAAGGATAGCGTGCTCTTCAGGATCTGTTAAAGTCAGCCAATTATCCGTCATCATCACGTATACTTTTTCAATCTATCATCAGATTAGAATGCAAATAAATATTGAAAAATTTGTCGATATAAACTAGTCAAGTAAAGGTTGTATCAGTTTTCAGGATGATTTATCACTTTCTAAAGAGAGCTAAAACATCGTTGTCGAAAACATTCCTATCCTCAGGGTTAAAAATAAATCCCAGTATCAATCCCAGTAGTAGAGAAAGAGTGGTTCTAGCCAACCCCCTTTCTCCTTCCTAGGTCACCATCGTGGTTAATTGTGAGGAAACCTGAAAAAATCAAGATAACCCAAATAACCCAAGTCCAGATTGACATCCATCAGAATGATTATCGATATGTATCAGGAAGATCGATAATTTTCACGTGCATATAATGCATGTTCGTGTTTATACCCTCAGTGGGACTCTGGTCGCTACTCGTCCTCTTGCGGGTTGCGACTGACGCAATCAGAGAGTGGTAGCATGCCTCAGATCAGATGTATACAAAAGTCCGAACTTGTAACGAGAAATAGAATAGAAGAATAGAGAAATAGAACTTGTAACGGATTGGTTGAGAACAAGTTCGTCCATAGAGTCATACTTTGTTAAAGGAGATTAACAAATAGTATAAAAAAAAATTAAAATCTTGCATAATCATCTATTTACTCAGATTTCTTCTGATCAATCTCTTAAACGTGAAAGGAAGGAGCTTGTCTCTCCTAGAAGACACTGTCATAGAAGTTTGGAAGCTAGTTCAAGGTCAGTGTTAGAATGATAGATGTGTACAGATGTATAGTTTAAACGCTTACAAGGAGATGCTAGGGATCCGTAAGAGAACGATGTCTTGTAGGTAAGTCACTTCCTGATCTAGACCACCATTCTATTGATCAAACAGTCATTTTAAGACCTTTTTCTTGGTTGGCTTCGAAACTCTATTCTAAAACAATTTTTATCTCTTTTTCAAAGTTTTTTCCAGATAAAACGTAGTCATCACCCGAGTTTGGATTCGAACGATGACAAGACTGATGTGAATTAGGCTGATATCAGAAAAATCCTACTCTGATGCTGAAGAGTATATCAATGTGAATTAGAATGTGAATATGTGAGAATGAGAATATGAATGAAAATGAGAATGTGATTTTTGTGAATGTTGATTTATTATCTGTCAATTTGCGGTTTTGCATAAAGCCTTTCGGTTGTATTCCTGAAAAGGACTATCTATTTTATAGACGGATGATCTGGGTATGGGAAGTGACTATCTTTCAAGGATACGTTTGTAATATCATCATTCACGTGATGATCCCTGGTACATCTTCTTAAGGTCTTTTTTCAACAGCCACCTGAATTATACCGACTCCTTAACTTCTCTCATTCGTTCATGCCTTCTCCTTCTACGAATGATGGTAACCTGTACGAACTTGCTCTCAACCGATGAGTGTCTGGTGAGACTGCCAAGCTACCTCTAGTCGCAACTCGCAGGAGAGTTATCCCACGGAGGGTATGAGAATGAGTATATGCATGCATATAAAAGCTATCGGTCACCCTGATACATATCGATGATCAATCTGATGGATTTCAATCTCGACTTGAGATAACCATGCAATATATCTGGATGCTTGGGTTGTGCCCACAATTCCACCTTTCGCATTATTCTAACAATACCGTAACTTGGGTTATTTGAGTCATTCCCCCCATACCACTATTTGAGTTTTTTGGGTTGTTTGAGTTATTCCCACAATACCACGATGATGACCTTGAAATCATATAGGGATGGAGAGGGAGTAATCCTCTTCCCTGAGAAGGATACCTATTTTCAAACCTGTATCGTGAAATTCAATTTGATATTGATGAATTTTTTCGAAGTTCCATGGAATAATTATTGTCCAATTGTGTCTCCACACAACAACTATGTCAATTTTGAATGAAAGTTAATGCCTAGTAAAATTTTATAAAATAATCTCTCTACCACATTGATGCACAATAATATTCAGTATGCTCTGAAGCTTTAGATTATAGATCTGCATGTACCTTTGCTTCAAATGACTTTATTATTGAGAACTTTATTATGACAAAAGCTAGATAGATTGTACCCGCAACATTCTCTGAACATAGAGCAACGTTTGCTAAACAATGTTTTTGAACGCCAAGTACCTGTGAACAAATGTTTAATTGAAATGAGATATCTAAATTAGGTTTACCGATTGTTTAATTTCAATGATTGGTCCTGTATTGTTTCAATTCCGACAAAATTATTACAATTTAGCCCCAATTAAAGTTCTTCTATAATATCAAAATGTTGAATTCATTTAGAGGAATATTTTTTTCAAATGTAGGAATTTAATCGAGAATGAAAATGATTTGGCGTATTTCAAGTGAATAAAATTATAAATTAGACATTTTTCCTAGGACGGAGGAGGCAGATTTTCAGATCTTCCACGGATATTTAGCGATAACATGAATTCTGTTAGTGTCAAGGAAGATTTTATTTATCATCAATTTGAATAATTAAGCATATACAAATCGTTGAAATAATCTCTACTCATTTCGAAAAGTGTGACCTCCTTACGTAAGCAACGGATGGATGTACATGAACATGAAACATCACTGTATAGCAGAATAAGAGCAGGGAGAGTCTCAAGACAAATAGCTATTTCCGTATAAAGAGCGTAAAGTGCAGACTTCAGGTACGAGGGTCATACGATCACCCATATGGGGGTGAGTTAAGCGCACCCTACGTCCGTGGTGCGAACATAATTTTTTGTCATACTAATCGTAAGCTATGCTGTTGGTTATCTTTGGATGTAAGGAATTTCACGTCCGAGGGCAGTTGCTAAATAGGAATTGAAAATGTGAAGTCGATTCGAATGAAGGATTGCAGTGGGTCGTCAGTTGCAAAAAATATCCGTCGGAAGACCGGAAATCCTTATAGCGTCTCTTTCTCGGATCCTCCTCCATCCATTGATAATTGATAATTAATATACAAATGTTCCATATGTAGAAACATTGCTCTAGAGTAATATCAGTTTCTGACACTCCTCCTGAGAGGAAATGAAGGAATAATTATTGAACATGGGAAATGACAAGAAAGTTAAATTTCAATACTTGAGGGAACAACAGAAACAATGGCAATCCATTCATGAAGATTCTTCGTATCACTCTATCTAGATTTGATGAATGTGGCCACAATCCACAAAATTCCAGCATCGATTTATTTATCTTGAAGTACTGATTATTAAACACTTCTTGCTGTTGTTTGTTCATTTTTATTTGTTGGTTAAGCCAATTATAAACTATGAATTTACGAAGATAAGTTGTTGACTGATCTGTGAAAATTATGAAACTCTTTTGATTTTTTTTTTCTTTATATTTACAGTGGAACCTATACTCATTGACTTGAAAATATTTTCTTATAATTAAAAATATTTTTCCGGGACTTACAATTAGTTGGAATAAGTGTTCTCAGCAACTGATTGATCGGAAAATATTCACCGACGGTTGAAACAGTTTCGGAAACTCTAATTCCAAGACAAAATATTCTCAGAATCTCTTATTTCAATCAGTTGTATTTTAGGACCTGTATGAAGTATTTTTCTGACAATTTCATAGAAATCGAAACATTTCGTTGACTTTCAAAACATATTCAAATTAGAGAAATTTATGATAACTCGATAATTGAATTGGAAAAAACTAAATTCAACATGATTTTCACGTGCGAAATATTTATACGATAATTGATTAAGGATAGTACATACGAATTTAATAGTCTCAATAAAATATAAGCGACCATGGGATCTCTTGAGCCTATCTGTGGGATATCAGAGAAAATAATGTATCGGGTTATATAACTCGTTTTTAACAAATAAATAAATTAGTTGGAAAAAACTCTACCCCTGTAATGAAGGAATATCATTGTGACATAATTTTTCTAATATCCAATGTTAGAAAAATATTTGGAGAACCTACCTGGAACGACTCTGCAGGGCTTCGGTGCGTGAAGCTCTGTATACTATAGCTACCTTCGATCGACTTCGAACTGTCTATCGAGGCAATAAGCCTCGTTGTACTAAGTGCGTAATGCATTATCAAGTATTCAATAGGTAACAATTAAATTTAAATATTCATATTATAATAATTTTTTTCACGCCCGCTTGGAAAACGCCATTTGCCGCACGCAATTGCGTACGCATCGATTATTCATCACATGATGCTTGCAGCGAGACGTTCAAAGAAGAAAACACATTCGAGAATGAGTTTCGGGAAATATTATAGTATCATGAGTTTCAATTGCAGCAGCTTTTCACTATTCAGCAGTTTTTACCACGCCACTAATCTTCTTCGAGTTTTGGAAAGCAAACTGTTGCCACATCTCAGGTTGTTTCTTTTTTGTCAGATTTGATCCTGAATTCTCATGCTGGGACGTATTTGATTATATTGACACTTTTTAAATCATTTTCAACTATAGGTCGAGTCGTATAATGGAATCAAACAGGCTGAAACCAAACGAATCGTGGTATGGAGCGAGCAAAGGAAATTTGAATATCCGAAAAAGTAACTGGCACGCATACACACGGGCATGAAGATTACTAATTGTGTACGAATAAAATGTCGAGTCTTTTCACACAGTATAACAATTTTTTATTGATTATAACACTGAAATATTAAGAATATAATTTTCGATGAAATTACGGTAATTCATGTTACAAATTTTGGATTATGTTTAAGTATATAGATCTACAAGTCATTCGATAAAAATTGGCAAATTATTTTACGCTTTACGTAATTTGGTTTCTTTTGTGCACAAGTGTCTAGGTGTACTACATCTTCTCATCTGCATCTGCACCTGTATCCTCATCGTTATGATATGATTTTGAAACATTCATTTGTGTAGGTTGAAAATACGATTCTAATATATGTGTGTGTGTGTGTGTGTGTGTGTGTGTGTGTGTGTGTGTGTGTGTGTGTGTGTGTGTGTGTGTGTGTGTGTGTGTGTGTGTGTGTGTGTGTGTGTGTGTGTGTGTGTGTGTGTGTGTGTGTGTGTGTGTGTGTGTGTGTGTGTGTGTGTGTGTGTGTGTGTGTGTGTGTGAGTGTGTGTGTGTGTGTGTGTGCGCGCGTGCGTGTGAGTGAGTGTACCGTCAATGTCTTAAACACTAAGTTTCTTTGGAACGATTCGCTAATAAGGTTACTAGCCTGTACACAAATTAATATTCTCGCTTCTTCTGTTCCATTTTTCTTTAATTCCATCTATTTTTATTTTCCAACGCAAAAGTCTTCAAACAACTATAGAATAACGCATCGTAAAATAGAATTCACTCGTATTTTACAATTACATCCATTTCGACGTTCTGATAATACTTACGAAATTGATTGTCTCTTAGCTCCGAAATCAAAGTCTCGCCGTTCATTCTCTAAACGAAGACTCCAGACTCACCGTGTCTGGCTTTTCAAAACTCCCGTAAAATGCAATGAAATCCAAATTACAACAAGTATCCTTCTCATACCTTCGCTTTCCAAAAGCTTATTATTCTGATTTAGTTTCAATTATATCGATATAATACTTAATACTTTGGGCAGAAGATAATTCATTCGGTCGTTGTCTTGGTTACCTTGGCATTTTCCAATATTCTCATACTATATATCATTTCACGTATGTATACATATACAATTAAGAAAATTCTGATTTCGTCGTCTCATAAAATCTATTATTTTTCTACCTCTCGTCTCTAGCTTCCCTCTCAGTCTTCCATATACTCACTTTTTTCTATCTTTCTTTTGTAATCATTTTTCTCTACGCGGTCTACTGGGATTGCACTTGTTTGATTGCAATGTTTCTCTATTCTTGTCGATAAAATACTGATTTTTTCCCCCTTTGTTTCTGCTACTATTCTTCGGCCCTATTTAACTTTAAAGTTTGGAAATATCCACTTGTTGTCCACGTTGGAAAGGGATTTTTCACAGGTTAACTATTTTGCACGTGGTTCTCGGACAGTGAAATATACAGCGTTCTCGTCCACACTCCATTAATATTCACACTATTATCATCCTTGGGATCAGACATGGAATTTCCTCCAAAGTCAATGCTCTACGTTTTTTTTTTACTCTACTCTTTACCGTGGTACTCCGAATATTCAGAATAGAAATATATATATATATATATATATATATATGTTTATATATATCTATTGATAATTTTGTTTTCGCTCCGTTACTTTTGGATTGAGATTTGACTATCTACTCTTTGCATTGACGCTGATATGTAATGAAATTTACGTTCCAGATGTTATAACGATAATTGATATGCAGTTAAGCGCGAGATACTTGAAAAATTTCATGTCGAATCCTCTTTATCTTCTCACAATTGTTCAATCATCGCACATATTCTATATTAGTTATCCTATTTCAAATTGTATGTCCGTTACAAGTCTTAGAACTACTAACGTCATGGTGCGTTCACGTATTTGTATAAATTTTACTCACTCTATATATATATATAAGAACGCGTAATTCAAATTGATCAACTTCATTATTCGGCGTTATTTTCGGCAATGATACATTGGATATGCTTACTAATTAAAGTAACGAGTTGGCTTAATTCTAAAATCATCTTCTAGGACTTCTAGAGTTCTGACGAACCAATATGTGTCTTTTTTGTTGGCTTGACCGTGTGTACATTCAAACGTTTAATTCAAATTAACATAACGTCTTTCGGCGTTGATGAGTTGACGATAAAAAATAATTTCTCCGGAGAAATCATCCCAACATACTAACAACTAGCTTCGGTATCCATCACATAGCATTCACACAAAGAATTCGAAAGCCGTTACGATTCGTACCAACATCGCTATTTCTTAAGGCTATGATAAAACTGATCCATGTTTAGTGTCTTATAGATTAAACGTTTTTCTAGAAATAACTGTAGTCTCAAATCGTCTCAAATTTTTGTACAAATCTTCGCAGTTCGTATCATTTGAATTTCCATGAGATATAATAAACTGTTTGGAGGACAAATGATTTTCACTTGGTTTAAAAGAGTTCACTACTCTATAATTATTAATTAGATTACAATTGGCAAGATAGTCTTGGAAATACAACAAATTTTCAGTCAATTTCAATCGGTGAATTTATAATTGTACTTCTGCGAGAGTAACTCGTCGATTCCAGCGTTATTTATATGATGATAAATGACTCCAAGATCGATCGAATGACACAGGAGATTCAGTTTTTGAAAAGGTAAAAGTTCACAATATCAAATTTTATCTTATTCTACACCAAAATTTACAGTGATTCTTAGAAGGAATATCGCTTCGACTCGCATTACAGTGAAGAGCACCAGACGACATTGTGTATTTTACAAAAATTCCTTAACAGCTAGATTTAAATTATACGCGTTGATAATTGAGCATGTCATACGCTGAGTTCTGTCTTATATTGTAATCAAAAGCAAATCTACGCGAGTATACAATAATTAGAAAATTACGACGACTAGTGGAAGATTGTTTCACTAAAATTGTATAACGGACCCAATAATAGCCTCTATTGGTTTTGAAAATATTTTTTTTTTCACTTTTTCTTGAATTAGCATTATACATGATTGTACGGTTGGAGTTGGAAATCAAATTAGTGGTCTCGTTAATTCATTTATTTTAAATAGCGATGGGAATTGTTGGAAGTGGATATGTTACATTACGTTTTATATAATACTTTTTACAACCCATTAAGCATACGACTCCTCGAAATAATTGATCTATTTCCTATATGACTTGCAAGTCGGACGTAACTCCGATTGTAATTCAACAATATAAACCTTCTGATAATCGAAGGCCTGAACAATGAACTGAAATACAAACGATCGTGAAACCAACTGCCAGTTCTCGGGAGCTTACGATTAAATTGTACTGTTAAACGTTACACAGCGACACAATGACTTTCGGTATCACTCATAATCTAGCGATAGAGAAGTAGCCACACTTTTCACTACTCTTTCACAAAGTTGAAACAGTTTGAATGTGATACTTCACAATCATTGAAGCATTCCATCGATATTTCCTTGAAATGTTGTTTCTTCAAATGATAAAGAAAAAAAGTACAGATATTCGTCGTTCAAAAGATCGTCTAAGAACAATTTGTCAGCCACCAAGTTCACCTACACTCAGTAATAGTTACGCCCTAGGGACTTGCCTGATATCCAACTACCTAGGGCTTAACTGTTACGCCCGCGAAGTAGAGGCTAAGGATTACTTCTCTCAGTGTACACCCTCGAGAGGAAAATCGAATCTTGGTCCACGGAAAAAAATCAACTTGGCTATAACAAAAAGACTTTCTCTAGAATCACAGACTCATTTCTTGATCCTACAGAAGCTACAATGAGAAATTTCCTGCTGATTTTTCTTCTTGAATAAAAATTCGATTTTTTCGAGAGTAAAAGAGTAAGCCAACAATGGCTCGCGCGTCGTGAAAATCTACTGTCGACGAAACGGAGAAGAAGGCGCGAGAAGAAGGGACAGTTTAGAAAAAGTATTTTGACTTGAGAGTCGCTGTCGAGCGGCGCGAACCGTTAGTAGGGTGGAAAAAGTGTCGGGTAACACACTACGCCGTGACACCGCTACCACTTGTAGAATCTACGTGAAAGGCAAGATTGAACCGTCGGGGGGAGTAGAGAGTCCTGTACAAAGGGGCTCAGTCGAAGCCGAGTCTCTTGAGGAAGAGATAGATCTCCTCGAAATTGGGCCTGTCCTCGGGCCTCCTGCTCCAGCACTTGCTCATCATGTGGTAGAGCTCGCGCGGGCATAGGCTCGGCTGGACCAGCACCCGCGGCTGGTGGTTGTGCTGCTGCTGCTGCTGATTGTTGTTGTTGTTGCCGTTGTTGTTGTTGTTGTTGTTGTTGTTGTTTCCGGTGCTGGAGTTGTTGCTGGTGGGCAGGCCCGTGCCCTGGTACCAGCGGCCGCAGTTCTCCAGCACCTGCTCGGACGTCAGCTCCGCGTAAGGCAGCTCGGCGCAGCTGCTGAAGATCTCCCACGCCGTCACCGCGTAAGACCACACGTCCGACTGGTTCGTGTACTTGCCCTGCGGAAAAACAGTCGATTCTAGGTACCATCTTGGATTTCAAACAATTCTTTTGTATCGTCATCGAACTGGTGGAAATAGCTATTTTTGTACCGAAAGTGCAACTTTGGATCCACATAATTTTCAACCAATCATCTTCTGACGAACATAATTTTCTGTCAGGTAGATCAAAAGGACTTATTTTTTAAAAGGACTTATCGGTGCACTAAATTCGAATTTTGATATGTTGCATAGTTTTTGAAAAAGCCAGCGGAAATTCCTTCATATATTTTCATTCTTAATGTTTTCTAGCGCATTGAACATTCTTCGGTTTATTTTTCACGGACAATTACAACCGGTACTATAATACGATTAACCTTTAGAGGGCCGGAAAATCAATATTTTGACGCATCATAAAAACTTGTTTAATGTTTATTTTTAGACTAAAATATATATTAATTTATTATTATTTTCACTTATTAAAGTCATTTAAGATAAATCTACCCCTCCACACCCCTTTTTACCTACCTCAAATCCATTAAATCTGTATTTTCTACATTGTGCAAGTGGTCATAAAATTTGACTATATCAACCCTTCAAAATGCTTCAAATATTTAATTAAATCTACAAATTTAACTTATATAATGTTCTCATAAAGAAAGAAGCGTTTTCTACTATTAAAAATACATTTTTTAAAAATTTGAAATTTTTAACATTAGCAGTTCCGTTCCGGGCCAGAAAATCAATATATTGACGCACCTCATGATCTACACTTCGTGTATGATCAGTCATTGATCTGAGGTACATTAAATACCAGTTTTCTGAGGGCGATATGCTCTTCCAAATCCCGGCCCTCTAAAGGTTAATCTGGAAAATCACGATGGAATGAAGCGAATGAACATCTTGCAGGTCGTTTAAATCGTTTTCACGAGTGTAAGTGATCGCGAACATTATTGATACCAAAGAATCCACGAAGAATATCAGAACTTTACCATGAGAACAGCTTCCCACGACATCCAACGAAGAGGTATTTTTGCGTAATATCCGTTCACATAGTATTCGTGATCATACTTGTTGCAATAGAGAGCGTGATCCGATACTTTGATTATCAGATTCTTGTTAATCACGCAATTCCTGAAACAAACAGAATGTTGTCATTACTTATAATTAAATCATTTGATAAAGTTCCATGACAAAATTGGGCAACCCTATTCTAGATCCCGGTTTATTTTCAAAAGTATTATTTACCTCGCAGCTAAATCACAATGAGGAATCTTCAAATTCTCTAGGTATTTCATGCCCGAAGCGATCTGTGTGATGAAGTTGAGTAGACAACTGTAACTAAAAGAAGAATTAATTTATTCTCGTGAGCGATTATTTTTCTACCGATTTAACAGAAGGAAATAACTAAAGTACCTCAAGTTCAAATCAGCGTTTCCATTTTTGCCGTTACTCTTCATGAATGAAGGTAGATCTCCAAGTTCACCATACTCGAATACCGCACCCATTGGCTCTTCTTCGACCAAAGCTATTATCCTTGCAACGTTCAAGTCACGAATCGCCGCAAGTAGGTGCATATCCTTCATGAAGTCTTTCCTGGAGAACAAAGATCATGTCAAACACACAAATCCATTTTTTACATTCAGTTTTCTCTCTTAGCCACGAACCTGAAGATTCACTAAGTGAATTCGTTGTAAAGAAAGAGCCAATCGTTTGTAATTAACGAATCACAATATTTGATGAATGATTGGCTCTTCTTTTGCAAGGATTAAATAATTTTCCAATTTCAGGGGTGAATTTTATATGGGAAACAATAGATCTGATGATAAATGAAAAAGTTTTTAAATTTTATCACTTGAAAGATGTTTCTACGTTTTAAACTTTCGGAGATATATTCAAAATTTTAACAAACTTCATTGAACAAGAATTAAAAGAGTAGGTCCAGAACTAGGACAGCTGTCTCAATTAATCAAAATTGATAGTTCGATTTGATTCAATGAGTATAATTTGTTATCGCATTCAACTAATCGTAAATTCATTTATTCGTTGAAAAAACCAGAATATACCTAACAAGGTGAGAAGACCACCTGTACGTATTGATAAGATACTAAAAAAAGCAGAAAAAAAACTTGAAGTACTAGAACTACACTTTAGTTTCTAACTGTTTATTTTAATTTTTGCTTCTCCTATTCATAAGGTAAGCTTGCTTTTGGTACGAGTAAAAGAAAACGAGTAAAAATGCGAAAGCACTGACTTGAGGGAGTCGGTGACGCCTCTCCAGAGCGACCTCACGATGACCATTTGCCGATTTCGAATGGTGCCCATGTCGGGGCTGTGGACGCCCTTGGCCTCGCACAGGTACACGAGGCCGAAGCTGCCCTCGCCGAACTTGTCGAGGATCCTGAGCCGGTGCCTCGATATGTGCTGGATGTTGTATATGCTCGACGTGTTGGACAGCTGCGCGCTCTCCTGGATCTGCAGAGGCGTGAACAGGCTCGACGAGCTGCGCTGCTCCCGCCGTTTTATCTGTTTTTTTTTTTAAAAAAAAAACGCCCCAAGGGCCCAATTATTATAGTCCCGCGAGCCAGCTCGATGGCTCTTGATTTTTCCCGAGGCTAATTAGTGACTCGATCATTCGAGAATACCGCGGCTCGTTCATTTGAAATAGTCTCTCGTACGTTTCTCCGTAGCGAATGTAATGATTCTCTCATCGATAACCGTATACACACTTGAACCCCACAATATCTTCTGTTTTCGTGTATTATTCAAACGCGCCTACCCGTCTATCTGTCGGCGGTAAAATGGGATTTGATAAGATTAATGAATCTACCCAGTCTTCGCTTATCGTTTCTAGACTTGACGATAATTACCTTTTGAAAATACGCATTTTTACGCAGCTTTTATATTGAAAGGGGATAAAAGTTGAGCCCCGAATTCGGTTACTCGATTAGAAGAATGCGAGGTACGTATACCATCCACAATAAAATTGCCTCGTGTTTTTTCTATGCGCGTATCGTCATTTTTCCCTTTTACCGCTCGTAAAAGCGTATTTTTATAAAAGGATTTCGAATCATTTATTTCATATTCAATTTGGCTCCAACGCGCATTCCCTCTTCTGTTTCATCGATCTTTACGACGTATCCATTTTCACCGTAACATTCCATAAACTCCGGGGCGGAATATTTCCGAACGAATCCCATATGATATTCCACGCTCGCATTCCGTTTACGGCCAGGACAGGAAGATATATTTTTCAGCTGACTTACCGTCAAAATATCTGTGGCCGCGTAGTAGCCTTCGTGAACCTTGTGATTTGCTTTGGAGTTATTATGTCCGTGTCGTTTGATGGGGAAAGGCGTGGGTGCTATTCTCTCGCTCGATTTGTCATCCTGATAGCTGTGCTCGCTCGTAAAGTCCGTAACGCCTACGAAATGCCATTCAGTAAGGGAAAAAGTAGTTCGCAGATTGATACGCCGGTCTCGTTGCGACATACATATATAGTGTTTATTTCACTTTTTCTCCCCAACAAAATAAACTCATCTTTCGCTTTGATAGTTTATGAATTTTTCCTCTGCTTCGTGATTGTACTTTTTCATGAATTTCTGATTTTCTATTCAGTATTCGTGCACAGTTATACAGTTGTGTACTTGGCGTGCTGTATAGACATTTGAAAAACTTCGCCTGATTGAAAAAATTATTCAGAGCTCTTCATTTTTCCAGGGTTGGGTAAAAGGAATGAAGAGTATTACACGAATTCCCTATTCGTAAATTGAAAATTTCCATCAATATTGATTGACTCTATTCATGAAGAATTGATTAACAATCACTATGTAATGGTGTCCTTGGAACGATAACTCCCCCGAACTCGTATTATTCTCTATTCAGGCTATGAAAGATAATATTTGACATGATTTTCCTCGTCAGAGGATGGAACCATTTTTTCCCACAAAAATAAATTCCCTCGTTATACGTTCTATATTTGAAATTCGATTTTTTACCCAATCAACATAAAATGTTAATCTTTCTAGTTGACAATCAATGAAACTCTTTACAATCAGTTTGAAAATATCAACCTCATTATTTTTAGACGTTTGAAAATTGTTTAACAACATTTGGCTGTCGTGTGCGAAGCCTGCTTTTTTACGTGTCAACAGATGATCAATATGTTATGCTGTCATTGTTTGATTTATCGTATTTGTTATCTGAGTCTTTATTCTTTCAACTTCCTCTGACATCTTTATCTAACTATATCCGTTTGATTTTTGTATATCGACCTACTCGATGCTATGTAGTATTGTCAAGTCAAATTCACAAAACATTCTCTAAACGTTACTGAAATGTCGGAAAACAATTGTAGAATTTTTGAGATGATTGATTGAAGTTGAACTTCTCGAAAACATTTGAAAAAGTTTCTAATTAAATTATACTGAAGCTAACCGCAGGATAAAATTGTTCAATAAATGTTTCAAAACGAGTTGAACAGACTCTGTGATGAAAAAGTGAACGTTTCCACCATTTTTCAAATGTCCTGCCCTTTTAAGGACACGGCATTCACTTGCTTAATTGTTCAGATAATCTCCGTGCATCGTTATAAATAAACTCACCGCTGCAGGTGGAAAACCTGTCGCTCTTGAGCGGGGGCTCGAGGGCGAGGCTCTCGTCTGAGAACAGCTTGTATGTCCTCTCGTACAGGCTGCAGTGCTCGTATTCACTGTCGCTGCGGTTGCTGCTCCGCAAGGTGGCGCAGTTGTCGTCGGCAGGTAGTGGTGGCGGCGGCGGTGGCGGCGGCGGCGGCGGCTTGCTGCTCTTCTGCAGCACCGACAGTCGCGACTGCGAAAGCCCGCTAATCATAATGGGCGTCGCGAGCTTTATGTCCTTCATGTTGATGGGCAGGCCCGGCGTCGTGGGCCCGCACAGCAAGGCCGTGTGCTTCTGCAGCAGCGCCACCTTGTTCCGGCCCCTCTGCTTCAGCACGAAAGCCACGCAGCTGAGCAGCAGTGCTAACACACCCAGCGCTCCGCTCACCTGAAATCGTCCCATTCCATAGTCTATATATTTGTCATAGATATTTTTTTTCCTTCCATAACTTCATGCACTTATATGCGATACTTGAGTCTAGCTCGATAACAGGTGGTTGACGCGTTACCAATGCGAGGATGCAGTAGGAAAGTTGCTTGTGACAGGATAAAATTGAATCGACATCAAAATTGATAATGTTTACACATTGAAAAAAAATAATGAAAAGAATTTGACCCGGTTCAACTTGATTTCATGGGATATGTGATGTTATTCACACGCGCTGTGATGACAATGATACACCACAGATTGACTGAAAGTTATGCATACACAAATGTACTGGCAGAAACTGCTGAACGATTTGTTTTTATGAAGGTAACCCCACCTTTCTGATCTTCACAAGAGTGACTTACATTCCTCGATTTAAATTTTTTTTTTTTGATAATGTACAGTCTCACATCATATTTTTTTTTAATCTTGTCATTTTTGTTTCCTCCATACTTAAATTTCCTTTATCATTTTAACATAGATTATATTATGCGTCTCGTTCTCGATGATTGATCAAATGTAGTACTGTCAAGTACGGCGAAATCAACACAATTTTTTAGAGTTTGAATTGAAAATCGCGCTCCTACCACGGGTGTAGCGGTGGCGCTCTGTATCATGCTTGCTCGTCTTCATTATTGTTTTGTTGTGCCGACAACGACATAAGTAAGAGTTTGTAATTGCTGATAAAAAATTAAATACGGTAAATTTAGAACATGGGAAAATCAAAGAAACGATCCCGTAGTCGCTCACGCTCAAGAGAACGTGACAGAGAAGATAAAAATGCTTCTAAAAAACTAAAAGAAATGCAAAACCAAATAGATAACCTAACAACGGGATTCAAAACGTTTTGCTCTGAAATTCGCAATGCATTGAATTCAAAGAACGAAATACCTAATGAAGGTGAGTTATTGGTCTGCAAAATTATATGCTGAGGCAATTTTCCACACGAATAATTGACCTCATTGAAAAACAAGGTCGATTGAACATAGCGTACATTTCCACACGAAGTCGTTCGCTCAGGCTAATTCCATACGAAAAAGCCTAGTTCCATACGAACAATCAGTTCCTCTCGAACAATCAGTTCCTCACGAACAATCAGTTCCTCACGAACAATCAGTTCCTTACGAACACTTAAAAATATGCATATAGAAATGTCTTTTATATAGCAAAGAAAAAATATCTTTGGTTATAGTCCGGCCACGTGGCGCGAGCGTCGATAAGTCAGCTTCCCACGAGGAGGAGGTTACCTGCGGTACATCAGGCAAGAGCATCGAAGCTGAACAAAAACAAACTGGGAAGTCAGACTCACCAGAAATAATTGAAATTTCTGACAAGGATAAGGAAGCCGAACCAGAGAAAGAATTCGATGAAGAATTCTTAGAAATGTTAGGAGAGAAAACAACCCTTCCAGACACTTCATTGGAAATCAACGAAGCTCTTAAAAAATGGTGGAAAAACTGGATGGCCAAAGGAGTAGCTGATGACATAAGGAAAGAAATTTTGAAACTTTACCCAAGAACAGGTGAATTTTTTACAGAAGCACCAAAAATAAATTTAGAAGTGCTTCCTCATATGACGGATATTGCCAAAAAACGAGATCAACATTTTGTTGATACTCAAAACTGTGTTGGTTCAGCTCTCATATCACTTGGTGCTGCAATATCTTTTGGAATGAGCGAATCGAGTGAAGAAATTGATTATCCGCAGTTGATGAAACATCTCTGGAACGCAGGGAAAATATTATCAGACGTCTTCCACCAACAGTCTGTTGCGAGAAAATCATTTATTTCGCCAATATTAGCTCAAAATCTCAGGCCAATGCTCGACGCCAGTGTATCTGATGAATGGCTTTATGGACAAAAATTAACAGACAATGTTAAAGAAGCAAAGTCAATTGAAAAAGCTGCTTCTACTCTCAAGGTGCCAGAAAAGCAGCCAGATAAAAAAGACTATCGAAAAACTTCAAACCAGGAAAACTGGAACCGCCCGTCTGCCAAATTCAAGCAGACGGGCAATCGTCTTACTCAAAAGAAATTCACGAATTGGAACTACAAACCCAGGAACAATACATTCCGGACAAACCCAAAGAACAACTACAAGAAGTATCCCGACTCAGACAAGAAAAAATAAATGAGGTAAACACCAGGGCTGGAAGATTAAAGTTTTTCACTGAAGAATGGGTTACCATAACAGATGATGATTTCATCATCGAATGCCTTAGAGGTTATAGTATCCCTTTCGCAATAGAGCCTTTTCAAGAGGCCATACCAACAGAACCTTCATTTTCGGAAAATGAAAAAATTCAAATCAGAACAGAAATATCTAATATGATAACAAAAAGAGCAATTGTAGAATGTACTGATGTTGCCGGGCAATTTTTATCTACTTATTTCCTGGTTCCAAAACCTAACGGCTCTAGCAGATTTATTCTTAACTTAAAAAAGTTGAACGAATTTGTCAAACAGTATCATTTCAAAATGGAAAATTTAAAATCAGCTATGAGTTTGTTATCTCGAGGAACATTTATGTGCACTCTAGATCTGAAAGATGCTTTTTTCTTAGTTCCGGTGCATGAAAATTATAGAAAATATTTAAGATTTAGATTCGAAGGAAAACTATTTGAATTTACATGCCTTCCTTTTGGCTTGAGTACCTGTCCATATATTTTTACAAAAATTATGAAGCCCTTGATGAACCACCTTCGGTCCTTAGGCTACTTATCAATAATTTATCTTGACGATATTTTGTGTTTAGGAAATACATACACAGATTGCTTAAGGAATATGAAAGTTACCATGAAACTACTAATTAAACTTGGGTTTATAATCAATCACAGAAAAAGCATGAAAATTCCATCTAGAACATGTAAATATCTAGGATTTATTTTAGACTCAGAAAATTATTGTGTTAGAGTAACAGAAAGTAAGAAACAAGAAATTATTGATCTATTGAGTAAATTTGAAGTTGGAAAAACTTGTAAAATTAGAGAATTTGCTCATGTGATTGGAAAACTTATTGCTTGTTGCCCAGGATTAGACTATAGTAAAATTTATTGCAAAAGGTCTGAAAGACAGAAATGGTTAGCTCTATTAGTAAACAATAATAATTTTGAAGGTTCTATGACTATAAATAAAAGCATCATGGAAGATTTTTATTGGTGGATTCAAAATATTGCAACAGGCTCTAACTCCTTGAAAAGTCAATATTATAAACTAACAATCCATTCAGACGCATGTCGAACTGGCTGGGGAGCTGAATGTAATGGAATTATTACGCAGGGTTTTTGGAATCAGGAAGAGCAAAAGTATCACATAAACTATCTTGAACTACTAGCGGCATTTCTTGCCTTGAAATGTTTTGGGGTTAATTTGAACACTTGTGAAATATTGCTTCGTATTGACAATACAACCGCGATAGCCTATATCAATAAGGCAGGTGGAATCAAATATCCTCACTTAAGTGAATTAGCTCGAAAAATTTGGCAATGGTGTGAGGCGCGGAAAATTTGGATAGTTGCTTCTTATATTCCTTCAAGAGAAAATATAGTTGCAGATGAAGCATCAAGAGTTACAAATATTGATACAGAATGGGAGCTATCCCACGTAGCCTTCAAGAAAATAATTGATAAATTTGGCCACATTGATATCGATCTTTTTGCTTCTAGAATCAATCGTAAATGTGATAGATTTTGTTCACGTTACCCAGATCCGGAAGCAGAAAACGTAGATGCATTCACTATTTCGTGGAAGAACCAAACATTTTACGCTTTTCCTCCATTTTCTCTAATCCTACCAGTTTTGAGAAAAATTATAAATGACAAAACATCGGGTATCGTGGTTGTTCCGCTATGGCCATCTCAACCATGGTATCCGCTGTTTCTATCCATGATACAAGAGCCTGTAATTACATTCAAACCATCACTAAATTTATTATTATCTCCATCTAGGCAAATGACGCATCCACTAGCTCACAAACTTTCACTAGTGGCAGGCAGATTATCAAGCAGTCGTTTTTAAATAAGGGAGTCAGTGAAGAGGCAGCATGCATATTGACAGAATCCATAACTGAATCTACCATCAAACAATACAGTGGTTGCTTGATGAGTTGGCAGAAATATTCTCAAGAAAAAGAATTTGATATGTTCAGCCCTAAAATTACAGATATCATACAATTTCTAACGGGAAAGTTTGGAGAAGGGTTGAGCTACGGCTCTCTGAACTCTATGCGTGCCGCTGTTTCACTGATATCTAAGAATGATTCGTCAAAAGATCTTCTTTTATCACGTTTTTTCCGTGGGATTTTCAAGAAAAAACCATCGAAACCAAGATATTCCACAACGTGGGATACAGAGCAAGTTTTAAATTACATTGAGCAGCTGGATACGCTTGAGAGCTTAAAACTAAAGGAACTCTCCGAGATTACAGTTACGCTGCTAATACTTATAACAGCTCATAGGTTACAAACTTTATCCTTGATAAAGATCGATAACATTTCGGTAAATTCCAATGGCTTGAAAATACTGATTCCAGATTTAATAAAAACTTCCAAACCAGGGAAAGATCAACCTATGTTGACAATACCATTCTATAGAGAAAGAAAAAATCTTTGCGTAGCTTCTGCCGTTATTCTTTATCAAAAAGTGACGGAAGAATTTAGAACTTCCAACAAATTGTTTATATCTACAATGAAACCACATGGCCCCGTGAGCCCTCAAACTATTAGCCACTGGATAAAGTCCTTGCTCAAAAAAGCTGACATAGACGTAGCCCAATTTAGTGGTTATAGTGCAAAACATGCTTCAGTTTCTGCAGCATATAGAAAAGGTATTGATGTTAGCACTATTAGACGAACAGCGGGATGGTCAGACAAATCTATGACCTTTGCGCATTATTATAATAACCTGTACAAGAACCTCTTGACAAATTTGCTAATGCTGTTCTCAGTAAAAGCTAGTTATACTTTTTCACGATTGCGGAACCAAATGGACCTTTTGTATGTAAAATAAACCGAGTTAATAGAAACTCTGAAGTTCTACATTTGATCAATCATCGAGAACGAGACGCATAATATAATTGAACGATCAAGCGAGCCCGCCGAAGGCGGGCGAAGCTCGATCGCAATTATATGACGCGTCTCGTTCGAAGATGATTACCACCCTCCCAAATTATACCCAATAATCAACTAATCCCGTAATCATCTTCACACTTTTACTACAACGCTCAAACAAGAAAGTACTCTAAAAATATGAAGACGAGCAAGCATGATACAGAGCGCCACCGCTACACCCGTGGTAGGAGCGCGATTTTCAATTCAAACTCTAAAAAATTGTGTTGATTTCGCCGTACTTGACAGTACTACATTTGATCAATCATCTTCGAACGAGACGCGTCATATAATTGCGATCGAGCTTCGCCCGCCTTCGGCGGGCTCGCTTGATCGTTCAATTAATCAATCAACTACTGATAAATTAATGGTAGAATCCCAAAGGCAAGTAACACTCAATAATATTAATAGATGATGTATTGAACACAACGTTTATGGTCGTCATACTGCGACTTGTAACTGTCACAGGTGTAACGTAGCAATAATGATGTGTGTGACGATTTGAAAGGAGGTTCGGCAAAACTTTCACAAAACCCCATAATAAAATCACTAAAAGTGAAAGAACCTGTCTTGTGAAGTTGATTTCTTTAACTAAAATTAAAATTGATGCAACTTCCCTATTGTTCAACGCTCTTTTGAGCAAGCGAAAATGCACTTCTGAGTAGAAAGTGTTTTCAAAAAGTAGTGACGTTTGTTTATATTGACGGAAATTGAAATCGAGTTAGAGGAGCAGTATCTTACCAAGCCAATATACGTTTGAGAATTGCCGATTGGAAAAGCGTCAGGAGTTAAGTTTGGCTTAGGTGCGTATTCGGTCACGTTCTGCTCGCTTTTCGGACGAACTGGCACTGGCACGTCTGTCTCGTTACGTTCAAAGACTAGATTCTGTTCGGGCGTTAGATCGCTCGTCAAATTCTTCATACCTGGAACTTTGTTCACAAGAAAAAAAAAGTAAATGAATAGAATACATGTTCTTCTAAGAAATTTGTGACTTTGATAAAGTATATCATCGATAAAAATATATAATGTCTTTTTATTAGCATCAATCTGATAGCTGAATGGAAGATTCGATAGAAAGCTTCAATAAAAGAAAAAAAAATATCAATCCGTATATGTTCATTATTAGAACGAGAATACAACAATTAATGAAAAAAAATTGTCTTTCTTATTTCAAATTCGATAGAAACGTAAGTGGCTAATGTAGAATCAGACTCATGATGACAGAAAAGCAACTCACCCGATTCGAAAGTCACCTCGCTTATCAGTAACCATTTCGATCTCGGCCTGATCTCCAGTTTAACGAAGCGCCCAGTTTTCATCTGAAGCGGGATTGTGACCGTACCAGCGTTGGATTTAAACTCGTACGGTATTTCGATTCTGTCCGTGGATGACTGGTATTGTTTGCCATCGAGTGAGAACCAGGCTTGGATAGAAGAGAATACCTGTGCAAAGTTTTAACGAGTCTGTTAATATAGCGTCGCTTGTTTTGAGACGACGATTTGAATGAAAAAAAAAAAAAACAAAATAGAATCGATGCTTTGTATCACTGTAATTCATTAGTCTTGAAAAAAGTCCATGTTCGCCGTGATGCTTTCACGAACCGAATATTCGTAACGAACGAATTTTTTGGACAAAAGACAATGGGGAAAAAATGTTTCCCACTTATATAAGCGTAGTACGGTAAAGCTATTCTTGTATTTATGTTATCAAATCGATTGACAATATAACCCAATTAAAATAGAGAAAAAAATCTCCCCTCAAACTTTATACACTGATTTAGATGTAGCAATCATTCGAGACAGGTCGTGCATCTACGAAACAATGTACTCTCTTAAATCCTTACAGTGAAAAATCACTGTAAGAAGGTGGATGACCAATTCACTGGATTACAGTGAATTTCTTATGTAACTAAAGAGAATTTGTCACTTTACTTCCATGAGTTTTGATAGAAAACATTTTTACATATACTTTACAGTAAGTAGAGTAAAAATTCACTTCTTATATACTTACTGCAAATCGTGAGGTAATAATATTTGCTAAAAAACTCATTCGAACTAAAGTGAAAATTTAGTTTAGTTACATGAGAAATTCCCTGTAATCCAGTGAATTTGTCGTCCACCTTCTTACAGTAATTTTTCACTGTAAGGATTCAAGAGATTAGCTAAGGAAAAAGCTCACCTCGACGTCCTTCCTGGGGACGTGGGCCACGTGGACGCTGCAGTTGTCGAACTCGCGGGGCTCGGCGAACTCGAAGGTGAGCTCGACGGATTCGCGGCCGGCCCAGCCGACCCAGTTGCTGCCGCTCGACGAGGTGAACAGCTCGGCGCCGTCGGCGAGTATGTTGTCGGTCAGCTGGCCCATCCCGTTCGACAGGGTGTCGTTGGCCTGCTGCCCGTCGTACGACGAGTCCTCGAGGTTCGCCCCGCCCGGCCCGTACGTCTCGCCCACCGGTATCGTGTACTTTGTTATCCTCTCTGCGCCGCGGGATAATTCCAATTGGTCTTAGGTGTATACATGCTCTTTTAACCCTGATTGGGCATACATTTTCGTAGAATCGCATAACCGTTGAACTGGGTGACACGTGCACCTCAGCTCCGGAAAACGCATTTATAATGTTTCAACAGTTATTGATGGGTTATAAAATAGAAAATCTGAGCATTGTCTGAGGATCGCAGAAAAAGTTCTATCCGTTTTCCTAACCAAAATTGATTGTGCAGATTGTTCAAATATTTTAATGATATAGAACTGTTATTGTGATAATATTTTGATAATATTGTGATAATATTGTATTAATATTGTAATGCTAATGTAATAATATTGTATGCTTAAAAAAGAGCTTGTGTGGCCAATGCGACCAATCAGGGTTAAGGTAGTTGCCAAGAAGATTTGAGAGTGATTGGGACCCATGTGTTATCCTTTGTCTGCAAAAGTTCAGTCCAATTTTGAATTATGCTATCGAAAGACCTAAAAACATTTTTAAGACCATTGCAAAAAGAACATCACAGGACATTTTATATGAAAGAGAATTTTTTGTTCTTTATCCGACTTTCTTGTTTCTGGTCTGATTCTCTTCCTAAAATAATTACCTCAAGATTTTCTGTAATGAATATCGAGAATATTCAGTGTAAGGATATAATTAGATCTTAATTAATACGTCACCTATTGTATAAGGAGTCAATTCATTATTAAACGGCTCACACAAATACAAACTAATAAACGATTAACTTTTTCCATGCGATAACAGATGTTTTTAGGTCAATGATCAGCGAGTTTTTGGATGACTTTATTCAAAGACGCACTAAACTCGCGCAGACAGAGGATAGAAGAAATGAGTATCAAATCTGGCCGGTAACTATATTAAAATTTATGCTCGAGAAGAGAGTGGATCGTAATACGGCGGAGATGTGGCTGATTTCAGTTTTACGATCATATCGACGTGTCTTACGAAGAAAGACACATCTCAAACTGTCCGCGAAGAAAGACACATCTCAATTTGTCCGCGAAGAAAGACACAACTCGCAATCTAGCCGCGAAAAAAGACACAACTCGCAATCTAGCCACGAAGAAAGACACAACTCGCGTCTGCCCGCAAAAAGGATACATGGCGCACTTCCCACAATTTTCCGAGGTAAAAAAATATATGGAATGAAAGCTTAGAATGAGTAGGTTATCATTGACAAAAAAAACAAGCCTTTTCTACAGTTTAAACTCTTTTTTCGTTAATATTCGCGGGAGAATAATTCCGACATTTGTCTTTCTTCGCGGCCAGATTGCGAGTTGTGTCTTTCTTCGCGGACAGATTCGGATATGTGTCTTTCTTCGCGGACAGATTCAGTTATGTGTCTTTCTTCGTAAGACACGTCGATATGATCAGTGCGGACTCGTGTCGTTTTTTGAGTGTTTGGTGGATAATGCCACCGTATAGATATTGAATGCCTGCGTAGTTTATGAACTTTGGTTTGAAAAATGAATGGATTTAGCCAAGGTAATCGAGAAAATTCGATGTCATCAACTAAATTGACTTTTCTATTCTGATTTTGAGGTTTGTTTAATCTACAAGTTCCCTGTTATAAGTCTCAGCAGAGATTTCACTAGGTTTGAATAAAAAAGATCCACAATGATCATTTGCCCCCGTACAAAAAGTCGAGGTATGATTCTACAAAACCGAACCTATCCATAAATCGCACGGTGCGACTTTTTGTTTTTAATCAATTTCTCAACAACTGCTGTAAATCAGTCACTTGGCGAAATGCTCTTTGCAAATCAGTGGCGTACGCCAAAACAATCTCATCACGAATAATTACTCGAAGCTATTGCAATGAAGATGTTTGCAAAGGAGAAGGGATAGCAACTCTTTTCCTGTTATTATCGAAGCGAGTGGAGAATTTACAACTTTATAGCGCTCTAATGGGCCGTGGGTGAGAAAAACAAGTTGGATCACAGCGAATGCATCTATCGTTCGAGTAGAGGATAAACGGGGCGGGAGATAAATTTGCACGCGATGAATAACACATTGTAAAAGAGAAACTGCAATCAGGGAGCGAGCGAAGTCGTCGCGCGTAACACGATTAATTGAGTAGAATGGAAAGTAAAGTCTCTATCGAAATCACGCAACAGTAATGCCGATCGATCCGACCAGACTTGCTCGGCTAACTTTACGAGTGTCGTGAAAATCAAACTGAGAACGCCCGGCGGAGTGTACACTCAGCTTCTCAACAAAATCGAGAGCGGATAATTTATTTAGTTGGGGTAGCGGTAAACGTCTTCGACGAAAATAATACCCTGCCGGGGCGAACACTCACGAGCACTCCAGCTTGAGGTGTGTGCGCAGGCAAGGAGGAAAGAGAGAAAAAAGAGCCCGGGGAACCGGAGAGAGGGAGAACGAAGGAAAATGGGGAACATTGTGTTAAGTTGGCAGAGCGCAGAAATGCGCTCTCCTCTATTACAGAGGAAAAACGTATATAAACCTAAAATGTTTTCAATAAAACAAGTTTCGCTGCAGCAGCAGCAGCAACAGCAGAAGCTCTCTGGGCCGAGATGGCGAAAGGCTCGTCTATACACGCGCTGCTCGAGCGATTGTGTCGAAAGTTTGCGTTTCAGCGGCAAGAAATGCTCTTAGACCTGATTGATCCTGGAAATTGAGAAGAAGAAGAAGAAGAAGAAGAAGAGGAAAAATCGCATGCAGCGCTCGGTTTTGAGATTAAAGGGCCCTCCGCCAGAGCTGCCAGAGAGAGAGAGAAGGGCCAAGTTCGCTGATGGGGAGAGGAGGGAGCAAGGCTATTCGGGGAGGGATATTGAAAAGCCATGCGGAAGAGTTAATATCGATTATTTGCGGATCGGCTGTGCTGAGCCCGGCCGACGCAGAGAGAAAGAGAGTATCTATATGTATATACACGAGATTGAGATGTCGGCCGGAGAGAAAACGCGTGTAAAACGCGATGCTCCTCGCCTGGCTCTTCCTTTTATTGGACCAGCGGCTTCTTTTTTTATCCGCCTCTCTGGCAGTGCCAGTTGTTTGCGCGGAAGTTTATTTCACGGGCTATCATACCCTCACCGTACTCCTATAACGCCCTGGTAAGAAGCCAAGCGTTCTCCGAGTTATGCCAATTCGATTTTGATTTGATCTTGTACAGCAATTGCAAAGTAGCCGGCTCGGATATATACGCGTTCGAGTGGATTAAAGGACAATGAAGCCATCAAGTCGTTTCTCACTCAACTATACCAGGATGAGCTTTTCCAATGTAGTTATGTTACATGTTTGCTGGAAAACCTGATAATTCAAAACTTTACTTTGATCTCTTAAACTTTGCCCTGGACTTATAATCATTTTCATTAGAATTCCGGTTTGAAACCTCATGTATCGGAAACTACTCTCTTAAATCTTTACAGTGAAAAATCACTGCATTGCAGTGAAAAATCACTGTAAGAAGCTGGATGACAAATTCACTGGATTACAGTGAATTTTTTCTGTAATTAAAGTGAATTTTCACTTTACTTCCATGAGTTTTGATAGCAACACATTTTTACATAAAATTCACAGTAAATAGAGTAAAAATATACTTCACACCATACAGCAAATGGAGATGTAAAAATGTGAATTTTATGTAAAAATGTTTTCTATCACAACGTATAGTTTTGGATACTTACGTAAGAAATTCACTTCAATCCAGTGGATTTGTCATCCACTTTCTTACAGTGATTTTTCTTTGTAATGCAGTGGTTTTTCACTGTAAGGTTTTTAGAGAGTAGACATTTTCTCTGCTCTCGCGGCTCTGCGTCATATCATCGCAGCTTTTCTCCCCAGTATCATTCCTCTCCGCATAGACATGAATGAGCTTGATCACCTCGATCCGATTCACCAAGGCCCTCTTGGATAAACCAAGAGCAATATAAACCTATATACCGAAGGAGGCGGGTTATCGCAGTATTCCTATGGCAATAAAAGTATTTTGATCAGAGATCAATTGGGGAGGCAGCAGTTGCCCCTCGCGAGACACGTCTCCAGTCATTTTCCAAACGACTCGCCGGGACGGGGGAGAGACACGTCGCGCTTCGATCCACTCTCCTCGCGAGCACACAATATCCCGCGTGACACGTGCAGGCGTATACAGCCGGTGGGACAATTAAAACTGCTGCGAATTTATTACACGTGTGTTGGTGTGTTGGTGTATAGTTGGTCAAGGTGACTTACGCTCCCAGACGCAGCCGTAAATCTCGACCCTCATGCAGACGGTCCTCGGATGCTGGCTGTAAGGGACGAATCTCACCCGGCTGGCCACAAACGGCAGGTCGAGCTTTTGTCTCTCGGGCAGGTACGTGTTGCTGTTGCCCCGCAGCACCTGTCAACAACGTTGCCCTCGTATATATACACACACACACACACACACACTCCAGACTCGCTCGCTTCGTCCATTAGCGGTGCGGTGTAGCCCGTGCCCGGATACGTATATATACACACACAAGCAGCCGCTCTGGGGCGCAAGAGTAGTTTCGCGTTTCGCTCTTGGCACAACGGACGGGCCACGGGATCCTTACTGGATAATTCGGACTAGTCGATTGCTAATCGATCGAGTTGCAATTTTGGTTTCACCGACACACAGACGGCTCGGCTGAATTTCCTAATCTACTGCTAGAAAAACGACGAGTCCTGAAAATCTCCGCGTTTGCGTGTACGTATGTACGACGGTATTTTTTTTCGTCAGCGCCATAACTTTCCGGCTCTTCACAATGTGCAAACTTTGTATCGATTTCTGAAGTTTGAACAGCTACTGGTTATGGTGAAATAACTCGCTCGTGGATTCTACTCACTTCAAGTTGGATATTATATTCAATATAGAATATAATAATTTGTTCTTGTAATTGATCAAATGTCGGAATAACGTATAAATAAAAATAAGTTTTCTCCATTTTTTTAGACTGTTTCAATTTGAATCTTATTTCAGCCAATTATTTACTTCGGTGTGAGGATTCAAATGCAGTCAAATCTTGATAGAACTTTGTAAGTATATTCATAGTGACCTTACGATTTCTTATTCCAAACAAATGTTTGTGAACAATCATTGCTGTTCCATTTTTAGTATTTCTAATAGAAAAGGATTCAAAATCTTGTGATTTTCTATAGCAACGGTTATTTTCATCGTAGCAACCGACGCTGAAGGAATGAAAAATAATATAATCAACAATACTACTTTTTTTTTTAAAAGAACAGCACACATGAGAAATGGTAACTCGCGTGGCGCATCACTGCGTAGTAACAAGTGCGCGAAGTCGGTGATCCCTAGCACAAGTGAGAAGTTTATCACGCGAGTTACATGTAAACTTCTTCTTTTCTCCTCAAGATCATTGCAAAAAGTTTCGTTTGACGGTCCGAGGTAGTGGAGTTATAGGAGAGAGTTAACTCGTTGATCCAATGCGTGGCATATCTCATCAAAAACTGTAAAAGTTGAATACGGGGATCGAACTTCACGTGCAGCGTTGAAAACAAAAAAAAAGTAAGACCTACCGATCCGTCTGTTGCACGTATGAGTTGTGGCTATGAGCGAATTCGTTATTGACAGTTACAAACGTTTTGCATTAGACGGAAGTATTTTAGTGACGGATCGCGCGAACAAAATTCATGTTTCTCAGATGGATTTTTCATTTGTTTGGATCACATACGTACGAGACTTTAATTACATAGTGTGGAACAGGATAATTTCGGCTGATATAATAAGAATAAAAACAGGCAATATTGAAATCGACACGATGAAATCGCGCTACGATTATTCCCGAAAAACGAAGCTTGCGAATCCCAACGAGGCTCCCGTTGGAACGGACGAATTTATTTCGCTAGCCCGTTAACGCGATTACGGAAACTCTGTTATATTCTGCGCCGTACACACAATGCGCTCCGCGCAATTACGTAATTGCTTTCGGGGGGGCGGGCCGAGTCGGCGAGAGTCTCGCGAAAATATCTACGGGCATTTCTACATGTAACTCTTGACTTTTATTATACTGCTTGGAAAAAAGTACTTCCGCAATATTAATAATGGTTTCGATTGGGATAATGTGATTGGTCAGCAAATTTTTCCGCCTTCGAAAACACTTAGAGATAAGCGATATATCCGTCACGTCGTTGCAAATTCCAACCCTTCAACGAGACCTCGAGATGGAATAAAAAAACGTTGACAAGGACGCGTGCCGAGCTTGGCAAAAAACATACAAAATCAGAAGCTAATCGTGAATCATTTTCATAATTTATCAAATATACTAGATCCAACGATGAAGTTTTGGTCAATCATTATACATATGCTAAATTATGACTTTGTTTGTGGACATTAATTTAAACTTGGACTTGGGTGTGGGGCACCTGTAGAAACAAATTTACACAAATTTGAATTTATAATTTCAATTCGTGAATCTAGCGTAAAGAAATCAGTTTACCGCATAACACTTATATAACACTCTGTTTTTATATCACATTATTCCAGAACTAAGTGTAATCATAAGTTTGCTACCCCGAAATTATCTAGGTATCCCGTTGAATGTGTAACAAAAACTTCTAATTGACTTTTATTCTCCGGGAACCTGGCACCATCGCATCCGGGATTAAAAATATATTTGAACTGTTTGTTGTTTTATTACTGATTTGTCATTGCTCTTTTTTCTTTAATTTTCCCACTTTTTGAGAAGATTAACAATAAAACGGTGCAACCATCAAGTTCGACGGAGTTTTGATGATTAGATGCTGTTTTCATCTTCGAAATAAGACTTTAATGAAAAGTTGTAGCTTTCTTCAAAGTTACTGGTACGTATGAGTGCCACTGGTCGTTAAATTTCATGCGTTTTTTGAGAAAAACATTTTTCAAGAAGTAATAGTTATGTTGGCTTTCCTTATTGTCAATTGTTCATACTTTCAAAAACATTCAAATATCTATATTTGTATGACACATTAAATGGAATAATATTGTAGATTAAAATATTATTTTGATAGTAATGAAAAAAAGTTAAAAAATCCTCTTATGATCAAAAGGGCCAAAAGTTACTTAGAAGTAGTCGCTCATATATGATATTCGGGTCTCGAGAGTTAACTCGCAAGATCAGCAGCTCAAAGCGACATCACATGTTTATCAGCTTTAAATATCTAGCAACACACTCCAGCCGTATATAAAAATGCGCTCAGCGAACAAAAACGGAATTTTAAAGGCTCCTTATTGCTGATTCAAAAGCTACGCGCGCGCGCGCGCCCGCGGAAAAATGCAAACTCTAGCCGTATCATATACGCTCGACTAAAGCCCTGGGAGAGCAAGAGCCGTATATAACAGCCGCTCGGGAAAATAAAAGATGTGCTGGCGAGCCCGGCCGCGGGAAAAATCACCGCGTGAACGAAGCAAGTCTGCCAGCCAGCCTCTGGGGCGCGCTATTAAACTATATGAATATTGCGTATATATATATATATATATATATACATGTATAGTTGAGCCCCGCGAAATAAGGAAAGTTGGCGAAACTTCCCGAACGCCCCCGAGACGTTTCACTTGCGACAGTACGCGCGTATATATATACGTATACAAAGATAATTTTATACCCGTGAGCGGGAACATAAAAAAATCCGCGACAGAAGTTGATGAGGTAGGAGAGATTCGCCGACTGTACTGTGCCGTTACCCGTCGTGTCCAAATTGACTCTGCTCACGTTCGAATTTCCAATATAATAATTAGTCGGAATGGCCAATTAGCTACGCATCGACGATAATCCCGATGTATGTCTCTCGATCATTTGAAGAATATTCAAATTCATGTCGGAAAGAGCTCGCACCACGAAGATGACTCAAAACGGATTGGGTCGCGGCCGGGAAAAGGCCAATAAATCACGCGCAGAAGGAGCGACGCGCGACAATAAGCAAGCGTACGCCTGCAGCCCTGGAACTAATAAGAGTGTGTGTTCGCGCGAGGGCACAGTGACACAGGTCTGGCTAAGGTCAGACCCTCGTCTCGCGCGCTCGGCCGAGCTTCTATTTACTCGTGGAGGAATCGTCGGGTGAAATTTACAAGGAAACATACTTATCAAAATAGATTCAGATGTGTTCTAGCACGTTTTCACCGGGATTTTTTTTCTTTCTGCGCGGCGTGCTCGGGTGCGATTATTTCAACCGTGACTGTGATTCATCGATTCGGTTTTATTCACATTATATTCCACCTCTGACCAAATGTTTTCATCCACCGGGATTTTAGCTCGAGAAGCTCAACTTTTACAGCTGCCTTGGTGTGACGAAGGGATCAACTCACGTTTCGTACGATACACAAGCACATTTTGAGACAGGATTCTCATGACTCTACGCGAAATTATGATGATTCAATGTTTTATTCCACTCGAATATATTATTTATTCAATTATAAATCAAACAATTCTCCGAGTACAACCAGTAATACACAATTCAATATTGAATATAAAAACTCTCGAGTAGTAGTATAGCAAAGCGGATCCTGGAGCAGCTGTTCCAGGATCCGCTTAACTTCTGGAACAGTTACGTTTTACTGTCGAGGGAATCCTGAAACAAACAGCTGTTCCAGAACCCGCTGAACTTCTAGAACAGCTACGTTCTACCATCGAGGGAATCCTGGAACAAATGTTTCAGGATTCGCCTTGAGATGACAGGAGTGTAGAGTTGTACAATGATAATGATGTGCAATACCCCATTGCGATATTTGAACATGCTCACCACACTTAAATATTGCATTAACAATTTTTAATGCAATATTCAAGAGTGCACGTGGTGAGCTGGTATTCGAATCCCGCGCATGCTAGTCTAACGTTGTGATGTGCACAGCACGCTTTGTATGCCCCGTTGTGATGAGGACAGACCGTTGCGAGTTTGATTCTATCCAATGGCGGATAGCCCATTTCAGCTAGATCATGAACGTTGAATCGGAAGCGTTCCAACCAACTCTTTTGTACTGAACCCGCTACGTATATTCTTTTAGCGTCACCTAAATTTTCACGAAGGATTGCTCCTATCGTGTTATATTCTCGATCACCAGCAGTCCACGATATTCCATGATGATGTTGTTGAAGCCAAGTATTTTGTCTCTTGTACTTTTCGGTGAGTCGATTCCAAGAAAACGGCGGTTTGAATAAAAATACTATAGGCTCGACATTTTCACCGAGTGGAAGAATCGCCAACTCTTTGAGAACATAATCGTTGCCAGGCTGCTTAAAGCCTTGCATATCCACAGCGTACTGCATCTCGAGAGAGAATGAGTACTGTGAGTATGAACTATTCAATTCAAATAACTTTCCTTACATCCCCACTCATTGGATTATATTCAACGATTCGGTCGTGAATGATTAAACAATAAGCGGAGGTGTTTTCTGGGAAATTCTCTTTAGCTTTTATACCCACGACCGTGATAGACGATCCCCATCATCCAACTGATTTTATATGTAATCTGACTGTAATAATTTCTCCACGAAAATTGACAAGACGTCCGTCCTGATCGACTATCCGCAGCTGAATGTGATCTATAAAGTTGACACTGATTGGTAAGTAAATGACTGGTGATGGAACTTCAATAATCTTGAATCCTGGTTCTACCGCAGGAAAAAACTCGTGAATTGTATGTGCTCTCTGACTATTTATGTATGCACCAGCAGTGATGTTACATTCATCTCTCAACGAATTGATTTGGAGAATTTTCACGGGTGAGTCTGACTGGTGAGTCTGATTAGCTTCCAATATACGTCGAGTAAATCCTAACAAACTTCCAATAGAATCTTCTGGTTCAAAGTTGATTTTCTCACTGCACTTGATCTCACTGCGGAGTGTATTATTATTAGCTTTCAAACTCAAAGATATACCACTTCCAAGAAGCTGCCCTTCTAGGAATTTTTCAATATCTTCTATCTCGTAACTTCCTGGTGGTATAGTAATTTTTATCCCACCAAGGTGAACTTTATTATTATATTCGTCTATGTTTGGAATAGAATTGAATGACAAGAACTCTACCAAACCAAGAACGTAATTTTTATCTGGTGAGAGTTCGATTGCTGGGAAAAACTGTGCTTCAAAAGTGGACGAAGTATCAGATAAAGTTATAGTTATTGACTCCATGACTGTTCAAAGTATAATGAATCAATGGTGCGATGGCTGTTCCTTATATACCTTTTATCTTGCCACTCAAAAATTGTAAGCACAAGTGACCACAGTTGTATGTTCCAAAATCTTGATATCTTTGTGGATTATACTTCACTTGATCAACACCTAGGTAAAGTAGAAGGTCTAGTGAGGGTTGTAGATCACCAAAACTGTCAAAATACACAACATCATCTCCTCTCTTTCGATAAGCTACCCAGTGAGTCCCAGGTCCACTTGCATCATCTAAATTCACTATTGTTGATTCTCTATATCGAGGACCACTAGATGGCAGTGCATTCCTCATGAATACACCACGGAAATTTGGAATGTTCATTTTCTGAGCATACTTCAATATATCAAAGTTGGATAATGCTCGTTTAGGCAAACTCACGTCGAGCTTCTTTTTTTTTTAATCCACTATCTTTGTATGGTCTTAAGTAGAGACCATAGCCTTTTTTATATGGTTTCAAGTAGAGACCTTTACCTAGAGCAATAGCTTCCATACTTCTATTATGTCTCTGACTCTCTTCTAGCTGATGTTTAGCAGCTTTAGCTTCGTTTTGCTTTTATAATTCCTGCAGCTCCACTTGCTAATGCACCAGTGGCACTCAAACCTGCGAATATTGGAATGAGTGGTAAAATTCCACCGATCTTTGAAGAAACAGGTAAAATACGTGGAACTGTTATGCTACTTTTACCTCCAGCTTCCTTCATAGCTGCTCGAGCACCTTTGAGAGCTGAGTTTATAACTGTTTTAGCACATCTACCAGGAACTACTGATTTGGAAGCAGCCCTGATTATAGTGCTCAACGAAGTTTTTTTCTTCTTGATGACATTTTCTTTAGACGATATTTTTCTTTTGAGCCCCATCCCACATCTACTTTTCAATTTCATCGCGTTAGTAACAGCCCAAGCTGCGGTCTTTTCACCAAATCCTGCGTCTTTAGAACGAACTCTTTCCCAAGCTTTGTTAGCAAGAACTCTGTCCGCAAGATTTCTTACCTCAATGTTTTCTCGGTTCTGAGAATAAGCTATATCGTGCTCCTTGCAAGCTGCATCCAGTGGATTGATTCCCGGATCTCCACGAGCTAAACGTTTAGCTAATTTCGTTCCAGGTCCACAGTACTGGTATCCAGGTATATGAAGCTCAAAAGGGAGCTTGTTAATAGCTTTTTTCAACAGACCTCGACCTTGTTTCTTTTTCTCTCTTCTGTAGACGATCATTACTCTCTGGTGGTCTACATTGAACTGAAGTCAAGGATATATAAGCGCTCTATTTATACCCTTCATAATCAGTCTTGTTCAAGATTGCGAGCAGTCAATATGGATTTTGCGCAGCATTCTACAAAACTCCCTGTAATCAATTTCGATGGAATAGTAGAGGACGAGAAAAAAATTAAGAGACATGGAGATCTGCTTCCAGATAGTATAAGAGCAGTATTTTGTGGACCATCGAATTGTGGTAAAACCAATAGTTTGCTGTCACTTATAACTGACCCCAATGGATTAAGATTTGAGAATGTTTATCTGTATTCAAAATCTCTCAATCAACCAAAATATAAATTTCTCAAAGAACTATTGGGAGAGATAGATGGTATACAATACTTCCCATTCAGCGAGCATGAGGAAGTGATAGCACCAAACAATGCACTACCCAATTCAATAATGATATTTGATGATGTAGCTTGTGAGAAGCAAGACAATGTGAGAGCTTTTTTCTGTATGGGACGACACAAAAATGTGGATTGTTTCTATCTTTGTCAGTCATATGCTCAATTACCAAAACATCTTGTTCGAGATAATGTCAATCTACTTGTATTATTTCGACAAGATGATGTAAATTTGAAACACGTATACGACGATCATGTAAACACAGATATGCCTTACACAAACTTTAGAAATTTGTGTTTGGTATGTTGGAAAGATAGATATGGATTTGTTGTAATCGACAAAGACAAACCAATCAACAATGGTCGTTATCGGAAAGGATTTGACAATTTTGCTATAAATATAGCACATTGATAATTACCATCATCAGTTAATCTTTAGACGTTGAAGCACAACATGTCTGATTTAGCAAGAGAGAAAAATATACTTGAACAACTCGTCAAAGCACGAGAAGCTGTCAAACGTAAATATAACTTATTGAAGTTTGAAAAAGCTGAAGCTGAGAAGAGATTGGGTGATACATTCAAACCCATCATTGAACCGCTGGAGAAAATTATTTCCCAGAACGAGCAGAGAACCACACCTCAATATGAAGAGAAAATTATTTCAAAGAAAGAAATTATCACGCAGAATGAGCAGAGAACCACACTTCAGTATGAAGAAAAAATTATTCCCAAGAAAGAAATTCAATACACTTCTTCTCTGACACCTCCTCGGAGAAAGAGAGCCAGAGCAGCGTCACCAATATCTGTGGTAAATAATCTAATAGAACCTCGGACAAACAACGTCAATGAAAAGAAACCCTTGAAAAAAGACAAATCAGATGCAGGAGATAAATTATATGGAATACGACAAGAATATTCTGGTGCATATAAGCTTGGTAATAGTCGAATTATCTTTCAAGATGATAAAATAGTTGTAAATGGTTTAGCGTATATTGCTACACTAGGGTTGTTGGAATTAATATACAAAAAACATCCTAGTCATGACTTGTATGATCAAAAAGACTTACGTACTTATCGTGAAATTCTAGAAGTCACGAGTGCTCACAGAAAAGGTTATGATCCGAATGCATCACTTCGAGTTTCAAAAAGCATTAAATTCAAAAAAATCATTGGTCTTATGTTCAATGAATTCACTGGATCTGGACTTCTACCAAAATACAAATATGCTCAACCTGGTATGAGAATGAACTATGTTTACTGGGATGATCCCAACGAGTTAGTCGATCGTCTTCGTCTTCTGATTGCAGAACGATCAGCTGGTAATTTGAATCACGAGAACGAGATTTATTCGATTATTGAAGAGCTCCGAGAAGCAGGCTATATATCAAACTGATCGCGGGAATTCGTATCAGTATCAAAATGAGTGTCGACGTGTTCGGACGTACTTCGAAGAAGAAATCATTATCAGGAGCTCCAGGTCCTTCAGGTATTGGATATAAATTAACAGCTGACAGTCAATTTGATCTAGAAAACAGAAGATTGTGTAATCTCGCAGCACCAGTTAAATCGGATGATGCAGTTAATTTAAGTACTTTGAAGCGACTGATAGATTTAGAAGTTCGAAGCTTGTATGATGTAATTAAGAGATTGAAAAGTGAAGTTGATGATTTCGAGGTAATCTTGAAAGCACAGAAAGCAGAGCTCGAAGAAAATATCAACAAATTTACTGAATTCGTGGAAGCACACAGAGACGAAATTGATAAACAAATCTTGGGTTCGAACGCCAAAATTCAACAACTAAAGGAAAGTTTGGACTTTATATATACTGGACGTTTACGTGATTGAAATAAAAAAATGAATCAAAAGCAAGTAGTAGTTGAAGAGCTACATAAACCTGCTCGACGTAATTATCCACGTCGGAAGTTTGATGTTCGTGGTTTGAACGAAACATGGCAGGCTGATCTAGTTGAGATGCAACCTTATTCTCGTGAGAATAAAGGTTATCGATATATGCTGACTGTCATAGATGTTTTCTCCAAGTATGCTTGGGCCATCCCAACAAAGACAAAGACTGGTGAAGATGTTACTGCAGCTATGAAGTCCATTCTTCGTAAGGGACGAGTGCCTAAAAATCTGCACGTGGACATGGGAAAAGAATTTTACAATAAAAGCTTTCAAGCTCTCATGAAGAAGTATAAAATTAATTTATACTCAACATATAGTAATTTGAAAGCATCTATATGTGAACGATTTAATCGTACACTGAAAAACAAAATGTGGAAGCAATTCAGTATGCTAGGAAATCATAAATGGCTCAATATTTTAGCAGATCTGATAAAAAGTTACAATAACACAAAACATAGAACAATTAATATGAAACCAAAAGATGTTACTTCAATCAATGAAGCTATAGTTCTGAAAAGATTTTCTGAGAAAATAAATGCTGTTAAAATTCCGAAATTCAAAGTGAATGATAAAGTTCGAGTAAGCAGAGTAAAACAAGTATTTGAAAAAGGATATACACCGAATTGGTCTACAGAAATATTTACTATTGAAAAAGTTTGTAAAACGAGTCCTGTGACTTATCATTTGAAAGATTATCAAGATCAACCGGTTTCTGGTGGTTTTTATGAGGCAGAACTTCTGAAAGTCAAGTATCCCGATGAATATTTGATTGAAAAAGTGTTGAAAAAACGTGGTAATCAAGTTTACGTCAAGTGGTTAGGATTCGATGATTCGCACAATAGTTGGATAAATAGAACAGAAATCTAAAATTTAAAAAGAGAGAAAGGGTAGAGAGCCCCCGCCTACACCCTCTACCAGCGAGGAATAACCACTTATGAACGTGAGCATTATACTCTAAACGAATTCAGAGTCTAGAATGCACTCATTTTCTTCTCCTTCATCTTTCTCTCTATTTTATTTTTATTTACAATACATCAAGTACAAATTGAATGTATATTACGCTGTTATGAGATTCATGCTCATCGATCTTACACATCAACGAGCAATAACAATGTTAAAATTCGTATTGCTATTCAGCATCAAGACTTGTATGTCTTAGCATCTCAAAGTTTGCTACATATAAGTGGTAGATTAACAAATACAGCTAATCGAGTTCTTACCAATACTAATTTTGCTAACAATGCCATCTGTCATATGTTTCAAGAGATACAATATGAGATTGATAATACAGAGATCGATCGCAATAATAATGTAGTCGTCAGTACTATTGTGAAAGGTTGGGCTTCATTTACCCCTAATCAATGTATTGAAAATGCCGGATGGTTGGATACTGAAGAAGAAAACAAGATTTGTTAAGGATCAAGATTATTTTGATGTCAATATTCCTCTCAGTATGATTCTAGGATTCACTGAAGATTATTGTAAAATAGTAGTGAATGTTAAGCATGAATTAATTCTGAGACAATCAAATTCAGATATAAATACTATTGTTTAAACTCTAGTAGGAGTCGGCATCGATGCTACTTTTGAAAATTATAAAATTTATTTGAATAAAATTGAATGACTCTTACCCTATGTGCAATTCATAACACATTCATACCACATTCATACAACATTCAACCGATTCATACCACATTCATTCCGATTCATACCACATTCATACCATATTCGTACCACATTTATACCACATTCACCCCGATTCAAACCACATTCATACCACACTCATTCCAATTCATACCACACTCATTCCGATTCATACCACATTCATCCCACATTCATCCCGATTCATACCACATTCATACCGCATTCATACCACATTCACCCCGATTCAAACCACATTCATACCACACTCATTCCAATTCATACCACACTCATTCCGATTCATACCACATTCATCCCACATTCATCCCGATTCATACTACATTCATAACACATTCATACCACATTCATGCCACATTCATACCCACATTCATCCCGATTCCTCATGATTCATACACAATTCATCCCAATTTATATCTAGTTTATGATACACTCAGAATCTAGTATAAAATGGTAACCAATGCAATCAGAAGTCATTCAGTCGTCAACTCCAAAAGAGTTAACAACAAGAGAGAATGGAGTTTGTCAAAAGTAAAAGAGGCCAAGATAAGTTGAACTTTAATGGATACTCTTATGTCATACATAGACGAGCCCAAAGTACAGGTAATATTTCTTGGAGATGTATTAATTTCCAGAAGAAATGTCCAGGTAGAATGGTGACTAGTGACAAGAACATCATAACAGTTAAAAAACATAATCACAGTCCATTGATGGAAAATATCAGAAAACCTCAATTAACTTCTGAGCTTGATAGTCATCGAGATGATCATCAGATAAATCCTCGGCAAGATGTAATCAATCACGATCAGACCATCAAATCTATTGATTGTAGAACTGATTTGTCAATGAATGATATGAAAGAAAAAGATCGTCTTTTTATGGAGCCCATGAGAAATAGAATAGTCAATAAAATGTTGAAACTGAAAGAGATGCAAAACTCTGAATCTCAAGAATGTTTGGAAAATAATATGCATGAAAAGACTATTACTAGTTCTCTATACTCTAATGATGAATCTAAAAATTCTCAATTTGGAGGATTTTTTGATGATAGTAGTCAAGGTACTAATGAGAGAAAAAATGATTATTTAATGGTTGATGATAGTCTGGATAGACATAGCTCTGATTTGTCTACCAATCACTCAGGTATATTCGATATTATCAGCAGTGATGAGTCTACTGATGATGATCATGATGATTTCAAATGTCCCAAAAGAATATCTCCAAAGAGGTTTGTTATAAATAAAAACTCCAATAGGAAACAATTTTATCAACTATCAGAGAGAATATCTGGAAATCAAAATATTTCTGAGAGGGGGAAATTGACGTATTTGAATCCTGATTTGGATTTACCACTGTTGAGATGTCCAACAACAGATTATTCAGACTGGAATGATCCAAACGATTTGGTTGATCGACTTCGATTCCTCAAAACTAGAGGAATAGGATATCTGAAGGAAGAAGAAGTTATTATTGATCAACTTCGTAAAGCTGGATATATACTGAATTGAGAAATATTGGAAGAATTAAGTGACCATATACACTACAGCTGCAAGCAGCATCTAACTGAAATATCATCAATGAATACTTGGTATATACCTAAAAGAAAAAGTTACAAATTGTAATATGATAGTATACAGATAGACTAGACCAATGTGATAGCAAGTTCCGCATATAATGAAAGAATCAATGGCTACTCTAGATTATTGTATGTAAGTTGAGCCGCCTCGTTTTTCAGGGCATTCCGTTTGCACTGCCCCCCCCCTCCATCAACACTACATTGTTGTATTAAGTCATGTGTATAATCATGAGGGATTCATTCATCATCATGTCGTGATCTAATTCGATTGTCGGGAGAAGTTTGCCTCTTTTACCCGAAACAAGAGAAAAATGGAAACCGATTCCATTTAAAACTTGCAGAAGAATGAGAAAAATCGTTCAATTGCAAGAAGAGCCCTGGATAAGAAAAAGAACAAGACCGTGTAGAGTAATCACAACTCAATCTACTCCACCATTTTACCCTTAATTGAAATGATTATATATATGTCTGAAGCATACAGAGGATACAAAATACGCTCGGGGAGAAAATATGAGCAATAGTATGTATGCGAAATATCATGTGTGGAAAAAAAATGAATTGTATAGGTTTGCTAAGCCGTGTATAACAGGGGGCATTGCGATAGCAAGTCGCACTTGCTTTTCAAAAGCGCCAAAATCAAGAGACTACGCTCGACTATCACGTGAAAGGTGAGACGTTTTTCGATGGTCGCCAACTGCGCTCTCTCTCTCTTGCATTCTTTGACAGTAGCATGATTTATATTTCCTCAGAACTGTGTACGGCGAGTCACGAGATCTCTGGCGCGTATTAACCTCTCTGCAGTACGCGCTTTTTCGTGCGTATATATAAGTTGCGTAACGTACCTCTTCTATTCATTTACTTTCTGTCTATGCAATAGTGAACATGGGACAAAATCAGAGTTCGTCTGAGTACACTCTTTTCGACGTGAAGGATAAAAATGTAACCTCACAGAAGAAACAGTACTCAGAGAAACATAATTATCCGAAAGATGAAAAAAGTTATGTAAAATTAAAAAATAATAAAAGCTAGAAATCGATCGCATGTTAGCAATCGAATCAGATCAAGAATATGTCGATCAGCTCGCAAATACCTGGACATAGTTTGGGTCCAGGGTCAGCTTCTCCAAGCAAAACTACCAGGAGCGCACCCTTGGAACACCGTCATCGGCGACCCTGACTACCTAGACATCGTTTGGGTCCAGGGTCAGCTTCTCCAAGCAAAACTACCAGGAGCGCACCCTTGGAACACCGTCATCGGCGACCCTGACTACCTGGACTTCGTCTGGGTCCAGGGTCAGCTTCTCCAAGCAAAACTACCAGGAGCGCACCTTCGGAACACCGTCATCGGCGACCCTGACTACCTGGACATCGTTTGGGTCAGGGTCAGGAGCGCACCCTTGGAATACTGTCACGCGTGAGCGGATCTTAGGAACAACTAAATTTACAATTAGCAGCATCCCACTCCGGGCTGCACACTCGCCGGGATTCACGCGCGCGCCATGGCGCAGAAAGACGGTGGGTTTCTACTAGTCCTGGAGCTAGCCCCCTTCCCGTTGGCCAGAGGAGGTCCCCGGTAGATAGATAGTGAATCTTATGTATTTTTTTTCCGTAGAATCCGAATTTGTCGTGTAAAAAACAAAAAAAATTTTGGCTATGAGGTTCGGGATGATTTACTTTTGCTTGAAAAGCCAAAGATTTTGATACCATCGACTGATGAATGTGTCCCTGGATGTACTTGCCGCGTATGTGTACGAGCTACATGCTGTTGTGTACGTACCCAAATATCATGCTGCTCATTGCATGTATAAAAAAGAATTCGAGTCAAAAGAAGTTTGCCCCGCAGATTTGAATATTCTTTCTTAATGTTAAAATAAATGGAGTTAAAACTAACAGTATTTCTGTTCATGAATTGTCCAAAACGATTCAGACAAAACATTCAACCTGTATATACTGGTATTCTCTATCTATGCCAGCTCTAGAGCAATAAAAAACGCCAAGAGAAGTGGTATTTTTCGATTTGAATTAATTTATAACTTTTTATGTAAGCATTCTCCAACAATAGTGCATGTGTACTTTCTTCTCTCTATGAGCTGAATTTTGAAAAAAAAAATTCTGAACAAAACCTAGTTAGTTTATTATTTGTTTAAACAATTGCATTCTAGACCAATTGTACCACTTTCAAAGACTTCTAAGTAACAAATTCGGATTCTACGGTAGGAAATACATAAGAAAATATTCGTTTATTCATAACTAACCCATGGGTATGATATTCAGTGCATTAGTCCAGTAGCGGGAGTCAAGCAATAATGAGCTAAAACATGGCAAGATGAATCATTGATTATTCGGCTTTCCTCGCTGTTTTTGAGAAACCAAGTTCATATTTGGATTCTACATTAAAAACTGCATTAGAAAACACCTTCAGATTCATGAATATTTTATTGTTGTTCCCATGGCAGAGCAACAAAGACCACCGAAAAGTGGTCTTTTTCAATTTGAGATAATTTATAACTTTAGATACAAGCGTTATTCATGGATGGTGCATAGGAACTTTTCTTCTTAAAATGAGTTAAATTTTAAGAAAAAAAATTTTCCCCAACCAAAAAATTGTTACTTTGCTATTTGTTTAAACAATCGTGTTTTAAACAAATTGTATAGCTTTTACAGACTTCAAACCGAAAAATTCGGATTCTACGGGAAAAAGTACATGAGAAAACATTCGTTTATTCATAATTAGCCTATGGGTAAGATATTCAGTGCATTAGTCCAGTACCGGGAGTCAAGCGTATAATGAGCTAAAACATGGAAGGTGAATCATTTGATTATTCGGTTTTTCTCGCTGTTTTTGGGGAAAACCAAGTTCATATTCGGATTCTACGTTAAAAACTGCATTAGAGAACACCTTCAGATTCTTAAATATTCTATTGTTGTTGCCATGGCAGAGCAACAAAGACCACCGAAAAATGGTATTTTTCAACTTGTGATAATTTATAACTTTAGATACAAGCATTATTCATGGATAGTGCATAGGAACTTTTCTTCTTAAAATGAGCTAAATTTTATGAAAAAAATTTTTCCGAACCAAAAAAGTGTTATTTTCTTATTTGTTTAAACAATCGCGGTTTAAACAAATTGTACCAGTTTTACAGACTTCAAACCAACAAATTCGGATTCTACGGAAAAAAATACATAAGATTCACTATCTATCTACCGGGGACCTCCTCTGGCCAACGGGAAGGGGGCTAGCTCCAGGACTATACCCCACATCAGCCAGTACAACCTCAAAAAGGTATGGGGCTACTGGACCATGGGGGCGATCACCCCACATTGGGGTAGAAATACTACGAGTAGTACAACCTCAAAATGCTATGAGGCTATTACCCCAGTTGGGTTGATAGCCCCATAGCTATACTACTCATAGTAAACAGCATGCGCAGTACTCAAATACCAGCTCGCCACGTGCACTTTCAAATATTGCATTAAAAATGGGTTCACTATAAAAGAGTTGGTTGGAACGCCTCCGATTCAACGTTCACGATCTAGCTGAAATGGGCTATCTACCATTGGATAGAATCAAACTCGCAACGGTCTGTCCTCATCACAACGGGGCATACAAGGCGTGCTGTGCACATCACAACGTTAGACTTTCCAAACAGTTTATTAAAACATCAGAACTTACTTTCCCTGAAGCTATGGATTGCTCATGAATAGCAATCATAAATAGTAATAGACAGCATGCGCGGTATTCGAATACCAGCTCACCACGTGCACTCTTGAATATTGCATTAAAAATTGATAATGCAATATTTAAGTGTGGTGAGCATGTTCAAATATCGCAATGGGGTATTGCACATCATTATTATTGTACAACTCTACACTCTAGTCATCGCAAGGCGAATCCTGAAACATTTGTTCCAGGATTCCCTCGATGGTAGAACGTAGCTGTTCTAGAAGTTCAGCGGGTTCTGGAACAGCTGTTTGTTTCAGGATTCCCTCGACAGTAAAACGTAACTGTTCCAGAAGTTAAGCGGATCCTGGAACAGCTGTTCCAGGATCCGCTTTGCTATACTACTCTCTCGAAAGATTAGTCACATCATTGCTCCTTTTTTTTATGGAAAGATCAAATTTGCTACTGTGCTAAGTCTGTCGACCTCTCTAAATCATTAGAGATTCTCTGTTTGGAATGCAGATTGTAAGCAAGACAGTGAGTGGCACAAATGTAATCAAGTCTCTCCTTCTGACTCAATGAAAACTCTTTAGAATAGAAAAAATATTTTGAATAGAATCTAGTGGGAATATGGAGATACGAGAAAATTAGCCAATTTCACTAAAAGTTTAAGCAATATCGTTGGAATAGTTATATCCCTACTGTCGAAAATGTAGTTGATTTAACCATGTCAAAATATTGATCTTACTATGAGTTTATTATGTCTTACGAGAAAATATGTCGAGCCGACTATTTCTCAACGTACTATGTGATTTTTCCCAGTGCTGTGATCTTCCACAATGAATTTCCATAGAACTCGAGATGTTTTCTTTTTTATAAAAGTCGTATATCAACCATCGTTGATTCCGCTCGAGTCTGTCTGTGTATCTACGTGTGCGTGAACTTACCCGATCGCCCCTGATGTTCTTGTAGGGATGCCACTTGAGGTCGCGCCAGTACTCGAGGAAGAACGCCTCGGCGTACTCCTGGCCCTCGCCGTTGCCGAACCTGCCCTGCGTCTCGGTCCACGTGATCAGGTGCTCCCGGGTCAGGTCGACCTCGAGGTACTCCCGGATGTCGCTGCTTATCTGCGCCTTCGGGCACCAAGCCCCCCCGTTCTTCTCCTGCCGGATCCTAAAAACGACAAAGTTGCTTTTGTTACACCCGCTTTCCCTGTCCTACCCCCCCAACACCCCGGCTTCTCTCGCACTCGACGAGATAAAAACACGTCGGACGGCCGGGTTATCATAATCGACTTTCTTCAGGATTGTGATTTTTTAATTCGCTACAGAGTTTTTATAGCCCGTGACGTTTTGATAAGAAATTAATATCCATTCCCGCGATGTAATTCTTTTCCTTTGTTCCGGGGTTGACGTACTTTGACAAACAATTCCCAGCTGCGCCTCCGTCCTCGTACATAGACGTTTGTTTTAGATTTACCTCTGCTTATTTTTCGCACTTCATTCCACGTCATCCGTTCTCACGCGGGAGAAGCTATACTCAAAGCCATCTTAAGCCCGTTTGCTGAGCCTCTCGCTATATACTTTACTTACCCCCTTCCCTTCGGTAGCCATTGTCTTCGATAATAAGTGTCTCCCACCCCCCGCGTCGCATAATAAGCTTCTTGTATTCTTCCCATATCTTATTCCGAGCTTTTCGAGTTTGAATAATTTCCCATACATACATTACAATTCTAATGGTCGATAAGAATCGATATTAAAAAACAGTGTTTTTTTTTTCATTTCTCGAGTTGTTTTAGTTATGACCGATTTCGTTATATATTATTCTGTTCCACCATTTAAACCGATGTTACGTAATTTTTACGTTATGGCTTCGGTCGAACGTATTCTGCAATTTCATATACAAGTACATTCGTATATATTTTTACATCAATTCAATTTTATCTTCTCGCGTGTAACTTGTCTATTCAACGGATTCGATTCCCTTGTCAAGTCGATCCGCGGCTTTCCAATGCCGATAGTCCATTCTAAACTCATTCCATGCGTTCCTGGTTCCCCGGAAGAGAATCAACGAATCATACGACGCGTCTCCAAGGAAGACGAATGAAACCACGAACCGCTAATCGCGAATGAGATAAAAGTGGCCGCGGGTATAAACGAAAATATTGATCAAGACACACGGGGGGGAAGCCCGATGTCGCAAACTGCCCCCGAACGACGGGGATAAAAATCTTTGCTTGCCAGAGGCAATGATAATAATGACGTTGGTCGTTATGAATCTACCTTGCATTCTGCGGCCCGACGGACTTCATCTCGTAGCTGGAGGAAGCCGTTATGGCGTCGTCCGGAATTTTTCCCTGCTCCATGCCGAGCGGCAGCATACAATGGCCTGGAACGACATTAACGTTATCCAATTACCGGTGGATCAGCCCCCGAGCGGCGCACCGGGGGGATTCCATAGAGCAAAAACCTCTCCTCCTCCTCCTCATCTCCTTCGCCCCGCGTGTACACAGACGCGCGCACGAGGGCAAAGTAATAATATTACGTCTTTGGCGTTTGCATATTGACCCTTTGTTGGATTATGCAAATGGCCCTTCGCTCGCGGCCTCTTTAATATCCGATGAATAAACGGCCGCTGGGAGAAACGTTCAATCGCGAGTTTTGCCCAGCACGTAAAAATGGGCCGAACAGCGAATCGACAAATTGACTCGCTAATCGTGCCCCGAGAAACTCACGCGCCATTCACTCTAGATGCAAACGAACTTTGACTTGGGACGGCACGAGTCCCGTGTTTTTAGGAGCTCCGGAGATCAAATAAACTGATTATGCCAACGCGGCTAAGATATTCTCTTTGGCTTGATAAACATGGAGCTAATGAATTTTGATGTACACGTGTAGCGACGTGCAAGACTTATGAAATTCGTACGTCGAGAGAAAGAGATGAAATTATACATTGTACAATTGTTATGCACGAACATTGTATGATAAGGTAGCTAGACCCAATGTGGCCCATTTTTCAGCTTTCGTATTCCTGGTACTGCTAGGGCACTAAAGGCACTGGTTTATGTTGGGTTATGTTGAAACAAAATTATAACAATTAGAACTTTTACTACCTGCTTTTTCTGTTTTCTTCTTATTTCACTCTGCTACTCCAAATACAACAAGCAATTTCATCATAGTCAAATTTGCGAAAAACCCTTATGGGTGGCACATTGGGTATCAGTTACCTTTACGGATGCGAGATCTAGAATTGCACTGTTTGAATAATTGTGATAAATTTAGTGCAGATGATGAAATAATGATAACAAAGGATCTATGCGCCTTAAGACATTTTATATTTCTTATATAAAACTGCTGCCAGCCCCGATACTCTTTCATCTTGCATTCGGGACCAAAAATGTCATCGCGGCGTGGTTAAAATTCTGCAGAATACACAATGCTTGCTAATTATTTTTTTTTGAGTGAGCTCTTATTCTTAATGGCAACTGCCACTTGAAAAAAATGACTTTTATTAAAAAAAAAAGTTTCATTTGTCTCGTGAAAAAATTATTACAGTCGTTATGCTGCCGTCGACGTTATGTCACATGCGAGGGCTGAGAAATTACGCTCAAGAGGACCCACGTATGATATTGCGTAACAGGGTGAGCTACATTTGGTTCATCCGTAGTCTTCCTCTCTCCATTTCGCCAGCCGTATAGTTTACGTAGTTGAGTATGTGGCCTGCCTAATGCGTGTAACTGAGCAGCAAGGAAAATTCAACAAGAACCCAAAAGAGCAACGAAAGACAGGTGGCTAAAAATGTTTGCAATTATTTACGTGAATAATTATTCAACACGCCAACTCAAATTTAGAGACCTACAGCTATCCAACCTGAACCATTTCATACTCAGCATTGTGAATTCGAATCAATTTTCATAAACGAGTTGTTCAAAAAAGTTTTTGAGACCAAAGAACTATTCCATGAGATAAATGTCAAGTACTCCGAGCTTTTCACGTGAACGATTTCGCCGGGCATTCGAAAATCAGTCTATACGTGGCTGGTGAAGCAGTTTCCGGAGAATCCACGAAAGGGTCAACATGAGGACAATCCGGCGACTACAGAAATGGGACAAGTGTTTGCTCGTGACACGGGGTTAATTGGACTTGTGCACCGCTTACCAAAAACATTTTTCGGCTGCTCCTCGAGGCAGAGAGCCGACGCAATCAGGACGGCTCCTATCAGCAAAACTACCTGGTCCATGATGTGTCACGGGTTATCCTGAAACGCTGCCACCCGGCCTTCTGTGGCTTATGTTTCATCATAAGCCTGATGGTTTCTCCTTCATTTTATTCTGCAAATCAAAAAGCACGAATATTCATTTTACCCAAATACATTATGACGCGAATGTTTTGGATGTTTTATATGAAGCGCAAGTGAAATTGATTCACGTTCTGGACTGCAGAAACGAAGAAGGAAGTTTGTATTTTGCGAGACATTTTTGTTTATCAACTGATAATTTCAACTCTTATCCAAACCCCGCGTTGTAACGATGTTCGTGGGAGAATAAACTCGCTGGTTCAGCTGGAACGATGGAAATTCTATTCGTAGAAACGTGAAATCTCGCGAGGTAAACCCTGGTGCCTCCCTCTCCTCCTACTCACTCTGGCAATCGCTCAAAGACTTCAATCAAGCGTACGCGCAAGAGAATCGCTAACGGTGTTATGAAATATTACTGCCAGTAAGCCGAGGGAAACACTGATAAGACTTTTGACGCAGTGAATTATGAAAATGTTGAGCAGCTTTGCACGGGTTAAAAGGCAATTCGGTTAATCTTGGATTCATTAGAAAGCATTTTTAATTACTACCATTTAGAGCGACGCCCCGCCTTCGCCGCTACTGGGTCTCGAGATAAGGAGTTTTCAGACGGAAACTCCCCGGCTCTGATCCTTCAGCGGGATCAACAAGGGATCCGCTCTATATCAATTATGAATTATCGGGCTCTGTTTAAAAATGTTTAATCGACCGTCCCGGGTTTTGAACTTTCTTTTTACGCATCGCCGAAGGCGACGAAAGTTTGAAATTCGGAGAGGAAATGGATGAATTATCTTGCCAGCCAATTTCTCCACCGAGCAAGGCGAATTAGAAGAAAAACTCGGAACATTTAATCCCCGGCAGTCGGGCATGAGTCCATTATTTTTGGTCATACGATTATACTTGATTGCTCCAGAATTACACATTTTCAAACTTGGCGTGTACGTCCGAGCCAGGATTATTCCGCGAGGAGAATAGCAAAGCTTGCTCGAGCTCACGAGCTCACGATGACTCTCACGACCTGCGCAAGGCAGGTTCTGGACGAGGAATTACACTCGCGCACAGGAAGTTCCCAATTAATATGCAAAATTCGTTTGATTCAAAACGGAGCTAATGGAGTTCCCGCGATTCCTCCGTATTAGACATAAACTGAATAGCAAAATACACCGTATCTCCGGTCTGGATGAAATTTCGTTAGTCGAAATGTACAGAAGGATGACAGTTTCAACGTCCCACTTACGATTTATGTGACGATAGCGAAGCTCGAATTGAGGGGATATTTCATTGTGAATTAGACAAAGGATTTTAAGCGATTTGGAAACCTGTACAAACGTACCAAACTCATGTTTGACTTCTACTAGATTTCTATCTTTGAAGGAAAGAAAGGAATCTGATTCGCGTAAAGCCTCTACGAGAATCGCTGAACTAAGTGGAAACCGCACTCCATGCAAGAATCAGCAATCTCGTTTCGATTGAATTCGATTGGACCTCGGTAACGAGCAAATTTCCCATTCGATAAGTAACGAGCGGACCAATTATGACACCCACTCGGGTGATTTTATCAGCTGACTCCGTGTAAGGAATCACCGGCGTACTATCTCAATCTCAATAACTTTTCCCATCAATATTCGTGGCTTTGAATAAATCAAGCTTGGCATTCATACAATTTCACATTCGATCCCCCCCGTGCGAGTGTTGACGGAGCTTCGAGCGACAATATCCCCTTCGGTAGCGAGTGCAGAGGGTCTCGCCGTAATGGAAGACGGGGGCGTAACTTCCTCGTTTCATAAATCCTAGATTCCAGAACGCTACGAGAATTCAAATTTTCCAAAAACATAGCGGCAGCTGTTTAAGGCCTACCCTCCTCTCGGAATTCCTTAATGCGAACTCCCGAGTATAACGGCAAAAACGAGCTTTCTCTCCCTCGGACTCGAGTCTCCTTCCGCCCAGCTGTTTTGAGCCATTACCCATGCAAATTCGGCGGCACTTGGTAGATCCGCGGATAACCCTGGCCCACTCTCAACTTCGGCGAGCACGTGATTTTTCTTCTCTCGGCTTTTCCAGATTATTCTCTAGCTGCGGGGTGGAAACGCGAGAGAGCTTAAACATCGATACTGCGGAAATCCCAAGTGCCTGAACATCACGGAAATAACAAAAAAAATACTGTAAACTATAATCGTCCACTCCGATGCTCTCTTAAATCCTTACAGTGACAAACCACTGTATTGCAGTGAAAAATCATTGTGAGAAGGTCGATGAAAAATTCACGGGACTGCAAAGAATTTCTTCTGTAACAAAAGTGAATTTTCATTCAAGTTCTGTGAGTATTGATAGAAAACATTTTTACATCACGATTTGGAGTAAGTATGGTGTGAAGTGAATTTTTACCCTACTTACTGTGAATTTTATGTTAAAATGTTTTCCATAAAAACTCATGGAAGTAAAGTGAAAATTCACTCTATTTACATAAGAAATTCACAGTAATCCAGTGGATTTGTCATCCACCTTCTTGAAGTGGTTTTTCACTGTAAGAATTTGAGAGAGTAAGTCCTGAAGTGAGTTGTCAGTTGATCTTATTGATCAACGATATATCATACAAAGTGCAATGCAGTGGTTTTTCACTGTAAAGATTTAAGAGAGAACACTGATCCATTGGTAACAGAGGTGGGATCGCCCGGACACTAGATTCCGAATCGCGCCCGAGAGCCAAGAAATAGAAGAGAGAGAATGGAATAAATTCTTAGCCGTGGCTCGATCACACTTGACATGTTAATTGACGCCATCGGGAGCATCGAGCCGATGTACACGAGCGAGCCCTCGTCATACAGAGCTGGATTACAAGCGGGCGTGAGCTCTCGTGAGTTCTCGTTTGAAAACCGCACGGCGTCAATTAAATCATCCGTGCGGCTGTCGCGTCATTGGCCGGAGCATAGCCGGGCCACGGCGAAGTCCAGCCGAGTGCATTCAATTTGCCCCGATCAAAACGTGCGCGCGTATGAATTAGCGCGAGGTCCTCGAGGGCGTGGGTGGCAAAAAGCAGCCCGGGCATTATCCATGCAAATTGGCTATGGGCCACCGGACGGATAAAGCCTCAGTGGCTTCCTTCCCACGTTGTGTTTCTTGCCGGGCCACGCGACCGACCCGCGCCAGTTGCTGCCGTCGTGTTGTAGTTTAATTCGGCCTTTGTTTTTTCCCCGTCCGAAGCGTTTTTGCTCCCGGGAGGGGGGGAGGGTGTAGAGGTACGGGGGGCTTTAATCAAGCGCTCCCGCGTTCTCGTGCAAAATCGTGACTGAAATGATTATGTCGAATGACATAGCAGCAGTTTCTTTCCCTATATACACCCCCTCCTCTGGACGATTGTTTTAGCGAAGCTGATTAGAAGAGCGAACTCGTTAGGGGAGGATCATTGAGTTTGTTGTGCCGTGAAAACGCCCTCGACCGGCTCCAATTTTTCCTCCCCGAATGCAAATGCTCGAGTTGCAGCGCGCGTTTCGAGTGGGAGGGGAGAGGGGGGCGCTTATCACAACACAACAAAGTACTCGATATTATTTACGCTCGAGTCGGACGAGCGCGCCATTTCGGGGCAAGCTTTCTCCGAGTTTGCCAGGTATACATCAAAGCGTTTTTCGCGGATGTCGAAATCCCGAGCGCGCGCCGTACTTTCGGAATCCCTCGGAGCGAGAGACGAGTGAATACGAAAGTCAAAGGTTGTTTCACTTTGATACGATTTATATTCATTTTGAATCCAGTGGGTTTGGATAATTCTCGGTTTCTAATCAAAATTTGAAGATGCCACATATCCATATCTCAACATGCGTGGGGTGGTCACCAACCAACTATCAGAATTTCATGAAAATCGGTATCAGTAATCTTTGAAATTAGCGGCCACAAAAAAAACAGCCTGTCCTTGTATAACGTAATATAGACATAGATATAGATATAGATTACCATTACTTGTCTAATTCTGGGTCATAATCAGGTTCAATTTTCCATGATCCATAAGGTATATCCTGCATAAAAATAATGAAGGAGAATTCAAGTCTCGTTTTTACAGGATCAAATTTTTTTTTCGATGAAAAGTATCCAAACCCGAGATATATTAACAATCAGCAGGACATTTTTCGTCTTCTCAATGCTAGTGTCTATTCCCAAGATGCTAGGAATTCATATCTCACGTACTCTCAACTTGAAACACGCGATTCCATGCGGACAGAAATTTAACCGGTGATTTTCATCGCTGAATCGAGACGAAGCTCCGACTTGTCCGTTTGCAATTGAGGGTAGCAAAGACTACTCCGCGACACTGCCACACTCGCGAACCCCGTAATATATCTATAGATCCCATCGGCGTCCAATTGCTAGTCTACGTATATACATACACACACACACACACACACACACACACACACACACACAAATTGGAACGACCATAAAGAAGATTCATCAGTGCAGTTAATAATAGCACAGCAGTTGCAACAGCTAAACGGAGCAACGCGGCGCGATAGACAACAGAGCGGCGGAATCGAAACGCGACGGGGCGCTGTAGCCGCAACCAGGCCGCAAAACGACCGCTCGCTGGCCTCTTCCCCATAGTGATTATACTCTCTCGCGTCCAGCCGTCCGCACATACCAGCCTGTGAATATACATCGACGCAAACGGACCGATACGTTACGCGTGCGCCAAATCAAGCGTGCGCAAGCGGTCAACCGCTTCAACATGTCTTCTCTGCAGCTTTTTTTTCATACGCTTTCGTTTAGTGAGTAATTATCTCTTTTACGCGCTCTCGCGAACTTCGCGACGGATGCTTGATTTATCGGTGAACCGTTCAGCAATTTATCGATAAAGTAGGATTGGGTGGGAGGGCAAATTCACCCTCGCTCATTACTGTACTCCTTGATTATATTTATGGTGAAATTCCCGTTCACTTCGGGGAGCGGGAATTTTTCCTTGCGGAAAGCTCGGAACAATTTATTCACAAGAATGAAATGTTGGTTCGAGTGAAAAAATATGCTAGGCGCTGTAACAAAACTACATCTACTCCGACCAAACGAATTCCTCTCATTGGATCAAGAATCATCACGAATTTCTCTTGTTGACCCCAGAAGAAATCTTCCAAGTATATACTGTCAAAAAAATTTTTCTTTTTGAACCAAGATTCCATTTTTGCTATCGAATTTCAACATGATCGAATCGACTATGGAAGAAACTGTTTATCCCGTTCAACGGAGGAGAAAGAATCTTATAATTGCTAAATTTATGGAGCGGTCGTATGGAAAATCGAATTAATTGGTCTGGAAGTACGCGAGCAGAACAAAGTGAGTGTGTCAAACGCAGCGCTCGGATATCCTTGGGTCTTAATTGTGTATTATGTTTCGTATATGATGGGTAATTCATCGCTTGGGAGGTGAATCTTTAAAAATTTCGCGATAAATTACCGCGGCCCGTGCCAAGCCAACGCGAGTCTGAGGCCTACTCGCCTCGCGGACAACTGCACCAGCTCTAGACTCGTCTTAATTTCCACGCAACAAAGGTCAAGTTGCACGTCTCCTTCTCGAAAGAGTAACGAACGAGCCGAGAATAGCGGCGATTCTCAGACCCGTGCAACTCACACCTTCAATTTTTCTCAGTGTACGCACAAGCCCCGTGAAACATCGTGTTCTAGCGGTGGCTCGTCCGGGCGAGCACTGCCGCGCGGTGCAGCGCCCCACAGAGAGACGGGGGAGGGGGTGGGGCTACCCACGACGGCCAAGGTCGACGAACGCGCGCGCGCTTGGCATCGTTAAACAACGCGCTCGGCCCGGCCAGCACGAGGGTCGATTAAGCGGGGGCGCGCCCACCACTACCACCGGCGACGATCTATACGGGTATACACGTGCACACGGGGAAAAAGGCGCATTCCCGTGGGGGCATCGGCGATTTGTCAAAGGAGATGCGCGTTTAGCGAGGGTCGGGGTCAGAAATCGCACGTCACATCTTGCGTGGCTCCATCGAGATTACTCGTGTGTGTGTTTGTGTGCCGCCATAGATTTCAATTTTAGGATCAAAATGCCCGCTTCAAAATCAGCCGACTCATTTTGTTTCCCTGATTTGGTATGTGTGTACTTCCAGCACGACAAACCCACTGAAATTCATGGAGCGGCTTTCTCAAAAATGAACTCGCATCAACTCGAGTAAACAGCTTTTGAATATATATATGAGAAAAGACGAATGGCCATATCAGACAACAAGCTAATACCTCCAGTAGGAAGAAGCACAAAATCTCATTCGTGTCTCGGAATTAGCTGGCTCGCCTTGCTCTGTCTTTCGCCTCTAGTGAGTGGGTTCTTCAATATGGAAAGTAACTTTAAGTATATTATCAGATTTAATAATAATACTGACACTAATAACAAAAATAGTTATACTAATAATCCTTCCAGAACATCCCCTTCATGTTTATATGTATATCTACATTATATTAAATTTAATCCGTACACAAATTATGATTCCCACATTTTGCTTTTGGAAACAATGTTTTGTCAGATTATATTGAAATCGAGTCTGGCAGATCGATAGAGGAGCACGAGCATTTTCTTATTCCATGATGAAAAATTAAAAAAAACTAATGCGTGGGCGTGATCTACGTCATAGAAAATCATGTGTAGCTGATTTTTCGTCATACGAAAGATTTTGAAGTAATAAACAACTTGGAAAATGATGATTGGAAGAACAATCGGTGTGATAGGTCGAAAGAGGAGATCAAGAGCTACAATTTGAACTGGCTATGTGTTCGAAAAATTGATATTGTGGGGGCGTATTGAACATAGAAACGATTATTTGACGTTTGATTCCGGAAAATTGTTGATCAAAAACTATAAACGGATGATTCATCCAAAATCTGATCTTATAGATTTATAGGAGAGCATTAGTATTTTCATAATCTGAGGTGAAAAATCCGAAAAATTTGACGCGGGGGCGTAATCTACGTCATAGGAAGTCATACGTTGCCAAAAACCATTTGTCTTCAATTTCTATCTGATAAACAACTTAGAGAATGATGATTTGATGAACATGTGGTGTGATAAATCGAAAGAGAAGAAAGAGAAGAAAATTTTATTGACTCAACAAACTATAATATGCATCATGATGTCGATTGATATTTATTTACAATAATTTTTAAGTGCAACTTACTAAAATTGAATTGAAGATTAAAGATTGTAGAATGTTTTGTAGATTTTTTAATTAAAATCCATACGAAAGACTCGAGCGAGCGACAGCGAGCGAGAGATTATTGCTAGTCTTAAATTAATATTGTATATTTTAATTGATGTTGTACAACATAATGTACATTAGCTCGTTTTCTCTCGCTGTAGCTAACTCTCTGCTCGTGGAAAGTAGACTGACCGGGACCAGCTGCGAATCACAGTATCGCTTATATTTCCAAAGTTCTGTTACGGGAAATTCGAGGCTGCGTCCACCGGGGTGAAAGTTTGTGGAGCGCTGCAGCGACGAGTAAAGTATCGCAGCTCGATTCGAATGCGCGGCCCTTTAAAACCACCGTTTTCGGTCGAGCTATGTATTTATGAGCGGACGGGGTGAATGACGCTCCGATTGAATATATGTCGGTTTTGTTCGTCACTTTGACCGAGTCGTCGCACGGAAAATATATCCGACGTGTGCGTGTGCACGTGTGTGTGTGTGGTTGAATCGGGTATACTTCTATTGTGGAACTCCGTAGTATTTCTTTCGTCCCTTGGCCAAAAATCGTGGAACTAAGGTTGATGTGGGTAATACAGTCACTTTGAGGAGTCTCAATTTCTTTTGTGTTTGTAATGCCTTTGGACTGAGTAAGGTAACTGTACCCAATTTGGCACTGTACCCAATTTGGCACAATCGTCAGATTTCGTATTTCCGGTGCTCTCTGAGCATCAGTCGCTCTTGGGTTATGTTGGGGGAATTAAAAGAAAATTTTCGGTATCTTCTCCGCCCATTTAGCCCTTAAAACCACTCTCCTACAACACTTTGAACTTTCACTTACTGATTTTTTCACCATTTTCTTATTTCACTTTTCACACTCAACCTCAAAAATCAGGTGTCAATAATTTTTATCTCTCAAAGTGTCATTACTCTTTTTTGTGTAAAAACATCTCAACTTTCGATTGGTCTCATCAGTTTTCCTAAAATTATTTTTTATCCTACTCAAAATGCTGTTTTTCGCATAAAAAAAAAGTGAACCCAATGTGCCCCTCTACGCGTTTTTAAATGGGAAGACTGAGTGAAATCATTGAATATTTGTATAGACATATTACGATGATTTAGACGCGTATTTTTGAGTTGTATGTTAAAAATTTTGTATAAATATCACTGGGAACATGATTGAGAGTTTATTTCAATGCCAATTGGATCGTCCCTGTAGGCCTATATAGGCTGTAGCTAATGATTAAAAAATTGTGCCAAATTGAGTACACGTTTTGTGCATTTAGCCTTTTTGCGTTTTTTTTTAAATTGCGATTTTCGATAGGTTAAAGTAGTCGAATGATGATTATGAAGATGGTTTCTAATAGGTATTGAGCTAAGCTTTGAGATGCCGTTCACAGAATTTTAAAATTCGAAGTCTATCATAGTCAAATTCGCGAAAAATCCTTAGGGGGGGGGGGGGCACATTGGGTACAGTTACGTTATTACTAGTGGCAGTCCGTTTTTAAGCGAGCTAACAATTTTTCATGCGACTGATTCAAGTATTTGCATACCCAAGTAAAATGACACTTTCGAGAATCACACAGTGAACATGGAACAAAACAACTGTTGAAAATGTAGGAGCATTAAATTGAAGTATCCGACGTACTTCCCAAGATTTCGGAGTAAAATTTTTGTCCCGACGTAATTTTTCGTACGTTAAAATCGCGTCTGATCGGCTATTTTTGCTGATAAAACGACTTTCTTTTTGAGGGAAATTGTACCTAGTAAGTAAGAGAATAACTGTTTTATCCGAATAGTACAGGAACGGTTTAACCTAGTTGTGATCTATGAAAAATCGCGTTAGGCCAAAAATTCCACTAAAATCTTGTTGTAGAGAGCATCGAGAACATCGATTTTATGCCACGATATATTTGTTTCAGAGGTGGATAGACACGAGACTTTGGAAAAGAAGATTTTTGTTCTCACAAAGAAAATTCGAGTTGAGCGTTATCCTTTCAAATCAGATAACAATCGGGTGGAACTTTTTGCACTTTATCATGTCTTGAGTCAATGGCAACAATGTTTTACGACACAGTTTTTCGCAGTATACTATAGACTCTCCCCCGAAAAAAAGCAAACAGATGGCTCTAACAAAGTGACAAATATTGAAGACGAGTAAATCGGATAAAGAAGATTTACAAGTAATTTGTTTTCCACGAAAATCGCGGCTAGCTTACGCCACGGGAAAAATGTTTATCCCGTGATGTATACGCGGAGTACGTGCCGAAAATGCATTGCGCATACGCGACGCGTTCTGTGAATTTACGAGGCAGCCACGCTACAAGTATCAATACCGTTTGCCATAACCCAGTTTGATAAATATGAATATAATGAACGACGTCAAGGATGAATAAACGAATGAAACAATCTGTTGGGCATAGATTCAAGCGAAATTGCAATTCAACTCTGGAGAAAAAGATTGGAAGGACCGTTGAGAGGTTGCGAAAGAAGATGAGCAGTATTAAGTAGAACAGGTCAACGTTTGGTAAGACACTGTTTTGACATGTATGTATAAGGTTGGATCCACCAGAAAAAACTTTACTCATATCATGTACTATCGATTGACATCATATAGATACTGATAAAGAGAGGACATTACCTCCGGGTGTCGAATCACGAAGGAACTTTGTGAGGTGGTTCATGGCCAGCCTATAATAGCTTGTATCTGCAGCCGCGCAGTCCAACGTTTCGTTTTCCTCAAGATATTCACGAATCATCATTAGTTTCAAGCACATGCACAGTATATCTGTATATTTAGAAGTACACATAGACATAGATATACTGTACGTTCTTAAAAGTATTCCAAGTATTATTCGTGAATATCTCAAAGAAAACGAAACGTTGGACCGCGTAGCTGTAGATATGAGCTTTTGGGCTACCCATGGACCATCTCACAAAGTTTCATCGTACAAATGGATACCCGGAGGTAATATTCTCTCCTTATGAGTATACTTCACTCAAATCAATCATGTTGCTTATGAGTATGACAAAAAACATTGCTTATAACATTTGCCTGACTCGTACGAAAAACATAAATATTTACTAATAAAGTGTGATGAATAAGTTGGCAGTATGTTTTTTAATTTCCCAAGATTGAAGAGTCCGCTCTCTCTCTCTCTCTCTCTCTCTCTCTCTCTCTCTCTCTCTCTCTCTCTCTCTCTCTCTCTCTCTCTCTACCAGCTGGATGTGTATTTCATCCTCCGCATAGGAGATGCTATCGAATGTCGCCCGTGAGTTCTATACATCCACCTCACACATTCCATCAATCCCTCTTTTCCCACCTGCTCACTCTCTATATATATTCCCGTGAACGAAGCGAATCGCGCCCGACGCGAGATTGAAACACATTCGATCCGTCTGTTTTGGCTCATCGCCGGAGAATATAACGTATCACCCGAGAGAGTCGCATCCGCGCGGAGAGCTTATTTCCGAGTCGGATTCGTGCCGGAAAGAAAGAGAAAAAAATCAACCCAGGTCCTTTCTCGCTCTCTCTCTTCTTCGTATGCTCTCTGCCACGGCTGCAGAGCCGCGCGCGCGCGCGAAGAAAAACCGAGAGAAACAACGGGAAAATCCGGCACGTTTTTCCGAATATAATGAGTAATTCGGATTGCGAGGCGCGTGCTCATTAAGCTGCGGCGCGCCCCTCGAACAAAGCCGGCCGCGCAGGTGCGGTCACAGCGTGGAAATTCATAAAAATTCTTCGGCTGTGTGTGTGTGTGTGTGTGTGTGTGTGTGTGTGTGTGTGTGTGTGTGTGTGTGTGTGTGCCACAGCCTCGGCCGTGTATTGTTCCTCGGGGGCCGTTGCCACGGCTGTTCATTCGATCAGGAGGAAGCTATGCGCAGCACCGACTTATTTCTCGCGATTACTGCTCGCTCTGGCTTATACACGAGAGTCAAGTTTCCCCCTCACCTGAGTATGAGCTGTAAGGAACATGGGGAAGGTCTGATTTTTTTTTCCACGGGGAAAAGTTGGCGAGAGTTGATGATATGTAAAATAGTTGGATCGCCCGCCGATGTACTGGCTTGATAACCGAGCGCACGAGCCGAGGCTCTGGCGAATCTGGATAGTGGCGGATAGAGTGAGTGTGGGATAATGAACTTTGCGCGAGGCGAATCATTGCGCGCGTTTAACGTTGAGGGACGTATCTCGAGTGGGCGCACGAGCCGCACGGGCTTGATAAGCTATCATGAATCGTTACATCCAACGAGTCAAGTGAAAGACGGAAGATCTCATGGATGGCTGGGTGGAAAGGGTGTCAGCCTAGTAACAATTCTTTACCACATTTTCGGGTGAGTGAATCAAGCACGATTCTGAGACAGTATAAATTTTTTTTCTCTTACGTTTTCCGTGCTAGTAGTCAGTACTGCGAGCTCGAGGCTCAAATCGTTCGAGTAAAATAAATAAAAAAAGTGAGCCTATAGGAATCTAACTCGTGAGCTAAAGCCTTGAAAGTTTTATGAAATACAAGCCTGAAGTTGCACCGTTGAGGTAGAGCGAATCGAACTCCAAGCGTTTCCGCATGGTCGTACATAAAAAATTACTCTTCCACTGTCCGACACCGATCATCGACAAACTTCAGTTCGATTTTGTTTGGGCTATATATAGGTCGATCTGCGCTGCTGACATAACACGCGAACCTTGCCCTCGTCGCCAATTTTCAACTCGATGTGAAAAAATTTGTCGAAAAAGCTTACGTCTCCCTCGACGTTCGATATTCTCGCCAAACATCGACAATCCGCGCGTTTAACCGAGCCAATATCCCCATACATTCGAACGTCGCGAAGGACGACGCGGTGCTGTTGCGCGTTACACGGGAGACTGCTCGGCAATTACCAGCCTCGGAGTCGGCGAACAGCCGTCGTAAAGTGGAATGGCGCCCGACCTCCTGCTTCGTATGCTCCGCGACGTCCCCCCGCGGAAGAGAAAGAAAAAGCCCCTCGTCGCCCGAACAATAGACGCGAAAAAAGTGCGCTCGTCTCCTCGCTCGAGTGTATATAGCCCCTTAGACACGATATTTATACGAAGTCGGCAGAGTATCACAGTTTACACACGTATATATATTCGCGACCACACGTGCCACACTTAGCGTCGCTCAATTATTCCATTTCGTTTGCGGGCTTTGTGCGCGTGGCCCATAGACGGGAGAGCCGCACACACAGGATCGCATTGTTCCTCCTCCTCCTGCTTGGAGTCTCGCATCCATCTTTTCTTTGTCGCGATCCCCTCCAACGGATATACACTCGTTCGGATCTGCTCCCCCTGTATATCCGCCCCCTTCCCGCCGAGCTTTTGTTGCTTCCGTTATCTACACACACACACACACAGACACACACGTTTGCTCTTTCTCTCTGCGGATCGCGAGCTCCAAATCTCTTATACGCTTTACTTTTCCCGAGGTAGTCCAATCTTTTATATACACACACGTCCGCTCTCTATCCATCTCCTCCCCTCTCGCGATATCCCACATCTATCTCTGTTGTCCCACTTGGCCGGGAATGCAGCTGGTTTTCGGGATTCCGCGATATGTATCGAGCGTTTATTAATGAGTTTCGTTCGAGCCGCCCGACGGACGCGTTATCGCGAAGCCCCGGGGGGTCGAGTTCGCCGCCCGATTGTTTCTACGAAAGACACTCGATCTTTGGTTTTGGCTTATTCGCGGCAGACTCGAGACTGATTAGAGGAGCCCACGTCGCGCAATAATGGGCCGAGAGTTGAGGGGAGGAGGAGCTAAAACATCGCGCGCGCGTGTGTGTGTGTGTGTGTGTTGCGTTACTCGAGCATGTACACACTCGCGTGATTGTTGATTTGGACGGGGGATCGAACGACGCAATTATATAATTCCGCCGAGTGTCAGCTAAATTTCGTCGGCTGCAACACAACACGCACGCGGTCGCATAGCTTGAATTTTGATTGGAATTTGGGAGCTGTAGCTTTCTTCCATGATCAGTGAAGGATAACTCGAGATGTTTATTTCATTCGTACACTGCAGAGAGGTATTTTCGAGTGAAATTCACAAGAAAGAATAGTAATGTCTGAAGCCTTAGTCCCAGACTTACACTCGAGTTATTCTTACTATACGCTTACAGACGATAAAGAGACTGTATATTATTATTGATATTTGTTAATTCCATTTTCATTTTTTCGTTGTGCTCTCAGTATGATTCTTCCCTAGTTACGAGTACACAGGGAATTGTAGTGTGTGAAGAAAGACTACAGCCTATATCGTGAAAATGAGTAGATATGATCCAAACGTTTACTACCCGCCAATTTTTCTTACATCCAAACTCCAGTGTAATTTCTCGTTTGGTCAGTTTGCGATGAAGTCGACCATCGACTGTATAGTTTTCACCCGGCGTGCACGGAAAGTCATACACACACACACATTGGTATGTCGCTAGTGGAAATCAAAGCGCAGATATATCTCTCGAGTAACATAAACTCTTGCCCCCCACTTCGGCAGAAGGAGCGTGCGACAATTCGCGTCGCGAGCAAAAACACCCAGGCCCCGTCCCGTAGGAAAAAAAAGCGTCTCGGCGTGTCGCTCGAGCTAATATCCCCGGGCCGCGCCAATAAAACCCCAGGGGTGGAGGAAGCCAGGGCCGAACGGGGGAGCTTTACGAGCCGAGGCGCGGCCCCGAAACAACGCGCGAGCGATTTTTCACGCGGTCCTTGGGTGGTACACAGCCGCGCGTGTCTCGCGCGGACAGAGGCAAAGAGGGACAGATCAATCGGGGCTCGAGCTGCCGGCTCTCTCGCGCGCCGCGGCCCATAAATTCGTCCCCTACCTTCCTCCCCGGCGCGGCGTATCTAAATACGCAGCGGCGCATATGCGCGCGGCCCTCCCCGGACGTCGCGCAATTTATGTATACCTCCTCCTCCCCCTCCCCGGCGCTACTGTGACGCGCTAATGGAAAAGTCGCAAGCCCGCCAGCGGCAAAATGCCCCGATGTTTCCGCGACTCGCTCGCCGGACGCGCTGTGTACGTGTCCCGCTGTACGAATATCTCATTCGAGCCATCCGGCTGATGCCTTGCGTTTGCCAGTTTCAGTCGAGCACGCGGGAGAAACACTAATTGATCCGTACGCGACGTAAAGGACTTTCTTTTTATTGCACACCCTATCCGACAAGTCTTTCGAGTCTTGTGTGGCTTCGATCCGTACGTGTTGTCTCATTTGCGAACCACAGCCTCGTGTAACAATCCTCATGCACAAGGGGATTCGATAATTCGCGACTCCAAGTACCGATGACGTTCGACTGCCAGCCGGCGAGTCAGGGAGGAACGCATCCCTCGCATCCGGAAGATTGGACAGCCCATGCTTTCAACGTCGACTGAATTCTACTTGGGAGTGTGTTAGTGCGTCTCTATACAGTTCCGATATGCTCCTCGTGCATTTGCATACACTGAGAAAAATAATAGGCTGAAAAAACATTGTTTCGAATGTTAAAATAGCTTTGTTACGCTTTAACCTGAAACAGCCTGAAATAAAGGGAGAAAACTCATTCTTCACGTGTTATTCCAATATTCCACTGTTTGAAAGAAGAAATAGGCTTCTCTTTTATGGCAAAATGATTTGTATAAGATACGTTCTGTATTCCCTTTTTCATCCTTGATTGTTAATTTTTATACTTGGAATAATATTCAAGTTAAAGTGAGTAGAATCCACGAGCGAGTTATTTCAACGTAAACGGTATAGCCAAGTTAAAACTTCAGAAATTGCGATGTGGAGTTTCTACATCGTGCAAAGCTGGAATGACTTTCTCATCTACAACGCTGAAACGACTTTAGTTTTTTTGAAGGAGTTATACATGATAAATGTTGATTCGGCCCAATGTTATTTTCAGTGTACGCCACTTCAACTGGGGTGGGATCCGAACTACTGAGCAACGCTGTTAAATAAATTTAATGCTTGTGAAAAAAGATTCATATATACGAGGGAAGTCATATGTCCGGAAAGTATCGGGCCTACGTTTATATCTTCGCGTCATAGTGTTCGAGCGACCTCTGCCATACAGAAACGTCAACAGTAAAGCCTCACGAACTATTGGTTACTTACTGACACCTGCCTGACGTACAGTTCATGCGCAGCGTGTCTTTGTTACAGTGCCTCTTTCACGTTCGTCGGATTTTTTTATTGTCAAAAATGACTGAAAAACAAGATCATAAAATTTTGCTTCCGATCTTGTGCAGCAGTTTTTGAGCAAACACAATATCGCACTGCTTCGACAACTTCCATACGGTCCCGACATAGCCCCTGTTGACTGTTGGTTGTTTTCAAAACTCAAAAAACCACTCAGAGAACACCGATTCAATGACAAACAACGGTGGAAAACAATGCGACGAGTGTACTCAAGGCTATCCCTAAAAGTGAGTTTCAAGACTGTTTTGAAAAGTGGAAACATCGATGGAACCGTGTTATTCAATCAAGTGGGGATTACTTTGAAGGATGCCACCCATCAGATGATAAAGAATAACGCTAAAAATAACGCTAAGAATAACGCTAGCACGAAAATATAAAGGTAGGCCCGATACTTTCCGGACAGACCACGTAGATGCCGGAACTCGAACGCTGACTCTCTGGACTTGAGAGTCAAGAGTTATCTATCCACGGAGACACCTGAGACAAGCTTCGTAGAAAAGAGACTTGTATGTCGGTTTAGTAGTGCAAACCAGTGCATGGTCAGCCTATAATCTGTTTTGGATAAAAAAAAACAGTGCATTTAGACTAAGGCGTATAAACAACACCTACGGCTATTATACAGTAATTTCTGAATCTGAAATCGTGGAAATTGCATAACTAATGAAAATTAGTCAAATTTTCCCTGAAATTATGATTCACTGCGTTAATAAATAGTGGTTAGCAACTATTTTGAATTTCGACAGTAGGACATTTTCAACATTTCCCCATTCGGAAGGAGCTAAGTACAGGAACCTGGGGGCACCGAGCTATGCTCGCGAGCAAAACCGGAATCCGCATTACTCGTCGTTGCTCGAGGCATACACGCGGCGGCGCGTCCCAATTCGTCGGAGACAAAAGAAGCCATTACGGCGATCGCGTGACAGAGCGAACGAGTCTGCGGTAAACAACGGCTTTTGAGAGTCGATCGGGGGGTGTCGAAAAGAGCAGATACGTGCCCGCGGCTCCGCGGAGCCACTCGCGCGCGCGCCAGAGAAACCCGGCTGGGTTTGGTGTGTATCTCGTACGCGGCGCGCCCTACGTGACTAATTACGCGGGCGAAATTAATTTGGCGCTCGTAATCGCCGCCACAACGAATCGCTCTCGCCTTATTGAGCCGGCGCCCGATGATTTATGGGCGACGTGGGTATTGCGGCGCGTCGCTGCTGGGATTTTTCCAGACACTCCGTACGGAGGGCCGCTTGTGTTTTTAATGGGCTCTGCGCCGCGGATTTCGCAGCTTTCCTTTGAAGCGCCCCCCCCCCCCCGACGGAATCCCTATTATATGGAACGCGCCGCTCTGCAGCGGCCAATCGATGCGGCATCGGCCATCGGCCCACGACTCCAGCGATGCCGGGCTCCGCTTGTTATGCGTATAATCAACATTTTATTCATTAATTCTATGTACATTTTCTTAATTTACAAATGTTACTGAATTAGGATAGGCGTGGTAGACATTGTTATAAAGATTACTACTTGTCAAATATATGAATATAGTTATCCCAACTATGCTCCTTCTACTTCTTAGATATATACAAACGTCCGTTGAGATGACTATATACTCGAATTTAAATTTTTTACTATTTAGTAATGCCTTTCTTCCTTTTAGATTGAAGAAGCGAATGCATCAACGCCGATGTAGAATTTGTATCAGATATTTAGTATCAGATACAAGTATATTGAAACGTACACTATTAAAAACTACATTGAATAATGTATATTTTATGCACTCTGCACTCAAATGGGTAAGTGTTCCAATAAAATTGAATCACATCTACTCATAATTCAATTGGCGAATTCGTCCAATTAATAGCTCTCGCACGATTTTATTCCCAGCGAATATCCCACACGATTCATAATCCGAAAAGTAATTTTTGACGCACTCGATTACGTATAATAAACCCATCAAGCGCGCGACCAAAGTTCTAGAACTAATTTCGCTAATTGAATTATAAATCAAACGGACGGGAAAAAATTTTTTTCACTCGAGCCTCGAGGGGGGAAAAAAGAGAAACCAAGAGAGACAGAGTGAGGGGCTGTTTTGAAATTTTCGACGAAAAAGAGGAGCGAGCGATAGGCTCGTTGGTAAACGAAGCTAGAAAAAAATGTGCCCCCTACCCTTGGTCCTCCCCGGCGAGTGCACCAGTCCGATGGATTTTTTTTTCTACCTTTGATTTCGCTCCTGCAGCTCTCGAATCAGATATTTATGACTTTGGCGCGCGCGAGAGAGGGGCGAGGGCTTTTACGCGACTTTTAGGACTGAGTTTTGTCGACGGAAGGTAGGAGGGAGCCGGCTGCGATATCGTCGCGCTGAATTTTTTCCCCCTTTTATTTTGATTTGGACTAGAGATGAAAGGGAAAAGAAACTCCGCCCGGATTTTCATACCCTTCCTCCCGCGTGTGCCGTTTTCCTCGGGCTCGCACCTTACGTCCCTTTGCCGCGTGCGCGCGGATTCGTCCCAAGTCGGATTGATTCGCCAAGTGTATTTACAGAGACTCGGAGGCTGTTTCCGTGATTTTTCGAACGCGCAGCGCCATAACGGATGATTAAAAATCTCAGCCCGAGAGTGAGGGTATCAGAGCCGAGTGGCTAAACACAATCGGCAAAGTTTTCATCTGAAAATCGTCGGCGGCCGTGCGAATAAACACGCTTTTCCGAGGACGGTATGAATTTACCATCGCTCGGAGCTGCCGCCGTTCGGAGTCGCGTTTCGAGGACGCTGCTCGATGTGTATCCCATCAATTTGGCTCTGCGCTCGCGCGCGCGCGGCATAAATCATAAACGACTCGCCGGGATGAATTAATCATGTGCCCCGCGTTGACGAAGCTCGAAAACGCGCGTTTTTCCGCCCGCCGAGCAAAATTATTCGCCGGCCGTTGGCCCCCCCGGGCTGCGTCGATAAAACTCGAGATACAAACGAGCCGCTGTGTGTCTGTGTGTGGCTCGCTATCCGCCCAGACTCGACTCGGATATGATCCGCGTACGTACTCGACTCGTGTCTCTAATTGGAGTGCGGCTGCAGCGCGTGTTAGCGTTTTTCGCGGATGGTTACCTACGTGTATATATTGGTGTGCGCCGATCGCAGACAGACACGGCTGTAGGGCCCAACCGATCGATATGCTCTTTGGCTTCGTCGTGCATTCATTATATTCATCCCGGGCGCCTGTTACATTGTTTTCTGCCCCTTTTTTCTCCTTTTTCTTTCGTTCTTTTTTTCACGGGGAGCTGCTGTGTGAAATTTTGATACCGTTGTTTTTTCAATTTTCCGCGTATAGGCGTTGGATGGATTTTTTTTTTCGTTCGTCACGCGGCTTCTTGGTTATGCAAAACCCCGTCGATTCCCTTTCCCTTTCCATCCTGGGGAGCATGAAAATTGATGGTATTGAATACCGGTCAGTTCTATTGTAACCAACGACGTTTTTTATGGCTAGTTTGCAATTCTTTTCATGCCTGCAACTCATTTGAATAATTATCGATTCAGTTCTACATCGCAACAAGTACCAGTTGTCAAATGGTGGGCTTCATAAAGTTTATAATAAACTATGCTCAACGCATCTGTAAAATCAACAGTGGGTTTCAAGTACCTGTTCCTGTTTTCTTTTTTCTTATAATAGTGGGCTACATTCATCTTCGAATTGAATGAATTAACACTAAGGGAACAACCACAAGATCCCATATTATTCATTACTAGCCAGAATCACTCACTCGCTATCGCTCGCTCGTGTCTTACATTTGTTCTATCATAAATATGGATGAACATTGGAATTTTCAATTGAATTATTGGTAAATAATTTGAATAAAAACGAAAATTTTGTATCTGTATAATTTTGGTATTGCATCATTAATAAAATTGACGAAAATTTTTTTTATCACCACACCACTTTCGTTAACAGAGAATACGCCCACGCATCGATGTTTTTAAATTTTCAAACATGAATTATGAAAGCGCTCAAGCTCCTCTAACGATCTGTTTGAACAAAATTTCGAAAAATCAACCCTTTGTACGTTTTTTTCTATGGAAATGTAGTCCTCGATCCCGCCTTTCGATCCGTCATACTAAATCTACCTCTAAACTGTCATATCATTGTTTCCGAGAGCAAGAAAGGTGGACCAGAAAAATATACGGATCCATCTTATTATAATGTAGATATACCTCTTTAGCAACAGTTAGGAATCTAACAAGCGAGTCGGAATGATGACCGAGTTGAATGGAATGAAGTTTCGTTAGGACTCGGGCAAAATGTTCCTCGAGCATTGATAATCCCTTCTTCCAAGTATATTTGACAATGCTTTTCGCTCTTTATCCGTGATATTCCGTGCCTGAGATGATACGAGAGGGACATTGACAGTCGGATTGTATTCAACGACAATCCGTGAGTTCTGCCCATTAAACAAAGTAGTCACTTAGCTGATGTTGGAAACTCTGCTATTGTTTTAAAATTCATGCAAAAATTATACGAGACGCAGATTAATAAACAAGGGGGGGCGGAGGCGGGGGCGGAAGAAGCAAAAAAAGAGAGAAAGTTGAAATACTTATGAACAAACTAGCGAGTAAAAATGCAAAGTACATTCAAGCTTTATAATACTTCTGTGGATAATTCCAGGAGAGAGAGAGAGTTTTTAGTGCCCTCGAGAGAGCATACTTTAAAACTTGAAGATTCGCCGTGGCGCTGGCGCACGGGTAAAGTTTATCGCACGCGCGCTGCAAAGGAAGGAAGGAGCTGGGAAAGTTGTGAAAAAATAAGGTTCAATTAATCCAATCGTCCCGATAAAAATCACCTGGGTACACACACACACACACATATATATAGATTCGCTTTAATGATAAATAACAGCCGCGAGGGATGTATATAAATCTTGCGATCCGAAGCAAACAGAGAGTGGCGTGTGAATCCCGGGGAAATCGCGCGGGTGTTTAGTGAAAGTACGATTGACGATAAGGAAGAGGAAGAGGAGAGCGAGTGATAAAGAGTCGAAATGATAGAGCGCCGCGAAGGTCGGGCCGGTAAGTAATGCAGGAAGAGATAATGGAAAGTAGAGAGAGAGAGAGAGAGAGAGAGAGACGGGTCGCAAGGAGGAAACGAGCCGTGAGCCAGAAGAGAGATAGAGTTTTAAGGGCTGGCCTCCTGTCTTTCTCTCGCTCGGCGCGCGGGCCAAATGGGCGGGAAAACGAGCGAGCGAGAGTCGAGAATGGGCTGGCGAAGAATTCGAGGTGGTAATAACCGGAAGCGAGAGAGACTCGACGATGGAAAATCAAGCGAGACGCGGAGCGTGAAAGTGGCGTCGCTGTAAAGATAAGGCGAAAAGATTTGCTTACGCGCTGCTCCTTTAATTCCTTTCTCCGCCCCACAATGGCGCGCCTCCGCGAGTGCAACACCCCGGGAACACACGTCTACCTTTGATTTCTGGCGACGCGCGCTTGTATACCTCGTTAGAAAAACTCGTCGATGTCCGAGTATAACGGGTAACGAGCATGGACGCGGGGTCGTACCTTCTGCTGAATGCGGAGAGAGAAATACGATCGTTCGGTGGGGGGGACGAGTGTCGTTTCTGCGACTCGACTCACCTGTAACAAACAAGGGATACTTCGATTAATATATACCGACGAATTGTCATCACGTTCGAATGTTTGTACTGGCGGTCGTACAACCTTCAGTTGGACGATGGGCAATGTTTCCGAGTGAAAAAATAAGTATCCCTGTGGTACGGCGTCGCTATGGCTCCCAAGCATAATGGCTATGAACAATGGTACGCGTACTTATTGCCATAATTATATTTTTCGGGAGTTTTGGAAAAATTCTATGCTCCTCGCCGCATTTGTATATTTAGCCATACATATCTATAAAAGAAATACAAGCATGGTAATAATATGGAATGTTGTTCATTCTTGGGAGCCATACGAAAGCCATACCAGAGCTATACTTGGTCAATCTTCCGAGAATTCGGAATTAATCTCAGGGGGTGACAAATGCTCATCGGCAGCACAAATGTGACAGTACTATAGGTCGCACAAAACCTTATTTGCTAACAACTGAATATTCGGGGAAATCCATGTATTGGAGGTAATCAGCTGTGAAGTGGAACTAGTTAACTCGTGATTTGATCAGCTCAGACTTTTATTTAGAGGAAGAATAGAGTCGCGGTTTTGCCGACAATGAAAGAAGCCAAGGATAACGAGTTTTGATAGGTATACTGAGTCTCATTTGTCGGAGATCGGACGAAAATCCACACATCAAAGCGAATCGTCGAACATACGCGCGACGAAGACAATGAAAGGTCGATGACAGTAATTAAAATATGATTTTGTGCCTCGTAGTCGGGGAGAATCGAGTGGGGAATGAGGCAAAAGTACGCAAAAGTCACGACAAACACAATTATAAACGTCATGCATCCTTCAGAGCGCGGGGTAGAACCGCGACGGGTAGCGGCGCAGCTTGGAAATTATGCAGCTAAAGTATTAACGTGCTCGAGCAGCGGTGTATCTAACTCGCGTAACACAATTTCAACTTGGCGCAACGCGGCAGGTATATATACGAGGCTCGCGGCTTGTGTTAAATCACATTCGGATATTCGAGAGCTCGGCTCGAGCTCGTATACGTTAACTCGTTTGATTTTTCCCGTATAACGCTTGTCTCTGAAGAGCAAAGGCTGCCGAGTCGGGTGCGGTATGTATATACGTGGCCGAGCATTTCGTCTGTCTGATTAGCGCCGACACGAGGGTCGTTGCTCTAATCCGCACACGCCCGGTTGTCCGCGAGAGCCTCTCGTGACTTATATCGATTGCCAGACGAGCGTGTCCCACCAGAGACGCTGTTCCACGAGCCAGCGGATGCGTCTGCTACTCGCGAATTGCGGCTATGTCCTGCAACGTCCTTCTCGTTCTCGGATTAATCGACCGGGTGGGTTTTCCAAGACGGAGAACCGACGACGAGTTACTGCACAACGAGCTTTCCTGTGTACCGAACGGGTTGACCTCTGCTCGCGTTCGGCTTATCATTTTTGACTCATTCGTCCGTGTTTTTCATATTTCATCTCACGTGAATTACTTAACTGGTATACAATATAAGGTCTGATTGGAAAATTTACCAAGCGAGGATTGGCTTCCAGTAGAACTCATCTGCAACTGAGAGGCTGCCACCTGCTGTCACAACCCAAGTTTACCTGTGTTTGTTATATCTGAGTGTTCATCCAAGGATGGGGTAAGCGAGATACAAGTGCATAGTTGAGTTCTTGCTGAAATTTCGCGCATAGGCCTTTAGTAAATGAAAACGTTCGACACTTGAACTTTGCAACTTGGAGCTACCGAGATAAACAGACAAGACAAAGCAATGCCTGTCAAACTATAATATTAATAGTACAGTGAGCTATGTATTCTCGCACAATTTACATCGAGTACTTTTACGGAATTTCCTCAATCGTCAAAGTTACAAAACACGATTCGATTCCTTACTAATGACAAGTTATTTTACAATGATGTAGATGTGCTTTTTCTGTCCAATGAGGCAGATGATGAAGCAGCTAATAAGAATATTTCAGATTATGATCGTGGCTATATGTTATGGCTCACGAAAAATTGACACTGCAATAATTGCAAACTAAATTATTTAATATTTTTTTCTCAATGGCATGTGACTTGTGAGTAATTACGTTATAAATAATTATAAGAACACGCAAGCTATTGAATCTGACCACTTATTTTAACAACTGTTAGGTCAATAGCTTCATTCCAAGCTTCAATCTTGTATACAACTTCTTTTTACCCTCATAGATACATTAAGATAGAAGCAGGGCTACAAAATTAACAAGTGGATTCAGTCAATGCTTGAGGAAACTGAAAATAATATGTGTGTAGTCTGAAAAAGGCACATATTCAAATAAATTGATAAGTACGCGAAAAAGATAATCGTAATTCTATCGGTTGCTGCAATATTTATCCGTGTAATTGAATTGTATTTGGGCCAATGATTCTTCTGCATTCAAAATCAGCGAATACGATTGCCATCTGTACACTGATTCTCCAGGGGGCGATTGATCATTTGATTTATCCATACTCTGGAAAGATAATCACGTATGGAAACGTCGAAATATAAAATGCCAAAGTCAATAATTGAAATAGCGGGTGAAGCGCAGCTTGCATTAACAAAAAGAAAAATCATTCGTGTTAATTTGCGAACAGCATTGCGTAAGTTTATTGCGCGTATATATATATATATATATATATATATATATATATATATATATACAAACAAACACGCAGGGCCCCGGGAACATAGGGGTGAGCTTGTATTATTTGCGATTCGGCGTTGGCTCGATAATTAGCCCGATTGGCTGCGTGTGTTTGACTTGGCCCGCTGTACAGGGCAATCCTGTGTACCTACGCGCGTACGCGCGTCTGTGTTTGCGCGAAATCTGAAATCGCTCGGCCAGCGGACGAATTAATACCGCCACGTTATACTGCGGGCGATCGAGTTTGTTCTATCTCTTGTATATACGCGCAGCCCCGACCAATCACTAATTAATCGAGATGATGCCCATTTTAACCTTTGGCCAGCTCAGCCGTTGGTGTTTTACCTTCGTTACATTACGATCGGATGTGATTCGTGATTAGGAGAATCTTTTCTTTCTTTTCGACTTCCCATTGCTTAGATGCGGGCCACTACGTGTTATCGCATTCAGCTTGTAGTATAGTATCAAATTATAGAAGAGTGGCTTGGATTTCGTAAAGTCTTGCGGTCTCATCTCATATATTTACCGATGATTCCAAACCAAGGCTGTCGGATCTTGTGTACGGTTGTTGCGCATATCTTACAAACAAAGGTGGTTGGATTTTGATCAAGTTTCATCGTCATACTTGAATTTGCGTTAAAAAAGACTTTACTGGTAATAGATTCAATTCAATCTCTTTAAAATTATATTTTTTATTTTTTAAAAAGAGTCATTTGAACAAATAATATCTCTCGCCGGAGGAGACAGAATTGATAAGCCTCTTCCTGAAAGTCTACTTTATTCTAAAAATCTACTTTAGATCTAAAATAGTGAAAAACTTCTATTTAATAGTACAAATCGCTCAGCTGCCAGAAAATAGTAACATTTTACTAATATTTTAGTAATTTAGATAATTTTACTATTTTATAGTACAATTTTACTACATTTTAGTCAATATTTATCAGTCTATTTTTATCAGTTGTACATTTTGTACTATTAAATAGTAGTTTTTTACTATTTCAGATTTAGAGTGTACTGATAGTTTGTAGTGGCTTTTAGTATAGCTATGCATTCCAATGTTATTGTAACATTCTGGCACTATGTGTAGGATTTGCGAAACGTTCCACGGAATGAGGCATGTGAAAGGAATGCAATATAGTGACGTAAACTGAAGCTGAATAGCAGTCAAAAACGAATGGTATTTATTTCGTGAAATACATTCGATGAAAAAACGAATTGTCATGTGGATAAAACGAATGAAATTGAACATGCACGATGTGTTCTATTAGCTCAACCCTTCAATGCCGCATATTAAAACATTTACAGAGGTATATCGAATTAAACTCCAACATGGTTTGTGTTTCAATATCCAGCCATGCCCAATTTTTAGAGTAGAGCTTTTGAACTATTGTGCCATGGCTATTTCAGTCAAATTCAAAAGCTGTCGAGCTGCTGGCTCATCACAAACAACACCAATTGAACAAATAAACTAAAATCTTCGAGTCCATTGGGCCTAATGTATCAATTTAGAATTAAAATGAACTTGAAAAATAAGATTCATAGGGAAATTGAATTATATATTTGTCGTGTTTATTGGAAAGAAAATTATCTTCAAAATACAGACAATAGGTCTAACTGAATCATTGAAACAGAAAATATCAACTTTTGGAAACCATGTGCAATTACGTATTTTTAGTATTCCTTGTAAACATCACAGCAACCCTCAATAATATTTATTCACATGTGTTTTCGTATTGACAAAGAAAAAAGGTGACACGTAAAATAGCATACGAGCAGAACCATCCACAATTTTTCGCCAGTAAAAGTCGATTAAAACTCTTCAAACCAATCCTCTCTTTTCATTATGGAAAGCTTTTAAAAAATAAGTCTTTTCTGAAGCACCGATCCCCTCAAAGTGAAACAGCAGGAGAAAAAGCTCGGGACCTTAAAATCAATCGCGCCGACAAAAGCCTCGTACCATTTGCAAATTCAACCACCCTACCGTTCGCTCTTGAAATTAAAAGCACCCGACGGCGGCACCGAGAATAAAGATGGAGTGGAAGAAGCTGAGGAATATAAAGTTCAATATTTACAAGGGAATAATGGCGCTAATTGATACTGTACTGTATTTTTATTAATACGAGTAAATTGAGTTTTTTCATACTAACGCGCCACCGAGTTCAGGCAATATTTCCGTGATGATGATTTCACGGAGATGAAATTTATGAATATTTTTATGATGTATAACTCATTTTATGTCGAGCTATTCGCTTTGATCTAATCGATCGTGACTCGTGCGATATTTACCTGACGAGTGCCACTAGATAAAGAAGAGAGAAGACTAAGGGAAAATAATCCGGAGGCATGATAAATGAGTTATTTTCACAGGGCAGTAATTTGTGGTGTACGTTTCGTGAGTCTCTTCGGTATTGAGAACTTCTGACAGCCGGCGTGATATTTTACATAATGAAATTCAAAATGTGAGCGACTGAGCGACGTTTTTGAGCTCTCAAGGTATGCTGGAGTTTGATTATAAAAACATGAGAATATTTTGGAGGAAAAACATGTACGATATTTACGGTCAATACACTCAACTCGATTGAAGAGAATACTAGATTTTACGAATCCAAAAGTAACACTTGTACGTGATATTTTTGGTGTCTCTCTAGAGTAAATAGTCTCTTTATGTATTTGATCAAAGACAAAACTTCCAGCTTTCGATTCAGTCAAACGAAAATGAGGGACTATTCTTTCCAGAATCGTACCAAAAATGGAAAAAATAAAAAAAAATCACCGATGATTCTCGAGTGAATAGCCCTTTGTGAAGTTGTGTGTATGTGTGCGTGTGAATACGAGTTGTACAATCGCACAGTCATCGGGTGGCGCTTCCCCGTCTGTTTGTACTCTTTTCCTCCAATCTATCTCGTGCCTCGCAATAGTTCGATCGAACGCAGCAGTCTTTGCAGGTCGTGTGTGACTAGTATTGTATCATCCAAGTCTCGGCAGCTACTCTTCACCTGATTGTTTTGAAAGGGGATTCTGTTGTTACATAAATGCTTCCGGCTCGTGTCGTGAAGGCCTATAGCATTTTTGATTCGATATACCTTTGTTGAATTTCTTTTGCCCGATCGGAATGTTGCAGACAATTTTGCGTCCGTTGGCACTGAAAAAAATGTTGTTTGGCAATTCTACTATATACCGTACAGAAGAAAAAAGTATAGTAAAATATACTAGATTTTCATCTGAAAATTATTGCATATAAGAGATTTTACTTCTGTTATTTATAGTCAAATTGAGTATACTATATAACTATACAAAATATAGCGTCTATCGTTATATTTTTAAAAGATTTCCTATAGTATAAAGTAGATTTTATCAATATATAATAAACAGCCCATTCTTCTTTTCCTCATGATGCCTTTATAAATCAATAAAATGTTAATAACTTCAGCAATCCTTTAGCATAAGTTATAAAAAGTTACTAGAGTAACTCCTCTTAATCAGAAAATAAACCATAAAACTGTTTATTGGTAAGATTTCTTTTAAAATGAATAGAATTGCAGTTAGCAGCGGACTTTCAATACTACATGATATCCCCGGGTGACAAAATTTTTTGAGTTTTCACTTTAAATTTGTCTGTATAGGAGTGAATTGAGGTCGAAAATGAGTCGAAAGCCGGAAAAGTGCCAGAAACATCACGTTGAAAAATATGGAAAACATCCACTACATTTATTAGTGAAATGAACTACTTGATGCTCCAAGTGTGCTATGCAAAACAGACCAAAATACCATTTGGAGCGAGAGAAAGAAATCCCTACTCAGTTCACAACAACCCGTAATCACCCCCCGCCTCTGTTGATGAGGGCGTGAAAAAATCAAACGACGTGCGTGAAAAATCGGCCATAGTTTTACGAAAAAGTCGCGGCGGGGCGTGTGTCGAAAGAGAGTCGCGGCCATTAGGGCCTCGCGGGGGTAATGAAGTTAGCGCGACACTTTGTCGAGAGAGAGAGAGGCCGGCAAATGTGCGGGCTTGTCGTGCTCGCGCGGCCAAAAGTGAAAGAGAAGCGGTTGCGGCGGCGGCGGGGGTCACAAAGACCCGACGTCGGCCCCTCGGGCTGATTGATTCGGTGGACGGGCGGGGCGATCGATTGGCCGCTTTGAGCTGCGGCGAGTCCCTTTTCTTGCTGCCGCGGGATTCCGCCGTTTAATTACATCTGTCCACAGAAGGAGGAGCGGCTGTGCGCGCGCCCCGGGGCCGTTTACCCTCTTGCGCCGACCCGCGATGTGTCTCTTGGATGACGCTCGCGTGTTTGCTCCCCGGCCGTCTCTCCCCGCGGCTTCCCTTTTTTTACCTCCACAATTTCGTAGCTCCCTCCTCTGTTTGCCCATCTCGCGGCCCTCTCTACGCGTACACTTGTTTCTCCGCTGGGTATAGGGAGAATATAGACGCTGTCCGATGTCTCGGGAACCAGCGGGCCCTCACGAACAAAAGCACACGTCGCTTCCTCACCACAGAGATAAACAATTATAATTGTAGTAACAGTTTGTACCAGCAAATTTAAAAAAAATTTTGGCCAATTTCATAAAAAATATAAGGATCATAGCTGGAATAACTATATCCATATAGTCTACATGTGTATAGTTAATTTTACTATAACCAAATATTGATTCTACAATAAATTAATTTTTTCCAACAAGAGATTATGTTTTAGATTGTGTTACAGTAGATTTTACTTTTGATTTTTCTCACATCGGAACATTCCTCACATTGGTATACGACACCCTAATTCTCAATCCATCCTAACTGACAACGGTATAATGAATATATTCAAGTTCGAATCGAATTTTGAAAATTATTAACGGAAGGTAAAGTCGACGTTGCTTCGAGCAGTGCGTGGCATATTTGTTCAAAGTGGCGCGTTTTTATTTATATATAGAGGCAACGGAATATTGTTGTTTACTTTGCTCTTGGCATTTCGACCATTTCTCCAAACAGTTTCTCATGTTTCGCGACGACAGGCTTGAGGCAAAAAAAAGGACGATTTTTCATTCGGGACTGTTCGAGATCGATTCTCCGCAGTGTGGTGTTCTGTTTCCTCAATTAATTCCTCCCTTCGGAGACGGATGCTTCTTCACAGTATAATGGGCCGATTAGACAAACGATCCGTTCTATAATTAGTGGGATCCAATATCTCCCAGTCGCTCGTTAGTTTTCCATCGGATACATGGACGTGTATAAAATCAATCACGTGAAAACGGAAAGCCCTTGACTCGACAATGTTTTGGCGTATTATCCACCTCCACATTCGACGGTACGCGGACCGAGCCATTCGAATTACTTCGCTAGCAGTGTGACAACCGCAATTACGAAAGCAAAACGATAAAAATCATAAATGCCAGAGGTTTTTGAATTACCCACTGTTACGGACGAGTATAGCTCACGTCTGGCAGACGGCTCATGAAAATCCACTGGATCAGATTGACGCTTATCGCTGTCTAAAGTACAATGGGAAGCCCCCCGCAAGTATATATACCGCTCCCTATACCGAACAAAGCGGAGCTTCCCACACACATGTATGTGGCACGTACCCGATCCAGCCAATTTGCACGACACGCTCCGCTTCTTATCCGCAGCCCCGACTTAATTCCGCATTCGGACGGTTCGGCGCAACAAGTACAAGTACGCACAGCACAAGCTCCGGGTCTCGGGGCGATCGATAAGCGCAGCCCGGCCGCGACTAATCGGCACAACGGCCCAAACCACGCGTGACTTTTTCTCCTCTTTGGTTTTTTCCTCTCGTGTTTCCCCACTGGAGGTGAGGCCGAGCTTTTATCGGGATTTTCTTGCTCCGGCGTAGCTAAAAACCGGGATTTTTGTTCTTCCTGCGACTCGCGCGAGATACACTCAAAATAAACGGCTCGGTTTGCTCGACTATATGGCGTATGGTGAAGAAAAATATATAGTGCAGTGTGATAAAATTGATTTATTGTAATGCCTGGCTGAATTTTCGTTGAGAGACTAACTGTAATGGATATGGTGGGCGTGTGACTGCGGAGCGTCTGATACGATTATTGCTGTTGATCGTAGTAACTTGATAGAAATCCCAAGTGGATGATTTCAATCATTCTGTTTTGATTTATTGTAAAATAGATAGAATTTCGTAAACTTCGTAACAAGATATTCGTACTTTTCAAAATCACGAGGGATGCAATACACAGGAGAGTGAGAGAGCACGAGATTGAAAATGTGTTGCCGTAGAAAATTAAGGTTTCTCACTGTAAACGGGTTATCGAGTGGCATAACACCAGTTTTCACAAGTGGTGCATCCGATAGCTCCATAATTTTTGAGGTTCTGCACCATATAAATCAACGCACATGAGAAAATGAGACGAAGCAGATTGAAGAAAGTATGTGAGGATATTCGAATATATTGTTTTGGTATATTGGCCTACTTCTTATACAGTGCTGGAATATTCGAGCAAAAATTATTATGTTTATTGGGATAAAGCTCGAAGGTCCGATTCAATTGCTGAAAGAGAGAATACTGGATCCAAACACACTCCTTATGGTCAGTATGAGATAGCATATATCGACCCTCCCTATTCATAAGGACGTATCTCGCGCGAGCGCAAAGTAAGGACGTATCTCGGACGAGCGCGAAATATAATGTCGCAGCTCGCGGAGAATTGCGAAGTAAGAAAATATCTCAGCGGTTTGAAATTAACTAATGCATTAAAATTAAGTAATGCAGTTCACACATGAAGATAAATTCCCATTATCGATATAAACAAAAGCTATTCTAAGACCAAAGGTTCGTGGAAACATGAGCTTTCGGACGATTTTTCTCGATTAATGAGTATTTGCAGGACTGTATTTCAGATTTAACCTTATTCCTCCATTGTAGATTAAAACAATGTACGCATGCTATAACAATACTTTATTATTTAATTGATAGGATTTACTACAGTTGAATTGTTATAGCAGTCTTGAGAGAACGTTTTTTTTCCAAGTGCAGGAAATATCGAACAACAAACGGTTCTGATGAATGAGTCGCCGCGCGCCGGTAGTTTTATTCGTTTATAAGACTTCTGGACTCTCGCCCAGAGCGTCGGGGTTTAATTCCCGGCATGCACCTCTGTAGGGCCAGTTTTATATATGGAAACCAAAAATAAGAACACGCTCCGCCGTGAGCATCATATGATTTTGGCTAGCCAGTTTATTGAATGTAAACTACATGCCAATAACAAGAGACGAACAAGAAGATCATCTGTGAACTGCGTCTTGTAACTTGTTGTTTCTAACCGCTCGCGATTTGCGACTGCAACAGAGCCACCGTGATTCCACGTATATAAATGCCAGATCTTGACCATCGTTTCCGCAGTGCTTTTGACTCATGAATAAGAAACCGTTGCCAAGTGCCTTAGCAGTATGCTTTCTCAAAGAGGCTTCAACATCACCCAAAAACGCGTCCCAAACCTGTATTTTCACCTTTCCACTAGCGTAGATACTATCATCTATTTTTAAAAAATTACAAAAAAACCGCTGCCAAGTGCCTTAGCAGTATGCTTTCTCAAAGAGGCCTTAACATCACCCACAAACGCATCCCAAACCTGTATTTTCACCATTCTACTAGCGTAGATACTATCATTTATTTTTCAAAAATTACAAAAATATTATTTAATCAGTTCAATTCGTATCTTTGTGACTGTGTAAAGTGTCGTTCTTTTTCAATTGACCAAACTTTGTCGCGACTGCTGATGTCTGCCCGGGCTCTCTTATTATTTGATCAAATGCAACAAAGCAAATGGTTCTAGGTTCTACACGATGCGAGACATTTGGACCTGCTTAATTTTTCGATCAATTCATCTTATGACTGTCATACGGATTAATGGTAGTTAAAATCGATCCGTCCTGCCCTTAAGTCCGTATTTAGCACACTTGAAGACTCATTTTGATCATTTTCGACGGCAAAAGACACCAAATTTTCCCAATTTTCTCCATAGTACGTTGAAAATACTGGAAACGAAACTTACATCAATTTTTTTCCCCCTTAGCAACGGTTGCTAGGGCGGTGAGCAACGGTTGCTAAGGAGCTAATTGGGAAGATTTTGTGTCCTTTGCCGTCGAAAATGATGGAAATGGGTCATAAATTAATGATTTCCAACCTTCGTAACTGTTGCTAGGGAGGTAAACAACCGTTGCTATGGAGCAAATACAACAATTCAGTGTCCTTGGCCATCGAGTGTGACTTAAAACTGATTTTCCGGCTTGCCCCAATGAGCATTCATAAGGATTTGTGAGAAAACACGTTAGGAACGGTTGCTAGCGAAATAATCAACGGATTTTGCTGAAAATTTAACTCGGACTAGATCTTGTCACAACTAACCTGTGTGCAAAATTTCAAGACGATCGGACCATTCCTTCGAGAGTTATCGTGGACGAAAAAAAAACGGGACGCACACACACACACACACACACACACATACATACATACAGACACTTTTGAATTTCCATGTTTTTCGACCCGTAGATCACGAAAATCGAGGTCCCGAGGTCTGATTCGTTGGGTCGATTTTTGCCCCATTACAAAGCTTTCTCTTTGAGAAAGCAAAAACGTTACACACATACATACATACATACATGCCGAGTTTTAATTCTATGCTTGAGATTTATTTGCGGTTATGATCGGTTATAATTTTCAATCAAATAAGAGATTCAATATTGAGTCGCAATTCTCCGCGAGCTGCGACATTATTGCTTTCTCAAAGAGAAAGCATTGTAATGGGGCAAAAATCGACCCATCGAATCGGACCTCGGGACCTCGATTTTCGTAATCTACGGGTCGAAAAACATGGAAATCCAAAAGTGTCTGTATGTGTGTGTGTGTGTGTGTGTGTGTGTGTGTGTGTGTGTGTGTGTGTGTGTGTGTGTGTATGTATATATGTATGTGTGTAACGTTTTTTTTTCGTCCACGATAACTCTCGAAAAAATGGTCCGATCGTCTTGAAATTTTGCACACAGGTTAGTCGCGGCAAAATCTCAGCCGAGTTCAATTTCCAGCAAAATCCGTTGTTTATTTCTCTAGCAACCGTTGCTAAGGTATAAAATTTTTCGTTTCTTTTGTCTAGGATAACTTATGAAGGAATCGTCCGATGTTGCTGAAATTTCGCACACCGGTTTGTTGTGGCAAGATCTATCACGAATTCAATTTTCAGCAAAATCCGTTGGTTATTTCCTTAGCAACCGTTTCTAACGTGTTTTCTCACAAATCCTTATGAATGCTCATTGGGGCAAGCCGGAAAATCAGTTTTAAGTCACACTCGATGGCCAAGGACACTGAATTTTCTTCATAGCAACCGTTGTTTACTTTTTTAGCAACCGTTATGAAGGTACGAAATTATTAATTTGAGACCTATTTCCATCATTTTCGACGGCAAAGGACAAAATCTTCCCAATTAGCTCCTTAGCAACCGTTGTTCACCGCCCTAGCAACCGTTGCTAAGGGGGGAAAAAATTGATGTAAGTTTCGTTTCCAGTATTTTCAATGTACTATAGAGAAAATTGGGAAAATTTGGTGTCTTTTGCCGTCGAAAATGACCGAAATAGATTTTGAATTGATCATTTCCAACCTCAGCCGTCGAAAATGATCAAAATGAGTCTTCAAGTGTGCTAAATACGGACTTAAGGGCAGGGCGGATCGATTTTGACCGCCATTAAACCGTATGACAGTCACAAGATGAATTGATCGAAAAATTATGCAGGTCAAAATGTCTCGCATCGTGTAGAACCTAGAACAGTTTGCTTTGTTGCATTTGATCAAATAATAAGAGAGCCCGGGCAGACATCAACAGTCGCGACAAAGTTTGGTCAATTGAAAAAGAACGACACTTTACACAGCCACAAAGATACGAATTGAATTGACTAAATAATATCTCTCTATATTAAAAGCTGAACCGCCGCCGCCGCCGCCGTCGTCATTTTGCTCCCCCTAGTTGCTCCCTCTGGTTGCTCCCTCCGGTTGCTCCCTCCGGTTGCTCCCTCTGGTTGCTCCCTCCGGTTGCTCCCTCCGGTTGCTCCCTCCGGTTGCTCCCTCCGGTTGCTCCCTCCGGTTGCTCCCCCTGGTTGCTCCCTCCGGTTGCTCCCTCTGGTTGCTCCCTCCGGTTGCTCCCTCTGGTTGCTCCTTCTGGTTGCTCAGTTTCACCCTCTTTTTCCACCTATTTTTTCACCCTTTTTTTATCTCTCTTTCCACCCCTTTTTTCCACCCTTTTTCCACCCTTTTTCCACCTCTTCTTTCACCCCTTTCTCCACCTCTTTTTTCCATCTTCTTTTTCCACCCGTATCTTCGAATAAATTATTTATTTCCAATAAATATGCAATGGTCCGATCTCCTGGAAATTTTGCACACAGGTTAGTCGCGGCAAAATCTAGGCCGAGTTCAATTTTCAATAAAATCCGTTGTTTTATTTGCCTAGCAACCGATGACCAAGAAAACTGAATTGTTATATTTGCTCCATAGCAACCGTTGTTTACCTCCCTAGCAACCATTGCGAAGGTTGGAAATGATGAATCTATGACCCATGTCCATAATTTTCGATTGCAAAGGACACAAAATCTTCCCACTTAGCTCCTCAGTAACCGTTGTTAAACGCTCTAGCAACCGGTGCCAAGGGAAAGAAAAAGTAAGTTTCGTTCCCAGTATTTTCAACTGCACAGGATACAAAATCTCCGTTTTACCCATAGCAACCATTGTTTACGTGTTTAGAAACCGTTGCTGTAGTAGAAGGAAAGGACTAAATATTATTTTGGACAATTTTTTTTCAATATAAATCCACTTATTCGTCGAAACTACCGTTTATTTACATCCCTAGCAACCGTTGTTTTGGAAGCTGGGAAAACAGTTTTAAGTCACACTCGATGGCCAGAGGCACTGAATTGTTATATTTGTTCCATAGCAATCGTTTTTTACCTCCCTAGCAACCATTACGAAGGTTGGAAATTATCAATTTATGACCCATTTCCATAGTTCTCTACGGCAAAGGACACAAAATCTTCCCAATTAGCTTTTCAGTAACCGTTGTTTACCGCCCTAGCAACCGTTGCTAAGGGAAAGAAAAATTCAGAATGTTTCGTTTCTAGTATTTTCAACTGCACAGGACACAAAATCTCCGTTTTACCCATAGCAACTATTGTTTACGTGTCTAGCAACCATTGCAATCTTACTCAAAATCTGCTGCTGAAAATCTGAAATGGAACACGCGGAATACCCCAAACAAAAAAATATGATCTAGCACATGTCACTATTAACCTAAAGTTAAACCCACTATTAATCTAAAAAAACAAACGTTTAACATGAATATAGCTGACATTAATCTTTTATTTTGATTCGAATCGTTCGTTCAGTATTCTGTCAATCGAACAAAATCGAAAGTTCAAGTTTAAAGTTTTATTGTTTTGAATGTAATTTTCTTTTAATTATTACTACACTTATTATTGAAATTATTGATTTCTAAAGAACACATGGGGGGTTGGCGAGCGAAGCGAGCAGGGGGGGTACCCCCCTAGTTTTGGTAATTTTTGAAAAATAGATGATAGTTTCTACGCTAGTGGAAAGGTGAAAATACAGGTTTGGGACACGTTTGTGGGTTATGTTGAAGCCCCTTTCAGGAAGCATACTGCTAAGGCACTTGGCAGCGGTTTTTCGTGCTCGTCCGAGATACGTCCTTTCTTTGCGCTCACGCGAGATACGTCCTTACTTTGCGCTTTTCCGAGATACGTCCTTACTTTGCGCTCGCACGAGATACGTCTTTATTATTCTGACGCCCGAGATACGTCCTTATTTCGGGACTCTCCGAGATACGTCCTTATGAATAGGGAGGGTCGATATATGTGCGTAAAGAATGCTCCCACTGTGCAACTGGTTAATATTAGCTGTGGTTACGTGCAAAATGAATTCAAATGCATCGATATATCGAAGAGCCTCAATTCATATACGACGTAGATTACATTATTGCCTCGTATGATCAGTTCTGTAATAATATATGTGTCTTGTTCGGAATTTACTTTTATGTATTCAGTTCGCCCAACCAAAATTGATTGAAAACACGAATGATGGCTATGGTAATGGATAGTCCAACGCAAAGTTTAATCATATTCAACGCGGGTGTATAGAATTATTAACTGATCGATCCAGTGATGTAAACAATTTGATTGGAAATGCATTCCGATAGCAGTGGTATTCATTATTCATTGACAATTAATATGATATTTTATATATTGGACGAGTCATTTTTGAAAACAAGAATTTTCACTCGAATTCGAACTTCTACTAATAACAGTGTACTATGGTTGGCACGTGGATTCGTCACTCGTGCACGACTTTGCTTTCTCAAAGACAAAGCATCGCAATGGGCTGAAAATTGAAATGTCGGGTTGGAAAACATGTAGTAGTCGTTACTACTGTTTCAAGTCAAAGTACTCTATTCCCAGTAATAATAACAAATTATCGCATACAATTGCATGTGAGATTCATTACTAATTTATTTATGGAACATTTTACGAATCAATACATTTTTCCCTTCAAAATCGGACAAGCATCGTTGTGGAGCAGCGACAAAATTGTATCGCGGTTGTTCCAATCTTGAAGATTTTGCTGTACAGCATTAGCAGACTGTTGGTATTGATGCATCTAATTGTGTATTTATAAATTATCCGAACCATACAATATCCACACATCAAATGAATTTCAACTGTAATTGGTCCTTCTTCAATATGTACTAATCTAACCGTACATTGTACCATTGAAACATAGTAAATCATTAAAATACTAAAAACACGTAGAATATCGTATTGATATGATAAATATAATTTTTTCCAATAATGATCCGTATACGATTCGAATAATAAAAGTTATTGACATGCACCTAGCCGAAGTACTGAAACACGCAGTGAAACATAGAATAACGATATTTCTCTCTGTGAGTGAACCGTTGCAAGGTGCCACACACGTTTTGTTATCGTCCCCAAGACACCCGTAGCAAATTCAAAATCGCCGCACGGCTCTTGGAGAAAGCCCAGCGCGGCTAATTCACCCGAGCGACTCTGCCCTCGCGCACCCGTCCATCCCTTGGGTCGCACAAGGCTCGTAAACCGCGAGATAAAAGCGAGTGCGCGATTCCGTTCAAATTCACCGGCTCCACATTGATCACCCGTGTTCGACGCTCGCGATCGATCATCCTAATACAAAAATTAACTGTATATATACATGGCCGTGTCGCGACGGCTTGGTATTATCACGCGACGAAGCTCCGACGGATTTCCTCTTTGTCCATTCAAAAACTCGGGTCCGTCGCGCCGCGTCGGGCATTTTTCACTCGGCTTTATATATGCGCGTATATATATAATACGCCCCACGCGCTACGTGTATATGTACGCGGCCCCTTTATGCGTCCGTCGCTGGGCTTTTCCGTCTGTCGCGTCGGCCCGCCTCTCCGACAAAGAATATACATTTATAAATTCTGCATCGTAAATACCGGCCTCGAGTCTCTCGCTGGCTCGGTGGGCGTATATATATACGCGTATCTCGCGTACATTTATGAAAGGAAAGTGAGCGCACGAGGGAAGGGAGGGACGAGAGGGAGGAAAGGACGAAGCTTTCGAAATCAATTTTTCACGGCCAAGCTCGCCAAGCACCGCGAGTCCGAGGGAATACATCAATTTTGAATCGATCTCGACCCCGAGATACGTTGTATTATACAATAACTCGCAGTGGCAGATTATGAGACGGCGATTTAGCGAGAATTTCACTCGTGCACCTGTCGATGTAAGTTCGCGATTATATTGGATGCACCGAGACCCCGTTATATACTTCCAGAGTGCAGCCAATACGCATGGATTTCGTTCGGTTGATCTTCAAGAGCCGATACTTTGGGGAAGTGAAATTGAAATGATCCAAACTCCTCGCCTCCTCGGGACTGCTTTTTACTTCACAAATAAAAACAAATAAGTAAATGATTCACTTACTGCGGATTAACAATAAGTACCGATGAAAAAAGAGTAAAAGAAGTTATTTCTCAGCGAATTTTGATGTCACTACCCGTCACATTATAGTGGAAGCTCGAGAGTTATTTCATTCGCGCAGTTGTAGGTGCGACTACAGAGTGATGGGAACTTGTGCGACGTCTGTGTGTTTTTTTGAAAAATGCTAATCAATTTCTGATTTCCAGCATGTGTGGGAACATATCGATGTGCAGCATTCCCAAACTTAATCGCTTCTCATAATAATGATAACTGCGAATGAGTCTGTAGTTGTCCATATTATATTTGATCTTTTTTTGCATTCTACAAGTGATAAATTAAAGTCATTTCTCATATCTTCATGCTAGAGAATTATTTGATTTCAATATATATAGTTAGTTTCATTCATTATAATTTCTTTTATATTATACGTGATCATAAACGCTCATTTCACGCACGGAAACCGATGCGTGAAATTCGCGTATATCACTTATAACATAAAATATCGTGTGCAACTCGTGAGATACGATTCCACGCACTCGTGTGACCGCCTAGCACTCGTTCGCCGGCGACTCGTGCAGGCTTGTCACACTGGTGCGTGAAATCGCATTTCAGGCACTAGTTGCATATTATACTATATTAACCCATTAGCGCCCAAACGGCCGCTCGACGGCCAATTTTTTGAGCGATAGATTTCATATGGTTATAATGGTTCAAAAAATTTGGGAAGAACATTTTCTTGTGCAAAATTTTGTCAGCTTTCCGATTCCGTTACTTTTATCTCGATTAAATAAACGCCTTCATTGTTATAAACAATTGATTGCAAAAAAACACAAAATTTCGGGTCAACATTTTTTTTTGTGTCAACCGTAAAACATGGAAACCGGTCGCAACGAACCCCGGGAAGTGAATTTCGAGCGTCCATGGACCCTAAACTAAAAGTTGGCATAGTTTTAATTGTTCAAATTTATTTTTGGAAGACCCAAAATGGCGGCCGACCGAAAAAATGGTAGCTTTCAACTTGGAATTGTTTTTCTCGAAAACTATGGGTCAAATCAAAAAATTCTTAGAAACAAAAAAGTCTTAGAATCACCTGAAGAACACTCTTGAATTTTTTCAGAATTTTTTGATTAAATTTTTCAAAATTTTGATTCTTCAAATCCTCAAAAAAACGCAAATTGCTTAAAAACTTCTGAAAAAATTTGAGAATATTCTTTGAGTAATTTTAAGACTTTTTGTTCTGATCTATCGCTCAAAAACACGGCCGTCGAGCGGCCGTTTGGGCGCTAATGGGTTAAGGGGGCTTCAGCGAGTTATTATTCTATTATAGAATGAACTGAAACTTTCATAGAATGTACCTAGAGCACAAACCAACTTTCAATTGCAACAAAGAAAATCATGGGTCAACATGGTCATTTCCATATGAGCGCTATAACAAAAATTACGTTTTTTACATAGGCTCTTATGGCAAGAATCGATTAATCCCTTCTCAACTAAATATGGTGTTATAGAAAAATTTGAAAAAATTCTAAGTAACAGGTTTTTATAAGTAGATTATAATATGATCGCGAAAATCGTATGTCACCATCGAAATAAGATCGTAAAACTGGAAAAAAGTGGATTTTGATGAATTTGACAAGTGTTTATGTGCAAATCTTGACTTAGTTATAATTTATTTTCCCTTTTCAAGCATCCATAAGTAGTCTAGGATAAGACTGATCTACTTTAAAACGATACAATTCGGAGAATTTTGAAAAATAATTCAGGCACCCCCAGTAGGGCCCCGCATCGGTACGGCACCTAACGCTGAAGCCCCCTTAACCTTCCTCTAATGAAGTTTTTTTCGTTCAACTTTTCAGATAGCTAATTTATTTAACTTTTCTTTCCTGAGAAAATGTAGGGTATAGCTGATTTGTTGGATTGAGTATTAAGTCTATACTTCCATACATTATATACTTTATTACTTCATTATTATTTCATAAAAGACCACCCCCGGCATGTTTATGGATATGTGGCATCTTCAAATTTTGAGTAGAAACCGAGGAATATACGGTGCATTTTCCTGTGGTGGGAGTAACCAACTAACTAGAAGACCACTTGGGATGTAGGTCACCAATCTTGACCAAAATTTTTTTGGTGTTTACTTGTGGCAAGAATAGAGTGTATCCAAAGTTTTAGAGTCCAACGCTCCCAAACTTCCAAGATATTAATTTATGTATTTTAGTTAAAAACGCTGGTCTCGTCCCAAAAGACAATATGTCATCTGAGACGTATTTTCCTCACTGCACTACACTTTCATTGTTCTCACTGAACACTACATCACATTTTATCCTCAAAAATATATAAAAGGAGTAAATAACGTGTATACTCAACAAATTTGACTTCCACATCTTACTCACATAGAGTAAAACATGAAATATATGAAAAAATCAACGCTAATCGACTTTTCACTCTGGGCTTGGATACTGGAGCAATAACAATATGTGTGTGTTATAGTATGATATTGGTCGACACATGTTCAGAATTGAACTTTCCATGAATAAAAATCAAGTCTGACACTGAATTGTTGTCTTATGATACTACATTTGTGGTCTTTGTGCTTATATACATGTTGTTATTGCTTCAGTATCCAAGCACAGCATGAATAGTTGATTAGCGTTGATTTTTTTCACATATTTCATGTATCACTCTATGTGAGTAAGACATGGAAGTCAGATTTGTTGAGTATACACGTTATTCACTCCTTTTATATATTTTTGAGGATAAAATGTGATGTAGTGTTCAGTGAGAACAATGAAAGTGTAGTGCAGTGAGGAAAATACGTCTCAGATGACATATCGACGTGTCTTACGAAGAAAGACACATCTCAAACTGTCCGCAAAGAAAGACACATCTCAATTTGTCCGCGAAGAAAGACACAACTCACAATCTAGCCACGAAGAAAGACACAACCCGCAATCTAGCCACGAAGAAAGACACAACTCGCGTCTGCCCGCAAAAAGGATACATGGCGCACATCCCACAATTTTCCGACGTAAAAAATATATGGAATGAAAGCTTAGAATGAGTAGGTTATCATTGACAAAAAAAAACAAGCCTTTTCTACAGTTTAAACTCTTCTTTCGTTAATATTCGCGGGAGAATAATTCCGACATTTGTCTTTCTTCGCGGACAGATTGCGAGTTGTGTCTTTCTTCGTGGCTAGATTGCGAGTTGTGTCTGTCTTCGCGGACAGATTCGGATATGTGTCTTTCTTCGCGGACAGATTCAGTTATGTGTCTTTCTTCGTAAGACACGTCGATATTGTCTTTTGGGACGAGACCAGCGTTTTTAATTAAAATACATAAATTAATATCTTGGGAGTTTGGGAGCGTTGGACCCTAAAACTTCGGATACACTCTATTCGTGCTACAAGTAAACACCAAAAAAATTTTGGTCAAGATTGGTGACCCACATCCCAAGTGGTCTCCTAGTAAGTACCATGGCGCGCCTGTAGATAGCGAGGCGCTGAGTCGCATCGGTGGGCCTGGGAAAGCGCCGAGCGCAGCGTTGACAGTTTGCAGTGGCGCCACAGTTTCCGCCAACTCGGTAGTCGACTGAAAACTGACAACGTCGTGCTCGAAGACTCTACACTGAGAGAAAAGGTAGGGCAGCACAGCTCTTAACTCCAGAGCTAGCATAGCTCTGGAGTTAAGAGCTGTGCTGCCCTACCTTTTCTCTCAGTGTACACTCGCTGAAACGGTGGGGCTGAAAGAGCCCCACCGTGAGGCTTTCAAAGTCTCACTTTTTTCTGAGTGTATGCAAGAGAGCTTGCAATATGGAAAGTGTCATTACGGGATCGTTTGATTCCCAGTCTCCTATTGGGTTATTCCATAGAGGAGTATTTTTTTGCAAATAGAATGCCTCAACCCAAAATTAATTTACACTAGCTACATCAAACGCGCTACGCGCGATCTGCATGTATGCGTTTCAAAATCATATTTCGATTATTTTTTCCACGATACTTGACCATGATCGTTCTGACATACATCTCAATTCATTTCATGATGCAAATTTCTTAAAGCTAAATGAATAACCGAACACTAAATTCTTATGATCCATGTAAAAACTGTATAAGAGTATTAGAAAGAATTATCGAGCACTGACATCTTCTCCTATTTAAATAATCCTGAGCTATCGACACTTGAGCTCGCAAGACAATAATAACCTAATAGGAGACTTCCGACGATCACAAAATAGGGATTTTCTAATTTTCAAGCTCCCTTCTATAGCCGATAGAACGTCGATTCTCTTGCGAGTGAGCACCGCGCTATACCTTATACACGTGCGACTCGACGCCTCGCCATCTACAGGCGCACCATGGTACTTGCGGTCAGTTACCAAACTACCACAGAAAAATGCATCAGCTATTTCTCGGTTTCTAATTAAAATTTGAAGATGCCATTGCAGGTAGCAAAAGTTGAAAGTGTCGGAAAAGAGTGGCTTTAAGAGCTAAATGAGCGAGGAAGCGAAAGAAAATTCCGTTTTAACATAATAACCCAACATAAGTCGGCCAACTGCGACTTGTGCCCAGAGAGCACCGAAAAATACGAAATTTGAAAAAAGTGCCACACCGGGCACATGGCCAAATCGAGTCCAGTCACCTTATATTCTTATACATACGCACAACCTGACGGCTAAAGCAGCTGGTGAGCGCGAAGGGGCGCCCCCGTCGAATCACACACGGGGCGGTCGCGGCAAGCTGCTGTGTATGTATATACGAAGTTGAGGATTGAATAAAGCGCGCGGATATATGGGTATATCCAGCGGCCGTCGGCAGAAGTTGGCGAAGAGGTCGATACAGGGGAGAGCGATGCAGGAGACGAAGAAAAAGAGGAGCCGCGCGCGCGGGGCACAATAGGTGGGAGAGACAAAGGTGTAGAAAATGTATAAGCGCAGCGGGATACATGTATATATATACAGGAGGCAGACTGGCAGCCGGGAGGGAAAAAGGATCGGGCGATACTGCGGCTGAAAATGTATATATACATATACCGAGGGGTGTGCGCGGCCCGACTTACAGGCTCGCTCGGCCGTTGCGGCTTCCAACTTCCCCTCGGGCAAATCCCCGGAGGGACCGCGAGAGGCGGCGACGTCTAAGTAGCCGGGCCGCAGCGCTGCAGACGCAACTTCGGGCTTATAACTGCCTGCAGCGGATACATCGGGATCGGCCCTGTATATATGGATCCGCCAGGTGGCGCGCGTCCGTGTGTCTGTATATGCGTGCAAGGCGCGTGACTTGCCCGCGCACCGACGGATATATTATACGTAAGCCTCTTCGAGAAAGTATACTTACTGCCGATTCGGTTCGTAGTCTGATTGTTTTGGTTTCAATATATGACCGGAGTCTGATAGTAATATTTACAAAGAATACAACACACGTGTCTCTCGCACAAAGTTATAATTAGCTATCGATAACTCGGGTTATTTCAAATGAGACTTTCTCACAGAAACTAAGGATGGTTATGACGGAAGAAAATAGAAGGGAATTCCGAAATTTTCACTAGACCTCGTTGTAGCATTTTTTGATGCATTCTTTTATTGATTTTCTTTTTGAATTATACAATAAACACATTTATTGAAGCTAGTATCATACATTTTACGTTGGATTTTGACTAATCTGTCACAAATGAAATCATTAGTTTCTAGCTGTTATGAATAAGCTACTAGATTCGTTCGTTGATGTATATATTTCTGCCGAAGAATTAAGGAGACCGCTTCTGCTTGATTAGATTTCATATTGAAAGTAACTCTGGAGACTTGCAATATTGTTTTCTATGGATTTTCAATAATGAGTGATGCACAAGTCACGGAAGGTCGCGCATTATATAACACCAAACTGTTGTAGATAATATTTTTAAAAATTTCTATTTCTTGTAAAACGAAACAAAATATAGAAACTTCATTCCTGTGGAAAACTTATGGAATTGACTCAGCCTATTCTCAAATTCACATGAAACGCCAAGCAGAATACAGACATTGTAGCTCATATTACGCGGAAAAAGTATCTTTCTCATGACAACTATAGTCATTTTCATCACGGATGCACGAAAACTGACATATAGCGTAGCAGTTTCGGGGATGTAAAATGACTCTATCGCAACGGAGTGCACAATCACCCATTTTGCATCCATGAAACTACCACGCGATACGTCATTTTTTATGCCCGTGATGAAAAATCGTATGAGCAACTCGCACGGTATAGCTGCCAATAGCATACTAGTGTAGTCGCATGACCTGCATTTCGTAGCACTTTTCACGGCACGGGTCTACCCAAATTTTTTTGACGCATTTGGACCCCCTGAAAATAATTTTTTTGGGTAGAACACGCGAAAGTGGTTAGGTCAATTGTTATTAACAGAAATAGCAACAAATTCATAATATGCGCTATTTTGATCGGAAAAAATTTTTTTCATATTCTTCAGCTAATTTTAATTGAAAAATTATTCCATAATTTTTTTCGTAACGTTGATATTTTCCGAGAAAAAAATTCCTAAACTTTTAAAAAACGCTTATTTTGCAATTTTCAAACCGATTTTACATAAATAATTTTGCATAATTGCCAATCCAGCGAGTGTGCATATTGTTCTTCAATCTCACATTTATCATATGAAACAGTTACTTGTTGTTATTTTTTGTATTTATGACATTTTTTTATCATCACAAATCAAGCGTTTCTGCAACTCGCGCACGGTTATACTAGCCACCACTTGCGGCATGAAGGTAAGTACCGGCCCAATATCATCATGATTCTACATATAAAAAAATGTCATAAATACAAAAAATTACAACAAGTAACTGTTTCATATGATAAATGTGAGATTGAAGAACAATATGCACAGTCGCTGGATTGGCAATTATGCAAAATTATTTATGTAAAATCGGTTTGAAAATTGCAAAATAAGCGTTTTTTAAAAGTTTAGGAATTTTTTTCTCGGAAAATATCAACGTTACGAAAAAAATTATGGAATAATTTTTCAATTAAAATTAGCTGAAAAATATGAAAAAAATTTTTTCCGATCAAAATAGCGCATATTTTGAATTTGTTGCTATTTCTGTTAATAACAATTGACCTAACCACTTTCGCGTGTTCTACCCAAAAAAATTATTTTCAGGGGGTCCAAATGCGTCAAAAAAATTTGGGTAGACCCGTGCCGTGAAAAGTGCTACGAAATGCAGGTCACGCGACTACACTATACTTGGGCGACGACATGTCGCACTCGCTGCGCTCGTGCACCAACGCGCCCGCGTGTGCAATTGGCAACTTTCCGCGCTCGTTACAGAATGTACTCATATGACTCTGTGTTTTAGGGTTACAACACAAAAAATAGTACATTTCCACACTGCAGCAAAATACGAATTCTAGGCCTGTGCAGCGTTTGCCGCCGAGCAAAGCGAGGCTGGTAATCACACGTGGCTAATTGTTCCTCTGGTTCTTATATTTCTGCCATGAAAATTCCATTAAAACGGCAATGACTGACATGACATAAGTTAACTGTACCCAATGTGCCCCCCCCCCCTAAGGGTTTTTCGCGAATTTGACTATGATAGACTTCGAATTTTAAAATTCTGTGAACGGCATCTCAAAGCTTAGCTCAATACCTATTAGAAACCATCTTCATAATCATCATTCGACTACTTTAACCTATCGAAAATCGCAATTTAAAAAAAACGCAAAAAGGCTAAATGCACAACACGTGTACTCAATTTGGCACAATTTTTTAATCATTAGCTACAGCCTATATAGGCCTACAGGGACGATCCAATTGGCATTGAAATAAACTCTCAATCATGTTCCCAGTGATATTTATACAAAATTTTTAACATACAACTCAAAAATACGCGTCTAAATCATCGTAATATGTCTATACAAATATTCAATGATTTCACTCAGTCTTCCCATTTAAAAACGCGTAGAGGGGCACATTGGGTTCACTTTTTTTTATGCGAAAAACAGCATTTTGAGTAGGATAAAAAATAATTTTGGGAAAACTGATGAGACCAATCGAAAGCTGAGATGTTTTTACACAAAAAAGGATAATGACACTTTGAGAGATAAAAATTATTGACACCTGATTTTTGAGGTTGAGTGTGAAAAGTGAAATAAGAAAATGGTGAAAAAATCAGTAAGTGAAACTTCAAAGTGTTGTAGGAGAGTGGTTTTCAGGGCTAAATGGGCGGGGAAGATACCGAAAATTTTCTTTTAATTCCCCCAATATAACCCAAGAGCGACTGATGCTCAGAGAGCACCGGAAATACGAAATCTGACGATTGTGCCAAATTGGGTACAGTTACCTTATATATCCAACTGCGAGTATAAATAACAACTCCTCAGGCGTTGAAATGTCGGCGTCGAACGAATTGTCTTCTATATCACTTGCTTTCCCGTATGACTGTTTGGAAAATCTAAATTTGTATAAATCACCTCCTTCCTGCATCCTACGTTGAATATCAAGGAATCTTTCCACGTAAGGCGACGATGGCTCGAAGACGACATTCAATATTCGACAAGCAAAAACTGGCTCAGCGATTTTCATCTTCAGAAAAGAAGCTCTCTTTTGTATGATGTGATCGTCCATGAATATCTTTGCTAGCCGAGAAGACATGATACAAATTTGTTTCACACCATTGCCGACCTCATCGAAGCAACGCTTTAAATCATTTAGATGACTGTTTATTTGTATCATTTTGTGCATAATATTCCTGAGGTGTGGATCTGAAACAGATTCGGAATCGGAGAAGATCATCATATTATATTCAAATTTACCACAAATAATGGGAAGTTGAGATGCGTCGATGTCTTCGTAAGTTTCAAATGGTACCTCAGTCTGTGAGACATTAATGCTCAATATAGTCGAAAATAATTTATTCGAATATACAATCGACATGAAAGCAATGCTGAGGTAAATTATTTTACTGAATAACTCTTTAGTTTCCACACTGACGGATACGCCTAGGATGAGTGCAAATACATGCAGAGATGTCCATTGTATGTCAGCCACAGCAATGAAATATTTGATCAAGATAATTATCAAGATGTTCAGCGTAACGATGCAGGCATGCAAAAATATCGCACTGGGAATATTGAATGATTTCTCGAACATAACTGGAACGACAGCTATTAACTTTTCACGGGTCAGTTCCTGTTTCAACTTACAAGCCTTCTTCTATTGTTCCTAAATAAATTGATGGAATTACCATATCAACCTTCTCACTGCGTATAATTTGATTGAGCGATTTAATCATTCCAGTTCCAGATGAATGATCTGCCATAGTCCCAACTGTTTTAGTGAAATTCATCTCTGTGAGGACAAAATTAATCGGTGGATAGAAAGGACCGCATATTTCCAGGCTTCCATTCTTATGTATTGTCATCACCGAGAGTAGGGGGAAACTAAGGAATGAAAACGTTATAGGATATTTATTCAGGTTTCGTAATTTGTATGGAAAAATTAGACTGGAACTTGAATCTAACGATTCCATATTCGTATCATCGTAAAACGGATTGAGGCTGTATATTGTAGCCCGAGATTCGGGATCAACTCCGCCAGATGCATTCTTTGTCAATATTGTAAAATCGAGGAATCTCTTAGACCAGGCATAATTGAGAATCGACTCAATTATCTGACTGGAGCCGGTGTCCTTTTCGGCAACAGGGTCCAAACTAATGAGCAACGTGTTTGGTCGCATATTGTATGTCATTGTTTTCAAGAAGTCGATAGCCTGATGAATTGTATCATTTTCAAGTTTTGCAAGAATAATCACCAGAGTTGTATGTTTTGTGACCGAAACAAAGCGTAATTTTATCTGCTCTTGAATTCCTGTACTTTGATTCTTGGTGTCAGGAACACGTAGTATTATTACAGGTATCTCTCGACTCACTGTCCAAATAATGAGATCTCGTTCCTTTGAATATTCTCTGGTAGTGTCGTGATCCAAGAACAAAATCTCATGAGGCTCTAGAGATTTTAACTGATTCAAGAGGAAATCCAACCATCCGTGATGAACCAGAGCCAAGGTTGAGTATACATAAACGCACAGAGCATAGATGAGATACTTCACATGCATTCTGGTTATCCCAATTTTCCTGTTAAGATAAGTGATTTCCAGAACGCTTTGAACTAATGGAATCTAGGAAATAATAAATACAACTGAATTTAATTACTGTCTCAGCTTCTTTCTTGATATCAAGTTCTTTCAGAACGGTGATGTTGCTTCCGTGACTAACCGGTCAGGATACTGACGAGACAGTCTTACAATAGAAAAACCAAAGCAGAATTATCCTACCACCAGCCGAGTGAATAATTGTGAATGAATATTGCAAATATTTACATGTACGTAAGCTTTGTGCTTTTCGTTATATTTCAAAATCGATAATCGAACAAGTTACTCGTGGAGATATTTGTTAAATGTATATCCGAGAAATTATCAATATTTATGATGCGGTTACATGCCAGGCATAGAATGAAAAATATGAACATTTTTTCAAACTATTTAATTTGAATTCCATTTGGTGGAACTATTAAGAATAACAATAATTCAATATTTCGAAAATCGAATCCAAAATTAGCTAGGAAATAACTGAGTATCATGTACATTATTAATCTAGATTTAACTCGCTTTTTGAAAATAAATGTAATAACATTACATACACCGTCTCGTAATTTAATTAGTAAGTATATTTTGCAACTAGTGCGTGCAAGCAATTTTACGTTCTAGAGCGACCGCGAACCACGAACGAGTGCTAGGTGGTCACACAAGATCATGGAATCGTATTTCATGAATCACCGATTGGACCATTCCTTCGCGAGTTATTGCCTGACGCACAGACGCACATTCATCCATTCACACATCTATACATGAATACAGACATATTTGGCATTTGAAATTCCTCGACTAGTAAATTAGGAGTATCAAGGTTCCGAGGTGTCTGATTCGATGGATCAATTTTTGTCCCATCACAAAATTTTTTCTTTGACAAAGCGAAAATGAGTTGAGGTTCATTTCCAGTTCTTTTGATGGCAAATGACACAGAATACTAGTTATTTTTACGTAGCAACCACTGTTTGCATCCCTAGTAACTGGTCAGGGAGGAAAGTAGTTACCGGCGTGCTAACTCAATGAACGGATCGATTAAATGGAAAATATTTCATACAAAGCATTTTTGAGAGAGCACGTTGCTAATGCTGCATTTTCTCTTCTCTAATAAAGATTTGATTTGAGTGCCAAAGTTGAGTTTCTCGTGAATTTTGACGTGGATTCGAGCCTCTTGTAAGTCATATACCAGTCTTTTGTGCAAATTTTCCCAGACTTTTGGTAAATTTTACAAGTAACTCTGATGATTCTCGAATCACGTCAATATATTCGACGCGGGAATGACGATAGTAGGTGAAAACGTTTTCTCTACAACAAACAAGAGTTCGCTTGGGTATCAACAGACGAACGCGATAATTTCGATCTATTTTAAAATCTTCCAAACTCGCAAGGGTCTTTCCTCGCAACGGACGTCACAGTAAAAATCGCTCGTGCATTAATCCCGAGCCTCGTCCAGTATATATATATACCGTCTGCCTTTCACGGACGACTGGAAGACTAGCTCCGCAAAGGGCCCAGCTATACTTGATTTAAAAGCAAAGTTTGATCTACTCAGCTTACAGTGGGATCGCGCGAGTGTATAGCCGGCTCTGGCTTCTTTCGTAAACTATGGCCAAGTTGGAGGATCCGAGTGATATCCTCGGATTTCCGTCGAACTAGCTCGATGAAGAGTGAGGAAACATCCCCGAGTCAATACACACACAGCGGCAAACTTTGCCCTGGCATATCGCGCGAGCGTGTCCCTAACGAGCGAAATACCCGTACGTGAGAACACAGAGGCGGAGCAGCGGCTCGAGTGTCAATTTGCGGGCGTGTCGCGTGTCCAAGGGCCTCTCGCGCTTCTTCATGCGTCTATAATATATATATATATATATATATATATATATATATATATATATATATATTACACACACTTGTAGGGGAGATTTATCGATACGCGGGCCAGTGAGCCACTCAAGGGCGGCGTAAAGTGCGTCAGCGGCGCGTCATTCTTTCGAGAGGGCCACTCGCGCGCGGCTTCCTTCCTTACCCCGTCGCGAGCAAAATGCAAAGTCGAGCGCGCGCGGCCCGAACGATAAGTAGCCTCTTTGGATGCCGCGGCTCTGCGGAGGGACGCGCGCCTATTGAATCCTCAGCCTCTCCGGTGGTTCAACCCTCTATTCATGCGTTATTCATTTATTCATCAAACATATAGTGATCGTCGACGCGCACTTTTGATATACAGATTCGAACCACCGGGTGGAACGAAAAAAGAATTCGCTCATTTACAAAGCAACGCACGTCAGTCTAGTGGTGGGAATTTTCGTCAGGTGTGCAGTGTCGAATGATCGACGATGCCTCATGCCAACACTGACGCATTTCCGATCTTGAGCTTTTCCCTCGAAATCGACGCATTGCCAAACGATCTTGATTTTACTTTTTGAGAGAGAAAGAGAGAGAGAGAGAGAGAGAGAGAGAGAGCCTCCAAACTTTGTGACGGGGCAAAAGTCGATTTCTTGAATCGGACTTCGGGACCTTCATTTTCGTAATCTACGGATCGGAAAACATGGAACCCCAAAAATGTCTGAATGTGATACTTTTTTGGGACGTGATATCTCAAAAAAATCGTCCTATCTTCCTGAAATTTTGCACACATCAGATTAGTCGTGCCTAGCTAAAATGTTTTGGAAAAGTTCCCTATGAGTTTTTGTAAATGTTCGTTCACTCGATCGACGAGGATCAAGGAGATATTTCCTATAGCAATCGCTGTTTTTATACCTACCAACTGTTGCTACGGGAAAGGAAAATCAATTCAAGGTCCATTTGTTGATGGCAAAAGGCACGGAAACCGCTGTACATGTCCTTAGGAACCGTTGGCAAGACAATGAGTATATTGAGTATTGAGTATTGAGTATTGTACTGATTATTGAGTTGAAGTTTATTTGCAGTACTTTTTAGAACACAGGACACATAGATAGATTGCATAATCAGTTTGCGGTCCATTTGCCCAAAATCTTTATTTCTCGATAGCAACTATTTTTTACTTCCCTAATTCACAAAGCCACTTTGAGGAAGCATATACTGTTAATGCGATTAGGAGCGGTTTTTTTTGGAAGAAGAGAGAATTCGAGTGCCGTATGGAAAATTTTGAAAAGTATTTACCCCGTGAGATGACGAAAGGAGGAGCTGGAAGATAGATTTTCTTCGATTTTTGATATGTGAGACGTTGGATTTCAAAACCTGCCAAATCCAGAAAACATTTTACGGACGTCTCTCCGCATGTTTCACAAGTCGTTGAACGATAAAAAATCTTCCATCTATCAAAATAGTGGTGTGGAACTTGCGTTGCAAATAGGAAATTGACCTATGTTGTTGTTCATGTTAGACTATGTGACGTGTTCAGATGATGATTATTTCTGTCCCATCATATTTGCAATTAAGATAATTGTTTTCTAATCAAAGGGCGATTCGTCTTATTGATTCACTTCCACGGTCAGTATAAATATCGCAACAAAACCAACCATTCTTTAAATGAATATTTGTTATGAAATTTGATTTCTCAAATCCCTACATAACATTTGTTCTATATACTGCAAACGATACATATTCATATGATCTCTTTCTCGTTATATTTTGGAGGTTATACATTTTTTTGAGATTCGCTTGAAATGCCATATTCTTCACTTGACATATAATGTCAGCATTTGTAACCCAACGCCTCATGTAAATTCCATGGAGCTATATGGGAGAAATTTTCGATAATTATTTGCACACTGGGCGCGATATTATGCTTTGTTTGAAAATTCTCCATTACGCACTGTTTAAAATCTGTATTAATGAATATTTGATGTAAAAGGTATTTAATAATTCATCCTCCACATTTTCTCAAAATAACGATTTTGGTTATGGATTAATTTAAATGAGCCAAAATTTGGAAATTGAAATCCAAATATATTTCAATACGATCGGGCTTGATGTAATCAGTGGAGCGGATAAAAACTAAATCGTCGACAAACTTACTTCCAATCAGAATATACAAAAAGATATTGATTTCTCAAAAAGTACATTGCAATGGGGTGAAATTTAAATTCTCCAACCGGTCTTTCGTTTCATAATCAAAGGTTCAAATAATGTCGACTCTAAGATTGTTTGTATATGTATACGGACGTATGTAATGATAATTATCTTCAAAAAGAATCGACCAATCTAAGACCCGCTAGAATTTACAGGTCGGTTCCTGCTTATATCATTCATACTTGAAAAAAAAAAAATTACAAGCTACTTTGGTCAAGACACACGTATTTTCGGATAATGCCTGCCCAACGGAAACTAGGCAATTGGGAGGTCATGGGTTCGATCTCCGTCGGGAGGCAATCATTTTTCGACGGAGATTGTGTTCAAGACTGAAAACCGTAGGATTCAAAAGAGGGTATGGGTAGGTCATATTAAAAAAGATATAAGAAACATTTTGAAATCAATTGAATTTATTTTTGGCCGAGTACCCGAAGTATTCTATCGTGCTGCTTACGTCTCTAGTAGCCTTCGTCCACTCCCTTGACAACTTTCGGCAAAGAATCAATGTATTAAGGTTCAATTTCAAGGATCCTCAACCCACAAATCCCACGACTAATTCACTTGGCATCGGTTTTTTGTCCTGCATCGCAACATCGACATGATCCCCCCCCCCCTCGATCGGATATGAGAATCACAGCGAACAACACACGACGCAACCGACGTGACGCGCAGTAAGTCTTTATCGCTCTGCAGCAGTTCGGCTCCTTCCCCGGCGTTCAGCAGCCGTTGGGAAATGTCCGCGCGCGGAGTTTATCCTCTCGATAGCCGCGGCCAAGCCAATTCTCAACCCAAATTCGGCGCTCCGGCCGAGATCGATTGCCCCGTCCGCCCGAAGCTCGGCCGCCGTATCTCCCAGCTTATCGCGCGGACTAGCGTCTTATTTCCGCCCTCCGATCGGCTTCTCCTAGTGTGTGTGTGTGTGTGTGTGTGTGTGTGTGTGTGTGTGTGTGGGCCATTTTGAATTTCGATGGGCTGGGCGGGTCGATCTCGTCGTCGCCGTCGTCGTCTCGCGGCCCGAGATGCGCTGGAAATTGGGCGGTGGATGGTTCGCGTTGTCAGCTGATCAGTAGGATTTCACTCGGTTAAGGGGATACAATCGAGCTACTCTCTGGCTTGGAAGGCTCTTTGAGCGATTTCCAACCGAATGGCTTAGTGGAGTTTCGGAAGAAGAAAATCAGTCCGCCCCTCCATCATCCATTTAGAATGCATTGAGCGAATCATCCTTCGAATAAAGTCGGAATTGATACGACAAATGAAAAATGTCAAGTGACTTAAGTTGCTCTGTACAAATCGATGTGGATTTTTTTTCTCTCCATCGCTCTAACCCGATTCTGTATGAAGTTAGGTAAACATTGAGCGGACCATGGCAAAATTAAGCACAGGAGGAGCTGAAATCCTTTCTGCGTTAATTTTACAAAAATCGTTTGAAATTATGGTTTGCAATCGAAATTGAGGGACTGAAAGGAATAGGGGTTTGAGCCGACTCATATCGTTTTCCCTTTTCATCGAATAATTTGATACTCGACACTATAAAATTCACATATTCCTCAAGAATCACGATCAATAGACTGTTAAAATCAACATTTTCAAGCAACGTTCATGAAGCATTTAAGTATTAGAAATATGTGTAATTGAAGTATTCATGAAGTGTTATTAAATTTCGTGATTTTACGTAACAATCGCTGCCAGATTCCAATCAGTCCAAATTTACGATGTGAGATGATTTGACTCGTTATGTAATACTATATCAAGAAATGTATTCCGTATTTCCAACATTACAATTTTGATGAAAATGAGTTCCAGAAGGTACCAAAATATGCGCGTCATACAAAAACATCGATAGGGTATTCACGAGCATTCTATATACTGTAGAACGAGTATAATATCCAAGTTAAATGCATTTGGACCCATCGGAGATAGAATAAGTTCTACTTATAATGAACTTTGGCGCGAATCACTGCACAAAAGAGGCTCGGATGATTTTCATCCATAGAAATGGAACAAGATTTTCCGTCACGAAGCGTCTTCTCATTCATTTTCAACGTGGATATATATTTTTCTCGAGCTCGAGCCTATTCATTCGGTGACCTGATTCACCCTCCTTCAGCTGACAAAGGCGAGCTGAAGAAAAAATAGCTACACGCGCGCTAGCTCGCACGCTCTCGTTCGTTCACAGTCTGTTTACTTAGGAGAGATTTCACTGAGAGCCGCTCTATACAGCTCATATTTTTACAAAAGGAATTACCGGCATGAAAAGCTCGAGTGTAAAGAAATTTTCTGCCTAGCAGCTTGTCAAAGGGACACAGCCCGATTTTCGGCACCAACTAGACTGTAACGGATGATGGTTTAATTGAAGTAGGAACATACGGGTCAATTCTATTCTCGATGAGCGGCTACTTTCAATTTAATACGACACACGATACAGATCATTTGGCTTCTCGTCAATTGAAAAACCAAAACGTCATGAGTATTACGAGAAAAAAAACTTGCCTTTTACGGTGAAAAAGAGAGTGGCTACGAGAAATGATTGAGCGATGGCTTATTGAGCCCTCGCTCATGTACTTAGACGTTTCACAGTGGATAATACTGGGATTTAGCCAGCCATTCGTTTGGACTGAAGCCTACTTAATCTCCCCTATAAACTTCCATGTCAGCAGATGGGATATCACTTACATGAAAACATCTTTTCAAAAGTTAACTTATACCGAATAATCCACAGACTAATATTCCATTGACACGGATTTTTCGCTTCCTCTTTTTCTTCCTTGGAGAAATGTATGACAACTGTGTAGATTTTTTTCCCCATTGACTAATCGGCATACTTTTCTGCATTTATTTGATTAATTTTCTTGTCTCCTTTTTACTCAAATTTTACTCAATGGAATCTTCCTACTTCATCGTAGCATTTTACAATTTTCAATCTAATAAAGCCTCTCCTCCTTTAAACTGATTTTCACTCTCGATTCCATCATTCTAATGACATGATAATATTAAATAATCAGAATTATTATTCGTTATGAACAATAAGTTGAAAAAATTAACGACGATATCCATTTTTTTCGGACTACGAAAATATATATTGAAGCCGGATAATAATACATGATAGAAGACAAATAATATAGTAGCGGCTACTGATTAATCATCGACACCCATTTTTATCCATGACAAACCACAGATTTGACCCGAGCTTCGCCAGAAAACTCGCTTCCTGAAAACGCACACTCGCGATCCGCCTCGGAGCGATCAGTTCGCCGCAGTGTTTTCCTCATTTATTTTCCTCGACTTGAGACTCGGGGAGCAACGAGCTCGAACCGTCAGTCTGGGAGCAGTCGCGCACGAGGTAACAAACGAAGAAAAGATCGTAGTTCGCGGGCGGTTATTGACGGACGGGCCCGTCGAATCGACACCCTTTTCCAGGGGCTCCGAGTGCGACGCGCGCGCGCGTCTCGAGAGCGGCTTTTGACAACATTGTCGCGGCTTTGCCCTTTAGATCCTTCCCCCGTCTGTCGGGGCGTACGGGGACATTTTTCAAACGCGTCGCTGCTGTCGCGCCGACGTATTAATGTTCACGGCTTGGCGGTGCGAAGCGCGCGCACTTGAATGTGTCCGCTTGAGTAATCTTCGGTGGGTTGCCAGTTACTCGGGTCCTGCAGTTCCGCGGCTTGTGGGAAAATCGTTGATGTCAGGGGGCGCGACGACATCTATTTGGTCATAGTTTTTTCATTTTTTCCTCGTGTATTCTCGCTATTCTGAGCGAATAGGTTCATATTGTCGATGATGTTCAACGACGTTCGTATTTCGAACGAATCTTGTTAAGATGCACCGATATATTCCCAAACACGCTCTATACACTGAGAAAAGTAGCGCGAGTAATATTTACTGTTTGTCGCATTGTATGTTGAGTAATAGTCGTTTTAACGAGGGGTATCTCACTGCAGTAGTCCCAGAGGGAATACCACGGAGTTCTTGGGCAGTACTGTGGGTCTGTGGATGAATATTACTCGTTTATTTTTGCCAATATTGACCAAGAGCTATTCCTTAGATTAGGACTAGCTGCATCGAAACACAATAAGTTTATGCTGATGTGATAGAAACGCCGCGAACGCCATCATATTTAGTACCACGGAGTACTACAAATTTTTTAGTACTTCATAGCACTTGTGAAATTTTTCGTGCTACTTGCTGGATTATTGATTTTTCGGAAAATAACGTACACTTACATATCTCGTTGCATTACTCATTCATAATTCTCTACTTGGCTGACGTAGCAACAATTTGCCTTGCAGATCTATTGTGAGAATCTCCATGAATCTGAACTGTAAGGAAGCGTATGAAAGATTATTAGACTAAATTAATAAACCTAGTGAGGGATTGATTTGAGTTTAGACAACAAACAGATGAATATGAGAATTTCGTAAACTATTTTGAATTTAGCTTCAGGTACTTTTACGAATGAGATCACATTGGGTACAATGTATAACTGACTTTCAATATCTCATGGTCAAATGAAATTATTCAGAATTGATTTCCAAGTATATTATTTTGCATATTCTGATCATAAATATTGATAGTTTCTCCGACATGCATACACAATATTTTCCCGAGTAGCTTTTGTTTGATTGATTTTTAAAATAGAACGAAAATGTATAATGATTATGTACATGTAAATCTTTACACTATTCGTTAAAAATTATTCACTAGGCTGGGAGTAGGACAATTCTGCTTTGGTTTTCCTATTGTGAGACTGTCTCGTCAGTATCCTGAATCATCCGGTTGGTCACGGAAGCAATATCACTGCTCTTATTGCAGAATTTCTCGTACATTAGGTCTATGTCAAAAAAATCGGTGAGACAGTAAATAAAATTCGATATTTATCATTATATTTATCATTTATATTTATCATTTTCTAGACACCATTAGTTCAAGAAATTCTTAGAATCAATTACATTGGCAGGAAAATTAGGATAACCAAAATGCACGTGAAGTATCTTATCTATGCTCTGTGCGTTTATACATACTCAACTTTGGCTCTGGCTCATCACGGATGGTTGGATTTCCTCTTGAATCAGTTAAAATCTTTAGAGCCTCACGAAGTTTTGTTCTTGGATCACGACACTACCAGAGAATATTCAAAGGAACGAGATCTCATTATTCGTACAGTGAGTCGAGAGATACCTGTCATGATACTACGTGTTCCTGACATCAAGAATAGTACAGCAATACAAGAGAAGAATAAGTCACGCTTTACTTCGGTCACAAAACATACAACTTTGGTGATTATTCTTGCAAAGCTTGAAAATGATACAATTCATCGTTTAATTGACTTTTTGACCACAATGACGTACAATATGCGACCAAACACATTACTGCTTAGTTTGAACCATATTGCCGAAAAGGACACAGGCTCCAGTCAGATGATTGAGTCAATCCTTAATTACGCTTGGTCTAAGAGATTCCTTGATTTTACAATATTGACAAAAAATACATTTGGCGGAGTTGATCCCGAACCTGTGGCTACAATATACAGCCTCAATCCGTTTTACGGTGAAACGAATATGGAATCATTAGATTCAACTTCCAGTTTAATTTTTCCATACAAATTACGAAACCTGAATGAGTATCCTATAACTTTTCCATTCTTCAATTTCCCCCCACTCTCGGTGATGACAATACATGAGAATAGAAGCCTGGAAATAGGCGGTCCTTTCTATCCACCGATTAATTTTGTCCTCACAGAGATGAATTTCACTAAAACAGTTGGGACTATGGCAGATCATTCATCCACGAAGGCAATGATTGAATCGTTTAATCAAATGATATTTGATGGGAAGGTTGATATGTTAATTCCATTAAATCCTTTAGGAATATTAAAAAATGGCTTGACAGTTGAAACAGGAACTGACTGTGAAAAGTTAATAGCTGTTGTTCCAGTTATGTTCGAGAGATCATTCAATGTTCCTAGTGCGATATTTTTGCATGCCTGCATCGTTACGCTGATCATCTTGACAATTATCTTGATCAAACATTTCATTGCTGTGGAAAACATCGATGCGTCTCAACTTTCCATTATTTCTAGTGATTTTTACTATCATACGATCTTTCCCGATCCTAAATCTGTTACAGATCCACACCTTAAGAATATTATGCACAAAATAATACGAATAACGAGTCATCCAAATGATCTAAAATGTTGCTTCAACGAGATGGGCAATGGTGTGAAACAAATTTGTATCATGTCTTCTCAGCTAGCAAAGATATTCATGGACGATCACATCATACAAAAGAGAGATTCTTTTCTGAAGATGAAAATCGCTGAGCCAGTTTTTGCTTGTGAAATACGTACTGAATGTCGTCTTCGAGCCATCATCGCCTTATGCGGAAAGATTCCTTGATATTCAACGCAGAATGCAAGAAGGAGGTGATTTATACAAATTGAGATTTTCCAAACAGTCATTCGTGGAAGTAGGTAATATAGAAAACAACTTGTTCGACGATGACATTTCAACCCCTGCGGAGTTGCTCTTTATACTCGCAGTTGGATATGTCATGTCAATCATCATCGTTTTAATGGAATTTTTATGGCAGAAATATAAAAACCGAAGAAACAATTGAAAGCGGCAATCCTTATCTTCGCACAAAAATACAAAATTGAAATTGTCAAAAAACAGTTGATGTTTTGCGGCGTGATGTGTGTTAGATTGCCTGTTTTGTTGTTTCATGTAAATTTGAGAATATTTTTAAAATATTTCATAAGTTCTGTATAGTATGAAAGATTCTAGGTTGTGTATCGGTTTACAAGGGGTTTTCTACTGTAGTGAGGTGTATCATAGAAAATATACTACCTGGAACTGGAAATTTATTAGTCACATTGATTGCATCCAGAGTTGCTTCTAATATTAAACAAAATCAAATAAAATATTTACAGCTTGAATTTCTTTTGATAAGTGTTATTAATTTAATGGAAACTGAATATGTCTCGTCAGTATTTTGCGATTACATTTTCAATAACAGCAGCGTTCTAAAATAAATGAAGTATGAGTCTTACATGTAACTCTTGGAATAAGAAGAATCGGATGAGATGGTGAAATCTATATCTGTTTTCATCTGAAAAAAATTTAAAGAGAATTTGTTACTTCAGTTCTTTGACAGAAATGTACACGCCAATGGAAGGAAGAAATTCAAAGTGAAAATTCATGGTACTCGCTTCGATGAATGTGTTAAGTGTACAATAAAAAAAAAAATCAATAAAAAGGTATGAAAAATGTTATAACAAGGTCTTATAATATAAGAAACCCGTATCCTTTTTTCATTTACATCCAATAAAACATATATAAGAATACATAACGTGACAACAAATCACAGTCTCGGGACAAACTATCAGTCCTCAACATCGAGGTACCATTTTAAATCCTCATCCCGACACTCCACGTTCCCATAAGGTCGTATTTCGGAGAGTGAAATGATAAAGTCCCATCTCGGGGGAACTCAGTATAAGGTATCTCAGCGTGGTTGAATATTAGCACATAAATTGGTTTTGTAGTGAAGAAGGTGTGCGATGATGCGATTCACGCACATCGAAACAAGACAAGAATTAATCACGAGTCACTCAGTCGAATTGATCTGCTAAAAACATCTATGCGTGACTCGGACAGGAAAATTATATTTTACTCTCGCAAGGAGTGGCTGCACAAGCTTTGGGAATCACCAATCGCACCAAGAAACTCTGTGAGGTTGGGTACACTATCAGCTTATATCTCGAGCCATAAATCTATCGTTTTTATTTTCTTGAGATATTCTATCAATCAATTTCGATTCGCAGCATTGACAGTATATCTTTACACATAAGAAGCCATAGATATAGATATCCAGTGAGTGCATAAAATCGGATAAATTGATAAATTGACGGGAAATCGAAACGTTAGATTTTATGGCTGTAGATAAAAGCTATTAGGGTGGCTTTGAACCATATCACAAAGTTTCATCATGATATCAGCGATTCAAAGGTTGTACCATCTCTCCTAGTCAGAACAGTTCCTATACAAAAATACAACTGGTTGCAGAGATTAGGGATTAATAGCTCTGGGAAAACTGACCTGGCGGAAGATAAGATTCTTCTACATTAAATAGAGTATGGTTATATGTAGTGAAATAAGAATGATTACATTTATTTATTGTAATTTAGTTTGAATAGTGAGATGAAAAAGAAGGAGTAAAACATGAAACTGTTATAAAAAAGTAATTTTCAGATGCTTTCAAGTGCTAAATGAAGAAAGAAGCCACCGAAAATTACCTTTCAATACTACGAATATAATAAGGCCGAGCGCGTCCGGTGCCCAGAAAGTACCGGAAATACGAAAAATAAGAAGAGTGACACATTGGCCTCTTACAAGACCACGGCCGTGAGTTTCCGCCAATCTGTAGTCATGCTTTGGTCTGTGCAGATGGAAGTCGTTGTTTCCACTGATTTTAGTTACATAATAAAATATTTCAACTGATGAAGCCAGTAAATACAGCTAGCGAAACGTCGCAAAGTAGAACACGCAGTTTTAGTTATTCAAATTCTCGTAACTAATGATGGCCCCTCAAGAACGTCTCAACTAAGATGTATGATTGATCATGTCATGTTTAAACCAGACTTGATTCATACCACAATTGGGAAAAAAAAATGCAAAATGAAATAAAACGTCGAGGTGAAACTTGGGACGAAAGGGGTATAACAGCTCCCCGCGGTAATACCCTCGAGTACGTCAACACAAACCAGCTCGCCTCGTGTTGTTCCTCAAGCATTTCCCCTCCGACTCGTACTACCGAAATATGAAAAATTAGCATCAAAAAAGCCGAAAATTACTCCCCGAGCACTCGAGAGTTCGCGTGACTATTTAAAGAAGAGAAAAAAAAGCGGCGCAGCCAGCGAAAATTCCCAGCCGAGCGCGAGGAAAGGGAGAAAAAAAACGAAAAAGGTCAGCTCTGGCCTGAGATCGACAACAAAGTGGAAAAGCGGTGGCGCAGAGAGGTACGATCGAGTGGCGGAGTCGGGGAGGGCAAAAACTCGCGCACGCCAGAGTGAGGAGCCGGGATTCAGAGGTAATACAAAGCGGAGGGCGAAGAGGGTCTTGAATTACAGGGGATATGGTAAATAACGTTTCTCACAGAGGCGAAGGAGTTGGGTGACGCTCGAGGTAAAAGCACATCAAGAGGACGCCCTACCCCCGCGCGAGCGAGCGAGCAACGAGGCACATTGAATTACAACGAAAATGAGCGAGATGAAGAGGCCCCGCCGAAAAGTATAACGTCGCGGAAAAACAACGAGCCGCGTCCGCCTTGTTTGCCACTTTGATTTCCTCCGGTTTCTCCTCGTCTCGCGCCTGCGATTCGTCCGCGCTGGAAATAATAGAACGCGTCTACTGTAACATGTAATTTGCTGGAAATGAGTGGTTTCAGCATTTTTTCTTTGTTAGAACGTATGATTCCAATGAGTCTTAGTAAAATCAACTAAACCATATGACTTTCAGTAAAATTTACTACCCCCAATATGCCATTTAGGGGTTTTCCAAGAATTTGCCTATAAGGATATTGGAATTTCATAATTTTGTGTAATGGCGAATAACCAAAATAACTCAAACTAGTCATATATTAGGTACACGGGTGTACTAATACGATGTCGATTCACTGATATTTCCCACATTCCGCTCAATGTACTGAAATATTTAGATCTGAAATTGCGATCGGTTTGAAGGGCACAGAATTATTTACATCAGGCCACTCCCTATTAATCCAATCATATGTCAATTCCTGGTGGGATTATTTATTTGTATTGCTATATGTATTATATATAATCATCTATAAATTGGAGATTTTTGTGTCATCCTAAAGTTATACGGAACAATTAGTTCGAACGGACACTTATAATTCACAATTATTCCAAGTGAAAGAAAGTGACAGAGAATACTGTTTCAACTGCAAAATCTCGAATATCGCGAGCAATATTTTCTGTACATTTTTAGAGGAAGAGAGCAATGAGTCATCACGATATTTTAATGTTTATATATGTTAACATTGTATGAAGTATTATGCAGTTTTTTGTATAACAAAGACAAAATAGATGATGTACAAGTATATTACATCATTGAAAATTATTAGTTTCCCTACGCTGTTATTTGCAAAATTGATTTATCAGAAAAGCGCTTGTTATTTGTTTTTCGAGCAGTCAATTGTGTAAAGCTCTGCGACGTTGCTTTTATAAAACCAAAGAGCATCCGTCACTAACAAGTATTGTAACACAAACAACATACAGTACTATTTTTTTATCAAAATGTCGATATTTTTCTATTTCCATTCGTTACAGTAAATATTAGGAACCAAATGAAACGAGATTTATGTTTGATCCACGGTAGGATTGGCGATATATTTCTCCCAGTAATTGTAGTCTTCTGCGTGAGTCGATTGTCAAATCTTCCCCAAAGAAAAAATAAAAATTTCGCGCAAATTCTAATGTTCACTGCATGGCGGCGCAGCGACTGATTCCAGACGTTTCCAATTCGAAGCCCGGCGATAAAGGAGGGTGACAGAGGGGGTAGACCCGAGTGGTGTGTTCTCGTCGCGCGTCGAACATCAGAGAGAAAAGCGAGCTGGATATTTTGATATTTCAAATTGAATATCGACAAGTTGCTAAAGCTCGTCGACGCGGGGGAGAATGAAAACCCGCAGAATTTCTCTGGGCTGTACAAACACAATTTTGAAAATGGAACGAGTGGGCCAATGCGACGTAGACGCGAATTCCACGTGTGCCCCTCGTCATTAGGAACGAGGATAAAATGAGAAAAACCCGCGAGAGCTCGCCATTGTTTGCTAACGCGCTTGAAATTGAGCCCCGCGCATACGCGGGGAGAGATGCATTTAAAACGCGCCGTCTGAGGAGATCAAGTCGGGCTGGAGTCAGCCACGCGCCGCTGCCTCTTATTGCTGCGGCGACGGCACGCGATATATATACGTACGCGTAAAAGATGTCCCTCGATGGAACACGGCGTGCACTCACGATATTATATTTCCTCTTATTTTCTTCTTTTTTTCTGCCCCCCACGCTACTTTTTTTTCTCTCGCCGTGACGAGAAGTTTCGCGACGCAGAGAGGAAACGCTCGGCTAAGTTTTATTTGATTAGAGGCGGAGAGCTGCGACGGCGACGGGGGAATGAAATTCGCCGCGTATATTTGTTTTACTCGGCGGAGTGCAGCGTGTGTATCAGAGCGTATTTCTTCGAAGGGATAATTTTTATTGTTTCCCTCTTTTCATCATCGGAATGGGAAAGTTTCGGCGAGTTACTTTTATCTTTTGTACACGCGAGCGCCAGGCGAACGCTTGTCAAATTTTCATTGTCCCCCGGATCGGCAACGCAAATTGAATTTGCCCGTGAACCAAGGAACGCACCAGCCGCGGCGTTGCGGGAAATGAAATTTTTCTCTGCTCCGGGGCCGAAACCCGCACGGCGAGTGGGCCGGGGATGAATGCCGAACGATCGGGGAATTCGCGGGTTCGATTGAATCAATACGACTGCAGCGGCCGCTGGTTTAGAATCAATCATCCGCCCAACCGCCCGGGTTTGTTGATTTTTCGTCAAATTGAATGATATATAAGCAGTTGTATTATTGAGCCGGATCGCGGACGATCCCGATTTTTCGCCGGAAAATCAAACATGTGGAGTTGGAAGAAGTTTACTTAGAATCGGTAAGAGAGAAGCGATCTCGTTGATTTCGAGTCGTGTCTCGGAAATATTTCGCAGATCGATTCAACAACGCGACGCACGAACTAAATCACCATGATTTATGACTCGCTATTCCATTACGGGTATCTTGATCGGGCGGGGTAAGTGCTCGAGTAACTACTTCGCGCAACCACTCGAAGTAGCTACCGTAAGTAAAAATAGCACCCGTTTGTGTCTCGCCGCTGAGTCGAATCAGGTCACAATGTTGTTGGAAAAGCGAAGGAATCTGAAATATAAAAAATCAAGTACTGTGAACATTTTCTCACGTATATATGGGCCTGAAAAATTTGAAAGTACTGGGGAGAACATTATGATTAAATTCGCCGGAAAAATATGTGAGAAAAATATTGCCAAGTGGCATGAAACAGTTGAATATATCCATATAAAAGTCTATACCGGAGCACTCTCGAAGGTCCAATGATATTCAGCGTTTATAGAGCAATCAAAGTAACGAATCGTCGAGCGCCGTCCGTGCGCAAATATTCTCAGAAATTAAAAACAGCGAAGGGGAGCCGAAGCAGCTAGTGGAGAGCCATTCACAATTCCGCTTGTTTACATAGCATTCGGTTAAATTGGAAAAATTTCTCAAAGGCTCGCTGCTTTTTTTTTTCTTTGCCCCGCTAAATATTCCAATCCTATTAAGCGCATCGGCCCACCTCTCCGCCGGGGAAGACGCGCGTGCGTGCATCAAAAAGTAAGGGACACGAGAGAGCGGAGAAAAAGCTCCTCTAATAAATCATCCAGCCCGAGCCAGCAAGGCAAACTGCGCCCCGTCTCTCTCTCTCTCTCTCTCTCTCTCTCTCTCTCTCTCTCTCTCTCTCCCACCTGGTATACACACTATTCGCCCACGCTCGTTCCATATTCCGCCAACGGACAGAACTAGTATAGCGGCTGTCTCTCCGTTTCCCTCTTCGTTTTCACTCGACGAATCCAAGTGGCCCGCGTTGTTTCGCCCAAAGAGCGACCGCTGTCGATTGCAAAGTTGCTCAGGATGGAAAAAACAGATTGGCTGTCGGCGCTGAGGGACAGTAATGGAGACCGATCATTAGAGCTCGAGAAGCTGAAGAAGTAGACTTTTCACACCGAAGGCAAAAGCAAGATGGATTTGCTCGTGGCTTTCTCGTGTGTTTCTATAGCTTTTTCCGAGTTTCTATAGCAAATTCATTAATTCATCATGCCGCCCGCGCCTGCGTATACATAATACGGCCTTTGGGAAGGTCCCCTCGCACTCGAAACTTCGACGCGCTCAATTCCACGGTGAATAAAACGAACGAGGGCGCTTGGGAATGATGTGAACAGTTGCGACGAAGAGTCTCTGGAACGACAGCTTGAAACTTAACCGGGGGGGCTGGGTCATGTATACGAAAGGGGTATTTTAAGATGTGGAAAATTAACAAGACCGTTATCAACGGACATTAACTTTCGACGCATCGACGAGTTATAGAGTGAATTGAGACAACAACTGTTTATCCTATCGTTTTGGCGCTTCGTTATTCAAACTCGTTGAAGTCGCTCGACGCGTTTGCAATTTCGAATTGGAAACCGGTACTCGAACAACGGCCTGCTTATCGGACGTCAGTATGTGACGCCAGCAGGCGGTGCAAAAAATCCGGCCGCGCGTTAACAGATGATCAAACAGGGGAGTTTTTCGTGCGGAGTACTGCAGCCGGGCTGAACGCTCACAAAAGAGAGGAGAATTTATTTAACCCGTCGGGAAACAAGAGAGAGAGAGAGAGAGAGAGAGAGAGAGAGAGAGAGAGGATAAATTATTTGATGGATGTGGAGAGAAGAGGGTCGAACACGCGTTCGATGCCAGTCTGCTCTCTGTTTGCATATCCAAAACTCTCTCTCTCTCTCTCTCTCTCTCTCTCTCTCTCTCTCTCTCTCTCTCTCTCTCTCTCTCTCTCTACGGGCTACGTGACGTCTGGCTCGCTGCGCAGTGCAACGATGCGTTATTAATCAATGAAAATAAATAATCAAGGATAAAACACGAACGGGCGAGGATGGCATAACAACTATTTGAGCCGGGCACACTCGAATCGGTGCAGAGAGAGGGAGACATGGCTTAATTGATTATTCCGAGTGTGCGTACGTTTAGTTTTGTAATTCGAAGCGCGTCTCGATCGCGCGCGGGAATATTAATCAATTTATTCTATTATTCCTTCTATATTCCCGTCGCTTCAATCATCCGATGGATATCGCCCAGGTTACGTTCTGCACCGCATGAGTCAGGCGAGAAAAAAACAATGATAATCCCTTTGCGAGCACACACTCGAGCACACGGAGTTGATGAAACTTTGCGGGGTGATTTCCGCGGGCAGTCGGGTAAATTGTATGCGCAGCAGTGCGGACCGTAACGTTTCGATTTCCGAGATTCGCGGCTGCGTATGTTGTGCGACAAAAGAAAAACTGTCTCGGGCGGTTTTATTATGATTGGTCACCCGGAGGTGAAACCGTACCCTTGCGAGCTGGGTATTTCACGATTCTTCGGTAAATGTATTCCCGTGTGACTATTCTGTACAGTCTAGGTTGAAGACATCAGCTCGAAATGGTTCATCGACCATCGTCGATCATTCACTATACAATACAACCTTGAAATAATTTGTTCATATACTCTTAGGATAAGGTAAAAACTAATAGATTATCTTCGAGTCGATCAGATTTTATGTATCTCATTATTTAGTTATCGCGAGTTATCGCGTATATAAGTACGTTCTTATGGTTCGAAGTTTTTCGGTCCGTGGATTAGGAAATTGAAGATATTGGGAAGTCGGATTCGAAAGTTCGATTTCGATAAATCTTTCTCCTTCCTGAAGCTGAATTGATTAATATTCATCAGGAGATAATCCTCGGATATATCGCTCGACAATCGCTCAACAATAGCTCGTCAATATTCCAAGCGCATGTGGGTGTCTCGGTCGCATCGCCCCTTCGCAGATATAACGAGTGTAGTTCGGAGTAGCCGCGACGTATAAAAATTCTCACCAGCGGCTATACCCTGCGTAAAAAGCTCGACGCTCGTCGGCTTCGAGAAAACTTGGAGCACGTATACATATATACACAAGCGTACGTTCGAAGTCGCGCTCGTTAAGCCGGGGCAGAAGTTATTTTTGGTCCATCATCCCATTAACGCGGCGGCGCGCGACCGGCACTTTTCGCTCGCTGCAAAAAGTTTCGACGCTCAGCAGGTGCGTGTGTGTGTTTGTGTGTGAGTGCGGGGGCTCGGCTACGCTTATTAAAGATGTAGAAAGTTGCCGGGGCCGTGAAACATTTATCGCTGCCGTGGGTGGAGTGAGCAGCTCCCGGCGGTACGAGGGGGAGAAAAATTCGGATCGTTCGATCCTGTACGTGTCGGCTGTAATTTTCCTGTCTACCTTCGGGGTCGGATCGGCCAACGCCGAAATATATATATTTCACCGGGGAAACTCCGGCGCGCTAGACAAGTTCGCCGGCCAACGAAAATTGTAACGTTGCGTAAAAACATTCGATGTGTATCCCGCGGAAGAAGCAACCCGGTGGAATTATAGATTTGAGAGGATTGTGGCTCGAGTCTGGTATCAAAAGAGAGGGGCAGGGACTGCAGTCTTGGGCGATCGCGAGGTTCCATTGATACGGTAGAACCGATATACAATAATTAATTCTCACAGGAAACGTGTAAAACCAATACGTGATGGACAAACCTGGACATTTGAACTCAAATTTTCCAGTGCGGCTAGTCAATTGAGATAAATAAAACTTCAATCGTCATAATTTCGCCCAAGTTATGCAAATTCGGCTGTGTGTTAACTCCTTAGTTCATAACGCGCAGTAGAGGTACAATTCCAAGAGTGAAAACATTTTTCCAGACATAAAATATAAAATGAATGGAATTGAATCAATAAATTACTCCGTTGAATTCGTACCCAAACACACTGCCCAAAGATAGAAGGAAAATGTTAAAATATTTCCGTTGAAAAATAAAATTTTGAAAGAAGTTTAGTACAAATAATTAAAGTATATCGGTCTGTAACTAAAACTGCAGATACTCAAGCAAAAATCACTATATTTTCGGGTAATTTCGACTTGACACGACACGTAAGATTTATCTCATTTGCAAATCTGTGTGAAGGTCCTTACTCTCCTTTTTTTTTTATTTGTTTATTTAAAGACGCTTTGAAGTGTACTGGTACTATTCAGCGTCTACAGAAAATTTGTACGAGATTAACTTATATTTTATTCTCGTTATTGCTCATATTTATTGACAAAGTAATTTTAGAACAGGTTGAAGAACTTTCGTATCCATCTAATGATCGTAAAATGTGTGTCACACATTTATTTTGATCGAAAAGATTACATGTGATACGAGATGGGTTCAGGACCTCATTTCGAATTTGCAGGGCTGGATTGATACTCCGAGTGGAGTGGGTGTGGCCCGGCGAACTTGGGAATAAAGGAAATGTGAAAACTACGTGAGTTCAAATCGTTTCAATGACAGAATGATGATGTCGCGAGTAAAACCGTGTATAGAAGTGGAAAGTTTTTGAAATTCTGCGCAAAAGGCCGGACTCCCTTGGTCGTGAACTCCTCGAAAGTTTTCGAGCAATCCATCAAAGGCATGAAGTACTTTGGAAATTGTAGCAGAATCGCACGAGTCATTTCGATCCGGCACTTTATCTAATGTGAATCGATCCGCTTAAACTACGCTGACTCGGAAACACAGCGTATCCAGGAACTTCCTTTCAGTTTTTGACTGGGGAAACAGATAAAAACTTATAATAGCTCGTATCCAAAATGATATTTTTCTTCAGTTGAATCTTATCATCGACTTGACGAACCAGTCGCTATAATTTTGTGTGCAAGCTGTTGTAGATCTGAAAAAAATAAGTACGCATTCTTATTCGGGAAGTGTTGTATGTTCAAAGTCTCGTATAATAAAATGAAAAATATTCTTCTTTCATGACAATTTCAACACGACACAGAGAAATAGAAATCAGCAGACCGGTTTATGGTTTCAAATATTCACAGAATAAGTTTGGGCGTATGGTGGGAAAGTGATACCTGGGTTACTGAATCGAACGAGCGTATAAAAGTCACTTTTACTCATGTTACGAGGTCGAATTTGATAAATTTAATTGAATGACTGAGAGCACGCGAGTACTGCGAACGAGAATTGTCGGTAAAATTGGAACGTACATCGAATCCGATGCAAAGAAGCAAAGGTTGTGAAGTTGGAGTGGTTCAAAAACGATCCAGTTCAGTCGCGTCCTGTAGCAAAGCAGTATTGAAAAATTAGCGGGCTCGACTTATTGGTTTATGATCAGTTTCTTAGAGTGAAATATTCGAACGAGCCCGTGTATATTATCTGCGTCAATCCAATACCGCTTGGAACAAATTGAAATTCGATAAAGTTGTACTATGAGAGTAATTAAATAGTTTGTTGCTCACGAGACGAGTTTTTCCAGTGCGTATATAACCCTCGCAGCTTCTATAAATATTTTCGGAGTGGAATTAAAAGTTTCGCACCACTAAACAGAACGAATAAACTCGCATCCGGATGGCGCATCAGTTTTCCCATCAAGAGTAGCACGATATCGGAATAATAAAGTGGCAAAGTCATCACCCGGGGCTTTACTACCCCTCCCCCGCAGGAGCTCATACCTTGCAAATGAAGCTTGAAAAGTCAAAGAAATTCCCCTCTCAATCTGGGGTAGAGGTATATAACGCAACGGGAAAGACTATGAGAGTATTCGAAAGGTGCGCGCACGGAAGGAAACTCGGTTTTTCTCCGGGCTCGCGTACAAATACCGGCCGCGGCGAGTCGGGCTCTTGGAGAATTTAAGAGTCTCGCGAATACGGCATTGATTATAAATGGTTATACGCGAGCTCCGCCAAGCAGCTTGAATAAAGAAGATAGCCTCGTGAAATCTTGATGCGTGAACTTTGCTCTCGTGAGCTCGGCATCTCTCTTCTCTCCCTATTTTCTGTTTGCGCTCTTTTTCTCCCCCTGCGTGCTCCACTCGGACTTTCCGATGCTATTGATAGTTTTTGCATTTTCCCAGCATTGCGGGATAGCGAGAGTCGATTTTCCACAGGGGAAGGATATACCATATACCGTTGGGTTTGTAGATTTCTATACAGTAAAAATGATTACTTAAAAGTGTTGCAGTACTGAAAATTTATTGTATTTAAAACGAATTTTACATAATACGAAATTTGATTTAAGTACTTTTTTTATACTGAAATTCATTCCGTCCCATTTTAAGAAAGATTTTTTACTCAAATCAAGGAATCGTTTTTGCTGTGTAGACCACTGCATTGTTCGACGTAGTGTGACCCAGTGTTTTTGTTGGGTTGTGTTTTCCATATCTTGATTTCTATATATGGCTGCACTGATCATAGCAGTGGAAATTCCGAAGAATTACCAACTCAATGCATAAGTCGGCTTCCTGTGATGTAAAACATTTTTGGAATCCGTTGTGTAAGAGTGAGCGATTTTCCAGGCGTTTAAACGAGGTTCTCGCTCAAATTGCATTTCGGAAACCACACTCTTCCACCATAAAACGTCCGTGAAAATTCTTGAAGGAAGTTGCTCGCGCTTGGAAAATAAAGTGTATTATTGAAAACAACATACGTTTTCTGGAACATCAATCGATCTGGAACAGTTAGCGGTTGGTTACGGGGGCTTAATGGTTCAAATATTGAAAAATGCATGGATTTTCCCGGCAAAACGAGCGCAATCCAAATGTCCCGTATCACTCGTTCAATTTCGCCCCCACATCTGCGCGACGGTTACATGGTTACGCCGCACCCGTTAACTTTTTAATCACGATGGCTCCGTTAAATTGGGAAAAAAACCTCGCAACTTTACGGCGTTTTCACAATCGCTTTACGTATAGATGCGACACTACACAACGGTGCGGGTTATAGGTTTGAGATGGGCGACACTTTCCCCGGTACCCTTTACACCCCCTCGTGCTCCTCGCGGCCCTCAAGTTTACGGTCTGTCTTGCTCCCGTTGTAAAAACCCGGGAAATTCCAGTGAAGCTGGAGTGTTGCGCGTGGCCGTAGAGAGAGAATGAGTTTTTAAATAGAATTCGTAATTGCTGATGCGAGTGAAATTAGAGTTTTCGTGACTGGTATATTCAGTGCTCATGGGCGGATAAAAATGCGAATTAGAACGGCCACTACGAGAATGAGTATAAAATACTTGTGTAGAAATCGTATTGAATACTTTAAACCCTATTAATGACGATTGTTCTTCGAAATAATTAGTTCTCACGGAGAATCTCATAAAATGTTTACTTCGAAAACCATTGGTTGAGTCAAATGATTCAGATTTATGAATGTGAAACTATAATCTCTGGGATATTTCAATTCAACGAATTTGTCTGATGAGTTTGATAATCTCTCAAAGTATGCAAAGGAAAGACTGAGAAAACTCTCTTTTTTTGCAATTTCTGATAATAGAGTGACAAACCATAGACACATCCATCAACTAATTCTGGGGATCGAAAGCTTAATTTCCGAACTGACAGAAATTACACATCATTTTTTCGATCGATTTCTACTATAACAATAAACAGGCAAAGATTGCAATTCCCAGCAGGAGCCAACATCTCGGAAATAATGAAGATGAAACGATCGCAAAATACCTGGATGAATATTCGTAATCCGATGGGAGAGACCCGTTGGGGCCGCTGGTAAAAAGTTTTCCCGATGCATTAATCCGGTGAATCGAAGTGGCTCGAGCGCGACTGCCGAGTGATAAATTTTTGCTCGGCGATTCTGGCGCCCCCTAAACGCGACTGAATATTTAACGGATTCGCGCCGGCATCCGCGGCTCTGCAGATATACGCGTGTCGAATCGAACTCGCGCCGCGCCTCCAAACTTTTTTAATACCGAATTTTTCTGACGCTCCCTTGTAGCCCGGCGATTCCAAGCCGCGCAGTTTTGTAAGGCGTTTTTCGTACGGCCAAGTTGTTTCGCCGCAATTTCGCCGCATCCCACGTATTATATTGCCTGATGTATCGGGCGATTTTTCGCGCGGCCCTTGCTTGTAACAAGATGTAATTGAAAGTTACGAATGACGGATCGGGATATCCCCGCACGCACGGCAAATGCCTTTTCCATGTAAGCGCGGCTTGGCGCTCGAGTTGGCGCCTGTTGCGTGCCGAAGTTTCCCCGGTTAGTTATGTGCAGGTCGTTAGTTTGGAATGGAACTTGGCGTTGATCGGAATTGGATGTAATTTATTTTGTGACGGGAGTGATGAATAACAATCCGGATATTCTGCAGGGGAACTGCGTTTGATTTACTATTCATTGAATTTAGCTGTTGGGTAAGTATACCCATGCAGGCTCCAAGTACCGGATCGATCACTCGACCATCTACGCTGAAAAGAAATATACGAGGTACGATTCCGACGAGTCGTACTAGACAAATATGGCACTCGGTACAATATTAGCTTTTTCAATTTTAGATATTAGTTTCATTCAGAAATATAGTATTTTTTCATCTATTCAGTATACTAGCTACATCAAACGCGCTGCGCGCGATCTACATGTATGCGTTTCAAAACCATATTTCAATTATTTTTTCCACGAATCTTGACCATAATCGTTCTGACGTACATCTCAATTCATTTCATGATGCGAATTTCTAAAAGCTAAATGAATAACCGAACCCTAAATTCTAATGGTTCATGTAAAAACTGTATAAGAGTATTAGAAAGAACTATCATGCACTGACATCTTCTTCTATTTAAATAATGCTGAGCTATCGACACTTGAGTTCGCAAGACGATTTCAGATTTTTAATACTAAACTATTCATCAAACCACATAACACATAAAATTTACAAATCAGACATCTTAACCTAACAGAGTTATCCAATCCGACAACTGTTCAAAACTAAAAGGTAGCCTAAAATATCCACGTACCATCAATCAAATTCACATACCTACAATTATAATTTTGAAAATAAATTGTCAATACTTATGACAGCATCATCAAAGAAACTGACTATGCTAACCTATAATATCATGTCATCGGCTACTCTATATCTATATACACCCCACTACAAATCACGTGGTTAGATCTACACCAATCAAATCACGAGTTAATGCCTTCACTCCAAAGGCCATCACTTTTTTATATAAGGATAGTATAATTTCCGAACCACTTTTTGTTTAGTGTACGAGTAGATGATCACGACATATCTCACGCAATCATCCAATTGGAAATTGTATATTTTCCTCAGATATATTTGCGGATGAGTTGAACGAATTCAATCTGATTTGTATTTCGATTGAAAAGACTCCACAACACCGAAAAACGACGATTCTGGAACGAAGCAAAACCACAGGAGGCGCGCATGGATATTATTGCGTCGGTCCAATTTGTACTTTGTGCGAGCCATGAAAACATTTTCGAAGTTTAACGCTTGATTAACCTTCGGTAGTTCACTTTGTGAAAAGTCATTACACTGCGTTATTAATATAAAATTAAGCCGCCCTGTGCTCGTAAAAGGCTTTGAGTATATTCGCATCGACGCTCCCCAGCGAATCTTTTCAATGCAACTTCATCCCACGCGCGCGTATGTGTGTTTGTGCACAAAACATATTCCAGAGTACGAACTTTATTTATCCACAATCAAATTCCGAATAAATTGAATTGTCCGTCCATGCATGCGTCGGTTGCATGTGCACAATTGCTCGGCGTAAAAAGTGCTGCACGTGTATCCGTGCTTTTGATGAATTACTCAGATGATCAATTTCAATTAAGAAAAGTTGACGGCGCTGCGAACGGTCACTTTATCGTGAGTAACTGCCGGAGTTAATTTTCTATTTGGCACATTATTAATTGATATGTATAGTAGCTGATTGACGAGCGAATCTCTTCGTGGAGGAGAAACATGTCAATTTACGAAACGTTGTTCGTATATAACCAGTTCCCAGATGACAGTACTAATATAATTTTTTTTTCTTTCTGAGGCATCTTCGAGGTGTGTGTCTGACAACACTGCACTAATACACCCGACAATACAATGTTTTATAACTGTTTCAAAGTAAAATAATTCCAAGGAGAAAATGAAATAAATTTTATTGACGAAAATTCCAATTTTGACGCTGTTAATTAAGCCGTCAGCGTTTTTTCAATCAATTTATTTATTCAACAAAATTTTAGAACCAATGGCCCAAACATTCTATTATCCGCTGGAGCTATGAGGGACTACAATCTCTCCTTCACTCCGTACTTTCCCCCGTTCATTCTTTGAATATAATTAATTAGAGGAGTAAAAATATATGCAATCCATAGTGATCACCTTGAAACAGCCTATACTTTTCAAGTAGAAACGAAAAATAATAACGAATCACCAGGTGGATCAATATTTGCTAGCCAATCCGGAACAACGACGGTATTCGACTTTGTGGTTTATCGCTGCGCTAAACCGCCGGAGAAGACGAGGAAGCAGTGATCCATCTAGACGTGAGATACACGGAGCGATTTGTCTATTCCGTTTCATCGCTAGGCTCAAAGGGAGCCGGCTCGGAAGCGCAACACCTGCCGAGCATCAAAAGCCGGCCCTGCCGACACGTGCGCGAGCGGCTAAATTAATAATCGCGCTTCCGGCCGATGAAGAAGCGTCTGCTGCTCGCACCTGCGCGTTAATTGCATTTTTCCGCGCGCGAGCCCGCATTGGCGTTTGAATTTTTTACGCCCGCCGGTGCGGAAGCCGGCTGAGTTGTATACACGCGGCCATCAAGCTACGGCCGAGTGAGCGTTGTACAAACGCCAGCGCGAGACTTTGATGACTGAAACTATGCCTATTTTATACTTTCCCTGCGCGAATTATCTCGAGAATTATCCAATCTTGCGTGTTTCGCGCTTTCTAAGCTGTATTTTATAGCCAAGTAGAAATTTTATCCTCCGCAGATGATTAATCCCCTGCCAATTGCATTATACTTCATCACAGAGGCTTTGCGTGAGAAAAGAATATGAACTTCGACTCAATATTCATTTCCTTAGCAACGGTTGCTATGTGAAGATTCTGTGTCGTGCGTCCTCAAAAGTGCTGGAAATATTTATTCCCCCAGGGGTGGTTGCTAGGAATTAAGTAAACAACAATTGCTATGGAGAAATGAAGTTTTTGTGTCTTTTGCCATCAACAAATGGACCTCGAACTCATTCTCCTCTTTCCGTAGCAAATATTGCTAAAGATATTATATATCCTATGTTTCAAAATGATGTTCCAATTATTCACACGATAATCAGTCCCTTTTACTTATTAATTCATTCCAATATTCGCATTTTCACAATCTACATTTAGATTTTATTCAGAATCTGGCAGAAGGAATGAGTCGTTACAACCTCCAAAACTTTTTTGTCCTTGCTAAGACAACAGAGTACAGTACGTACCGAAACCCCAAAACATATCGTTCTTGTGTTTTTCGCGTGCCTGCATTCACTAATATCTGTGTCTTATTGTCGGTCTACACATCAAATCACGAGTTAACTGGCTTCACTTTAGACCCCATCATTTTTTATTTAAGGATTAAGGATTTAAGGATTCGGACCCGAACGAGCAATTACGAGGAATTAAATGAATCTTCAAGAAGCAAAAAGACTTGGACTTCGATATTTGTTTGATTTCGTGTCACGTATATGAAAGATACCGTGGTTTATTCCGCAAGCCACTGTATATCTCGATCACATAATTAACAGTGGTTGCTCCGATTCATCCAAGCATCAAGCCGAGCATAATATGCAGTGGACTGTGGAAAATCTCCCAGCTCTTCCAGATTGACCGGAAGATAAATCCCATTTGGCCGCTTTTTCCCTTCGAGCCGCGAAAACGGCGGATTCAAAAGTGAACCTCGAGTTTGGAGAGCCAACTCGAGCGTGAATGTGCGCCTAGATTACTCGTGAATTTTCATCGGCAAGTGACCGTTGAATGAAAAACGACTGTGCCAACACTCGGGTGGATTTTACTTTATACCCCGCGGGCGATGAGTTTGCCGCAGTTACTCGACAGCCCGAAGTTTTTCTCACCCGACTACTCCAGACTATAGTCCGTTGTTAATGAAGAAAAAAATAATCGTACCTAGAGCTAGTGTTGAGCTTCATTTTTATCGCATACATTTGAATTGACGGTGCGAAAATAATCGGGCTATTTTTTTTTATTTTTTTTTATTTTTCAATTCAATCGAATTTTAGGCCAATACCACGTTCACATCTTTTGGAAAGTTGAATTTGAAAAAATGAAAAATTTCCACCCAATTTTTATTGTCAATTTACGCGTGATGAATGTATTCCCATTATTAATTATTAATCTGAAACGGCTATACGAAAACGAAAATCAGGAGCACAAAGTATGTGATTTTCATATTATTTGATTACCTCGATAATTTTCACATTGAGAATATTTCAAGAAACTAATAATTGAATCAACTGCCACGGAGTTTTCGCTTTGTTCTATATTATAAAGCCCACACAAAGTGTATCGCTAGTAAAAAAAGAATATGAAAAAAAATTATATGAAACTCATATAATTTTCATCTACAATGATGATATGGATCACAATATACAGTCCGTATAAGTATTCCGATGAAAGCAGATATTTGGGACACCTCAACAACTTTTATAATTCTGAGTCTGAAAGTACAGTTGGAACAAATAATGATATTGCCGTGAGTAAATACGTGTATCACAACATACACATCACGAAAGAACGTTACATTGTTTCTCTTACACGGGTCACCTGGCCACCGGGGAATCGACAGTAATTGTCCTCGTTACGTTGAAGACGCCACACAGAGAGCGGCTCATCAACGAGCATTTCCTACTCGACAGATCCAAGACAGGCCGAGCTTGTCTTTGAGCGGGGAGCGTCGCGGGCCTCCCGCGAGGGGATATACGTGCCGGGCGAAGTCGGACGTGAGCCACGGCCCGGCCGATATATTCACACCGAGAACGTGTCGACTGCCGGGATAAAGAGACCGTGACTACTTTGCGCACTTATCTCGTTCTGGCGCGCTTGTCCCCGATTCGCTCACGTGTTACTGTGTAACCGTGCCGGCAGCGAATGCCGACTTATTTATTCTGACTCTGCGGCACGAGAGGGGCTTTTATCGTCTCCCCCCCCCCCTGTTCGCGTTCTATTCCATTCGATGGGGTCGTGTCTCTCCGTGCCAGGAGCCCTCATTGAATGATTTTCCACTTTTCACTGAGATGGTAATGGGAAAAATACGCAATGCGATTTCGTTTCGATTTTTGTTTAGTTTCGAGCTTCATCCGGAGAGTTTATTAGCTTCTAACTCTCCGGATAAAACCCGGGTGATGTGAGTCCTGGAGCTGGGTACCAATCCCGTAGGTGGTATACCCGGTGGATTTGATAGTGAATTCAAAACTCATTGTTTGGACTTCTACGAGAGTGGTGTACGAGTCGTTCGAAACGCGATTGTTCAAATAAACAATAAGATAAAATCTCTTTGGTTTGGGATGATTTTTCTTCCTTAAATTCAGCTCGAGTATTTAGAGAAGAATGTTTTGGGTGATGCTTGTATCAAAAGTTTTAAATTATTCCAATTTGAGAAACAGCACTTTTCAGCGAGCTATTATAATAGAAAATTTGGGGCTCGCCTCGCCATGTTTCATCGTGATTGGCGATCCAAACATGTGCTCCATTCGATCGATATATACATGTCTTTTAGCGAAAAGCTGTAGCAGATGGTAAGAAGAGATCACAATATCTAGTGTAGTAAATTGAAATTACCAAAGAGGAGTCTTGAATAGTAAGTAGTACAGCCAAGAAACGGTCAGACAGAAACATTTGCCGAAATATTGCTGTGGAAATGATGAATCCATTATCGACTACTATTATCCAGGTGAAATTAACTATCGCAGCCAATGACCCGAGTATCTCCTTTGATCTATCCTTCTACACAGTAGCTCGACCTACCTCTGTGAGTCCATCCCATTTGATTTCAGAAGCCTCACCTCATTTGGCGCCTTCAAACGTCAAATTTGTTGACGTGTCTGTTGAGCCTTGAGACAGTATAAATGCCGCAAAATCTCGCATCTCTACATTGTAATTCATCTTTATGATTCATTCATATCATTTCATTTCCCATGTTCCAACTCTCGATTGTATCAGTCGCAAGATTTACTGCAATGTTGCATTTTGTCAATTGTACCCGTATAACGAACAATAGTTATAAAACGAGTATTTAGTGAAGCATGTATTTAATTATTGTATTTCGTCAAAATACTTTGATCAAATGAAACGCTGAATCGTGAAACATAATATACACAAAGGAAAGTCAGGCCAATCCTTGCATACACATCTCATCGGAGCAGAGAGAAAAGCAGAAATAGCCGACCGATGATGGAGTTGAATTAGTCGAGATGGAAAATGGGTATACGCGCGAGCCGACGCGTCTATATGTACGAGACGCTGCTGGCGCTGCGCTTTTGATCGCTAATCCGCTCCTCTTCGCGCCCGTTTATTCTTCCCCTCTCTCTCCCGCGCCCATTGTTTTCGACGCGTCCTTATCTCGCCGTCCCCCTCGGCTGATTTAGGCTTTTTCAATCGAGATCGAGAGCCGCGACGGTCCGACTCGTTTCCGTTCACTCGCGATTCGTGCAAATCCAAGAGACGTGATGAGATTTCTCGATGCTCGACCGCGGAACAATGCTGCCAACTCGCGCGCCAACTGCCTTTTACGCTTTCGCGTGTATATACTTGCCCGCCGGCGGAGAAGAGTAAGAATCGCTGACGTAAAAGTTCAATCAAACTCTCGATAGATATAACGCACTCGTTGTCCGTGATGATGTAACGTCGCGCGCGCGAAAACGATCGGAGAAGGAAGTTCGGGAAAAACGTATGGGAACATCGTAGTTTTGATCGTTATTGGGATGATTGAATAGCAATGGGAAATTCACATTGCTTTTGATACTTGTAATTTTCCAATGGGATAATTTTAGAGTTTTGTAGAATCAATTGATCTGGCGGATTTCATACATTCAAGACAATCAATCGAGTCTTGTGAGAAAACAGAAAATTGAAGGGATACTCGTATCAGAAGTGTATACTGAAAATTGATAGCAATTATTCGGATAAAATCGAATCTTGGTTCGATAAGAAGATTTCATCTGCTGCAAAATAGATTCCTCCAAGATCAAGAAAAGAGCAAATCTTTTTGATATAGCGTCGAGCTGATATTTTTCTTTTTGGACTAAAATTCTTGACTGAAATTCTTGATTCTTAACTTTCAGCGAGCATTACACGTAGGAGGGTATTTTCTCATCGAAAAGATTGTTCTCCATACTTACACAATGCCGAGCTGGACTAGGAGCTGGACTAGAGATTTTATCAGGATATCCACTCACCTGAAACAAAAAAATGGAAAAAGGCGCAATTAGTCAAAGAAATACACGAATTCATTGTTGGAATACAGTCATTTCGTCGGGAAGACTCTCGAGAGAGAGCCTCCCGCTATTACAAATAAAACGTTTAATATAACTTCGAAAGGGCCAGCTACGAAAGTTTTTATACGAAAAGATTCGCACAAAACGATCCATTATGTCCTTTCTTTACTGCCGGCTAACGTCGCATTTTTCCATTGCTAATTATATTCAGAACTCGCTTCCATTTTTCTCGAAGCGTATTACCCTTAGGCAATTGAAAGGGGAGCCATTGTTTCGTGCGACTACAATTTTCCCTTTCTAGGTTAACCATCTGACAAATGAGTTGGCTCACTCTATTTCATTATCGTTTCAATTTCAGCGTAACTCTTTATACTCGAGTCAACAATGAGCCACGTTCTACGGTATATATGCGCCATCCGTCATGACTTTGAATCGCTCCCGGTACAGCACATCCTTTTTTTGAATAACAGTTATCAATATTCATTGGCACGAAATTCCCTCTTGAACTTATCATGAACATATTTGGTCATACACTGGGAAAATATACTAAAATCCATCAAATTTTATCAGTTAATATTTATTTTAACTTGTTTTAAATATTGTAAGTAATTTTAAGTTGTTACAAAATTAATTTCGTTCATTTTTCAAATAGATAACAAATTGAGTTAGTAGAAACGCAATCGATGTCGATAATCAAGTCGTTTGTATCGAGTTTCAAAATTTTTGTGAAGCATTTCATTTTAGAAGTCGATTGGAATATATTTCTATCATTCATTCAGTGTTGTCTTGATTCACGATCCTGTATATAGTTAACGGTTTACTTTGCTCGTTCAGTAAATATATCCACCACATATGCCGTGAATCACTGGATAAGTAGCGAGAATTGCCTGTATTTCCGGCGAAACGTTTTCTTCGGAATAAATTTGATGTTTTATTCAGAATATTAGTGATCAATGAAGATTACTAAAATTGGCATTCATTGAATGCAATTCCAGAAGCAACATTATTAGCCATTGGGCCGTTTATCACATCAAAACTTTGATACACAGTTAATTTGCTCTGTGGGTCACCAAATGCTCTTCTCGGTGTAAATACAGTATACCATTGAGTACTGAAGAATTTCGCGGGAGTATACTGGATCGCGAGAAGCCCCATTCTCCGTGGCGGGCGGACACAGAAGCTTGAAAAAGCAAAGCGAATCCGACATCTCTCTCCACACACACATGTAGTTGACGGGCCGGGGCTCATTCTTATTTTCCTTGCGGATCCCCAGCCACTCCCGTCATTCATAAAACAAGCCGCCATGTACATTAGCCCCTCGTCTGTTTGACTTGCTCTCGCTGGCCGGCGCGCGAGGGTACCATACCCGGGGGTGAATTATCGCGCGAGTTCGGCTAATCCCGCGGCGGGCAAAAAGCACAAGGGTTGATGCAGCGCGAGCGCGAGCGCATTCGGCCGCGAGAGCTTGATCAAACAAACCGAGGGGATTATACCGAGCGTCTCTTTTTCCGGCTCCGCCACGCCCGATCGGATCGGTTATGTCGCTCAGTTGGTTTTTGCTCGAACGGCTCCGATGAGATATGCGGCGTTTCGCCCGCAGTTGGATAATTCTCATCGAACTTCACGGGTCATTCCCGGGAGTTGGGAAACAACCAAAGTCGCACGACGCGGTTGTGTATAGTTTTTTGGGGGAACCGATGACTATGTACGAATATAGAATGAGTATCTGAAAATTGAAAATTTTCTCGAAATTCTCATCCGCTGGACTGAATTTTCAAAAATTTCGTATTAAAATCCTCTGTATCGACAATTTTAGATGAAATCGTTCAAAAGTAAGGGCGTGATCGGCTTCTCTCTCGAAAAATAAAAAAATTTCAATTGTGAAATTGCCACCAACTAATTATATAAGTAAATTCTTTTCATTTTCGGCTTAGAAATAAACATCGTGAATATCTAAGTTACATTGTAAAAATGTTTGAGCCATTTCAAAAATGGAATGGCCGAGTTGTGAACGAAAAACTAAACGAAAGTGGGGCGCCACTATAGTGGTTTCTGTCCCTAAAAGGGTTGGATTTGTGCACTCCAGCGTGGGTGTTGATTCGTACACGTTGTGTAATCCGGGACCCTTTATCCGCTCGAGTGCTTTTAATGAAAGCAAAGATAGTTTGGGGAGTAAAAATTCGATTGAATTAGTTCACGTCGGAATTTCTTGTTTGTTCCGCTATTGATCGAACGTTGCGTAAAATTTCCGATTCGAATGTATATAAATAAATGTTAGATTTGGACCCATACCAATTGGTATGGGTAATACATGTATTGATGGAATACATCCTGTGGCCGTATAATTTTGTTGAAATGGATCCACGTGAATTTAGAAGCGATTTATCTACGTTAGAGACGGTAGGATGCCTGAATGGATTCATCTCAATTCACTTTTGGATCGGACAAATGGAAAGATCAATCAATTGATTCAACAATGCAATATTGATCACACTATCACTCATCGTGGCCACCGAATCGTCAACGAGCATCAAACAAAACGATACAATATCAATATTAATGGGAAAACTTTGCTGATGATTGGATCATTGACAATATAGATTCTCAAAACCAGCTCTTTATTCATTTTCGTGAGTTTTGATTCATACACTCGTTCGTTTTCAGATCAATTTATTGGTACGATATTTGAGGGCCGATACTGCAATGAATTCCTTATGTAACTAAAATGAATTTTCACTCTTCTCACTGTTTCCACTCGGAGCAAATTTCAGATTTATTTCAAGCAATATCCAGTCACAACATTTTTTGGAAGTAAAAAGAAGCTGTGCATTAATCCTGCCTAGGATTCTATGTCCAGTGGACTTTAAAATTAGCCTTGTACTTAATTGATGCATCTATAATGAATGCCTAAACGTTCACTACGCACAGAAAACGCACGAATAACTAGATAATATTTTTCTCAGCGCATAATCTCTATTTTCCACCTGGAGTTGATCACGAGTGAAAGATTCGCGTTCTCTCCTCCAAAACGATCGCTCGATTTGAAATCGAATGAGCCACGTCGTATTGTCTGTATCCGGTGCAAATCTCAATGCTCGAGCACGACAGCCGCGCGAAAAACTGCTCAACGTCTCTCTCTCTCTCTCTTTCTCTCTCGGTTGCAATAAAGAAATCCTCGGGTTTTTTTTTCGACAATGCCAAATAGGATTAGAGTGTGCGTCGGGAGAGCCTCGGGGGTGACGGGGTGAGGGGGGGGTGGTACACGTCGGGTAGTAATTTTCATCAGCGAGGCAGCGGCGGCCGAGTATATGAAGCGCTAAACCAGCCGTACGTGGCTCGAAAAAAGCCCTTCAAAGGCCATACGCGCGCGAGAGCGTTAACCAGAGAGCCGGTGCTGCGCGCCGGGGAAATTTAATTTAAAACAGTGGCGCCGCTGGCCAGCCGCTGGAAAAAGAAGAAGAGCCACAGAGGACAGCAGTGAGTTAACTGAAGTCGTGATTGACAGACTCCGCGGCGCGCTGCCGAGGGAAGAGAGAAAGTGAATTCTTCCAAGATAAAAGAATGTGGCGCGAGGAATTTCTCGTTGCGACGACGCTCGAAGTATGGATATCCCGCTTTATCTCTCGCTCTCTTGACACCCCATCGCGACGGAATAAATCGTTTTGGATGAAGTAGCCGCGCGAACCTGTGAATCGTAATATGCGTGGAAACTTCTGCTGCGCACCGGAATAGAGTCGAATTTTTCTGAGACGAGTTCAAAATTTTTTCATCTTTTATGCTTATTTTTTTTATTCTCTCTTCTTTCTTTTTTTCTCTAGCCTCGAATATTGATATACCTTTTTCTCTAAATTCCTTCCAGCGAATATCTCACTGTATCTACAGTGGATAGCTACAAAACTAGGTAAAATAGCCCCCCCCCCCTGATGACCGCGGCGTAACTAGAATCGCTCGGAACAATAAGGAAACTATGTTTGGTGATTCCATATCCACGTTTCCTTATGATGTTCTCATAACTCCGAGCAATGACGAGAGTGGCGCCTCAAGCCCGGCACATAATCCGTTCAGTCAAAATCATCGGATTGTCGACAACGCCCCCCCTCGTCAACTCGCTCGTACGGTATGTATCTACTGTTACATCCATTCGATATAACCCGGCGCGTACCATTGGACCCCAGCGGAAACGAAGTTGATGCGGCGGGCCGAAACGAACTCCCTGGCGCTGCGCCGTATAGCATATTCGCGCGATAAATCCCGCGCCGGCGGAGTATATACGACGTGCGTCGAGCCTGTCTATTATTCCAATCGGATAGACGGAAATCCCGCGGCCCCGTATACCACGAGAGCGCTTCGCTACGACGACGGGCCGCGAAGTGTATAACGCGGAATCGATACGTAGATAAGCGCGCGCGCGATACAGTCGATGATTGCCTTGGGCGAGGCGCTAACGCGCCATTCGTCTTGCTCGTTCGCACGTGTATACATCCAACGGGGAGTGGCAGGGGTAATTTTTCACGGTAATCGAGCGTGTATGCACATACGCGTATCGCCGGGCTCTATCCCCGTCGCGCCAATCATCTTCCGCCTGGTCGGTCTTGTATTTATCGGCGGCCGCGCGACAATGAGTAGACGATATACACGCCGCGCGACGTCGCGAGAAAAGCGTGCATATATATATGTATATCGGGTCGCCGTAAATTACGCCGGCGGCGCACTAATCGCGTCCGCGCCACGTGCCCGCCTGCCTATATACACGTATAAGTGTATACATGTACATACGCGCGCATCCTCGCTAGTCTCGGTGAATATGGAAATTCGCGGGCCCGAGGGCCAAGAGAGAGAGAGAGAGAGAGGAATTAACTCGCTCTCGAGAGCGACAGATTGGCCGTGAATAATTTGATCCGGCGACGCGCGCTCTACCGGCGAATTATCAAACTTTGAATGTATATATATATTCGACTGCTTTTCTTTTTTTCCTTTGTTTCGCGCCGCGCGTTACGCAGACGGTGAATTGCCGGCAGTCGACACCCCCGTTTCCTTTTTTTTCATAGCGGCACGAAACTTTTTTTTCCCTCGGAAGAAGAAGTTGGGGGCCGGAACGCAGATGAGGTCTGGCCGAGAGTGCTGTAGTTTCCCAGGGTGTATAAGCGCAGCATCCGGGTATTACCCTGAAACGCGCGCGGCAGATACCAGTGTGTGTGTTCGCGTACACATACAACAGCCTGTATATGCCGTGATTGCCGTAGTTTCCGTGTTTCATTCTCGGTAATTTAATATCGCTCGGGTTCCGGTTAATTTCCAGCCGGAGCCAGCGAGCGGTTTGAATAGTTGATTGTGCGCCGGGCACAATGTTGAACGGATCACAGCCGGGGCCAATTGAATAATGCCAATCGACGCGCCCCACTCAACCCCCCCCCCACCTCCCGTGAAACAATTCATTTGATAAGTTTCGGATTCCGCGCCCGCGCGAGTATCAAGTGGCTCGCCCGATCAATGCTGAATTACAAGCGCGCCGCGACCAGCGGACAACTTGCCAGCCGCGTGCCTGGTTCGCCCCGCCACCGCAGCGACTGGGGATTGTAAAAAATTTTCCCGCTTTCGTATATATATATATATATATATATATATATATGCGGACAATTCCAGACGCGGATAGTTTTTTTTTTCCACCTTCGACACGGGTTATCCTCGCGAGGAGACGTACCCAAGACGAGTCTCTCGTTGCAGGGGGGCCAATGTTCGCCCTCGGAATTATAACGGTGTTTCGCGTTAGTTTTTATATCGACCCTCCCTATTCATAAGGACGTATCTCGGAGAGTCCCGAAATAAGGACGTATCTCGGGCGTCAGAATAATAAAGACGTATCTCGTGCGAGCGCCAAGTAAAGACGTATCTCGGAAAAGCGCAAAGTAAGGACGTATCTCGCGAGAGCGCAAAGAAAGGACGTATCTCAGACGAGCACGAAATAATGTCGCAGCTCGCGGAGAATTGCGACTCAATATTGAATCTCACTTTGATTGAAAATTATAACCGATCATAACCGCAAATAAATCTCAAGCATAGAATTAAAACTCGGCAAACATGAAAGCGATCATGGGGGCGAGTCAAAATAAGAAGCATCTGTATTTTTTTATTCATGAGTCAAAAGCACAGAAACGATGGTCAAGAGCCTATCTGGCATTTATATACGTGAGAACGCGGTGGCTCTGTGCTCGACTGCGCTGGACTGCGCTAAGACTACAGACCAAGCTGCTCTGACGCAGTCGCGAGTCGCGAGCGCTTAGCAACTAGTAACAAGACGCAGTTTTTCGTCTCTCGTTATTGGCTTGTAGTTTACATTCAAGAAACCGACTAGCTGCACAATCACATGATGCTCACGGCGGAGCGTGTTCTTATTTTTGGTTTCCATATAAAACTGGCCCTACAGAGGTGCATGCCGGGAAATCCGGGAATCGAACCCCGAGTCTTATCCACGAATTGAGCCACCGGCCGCGGCGCGCGGCGGCTCATTCCACAGTTGATCACTGCAGTAGCCGCTGTCAGACTCGAGCGCTACCGTCAACTTCTTAAATCAGAACCAGAGTCATATGGACAGTGTACTACAGTGCTAATTATTGATGTTATTAATAAACTTGCAGTGAAACGTGTAAGGTACTCGAGTGGCGACTATAGTGATCAGAATTGGTCTCCTACTGTTTTTAGAAGATTAATACAACTGAGTGACTCGTGACTGGGTTTTATCTTCACGTGTGAACTTCATTAGTTGATTTTAAACCGCTGAGATACTTCCTTACTTCGCAATTCTCCGAGCAACGATATTATTTTGCGCGTTCCTCCGAGATACGTCCTTACTTTGCGCTCACGCGAGATACGTCCTTACTTTGCGCTCACGCGAGATACGTCCTTATTTTCCGGCGCTCCGGCGTTCCGGGAGATACGTCCTTATTATTCTGACTCCCGAGATACGTCCTTATGAATAGGGAGGGTCGATATATGTATATACGTTTACACGCCACCGCGGGGCTTCCCCCGCGTGGCTCGACGGTTCATTACGCGAGCCAACTCTCGCGGGAGAAATCCAAGACGTCTCCGCGGACAATGACTTGTTGTATTTTGTATTTTGTAATGCCGCTCCACCAGTCGCGGAGAAATATCTTTTCAAAAAGTCGCCGATGCGCGACAGCCCCGAGCCAACCTGGACTACAGGAATTTCCAATTCAAACTCCGCACCGAAGAAAGAGTGGTATGCGAATTCTATTGGAATGAATGGGTAAAAAGAATCCAATGAGGTATTCTGCTATACTCCTCCAGTATAATCGAGTAATTGATACGTTACAATATAATATACTGTGTAATTCAATTGTATTATATTTTCCTCCAGCTCGATGAATTGAATGGACATCCGAAATCTGACAGTTGGATGACGCAGCCAACGAGATCTGCCACGATAGAAGCTGAAGGTTCGAGCGAGTGTCCCTCTCACATTAGTCGACTCGCAGCGCGTTTTCCATTATTTTCCATTATCCGAGTCTCCTTTTTCACGCATATTCATATATATACACGCGCGAGATGCGGGTTCCACAGCGCGAATCACGAAATTTGTCACGGCGACTTAGCCGCGGGTATAAAGGGAACATCCCGCCGGCGCGTATAATGAATATGAGAGCGAGTTGCTTCGCACCGGCGATTCTTGGCTTCTCGGCTGATTTGTCCGTTAAAACTTCCGCCGAGCCTCGTGATTAAGAGCGATCCCCCCCCCCCAGAACAGCTCCGGCTCGTTTTTTCCCCCTCACCGACGCTTATTTTTAATTAGGCTTTTTCATCACGTGACTAGCAGACGGCGCGAACCCAAGCTGGGGGTACAACACTCCATAAGAGAGCATGGGAAAATTTCTGTAAATAATTTTCTTGCCGTAAAAAAGCCGTGAATTTGAAAAATACGCCCCAACTCGAGAGCCTTGAGGCACCAGGTTTAGTGCAAAAATTATTTGTGCGAGTTTAGAAGTCGGATCTTTCTGTAAATCGAAGATAAAATGAGCAGTCCGCACGTTCCTCAACGTTCCGTCCAGTCAGCTGATAGAAAAATTAGTTTTCTAGATATTTACAATAAATAAAAAAGTTTATAGTGATTGTAAGTTACTTATCATTTATAATAAACGTTTTCAGAGTGATACACATCAATCATCATGTTATTTATTGTTAATAATTTTCCAAATTATTTTGATAATAATTATTTAAAAAAAATATTTTTTACATCTAAAATAATTATTATAATTAATGTGTAACTTACAATCACTATAAACTTTTTTATTTATTGTAAATATCTAGAAAACTAATTTTTCTATCAGCTGACTGGACGGAACGTTGAGGAACGTGCGGACTGCTCATTTTATCTTCGATTTACAGAAAGATCCGACTTCTAAACTCGCACAAATAATTTTTGCATTAAACCTGGTGCCTCAAGGCTCTCGAGTTGGGGCGTATTTTTCAAATTCACGGCTTTTTTACGGCAAGAAAATTATTTACAGAAATTTTCCCATGCTCTCTTATGGAGTGTTGTACCCCCAGCTTGGGTTCGCGCCGTCTGCTAGTCACGTGATGAAAAAGCCTAATAAACCACCGGAGTTTGGCGCGCGACGTTCGACTTTTGATTAACGGCGCCGGGACGTAAAACGTCAGCCTCGGCCAGCACGGGTGAAATGCACCGCCCGCAAGTTTTCACACGAGCGCCCGACCGACTCGCTTCGTCACGTATCTCAGCCGAGAGGATAAGTGGCGCGGATCCGACGTTTATTTTTTATTCAAACAAGAGACGAGCTCGGGATCCGAAAATTAGTCGACGCGGCGTGATATTATAGGTTTGATTGGAGAATAATTTTATGAAACGAATAATATTTACGTGTCCGTATACTTTATCTTTCGAGGCATTCTGCGAACCAGAAACTCAATCCAAATGAAAAATCTAATACAATATTCTATATATGTGAAATTACGTATGAATTTCATTTGTATATTCTTATAAGTACTTCGTATTTGGGAACAGCTGTAATATTATAGAAAAATAGATTAAGAATGATAAAGTTAGCATTTTGTTTTCTTTTCTGCTCTACTTGAAACAAAATCCATAATCATATGAGAAATTTATGAAATACCAATTTCGGCCTGTACCAGTTTTTGGCAAATTTGTGCGATTTTTGTTCTAGACCATTGACACAGTTTATCAAAAATTGAACTGTTGTGAATCAGTAAAAAAAAGAATATATCAATTCCGAAGGCTAGCTTGGATTATTAAAGTTAGTATCAGATGAATTTTTTTAATACATTGTGTTATCAATGATATGTTCTGGTAATTTTGAATTTCACAATAGATGTGGTATGGTTCAAATAATAGTCTTATCAAGTTAAAACTTATTAACTGATGAAGACTCATTGGCTAGATTTGGAGTTAGTAGATCTTGACATTAACTAAGTTATAAGATAGAAACTTTTTAACTTTTCAACTAGTTATTCCCTAACTTTCATAATGCAACTACAGAGTCCGATTTCATATTTTTTTTGTTTTCTATCATAACTTTCACGTATATAAGTTCTGCGCGTAAGTCAATAAGCTGCGACAACTTCCATCGGGGCTTCTCATAACTGTTTGAAGTATTCTATTAATCTCATCTGCGGTTTGTCATCGAGCGATAAATACTTTATCGGATTAAAACGGCAGACTATGAACAATTTTCATCAGGATACATTCAAGAATCCTATTTCCATTAAACGATTGAATCAACATTTGATTGCATTACGCAATGATCAATGAATAATTAATAATCAAAAGATTCGTGTAAATATTCGATTGCTATGAAGTGCATTTTCGTAATTTTCCGCGATCCAGAATACCCAGAAATCACTGAAATACCATTAAACCGATGTAGCCACATTATATTTCATCGACGTATTATAACTCACCTCTCAATTGAATTTTCGCGTCGGGGCGAAAATCCCCCGTAGACTCGCAACGGCCTACACCGAAATAAATACGCTGATAGAAAAAATTAGTAATGGTTCCTATAATTTTACTACATTTTTAGCGCAATAGCGTGAATTGTTAAATTTATACAATATTTTACATCTATACATAGTGAATTATTATTGGATAGTATGATAAAATAGTAGACTTTACAATAATTTACAAAGCTAGCTGTATTATTCAATTTCACTATAGGATAATGGTAAACTTCACTGGACACGATTACTCGTAACTTATTAAACATAGTAATAACTACTATGTTTTTCTCTGGTAATTAAAATAACAAACCATCACAATAGGATTGTTCTTGAAGTGTACAAGAAATATTGTTAATAGTATTCGTTCTTTCGAACAGAAGAAGTTTCTATGCATTACTTTCTCTCACTCGAATAATATTTAAATTCCCATAACAACCGTTTTTCATAGCTTTAAAACTACACAAAAATCTTCCATTTCTGGAAACAACTCTGATCGCCGAAATCAAAGAAAACTCGAAACATATGAAATACCGAACAATTTCGAATATGTTTGAAAATTGAGTTGAACTACGCAGTTTTACGAGAAATGTGTCCGAATTTACAGGAAAAATAGTGAATGTCACTGGAAGTACGAGTAACATAGTTGGAATAATGATACGCATACAGTCGAGAAGTATGGTTAATTTTACCATATGTCAAAATATTGATTGATTATTAGAGTTTATCATTCTAACAACGGAGTACGTTGAAACTGCTATTCATCATGGTACCATGTGTGACCTAGATTTCCCTCGTACGATTTTTCTCGAGTGCTGACACGTATATATACCGCGCGGTCAGAAGCTGCCACGGTCAGGTATCAGATCGGATCACGCGGGGCGCATCAGTCATAAATATACATATATATATATATATATTGGGGGGCAACAATGGGGCTGTCGGAGTGGGGCTGCGCGTCGTATCATCATACATCCAAAATAATCCCGTCAATCGAATCAATGGAGCCGGCGCGGCCGGCCCATATCGAGTCGCGCATTAGCTGCCCACTTCCATCCTAATTCCCATCGATTATGAGGTCGCGTCGAGCAGCGGCGCGCGATTTGTATCTCGGCCTGCCAATTGCGCGAATTTGTATGACAATGAGGCCGAGCCACCGGCGCGGCGGCGGCGGCGACCCATCATCATACTTTGAATGGGCTCGCGCGCGCAAAGTCGCTTTGTCCCTCGACCCCTGCGCGTCTACGTGCGCATACATACACGCGTATACACACGGACAGAGAGACAGAGAGAATTACGGCCGGCGACGAAAGTGGATTCCGCCGACTATCCGTTCGCGGGCTTGTTTGCGATGCTCCCTTTGAATTCTTGGAGTGCAGTTGGTCGTGCGAATTACCCCTCCCGTCGACCGGTGATCTACGGCTCGAGTCACCAGGAATTTCACTCTAACCGATCATTATGAATACCCCGTGAGTTTCGCAGACGCGGGGACATATATACATCCCAACGTAAAAAAATTATGCTTTTATTTATGCACAAATTATTAATTGAGCAGCTTCCATCCATTTCAATGCATCATCCGGGCAAATAACCGGCCATATTGGTTTGAATAGCGGGGAGAGGATGGGGAATGTGATCGAATGTGAACAATTTAAAATGGAAGAAATATAACTATCTACGTTCTTTGAGCCGATATGATCCATGATGAATAATTGAATTAGACTGGAATTTAAGAGAAGTCCGGCAAGTGGACCTTCTAAATCGCGAAATTGTACTTGAAATCATTTACTTTTTTTGGAATTCATTAAGCTGACAAGTCGTTTCATTTGTAAATCTGGACATCAGAAATTTTATCGTTCCATAATTTCTCAGGATCTCGGACAAGATTCGCAACTTTAAATAGGTTGGATAGAAACTTATATGTCATTCTTTATGACTGGTGATTAGATCTGAACTTGAGTCACCATTCCACATTTCATACTCCTGTGCACCATGAAAAGTCGAACAGAATTTCAGTGCCTGGGATTAGATAGTGTTCATTCTGTTCATTCAGCATGAATTGCGTCTCTCATAAGGATAGATTTTAATTCACAATATATGAGCGGAAAGCACAATCGTTTAGCTAGACAACCAAATTACATAAGTCACTTGATGTTCAAATGCGATGATGTTCCACGAACAACGTTACTGCAGTTGGGGAAATGTCAAAACTGCGTTGCAACTACATTCGAGACTCGCGTAATTCAGCGAACGTCTGTCCCCGCCACGAGAACGCAAGCTGAAGTGACTCGTCCGTAATCAGAATCACCCACCTTTTGCCATTCAGAGCCCGAAAATCAGTACTTGTTCGATGGGCAGACTTCTTCGTGGAGGGCAGGGACTAGACGACGTCGCGAGTCACCCCAAACTCAAAGATAAGTTCACATTCTCAATAAATACCTTCATCCCCCCATAAGCGATCTATAGGATCTATTGGAGAATCGCTCATGAGTATTCTTTCGAGCTTGCGTCGGAAGGTGGAATGCCATTGTATATTCGTATTCGCGGGTGGGTTTAGTTTACGGACCTTGTCCTCTTGCGGATCACTATCTGCTGGAAATGGGTTCAGCTTAATACTTGGTGCAGTCCGATTCCGGTCAGTCAGTAATTTCCGGTCAGACGGATAAGAGGTCGTTCCCGTCAGTGGGTGTTTTCTGTGAACTTTGTCGAGGTTTGTATACTTTTTTCTTAGCTTCGCGTTATAGGGTAGGAATTTATGGGAGGGGTCTTACTCATGTTAAGTTTTCGATCGATTTATTCCTATTGTCATGTCAATACAGAAACTGTTTTTCTGTATTGACTCCATCTGATGATTTCCTCCAAAATTGAGGAGCACTAAGGCATTTTGATAATGCAAAGGTTTCCTTTAAGCCACATCTGAAAGTGTCCATTGGAACATTAGAGTCTCGCGTCATTTAGCGACTGCAGCTGACACCACGACAGGACCTCAAGCTGCAGTGGCGCGTCCGTGATGAGGATCACCCACCTCCTTCCATTCAGAACCCGAGAAACAGTACTTGTTCGATGAGCAGAGCGCTTCGTGCACGGTAGGGACTAGACAACGTCGCGAGTCACCCTAAACTTAAAGATAAGTTCACATTCTCAATAAATACGTTCATCCTCGAATATCCAATTCATAGAATCGTTGAAGAATCACCGATGAGTATTCTTTCGAGCGTGAATTTTTCTCTGGCAATTTTACTTTTTCAATAAACGCTAGATGCAGGTTACGTGCATTGGATTAAAAACACGATTGAGTTGATCTTTTTTAGTAAAATCAATTCATCTGGAACGAACTATGGCATTCAAATAACAATTTTATACTAACTTTATATAATTCCATGTATATTCCGCGTGAGTGATATCCTACGCGTCATCGACTTTTACGCTGAAACTAGAAAAGACAACACAGCTGGTAGCGGTAGAAGTGAAGTTTTGGAAGCGGTCGAGGGTAGAGGAATTCCGTCGCGCGCCATTGAGAAAAAATTTTAATCAAGGAGTCGGGCGTAAGGGTCCGCGACATTCCCGGGCCGTACACAAGGCTGCAGCCTGTATAGCTGTAGCCAAGGTGAAAAACAAAGTTGTACGGCATCTCGTCGTCGTAGTCGTCGTCGTCGCAATTCCCTCGGCCTTCATTAAGCCGGCCGGGCGGCGCAAAAGCTCGGATCCTCGCAATTAAAAACAACGCGGCAGCGACTGGCTTTGATTCCGCGGAGCCGCGTCTGTCTAGAGGCTGCGCCACCACTTACGTGATTGCCGCGGGGACCCCGACTCCACGGGCGACGCTCCTCGGGCCGGATGAAAAATCGAGCGGCGCCGCCGGGGAAAATACCCTTCGAGCCACAGGTGTTGAACACCAGCTGCGGCCGTGCGCGACACTCCGATAATGCCAAGCGAGAGCACACTTGTGAAAATGACATTTTGGCCCTGGAGGAAGTATCCCTGCTCGTCGTCGTGAGAAGAACGTCGCCCGGGTGAAGATTGGTTAGATTCCAAAATTGGGTAGGACAGGTGCCATTTCGTTTCGAAAATATGGTGTTTGAAAATTTTCTTCACGGAGTTTTTTCGATTTCGGGGATTATGTCGGTGGCTGGGTGGAAAAAGGTTCCATTGCAAAATTGTTCAAAGAAGATGACATTCTAGGCTCCCGTTGAACCCAGCACAGTAATTATGTGTATTCATTGAATAGTGATTTTCGATTGTATCTCGGTGAACGAATCCATCGTTTCGATCAGTGTTTTTAGGGAATTTTAATTTCTTGTTGTTTCAGCTTCTCATCCCTCTGACCCCCCTCCCTCCCTCCTTCCTGACCGGGGTGAAGAAATTTTCAAGGCTGACGATTATTCGATTGACTCCTCAGAACTTACTTCTGGTTTTTCTGGTCTTGTCTCCCCTGACGTGCTTTTTAATTTTGAGAAGCTCATTTTGATTTCCCTCTTTTCAATCGTTCATGTTTTATAGACGTTCCACTATAGTTAATTAATATCTATTAGAAAATCACGCACGGAAGTATGCCGTGAAGAACTCGCATGCAATCGGATCGATGCTCGACAACTGCTGATAGACCAAATCAATAGATAGATGCTCTTGGTGAATCAAAGTGTTGAAATTACTCTTCCATCAACACAATATGCCTTAGCGAAATTCTTCAGATTCTGCAAGGCTTTTTAATACAAAGAGAAAGACAGGGTTCTCAGGACTCTGTTTACTCTGACATCCATATGACGCGATACCTACCCCGTGCACAAACGCAATAATCTAGACGCTAGACGAGTCTAAATAAACGTTTAATTTGTTCGAATTCGACAGACACATTATGGAGTTGGGGAAGTTTTGCTATGCGAGCAGACGATGATTGCCACGGCAAATTGAACTTAGCTAAGATCTTGCCTCCGTCGCGGCACTTGCAAAATTCCATCAAGATCAAACGGTTCCCAACGGCAGAGAAGTAAACGGAAAATCCAACTCGGTTCGCATCTCCCCATCGCTGGCTCGAATAATTCGACAGTAGCTGAACGTAATTTTTTTCCCTGTGTGAGCGGAGTCAAAATTCGAAGCGAGAGATAATTCTTATTAATTTTCACAACGACTCTCAAATCGTTCCTCGGAGACTCGCCCCGTATATGGAGCGTCTTCGTCCAATTACACCAAGCCCCGCAAAAGGAAAAAAACGCGCTGCATATACGAGGCGAGCTCTCGAGCCACTTGATGCGAGACAAATCCCCGGGTGAATGGAGGACGAATTTGTGCAGCGGCGCGGATCAGCCCTGAAAGATTGAATAAGCTCGGCGAGCCGCGAGCGGTTAAGTAATTGACTCAGCCCAGCGTCGGCCGGGTAAAAACGACGCGCCTACCCGCGTCCATATCTCGAGTCTCGAACCTGCGCGGGTTTGTTGCTGATTCGTAAACGGCCCTCGCGTTTGGAACCGGCGCGGCGGGGGAACCATTGGCCGATGCAGCTCGGAACTACTTACTCCCGGGCTATTTGCCAATTCATTCGGTAGCGATCGTTGGGCAAATTGAAGCGGGACCCGGCTGTCCTAGATTGCGGGGCGAAAATTCGACTTATAGCACGCGGCTTATGCGTCACGTATTGAAGCTCGAATGGAAATTCGAATCAGACTTCCGGACCTTCTAATACGTGTGTACTTATATGTAACGCTATATTTTTGGCTCGTGATAACTGCCGGCCGAATGTTCTAATCTTCCTGAAATTTTTTGCACGAGTCATTAGTGGCAAGACGTAGCTCGAGTTCAATTTTCAGAGACTTCTATTGTTTATTCTCCTAGCAAATATAATTGAATCTCTATACAACTTTGTATTAGGTATTTTCATAGGCACCTGATTTTTCCTTTTCCGATAGAAACGTTCGGTTCATCTCTAGCAATCGTTACCAAGAGGAGGAATATGGTAATGTAAGTTACATCCCTAGTACTTCTCATTGCAAAGTATACAACATCTTCATGATTTCCCATAGCACCGATTGTACTTATCTCTAGCAACCGCTGATGGGCACTTCTGGTATCCTATGTTACTTCTCCTAGCACCGTTGAATAGAGGAGGAAAATTCATTGCGAGGTTCATTTCCAAGAAGTTTAATTCACAAAGACCCTTTGAGAAGGCCGACTGCTGATTTACTTGGCGCGCGTGTGTGTGCGCGTGTACGTACGTACGGTGTACGTAAAGCTGTGTTTGGCGCGCGATAATAACTTGAGAAAAAATTGTCCGATCTTCTTAAAATTTCGCACACGTGTTAGTCGTGGGAGCAACGTTAGTTGTTTACTTCCCTAGCAACCGTTGATAAGGTCTTTTAGGGAAGTTTCCTATAATTCTTCGTAAATACGCGTTGGAATCCGAATGCGGAAATCAATAAGATATTTCCCGTAACAACCGTTGTTGATATCCATAATACCCGCTGTTTACATACCTAGTAACCGTTGCTACGCTAAGTAAAAATCAGTTTGACGCTCATTTGTCAGTTGTAAATAACACGGAAATTTCGACTGACAACCGTTGCTAAGGGAACGAGATGTCGATATTGTTGATGTCCCTAGCAACCATTGCTAGGTAGTTTGGAAAATTAGTTCTGGGTCCGTTTTTTTTATTCAAGCTGGTACCGTTAATCATCCTATTCTCGAATAATGTCCATGTAAATCTCCGCCACTGTAAAAGCGCACATATACAGTTCGCAATGTTTCTCACATAGTTAACGATAGATCCATCGAATCGAATCTCTTTTTCGCGAAAACGAATCGAGAACTCTCGCTGTCGTCCCGAATGAAATTCAATTAGCAATGATGAACCAACAGACCTCACAACAATGCGAAGCCAGCTTATGACTTTCGAGGTATTTATCGGCAGCAACGCGGAGATTACACGAATCGTCGCCGGCAAAGTGGATAATTTCACGGAGGGATTAATTGAAACAGGAGAGATCGCACGTCGGAGGCGCGGTAATCGCACGAGGAAGAAGCCGCTCGATAAATCACCCGGAGAGGCCGCACCATAGGTCGAGCCGCGGCAAAGAAACGCGCGAAAAGTTGCCCGAAACTAGCGGCAGCAGCAGCTCCCTCGTGGCGTAAATACCCTTCGCTTCGCCGCGAGAAAAAGCGACTCGGTACGCGCCCGGGACACTCGCCAGCCGTACACTCACACGTACGCATGTGCTCGCTGGCGTATATACAGGACGCGCGGGGAAACACATCGGCAGAAAAAGGGATTAGGATGGCTGGGGAGCGGAAGAAACGCAGCCCGAGAGGCGAATCATTTATTTACGTTTAGCGTCGGGGGGAAGGGGCCGGCTCGGCTTCGATCGCGTCTCAGCGTTATTCAATTATTGACGCTTTCCATTGTTTCTTTGTGTTTCTCCAGTGTTTTTTTTTCGTTCGCCTCCCTCTCTCTCTCTCTCCCTCTAACGGTGCGATTACCTCCTGGAGAACGGCCGAGTCGTAAACAATGGCGCCGCTCCCTTTCCCCTCCGTTTCCCGGAACGAGAGGAGTTTAATGGAATTACGACTATTCATTTTCGCGGGATTAATTCATTTCCAAAGTAAAAGGGCGTGAGAGACCGTATTATTCACTCCTTACGATTCTTTACGATCCCCCCACTCGTGGTCTGGGATGAAAGATGTATACAGACGCAGACTGCTCGTAACAACAAGCGAGCGAATTAATCTCGAGTGTATATAATCGGTAGGAGGGTTTTAAGTAGTAACGCGCGGGTTTGGTCGGCCGCGCCTCGGTGTTTTTATCCGCGACCTCCCGATCCGCGGAAAAGAGAAGGACCGTCGCTTGTAATTATACGCGATTCGGTTGTAAGTTCAAATTGATAGTGGTAAATCAGAAGAGGCCGCGAACGACACACTGCGTCGCGCATATATACGTAACGCGTAATTGCCCGTCGTGTAAAACACGTGCGGGAGGGGCAATTTAGTAAAGAGCCGCTCTCGTGGCCCGCACCAAGGCTCGACGTATAAAAGCGCACCTGTATATATATATATATACGTATATATAGACGCGACGATGCAAAACCCCGGGGCCAAGCCAACGGCGAAATTGTTGCTGCTGCTGCTGCGGGGTGGTTTGGGGTGGGTATAGTGTCGCTCGCGGCGGGGAAAAACGAAGACGAGGGTTCGCACCCGGCAAGAAGGAGCCCGTAAATTCCGAGGCCGGCCAGCTGCGGCTCGCCTCTCTGCCCCCCGTCTACTCCAATTGCATCGGGGGGAGGTAAGGCTGAAAAACGCCGAGCAGCTGGCTCTCTCGGCTGCAGCGAGCGCCTCAATAATGCAGCGAGCTAATAGCGGTGACGAAGCCTGGCCGGCCCCCTCTTGGATCTACGCTGCACAAAGTTGGCCCGTGAACCTGCGTAAGTGTGAGTGTGTGTGTGTGTGTGTGTGTGTGTGTGTGTGTGTGTGTGTGCAAGCGACGATTTACGTCTTGCTCGCGGTGACTTTTTATATACCCGTATGCCCCACGAGTCAAGTTGGATGTGTGACATTGGAATTTGTTTGTCGGAGAATCGGCTACCCGTCTCCGGGATGGTGTCTGTTGACCGACGGAACCAGGATTCGAGAGCTATGGTATTCCGAATAATTAATACGTACGCGTGAGCTTGAAAAGTTGGAGGGGGTTGCGGAAAATCGAAAGGGAATTGTTACAGAAAAAAGTAAAGGTCGTCGCGTGATTTTGCGCGGCCAGCGGACGAGTGAGAGAAAGTACATCTTTCCAATATACTCAATAAACTAATTCGTATTTGGATTCACGAGTTTTTTTTCGTTAGCAATAACATGGCCTTTGTCAGAAAACGATATAGGACTTTTCGGGGTTCATATGTCAACACCTCGTATAGAAAAAAAAAACACGTTTCGGAATTTCCGGGCGAAGAAAAGCACAGGGTTTTCGCTGAGCTCGCTGTAGCAGTAATGAGCTCATGCTCAATTTATCTTCCCGCAAAATCACATGCATTCTTGCTTGTATTTTCTCTCGTATAATCCTGATGTGTCGGTGGAAATTCGCCGAGAGTCGGGTACGTTTCCCGCGTGAAATGCGATCTTTTGCAGGAAAAACACTAGCAGAAACATTTTTTTTCACCTTGACATAATTTTTGGCTGAACATGTGAATAATTTTGAATAAAAAAAGTTCTTATGCTGATCTTTGAATTCTCAACCCTTCCAATGCGATAGCTGGAATTATGCATTTTTTGAGACTATTGCGAAACCTTGACGTGATGGAGTTGAATGAACCGCGGATTTGGATTTAACGACCCCGAAAATATACAATGGACATTATCCAATCCCCTTGCCAGACATTATTCTTCTCGATGTAGTAGTGTTATTCATGGTTTTCGAGCATTATTGTTCATTTTCTGATCTTCATTTACTAATCTTCTGAATGAAATTTGGACGTTATACCTTTGAAAAAACTAGAATTGACTACCCTATATAACGAGAGAAGATGTATATCTTCTCAGCCGTAAAATCTATTCTTTCTACGATGGTTACACTGGGAAAAATGTCAGGCTGAATCAACATTAATTACATGGAATTCTGTAAAAAAACTAAAGCTATTTTGACATTGTGGATGAGAACTACTCCAGCTTTCCAGGATGTACAAACTCCATGTCAGTTTCTAAAGTTCCAACTTAGCTACTGATTGCGTTGAAATAACTCGCTTCCTAATCAGCGGAACGTTGGAATAACATATATAAAGACGAAGCTTTCTCCGTTTCCTGGGGGCTGTTTCAGCTTCGCGCCCAACAAAGCAATATTAACATTTGAAAAAATGTTATTTCAGCCTGTATTATTTTTCCCAGTGTAGTTTTGCCCAGTGCCACCGGCTTCTCTCCCGCGTCCCGCGATCAAGTTTGAACCAGTCAAATCACAAGCCAACTGGCAATCCACTCACACACACACAAGGATAATCTCGCCGTGAAAATCGAGATTCGTTACCGGGCTCGAGTACGCGGCGGCGTAATTCGGGATGATGATTGTCCGAGGGATGATTGATTTGGAAGATGATGATGCAACATGATCCTTGCGGTGCACGTGGGCTCATTATACGAGCTCTCCGAGCGGTGCGCCCCTCCGGGAGCACTGAATGATGCAGCGTAAGCACGGCTGCCACAGAACCGACTGGCTTTGGCCCCATTGTCCATCTGCCTCACTACCTCATGCGTAATGAGCCTCTGGCCACGGAAAATTACATCTGTCGCTCAACAATGGTGCGCGATTTATCGCTCGCTTGTTTACCCAAACCCTCCGCGAATTGTCCAGTGTATAAACACTGGCCGTTCAAAATCGTCTCGGAAATTGCGCAGTGGACAGACGCAAGCAAAGACGCAATGATTGCGCCGTCGCGTGGATACATAAAAGACGGATTGTTGCGGGGAGCCTCAATTGACCCCGGCCGGCTGGCTCGCGTCTTGATTCCTCTCTGTTCTTGCGGGCCAGGTACTATAGGGCGTCTCGGGGCGCTGCTGCATCGGCTTTGGTTAATTATAAGTTTGGCCCGGAAGTTTTGCCCTTCGAGAAACCAAAGGGGTGTATACATATACTTGGACGAAGAAAAAGCCAATTTATAGGAGTCGCCCGGCGTGTGTGACGCCAAGTTCGGGGCTTCGCGGGCAATTCCGATAACGAAGGATAATGAATGTATTGTTCCGCAGGATAATGCGCAAAGCGAGATATAATGGATCGGATGGCTGGTCGACGATTTATAAACAATTAGTGCCTCTCTAGATAATCTCGGAAAGGGGGGGGGGGAGGAATAATCCGTTTTGACGAGGATGGGCCTATTGAACTAATGAGTATCTTACACAATGCGCACCGATTCCTCAATCCCGGGCGAGGTTGTTTCGATGTGTCGAGTGCGGATCTCAGTTTCTCAGACGCAAAAAAGCGATCGGGTAACAATTATTTCCTTCGTATGAATTTGTCCGTTGAGTCAATGACAAACTCCAATTTCAGCAAACTGTACAGCGATTCTGTACATTCAAACTTTTAACTGAGATAATAAATAAATTCAATTTCAGAGAAATTTATATATTCAGAGGACCAATAAAACGTTGGAATCAACGGCTGATTATAAACAGTTTTTTATTGAAATTTTAGTCAAAAACCTCGGAAAATTTCACCATAAAATCTCTGCAGAGAATCTAAAAGAATCACTTGAATTAGTTAGATAATACTGGGATGATATATATTAGGGCTTCCGCGAGACGAGACAAGACGATATTTTCGGCGATCTCGTCTTGGTCACGAAAAATCTTGGTTCGCCTCATATCCATCTCGGTCTTGATGTAAGGATATTGGTCTTGGTCTCGTCTCGAACCGAGACTCTTGACAAGACTCTTGGTCATAGAAAATTTATAATCTTTATGATTAAGTTTTTTATTTAAACGAAGAATTTTAAGTTAAAAATGAAGAACGCAATTTCCATAATTAATATTGAATTACATCAAGAAGTAACTCTTAATTTATAATGAACTAAGTTCCAAAATTCAAATGAAATTTCGAATTTTAAAAATGTCTAAACTTGTTGGTGCAGCAGAAAATTAGAAAATGAAAAATCAGTTATCAACCCAATTATTTGGCACATAATATTTATTATATTTCAATCAAAATTAATGTCCAATTAACCCATTGAGGCATGCTTTCCTCTACTGCATATTTTGGTCTGAATTTTTGTACTCGAATCTAAGGTTAGTTTTTCAAAATTCAAAATGGCGGATCCAAGATGGCGGACAAAATTTTTTAAAGTCAACCGAATTTGATCAAATTTGGTATACAGGGATTTTTAAGGTCTCTGATCACGAATCTGAGGTTAGTTTTCCAAAATTCAAAATGGCGGATCTAAGATGGCGGACAAAATTTTTGAAAGTCAACCGAATTTGATCTAATTTGGTACACAGGGGTTTTTGAGGTCTCTGATCACGAATCTGAGGTTAGTTTTTCAAAATCCAAAACTCCAAATTCCAGAAACCATCTTCATAATCATCATTTGACTACTTTAACCCATCGAAAATCGCAATTTAAAAAAAAAACGCAAAAAGGCTAATGCACAAAACGTGCAGTCAATTTGGCACAATTTCTTAATCATTTGATACAGCCTGTATAGGTCTACAGGGAGGATCCAATTGGCATTGAAATAAACTCTCAATCATGTTCCCAGTGATATTTATACAAAACTTTTGACATCCAACTCCAAAATAGTCGTCTAAATCATCGTAATATGTTTATACAAATATTCAACGATTTCACTCAGTCTTTCGATTCAAAAACGCATAAAGTGCCACATTGACTTCACTTTTTTTTATGCAAAAAGGATCAATTTGAGTGGCTTAAAAACTAATTTTGGGAAAACTGATGAGACCAATCGAAAGCTGAGATGTTTTTACACAAAAAAGAGTAATGACACTTTGAGAGATAAAAATTATTTACTCCTGCTTTTATATGTTGAGTGTGAAAAGTGAAATAAGAAAAGGGTGAAAAAATGAGTAAATGAAACTTCAAAGTGTTGTAGGAGAGTGGTTTTAAGGGCTAAATGGGCGGGGGAGGTATCGAAAAATTTCTTTTAATTCCCCCAACATAACCCAAGAGCGACTGATGCTCAGAAAGCACCGGAAATACGAAATCTGACGAATGTGCCAAATTGACTGCAGTTACGTTAATATACTTACTATCGTTCTGTGGGTTCAGTCGAGTTTTCCTTACAAAAACAGCATTTTTATATTTGCTCAAAAATTACTAACTAACTCACTAAAACTTTTTTTTCTTCGAGATCTCGAATCGAGAGTCTTGAAAATCTCGTACTCTTGGTGAGAAAAGTCTCGTCTCGTCTCGAAATTTTTTCAAAAATCTTGTCTCGGTCTCGTCTGGATTTTCGAGACGAGACCAAGACGAGACGAGAAATTTTTCTCGTCTTGCGGAAGCCCTAATATATATGCGTATATCACGCACGCAAAAAGCAACGAAATTGGTTCCAGAAAAATATTTGGAAGTATAATATAGTTATTTATATACAACTAAATAAGATATAAAATTTCGTAACGAGTTTGTGAGAAACAATGCGTGGAAAATTCCATCTTTTTTTATTATTTTACGGCTAACATAAGCGACATCTTCCATAAGAAAAAGTACCTTATCTACCCGGCCGAAGAAAAATCGAGACTGAGATTACAGTCATTTACTTCATCCTCTGCCTGTGGGTTACTACAAGATGACTGACGCGCAGTACAAATGGCTCGGACAGACTTACGCGCTCTCTTGTCACGGCCTCATTTTTCTTATTCATCGTATTTCTTTCAACCTGCTTTTGGTTCTTTGACTATTTTTCAAGGCGACAAATGATCAAGAAAACTGGCGAATGAAAACCTCGAGAAATCCTTCTTACAAATACAATGAAATAAGTATTTGGTCTAAACTGTTCTTTTTTCTCCAACACATATTCGTTCAGACTCACGGAACAGAAGTTCCTTCGCGTATAATTTGTTTCATACAATGCCGGGTTTTCTCAAATACGCAATAAAACTGGCTTGACCAGATGCGCATGTCACGTTTAAGAAAGATGATTCCGTGAAACGATAGATCGTGAGTTTCTTGCGCGTTGTGGAAAACTATGGCATGAGATTCAAGATAGAAGTATTCGTGAATGAGCATGATTCGTTTGGGAAGAAAATTATTCGCTTGGATTATTTTTTGAAAGTCAGGTAATTTCAAATACGAACTTCTCATAGAAATTAACGATGGTTGATATGGCGAGGGTAGGGAATTTTATAGATTTTGATAATACCTTGTTATACATTTTTCATACCTTTTATTGATTTTTTCATTGTACATTTAACACAGTTATCCAAGCTAACTCATTTCTATCTATTATAAGTAAGCCCGCGATGTCACCTGAATCTTTTCACATTTTTTTGGGCCCTATAATCCATGCTGTCAGAGGTCCAAAGTTGCGAATTTCCCAATACTTGCCAAATGATAGTTATCTTTGATTTCAATTGGTACCCATTAAACGACTTCCGGGTGAAAAAGTGTTGACATTTTTTTCCGGAAATCACTTAATTTGAAAAAAAATCTCCACGGTCACAGATGGTCATATGACCATCGTCATATTCACTGTAGGACTCAAAATCAAGCAAACATTGATTGATTGATAGTTCCAGAGTGGAAAAATTCTTTGATGATATATGCAAGGAAATTGGTAAATATTCACCCAAACATTGTATCGCCCATGTCATTGAATAGCATACATATTTATCTCATTTTCTTTGCATGTATTTGAGTTATTGTAAGGTAAAACATCATGATCGGGGTGATCAAAACTCATTTTTGCTTGATTCCAAGTCCTACAGTAAAATCATGACGGTCACATTTTTTTTAAATTCAGGTAAAAAATGTCATTATCACTTTTTTGCCCTGAGGTCATTCAATGGGTGAAGATTGAGATCAACGTTAGCTATAATATGGCAAATATTGGGAAATTAGCAATTCTGAGCCTCTGACAGCATAGATCATAGGGCCTGGAAAAATCTGGAAAAATGTCAAAGATCAAGTCATTTACGTTCATAAAATTTTTCATTTCTTTTAAAAATCAAATTCAAACGACGATATGGAAAGTCAAGACACCCTATTCAATTTATTTGCGTACGCTAAGATTGATTTTAATTCATTTGATATTTGTAGCAAATCTGAGTGCAACCAATGCTATTTTTTACATATTTCCCAATGATAAGCGGTTCACAAGTCACATAAAGTCGTGATCGTATGTTTCGATGACACTAATATACGAAGAAATATATACCTCGCAATCCTCCCGAGAAGAGAGATATATCTCATACATCTCAAAATTGTTCCTGACTGCTCATGTATTGATGAATAATTCTTTATTCTTGCCAAACATTAACCAAAGACTACTTCTCAAATTAGAACGTTTTATCAAAACTCAATCAGTTTATGCTGGTCGGGTGAAAACGTCGAATGCCATGGAGTACTCGAAGGTTGAGAGAGTAACCTTAAAAATTTTTTGCAAGTACTCGAAAGAAGAACACTTCTCTGTGCATTACTTATGGCAAAGCACGATCGATGAATATCGTTACCTTGCTTGAGTCCTATTTATTCGATATTTTCATTCAGCGGTTCATAATATACTATTCCCTACGTTGGAAGATTCTGGCATGTGTGAGATGTGTCTATTTTCGTAGGAGCCATCGATGTGGAGCAATATCTAATTTTCTAAGTCAAACATATTTTCGAAAACTTGAAATTCTTGTGAAACAAAAAAGATCTAGAACCCTTGTTACTGCAATGAACTTATAGAGCTGTATGTTCAAAATATTCTCAACGTCACATGAAAATACAAAATTCAAAACTCTATGCAGGTAACACGTATCACGCCGCAGAACAGAACTCTTTCTCGCCAATCATAATTTTGAATTATTTGGCAAGAATAAGGATCGACATTTTCAATTATTCCTCCAGTTCTTATACTTCTGCCATGAAAATTCCATCAAAACGGCGATGACTGACATTACATATCCAACTGCGAGTACAAATAACAACTCCTCAGGCGTTGAAATGTCATCGTCGAACAAGTTGTTTTCTTTATAACCTGCATCCCCGAATGACTGTTTGGAAAATCTCAATTTGTATAAATCACCTCCTTCCTGCATCCTACGTTGAATCTCAAGGAATCTTTCCACGTAAGGTGATGATGGCTCAAAAATAATATCCAATCTTTCACAAGCAAACACTGGCTTGGCAATTTTAATCTTTAGGAGAGGAGCTCCCGTTTCCAAGATGTGATCGTCCATAAATATTTTCGCTTTCACGGAGCTCATGATACAAATTTGTTTCACACCATTGACCAATTCATGGAAGCAACGATTCACATCATTTCCATCAATTGTTTCTCGTATGATTTTATGTGTAATATTCCTGAGGTGTGGATCTGTAACAGATTTAGGATCGGAGAAAATCAAATCATACATGGGTTTACTACAAAGTATGGGGAGTTGAGAAGCATCGATGTCTTCGTAAGTTTCAAATGGTACCTCGGTCTGTGACACATTAATGCTCAATATAGTCGAAAATAATTCATTAGAATATACGATCGACATGAAAGCTATGCTGAGGTAAATTATTTTACTGCATAATTTTTTTGTTTCCGCACTCACGGGTACGCCTAGGATGAGTGCAAATATATGCAGAGATGTCCATTGTATGTCAGTCACAGCAATGAAATATTTGATCAAGATAATTGTCAAGATGATCAGCGTAACGATGCAGGCATGCAAAAATATCGCACTGGGAATATTGAATGATTTCTCAAACATTACTGGAACAACAGCTACTATCTTCACGCAGTCAGCTTCTCTGTCCATTGACAAGCCTTTTGCAAACATATTTCGATTAGATGGCGAGATTAACATATCAATCTTCCTATCAAATATCATTTGATTGAACGATTCAACCATTGACTTCAAAGATGAATAATTTGCTGTAGCGTCAAATATTTTTGTAAAATTCATCTCTGTTAGGATAAAATTAATCATTGGATAGTAAGTGCCATATATTTCTAGGCTTCCATTCTTATGTATTGTCATCACCGATAATGGGGGGTAATGATTAAATGGAACCTTTATAGGATACTCATTCAAGTTCCGTAATTTGTATGGAAAAATTAAACGGGAACTTGAATCTAACGATTCCATATTCGTATCATCGTAAAACGGATTGAGGCTGTATATTGTAGCCCGAGATTCGGGATCAACTCCGCCAGATGCATTCTTTGTCAATATTGTAAAATCGAGGAATCTCTTAGACCAGGCATAATTGAGAATCGACTCAATTATCTGACTGGAGCCGGTGTCCTTTTCGGCAACAGGGTCCAAACTAATCAGCAATGTATTAGGTCGCATGTTGTATGTCATTGTTGTCAAGAAGTCGACAGCCTGATGAATTGTATCATTTTCAAGCTTTGCAAGAATAATCACCAGAGTTGTATGTTTTGTGACCGAAGCAAAGCGTGACTTATTCTGCTCTTGAATTCCTGTACTTTGATTCTTGGTGTCAGGAACACGTAGAATCATCACAGGTATCTCTCGACTCACTGTACGAATAATGTGATCTCGTTCCTTTGAATATTCTATAGTAGTGTCGTGATCCAAGAACAAAACTTCGTGAGGCTCTAAAGATTTTAACTGATCCAAGAGGAAATCCAACCATCCGTGATGAACCAGAGCCAAAGTTGAGTATACATAAACGCACAGAGCAAAAATGAGATACTGCACATGCATTTTGGATATTCCAATTTTTCTGTAAAGTTAAGTAATCTTCAAAACTCCTTGAACTAATTGAATTCGGGAAATAATAAATATACCTCAATTGTATTCACTGCTTCGCCTACTTTCTTGATTTGAACCAAGTGAACGCGAACTTCAGCAATAAGAGCAGTGATATTCCTTCGTGACCAACCGGATGATTCAGGATACTGACGAGACATTCTCACAATAGAAAATTCGAAGCAAAATTGCGCTACTACCAGCCGAGTGAATAATTGTGAATGAATATTGTAAAGATTTACGTGCACGTAATCATTATACATTTTCGTTCTATTTTAAAAATCGATAATAAAATAAAAGCTACTCGGAAAAATATTCTCTATGCATGTCGGAGGAATGATAAATATTCATAATGAGAATATGGCTGTTGATACATGCAAAACAATATGTTTGAAAATCAATTTGAACACTTTTATTTGGCTTTGAGATATTGAAAAAGTCGGCTATAAAATGTATTCATTACGTTCTTATTAATCGTAAGATAACCTGAAGCAAAATTCAAGTCTCTCACGATATTTCCATATTCATCTAGTCTCATTCACTAGGTTCAGCTATTGAGTTCAATAATCTTGTTCATGCTCTCTTAAAATTTAGATTATTGGAAATTCTCTCAATAGAGGTCAAGTCAGATTCTTCTGACTCTTCATAGGTCCTTTCAATATTCTTTGGCAGTATCGTGATCCAAGAATAAAACTGCATGAGGCCCTAGAGATTTCAATTGACCCAAGAGGAAATCCAACCATCCATGATGAACCAGAGCCAAGGTTTAGTATACATAAACGCACAGAGCAAAAATGAGATACTTCACATGCATTTTGGATATTCCAATTTTTCTGTAAAGTTAAGTAATCTTCAAAACTCCTTGAACTAATTGAATTCGGGAAATAATAAATATACCTCAATTGTATTCACTGCTTCGCCTACTTTCTTGATATGAACCAAGTGTACGAGAAATTCAGTAATAATAGCAGTGATATTGCTTCCGTGACCAACCGGATGATTCAGAATACTGACGAGACATTCTCACAATAGAAAATTAGAAGCAAAATTGCGCTACCACCAGCCGAGTGAATAATTGTGAATGAATATTGTAAAGATTTACGTGCACGTAATCATTATACATTTTCGTTCTACTTTAAAAACAATAATTCAACAAAAGCATACTCGAGAAAATATTGTGTACGCATGTCGGAGAAATGATGAATATTTATGATAAAAACATGACAGTTGATACCTGCAAAATAATATAAGATAGGTATAAGATAGGTTGCTTTTCCTAGCAATTCTGATTTTCCATCTAATTTCGCTCGAGTAAGTGCGAATTCTTTTGATACTTTTGGACTGCGCTAAAATGATCGAGCGACATACCATTCGTTTTATCTTACGTCCTCTTTATGATACGTTTAATAGTTATTCGTTATTTTTGTCCAGTGTGCCGAATATGCGCAACCACCGGATCATGAATTTATAATAGACCTTTTTAGTTCATATCATGTGTAATCCGATTTCTATTACTGAACTAAAAAAAGAAACTGGATGAAAAAAAAAAGTATTTTCTGGGTAGCACATGCAGGATTCACTCGGATTTTTACCCTAAGAATATTCCATTTGCCTCCAGCGACCTTGGAAAATTCACATTTGACGACGTGTGGTGACCTATCTCGCTTAGGTGGCACATATTGGTCGCCTTATTTGAAAATCAATTTTGAACAATGTTATTTGGTTTGAGATATTGAAAAATTTCGTTAAACGTTTTCAATAATATCGAATGAATAACCAAGCCCGATAAATCAATAGTTGCAACTTTTAACTGTCAACTCCGATGCTACGATGTTACAGCGCCAAATTGTTAACAAGTTACTATATGTCACTAATTACCAATAGTATGCCAGAGCCGAGAGTCCCGATTTCGACGCCGTTGACCGCGTGCACGTGTTGAAGAGAGGCCCGCAAGACGCGCGCGTTGTCTGACAAGTTGTACAGCGGTACTACTTGGCCGGGTAACAACTCACCCACGAACTACCCGGCCTCGGAAACACTGTCTCACCAAATTGAGCTGGAGATAATTTGAATAGTTGAAAACGGCTTGGTAAGATTTCTCCATAGCCAATTTCACTGGGCCATCGGTGGATCTTCGTGATTTAATTCCTGATGAACCGACCTCGACGCGTCGTTGATCAAACGGCCGATAAAAGAACCGCGCAATTTCAGATCCGATGTGTGTTTACCAATTGGTTCGGAGTCCATTAAATTATAATAGCTCGATTGATTTACCTCCGGGTATGCGTTGCTCAGCATTCGATAATCATCTGGAACGGCTCCATTTGGCTATGGATAGCAACGGAACCACCAATGTTTATAACCATTCATCTTGTGGGTATGCTCACCTGTAACGACAAAAATGATATTTCATCAGTTTGAGATAAATGAGAACTGATAACGTGTTTTTTTTCTTTCGTAATCGAAGACATCGATTCCATTTGCGGGATCGATAAACACTATATCCATTACGAACAAAAATATTCCATTATCATCAGTTATAGCTTATATTCATATCATCATACGTCGCGCGACTGAACCAGCTCAAATCCGTAAAACTACCTATACACGGGACAACCAGAAAGCGTCACCGAGCCAATGTTTCCATCATCCCTAAAAGCCCTCGCTCTCCACCTTCTCTACAGCTTTTTCCCCCCTACAAGGGTTGAAAGCTTGTACATATTTCAATCTCAGCAGAAGAAAACCATCAGACCACTCCAGTTTGTTTCATGAAAAATTAGTAGCCAAACCAACGGAGTGAAGTTAAAACCCATCGAGATTCTCGGATTAATGTTTCTATGAATATTCAAAATTGAATTTTCAAATCCGTTCTGGATCGATGGTATTCGACGCGACAAATAAGCGCGTGTAAAAAAAGGTCGTCCGTGATTAAGCTATTTCCAACTTGGCAAAAAACCTGTTGATGGAATCGTAGGCTAGTCCTATGAAATCCAAGCGCCGCCAGTTTCACGAATGGCTCTCCAAATCATGATATCCTGGAATGCTTATGAAATTTGAACAACTGATGATTCGAATAGGCTTCAATAACATGCTGATGTTTTATTGAAAAGCTCATGGAAATTCACCGTTAAAAACCCGAATCACACACACACACACACACACACACACACACACACACACACACACACACACACACACACACACACAGCGAAAAAGACTTAGTTCTCACTTAAATCCTTACGGTGAAAAACCACTGCATTGCAGTGAAAAATCACTGTAAGAAGATGGATGAATTAGTCACTGGAACTGCAGTGAATTCCTTTGTAACAAAAATGAGTTTTCATATTTTCATGTGTATTGATAGATACACATTTTTATATGAAACTAGCTACAACAAACGCGCTGCGCGCGATCTATACGCATGTGTGCGTTTCAAAATCATATTTCAATTATTGTTTCCACGATTCTTGACCAGAATAGTTTTGACGTACATCTCAATTCATTTCATGATGTAAATTTCTAAAAGCTAAATGAATAACCAAACCCTACATTCCTATGATCCGTGTAAAAACTATATAAGTATTAGAAAGAACCATCGAGCACTGACATCGATTTCTATTTAAATAATCCTGAGTTATCGACCCTTGAGCTCGCAAGACGATTTCAGATTTTTAACACTAAACGATCCATCAAACCACATAACACATAAAACTTGCAAATCAGACATCTTAACCTAACAGAGTTATCCTATCCGGCAACTGTTGAAAACTCAAAGGTAGCCTAAAATATCCACGTACCATCAAATTCACATACCTACAATTATAGTTTTGAAAATAAATTGTCGAAACTTATGACAGCATCGCGAACGAAACTGACTATCCTAACCTATATAATATCATGTCATCGGCTACTCTCTATCTATATATACATCTCACACTATATCTATATACACCCCACTACAAATCACGTGGTTAGATCTACACCAATCATATCACGAGTTAATGCCATCACTCTAGAGGCCATCACTTTTCATATGAGGATTCGCAGTGACTAAAGTGTAAATCCACTTTACACCCTACTTACAAGTAGTGTGGTGTAGTATACTGCGAATTGTGATGTAAAAATGTTTGCTATAAAACTCATGGAAGTAAAGTGAAAATTTACTTTAATTACATGAGAAATTCACTGTATAATCCGATGAATTTTTCATCCACCTCCTTACAGTGATTTTTCACTGTGAAGATTCAAGGGAGTAAAATGTTTCTCAATCGTCAGAAACGTTCGCAATCGATATTCTCGTAAATCTCATTTTTCGCTCGATTAGAAAGCTTCGTCTCGTGGAGTGACGGGTCGAAATAGCCAAAGCAGGCCCCACAGCACCGATTATGCCGCACGCAGATGCAAACAACAATCCGGGGGAATCACGCGCGAAGCAGCGCAAGCCGCAGCTTGTGAATATTGCGCGCGCGCGAGCGACGTCTAACCCGCCCGTCGGCCCATAGTTCTCGCGCGTTTCGATGCGCAAATTATAATTTCTGCGTGCCGCGGCGCGTGTGTGTGTGTGTGTGGCGCGCATCCGCGCTCCTCACTCACCGCAGCTTATATTCCGGGGGACGCGCGCGCGCCTCTGTATAGTTCAAATTCCAATTTGCGTCACGCGCCTACTGTTCGTCGTCGAACGCATAAGCCAGCTTGATTGATTGCATTTTATTTATTCTCGTCGCCCCCAACGCGTGATTCTGCATTATTCTCGCTATTTCGGCGAAATTCACAACCGCGTATACTGCAGCACGAGCCAGTAACGCCGCTGTCTTTGGATCGAGAGCTTCTGGGAGAACGCGTGTGTTGTATTTAGCTTCACAGCTTTCGTAGCCGATTCGACGCTTGAGAAAAAGCGTCTGCGATGTGACATCTCGAGTTGAAAAATGTTTTCACTAGACCGAGAGAAGTATATGGCGATTCTTACTATAATTAATCAACTATGAATATAGTTTCAGTTTGTAACAGATATCCATAATAGTAGATTTACGTGAAAAAAATTTTTTCTTGTAAGGTACCTGTACCCAATATGCGCCACCTAAGCGAGAAAGGTCACTACGCCGCGTCAAATGAATATTTTCTGACATAATTGGTGTCAAATGAAAGGTCTACTCAATACCTACAGAATGAGCTAAGTTTTTTTCGATTTGAACAGTTCTACGCTAAGATACCGTGGTTTAAAAAAAAAAAATTTTTTCGGGAAAAAATTTTTAGTATACCCAATATGGCACCACCCTGAAAATACTTCTTTTCATCCAATTTGAAGCATGAAGCATGTCTGAAATGGATAAAATACAAACAAAAAATTATATTTCTGATATAATTTTATTGGAAAATACATTTTGTCTTTGATTAAACCATAGTAAATAGATTATATGAACTTCTAACAACCTAAATCAAATCAAGTTTTCAGTTAAAATTCATGAAAAACCGTTGTTTTTGAATCAACAAAATTAACTTATGCAACATCTAATTCCAATATTAATCTCTCAAATTGATGAACATTCTGTAAAGTGTAATTTTAAATATAATTGAGATGTTCTCACTGAAATGGAAGAGTTCAATTTAAAAAATGTCCGAGCCTACTTGGGGCTAGCTATTGTCATGATGGTAGAAAAATTCTGTCTGATGTTGCTTTCTCAAAGGGAAAGCTTTGTAATGGGGCAAAAATCGGCCCACCGAATCAGACCTCGGGACATCGATTTTCGTGATCTACGGGTCGAAAAACATGGAAATCCAAAAGTGTCTGTATGTATGTATGTGTGTGTGTGTGTGTGTGTGTATGTGTGTGTGTATGTGCGTCCCGTTTTTTTTCGTCCACGATAACTCTCGAAGGAATGGTCCGATCGTCCTGAAATTTTGCACACAGGTTAATCGCGGCAAAATCTCGGGCGAGTTCAATTTTCAGCAAAATCCGTTGTTTATTTCTCTAGCAACCGTTGCTAAGGTGTAAAATTTTTTGTTTCTTTTGTCTAGGATAACTTTCGAAGGAATCGTCCGATCTAGCTGAAATTTTGCACACCGGTTAGTTGTGGCAAGATCTAGCCCGAGATCAATTTTCAGCAAAATCCGTTGGTTATTTCCCTAGCAACCGTTCCTAACGTGTTTTCTCACAAATCCTCATGAGTGCTCATTGGGGCAAGCCGGAAAATCAGTTTTAAGTCACACTCGATGGCCAAGGACACTGAATTGTTGTATTTGCTCCATAACAACGGTTGTTTACCTCCCTAGCAACAGTTACGAAGGTTGGAAATCATTAATTTATGACCCATTTCTATTATTTTCGACGGCAAAGGACACAAAATCTTCCCAATTAGCTCCTTAGCAACCGTTGTTTACCGCCCTAGCAACCGTTGCTAAGGGAAAGAAAAATTCATGTAAGTTTCGTTTCCAGTATTTTCAACGTGCTATAAAGAAAATTGGGAAAATTTGGTGTTTTTTGCCGTCGAAAATGATCAAAATAGATTTTGAATTGATCATTTCGAACCTCAGCCGTCGAAAATGATCAAAATGAGTCTCCGAGTTTTACTAAATACGGACTTAAGGGCAGGACGGATCGATTTTAACCACCATTAAACCGTATGACAGTCACAAGATGAATTGATCGAAAAATTAAGCAGGTCTAAATGTCTCGCATCGTGTATAACCTAGAACCGTTTGCTTTGTTGCATTCGATCAAATAATAAGAGAGCCCGGGCAGACATTAACAGTCGCGACAAAGTTTGGTCAATTGAAAAAGAACGACACTTTACACAGTCACAAAGATACGAATTGAACTGATTAAATAATATTTTTGTAATTTTTGAAAAAATAAATGATAGTATCTACGCTAGTGGAATGGTGAAAATACAGGTTTGGGATGCGTTTGTGGGTGATGTTGAAGCCTCTTTGAGAAAGCATACTGCTAAGGCACTTGGCAGCGGTTTTTTCCTAGACAGTACTTATAAACGCATAACCTCAACATAAAAACAAAAAAAAAAAAAAGTGTAAAATTTTTTGTTTCTTTTGTCTAGGATAACTTTCGAAGGAATCGTCCGATCTAGCTGAAATTTTGCACACCGGTTAGTTGTGGCAAGATCTAGCCCGAGATCAATTTTCAGCAAAATCCGTTGGTTATTTCCCTAGCAACCGTTCCTAACGTGTTTTCTTACAAATCCTCATGAGTGCTCATTGGGGCAAGCCGGAAAATCAGTTTTAAGTCACACTCGATGGCCAAGGACACTGAATTGTTGTATTTGCTCCATAGCAACGGTTGTTTACCTCCCTAGCAACAGTTACGAAGGTTGGAAATCATTAATTTATGACCCATTTCCATCATTTTCGACGGCAAAGGACACAAAATCTTCCCAATTAGCTCCTTAGCAACCGTTGTTTACCGCCCTAGCAACCGTTGCTAAGGGAACGAAAAAATTCATGTAAGTTTCGTTTCCAGTATTTTCAACGTGCTATAGATAAAATTGGGAAAATTTGGTGTCTTTTGCCGTCGAAAATGATCAAAATAGATTTTGAATTGATCATTTCCAACCTCAGCCGCCGAAATGATCAAAATGAGTCTTCAAGTTTGCTAAATACAGACTTAAGGGCAGGATGGATCGATTTTAACCACCATTAAACCGTATGACAGTCACAAGATGAATTGATCGAAAAATTAAGCAGGTCCAAATGTCTCGCATCGTGTATAACCTAGAACCGTTTGCTTTGTTGCATTTGATCAAATAATAAGAGAGCCCGGGCAGACATCAACAGTCGCGACAAAGTTTGGTCAATTGAAAAAGAACGACACTTTACACAGTCACGAAGATACGAATTGAACTGATTAAATAATATTTTTGTAATTTTTGAAAAATAAATGATAGTATCTACGCTAGTGGAATGGTGAAAATACAGGTTTGGGATGCGTTTGTGGGTGATGTTGAAGCCTCTTTGAGAAAGCATACTGCTAAGGCACTTGGCAGCGGTTTTTTTACCTGCTCCAGAGCTTGAACTGAATTCTCTTTCCACCATGTTTGGCGGATATTTACCATCAATGGGTTGATTGTAGCTTCTAGAGCAAGAAAATAGGGGTGGCGCATATTGGGTACATTTGATAAAAATAACGAAGAGCTATTGAAACGATTGATAAAAAGGTCATACAAAGAAAAAAAAAATTGGATGATGTAGATGGGATGTCAAGGAATCGAACGATATATCATTCGATTTTTTTGGCTCAGTTTAAGGGTATTAAAAAAATTCACACTTACCTGAGCGAGATTAGATCGAGAATGAAAATTGGCGAAAAAATGGATAAAACGAGCTGTAACAAGTTGGTATAAGGGTTCCCGATCGGTGAAAATGTTTTCTTTCCTCATTATTTAGCATTGCCGACAAGATTCTGTGCCGCGGCGATGCTCTAGACGCGCGTATATATGAAATACGAAGGGTGGCGCATATTGGGTCCTGGCGCATATTGGGTACACCTACCTTATAAAAATAATAATGTGGAAATAAACGAGTATGAAAGATAAAATGATATTTGTGCAGTTTAAAATTATTATGAAATGTTCATTTGTCCTTCTTGAATATTCGAACATCAAGATATCGCCATAACATATTTTTTCCTGTCTTTCAAAGTTTAATAGAAATGTTGTTCATGATATTCCAGACTTTGAAACAGAAAAAGTTTCTACTCGTTACTTTCTCTCACTTTGAATAATTGTAAATATCCATATTGACCAACCGTTTCGTAAAGCTACTGAGATACATCGAGATCTTCCATTTTTGGAAACAACTCTCTCTTTCAAACTTAACGAAAACTCGGAACGTTTACATACATTGAATACATTGAACGAAATCCACGAAACTTTCAACGTATTGGTAAATTCAGTATAAGTATGGTTAATCTTACTAGAAATATGGCCCAATTTCCAATGAAATTGGTCGATTTTCTTAGAAATATAAAGAGTATAGTTAAAATAACCATATTCTTAGTCTGGAAGTATAACTATAATCATTGATTTTTACAATGAATTTGGTATTTGTAACAATAAAATATATTCAAACTGCCATTTTCACCATACTGTATACTAGATTTTATTCATGAGAATGGCGGAAATTAATGAATTCAATGTTAATTGAATTTTATAATGAAATTAATAGACTTATTTGCAAAAAATGCTCTCTGCAGTTTTACTGTAATCAAAAATGCTATTCAACTAATTTTGTCAATTTCGATGGAAAATTCGACCTCACGGGGTCGACTTACATAAGGAAAATTGAGATTTTGCGAGAAGCCAAAGTGGGTCCAGTATAGTCTTCGAAGACTCCAATTACTGCGGAGGGGTGTAGGGCTTTGAAATTACGCGATATTGGGTATATAGTCCCTTGATCTGTCCTTGAAGAGCCGGCCATTGGCATATCCTCTGCCTCAATTACGGTAATTAGGAGGGATGATGAGGGAGCTCGGGTCAAGATCGAAATCGCTCTCCCGCATTCAGCGATGCACAGTACGAGTCTATGTATATATACATGCTCGTATTCATAAACGAACCGGTCCGTAACCGCTTTTAGCGTTACATCTGGCTCGGAAGAAACAGGAGGGTTGGAAAGGCATTGGGTTGGGAAGCTTCTTCAGTGTCAATTCTCTGATTAAATGTACGAGCTTTTGATACTCCAGATAGATATATAATGGTCTATATTTACACGGAACTTTACTACTTGGTTGGGGACAGAAATGATCGTAGCTGATTCGAGACTTGAACAACCTGTGATTTCTCACAGTTTCTCTATTGGTTTTAAGGATTTGCTTCTCTCGATTGCGGTGCGTCAAAAGTATATGGAAGTCAGATCTCATGTATCACGTTTTGTTGTAGGGACGTTTCTTGGAACGCTTTACATCGTTCCTTGAAAAAGTTGCAATTTTGGTTATGAGTACCATCAAGTATACGAGGTTGAGCGAACTCGCAACATTTGCGGCAATAACTCTGATGTGACGTCCAAAACGTCAATATATTTAACGGAGTTTTATCATATTCTGGTACACTTTTCCATATTTTGACACCATGAAAATTTTTCCGGAACTCGGATACTTCGATCGCTAGTACGTTTCTGGAATACTCCTCGAATGTATTGTCTAAGCCATTTTCTACGAGGGATAAACATTTCAACTGGAGTCCAGGCTATGATCAAGGTGAGAGCGTGAGTTAGTAATTGTGAAAACTTGAAAGAATTTAATTCGCATCGTTTCGAATTATATTCCTTCCCAACGAAATCCAATCTCAAAATCACTAAAAACGAAGAGATATCTAACATATATACGCGTTTGTTACACCCAGACATGAAACTAAAGCTCAACTTATGGATCCATCGACTCTGCCTATTCTGACATTCGCGATGCAGACGCGCGAGGCAGTTCATAGGAAAAAAAGTGAATTTACGTCAGGCCGATTCACTTGGTCGTGTGCACACGTCTGTGAAAGCTCGTTACAAGACTAGGCGCTGGGGTATATAGTGTGCTCGCCCCATCCAAAGCTCGCCCCAGCTCCACGACTCGGCGTTTTAACGCTTGAACGGTATTATATAAGAGAGCCTCGAGCTCGCGCGCCCCTTTCTTCCATGTATACGTATATATATATACTTTCTTTGTCCGGCCCGAGAGAGCCAACGGCCATTGTTTTCAAGCACCGCGGCGGTAGCAGTGAAAGTCGCTCCGGTTTTTCTCGCGCGGCTACTTTTCCCCGTGCCTGCAGCGACCTACTTTTTATATTTTGCGCGCTCAGCTTTATGCGCGCGTGTGTATGTATATAGAAAGCGTCGTCGCGACGAGATTCGCGTGGAAAACTCGCGCGCTCGCGGCTTTAGCGATTTTCGACGTCTTCGATTCGCGTGGCTGATATATCGACGTGTCTTACGAAGAAAGACACATCTCAAACTGTCCGCGAAGAAAGACACATCTCAATTTGTCCGCGAAGAAAGGCACAACTCGCAATCTAGCCACGAAGAAAGACACAACCCGCAATCTAGCCGCGAAGAAAGACACAACTCGCAATCTAGCCACGAAGAAAGACACAACTCGCGTCTGGCCGCAAAAAGGATACATGGCGCACATCCCACAATTTTCCGAGATAAAAAATATAAGGAATGAAAGCTTAGAATGAGTAGGTTATCGTTGACAAAAAAAAACAAGTCTTTCCTACAGTTTAAACTCTTTTTTCGTTAATATTCGCGGGAGAATAATTCCGACATTTGTCTTTCTTCGCGGACAGATTGCGAGTTGTGTCTTTCTTCGTGGCTAGATTGCGAGTTGTGTCTTTCTTCGCGGACAGATTCGGATATGTGTTTTTCTTCGCGGACAGATTCGGATATGTGTCTTTCTTCGCGGACAGATTCAGTTATGTGTCTTTCTTCGTAAGACACGTCGATATATTGTCGAGCTTTCGCTCATTGTTGGGACCCGAGCTGGTATTGTGTATTATACATCGATCGCGGGGCTCAGTCGAAGTGCAGAGAAAAACGAGTAGATGGTGAGAAAAAAAAGTTGCGAAACTGATTGTGCGCGAAAATTCGATTGAGGGATTATCACACTTTGAAACGATTTCTTTTGAGTTTTAACATGCACACATATACCTAAGAATCATATTCCATTACCTGTATGGGATGGAAATATTTTTGAAAAATTCTTGTCCAGTTTCCGAGGACCCTCTCAATGTTCACTCGAGTACTCCAAGAGGGAGTACCACGAGTTGTCATGAAGTACTGCGGACTTATGGACGAATAATACTTTTAATTCTTGCCATTTGCCAATATTAACCAAGAGCTATTCTTCAGATCAAAATGATGCATAGAAACACAATAAGTCACGTTTTTTATTCATGAACCCAACTACAGTCTCATATATTCTGGCATAATTTTCTGCAATATTATACCCCTAAGCAGAGCGATCCTGACGAACGACTTGATTTCGTCTTGTTCTACTTGTATACCGAACATCTCTTGGCAAATCGTCTACAAAATTATACTCTAGTATGGTATAACCGAATAGGAGACCTGGATACAAACGATCCCGAAATGGAATTATTTCAATATCCAAACTCTGTTGCACAGCCGATAGAACGCCGACTGTCTTGCAAATGAGCGTCGCGCTATACCTTATACACGAGCGACGAAAGTCGGTAGAGTAGTTTTTGAGATTAGCGGCCCCAAAAAAACAGCCTGTCCTTTTATAAAGTTCGGTGGTTGGAGGGATAAGTGATCACTTCCTGGCTGGGTATGTTGAAAAAATATTTGTTCACAATCTATTTTTCGAAATCTACTGAAAGTATAGAGAACCACATTGTTTTATATTGTTATATATAGGATAATTGATTAAACTGCGAAATGAATCCTTATATAATATAAATTAATTTCCAACTAGCTACATTCAGACGCGCTGCGCGCGATTTACGCTTTATTTCATTATACGCAATTATAAAACCTGTATTCAGATTTTATTCAACATCTGACAAGAAGATTTGGTTGTTTCAACCTCAAAACTTTTATTTTCTTTTTAAAACTACAGTATACGTCCCTAAACCTCAAAATTTATTCTTCTTTTGTTTTTCGCTTCCCTGCATTCACTACCTACATCTATATCTATATTTTACTCGACTCGTCACGTGGTTAGGTCTACACCAATCAAAACACGAGTTAACTGGCTTCACTTTGACCCCCATCACTTTTTTATATAAGGATCTAGTAATACTCGGAATAAAAGTTTGTCCAACTCACAGTGTGTTCATTATACTAAATCGCCCAAACCACTCAATTCCCAGTGGAGTAATTCGATCCTGTGATTATCCCATAAAGGAGCAAAGAGAATCCGGGAAAAACGAAAGAAAATCCAGCCGCGACGAAACAAACGTAACCGGGCAAACTCGATTCTGCCCAAATCACTTGTGCGAAAAGCTCCCGAGCTTGCAGGGGGCCGCAGCCGTCGGACGTGTCGCATTGCGAGGCACATCGGAGCGTCTTTGTCGGTGTTCCCCCGAGGCGGCGCGGCCGTCAGCCGAGATCGGCCAATCAACGCGTGCGAATTTCCCGCAGGAGAAAATTTACATTGTGTATACGTCGGTTGGAAAATCGTATGCGCCCGCGCGTGTCTGTATACACATATACGATTCGAAACGACGCCAAGTCTTCTATATGTTATCCTGTGGGAAGAGTTTCTCGCGCGCGAGCTTCGATTGGCAGTTTCCCGCTGCTCGCGGATTGTTTGCTTATCCGGGAGATTAGACGCGCGAGAGGCGCGCATATCCCCCTCGCCGCGCGCGAACTCGTTAATTACTTAGTCAGCATATGCTCCGGCCCACCTCCGTGTTCGTGTATGAATTGCCGTTATATCCATTAGCCCGCTCGCGCGTAATCGGCAGCTGAAATAAGACATACACACACGCGGGGGCGCGCGAGCCGAGGATATATGCATATTTATCAGGCATATGCCGTGACAGGCGGAGGGGCGACTATATATACTATATAATGCCGCGCGGCTCATTCAAACAATGGCGTAGCGCGAGACGTGCGCTGCGATTCCTGTGTAGGCACGCGCGTGTGTTTGTGATTTTTCGACGAGACGTGCTAATCAATCCGCGGATGAGAACTAATCAAACAACTCATATATATATATATATATATGGATGCAAACGGAGCTCAGCCGGAGTATCAGTCTCGATTTTCTTTGTAAGTTCGAGTGAGCTATATCACGAGAACCGTTAGTTCCGTTTTTTTTTCTTATCAAATTATCGTTCGAACGATGGTACGTCACGGTTGGGCAAGGGATTCAAATTGGATTTCAAACAAAATTAACTTTGGACAGTCAAAATTTGATGATTAGTTTAGTTAGACGGTATTACTGCAACACTCCACACTCTAAGCTTCGATGAAAAATATCGCATGTGCAACTCGTGAAGTGCACTTTGCCGGCCGACAAATCGCATTTTCCGCCTTATAAGCGCCCTATACTGGGCCAAACAGTCACGTTTTCCACGTGTATCCGCGGACGAGACTCTTCATCCCGAGTATTGCTGAATAGAGATAAGCTCAGCGCGAGGATTACGTCCCGTTCTTCGAGTTTCTTCGGCTTCTAATTTCCATCGAGTTTATCATCAGAAATGCACGACAACTTCTCTCGGTATATCTCGAATCAAAATTTTTTTTCTTGACTATTCCGAAAAATTAATTGGATGTGATTAGTATTTACAATATTAATCAATTTCCCGTATATTCTACCAAAATCACATTCAGGATATAATTTTCAAAACTAATTATTTAACAGTACATACTACATTGGGAATTGTCCGGAGAACCGGAGAAAATTATTTCCGATCCCAAAATCCGGCATTTGTGTTTAGCTGCTTAGCCCCGTGAACGCACTTGAGTCACTCTCTACGTATATTTACCAATTTCGATTCGTTTTTCACGCGGAAAATTAATTCATCGGATCTTCGCAATGTCCTGAAAACCAAGTTACAGCCACTTTGACCGAAAAATCCAGTTCGCAATTTGCAGTATATGTATACATAAATCCATACGCTACTCCAGTATAACATCGATAATGCTATTTGGTATAAAATGTTAGTCGGGAAGAGAATTTCGTTACGTATAGAATTTTCACAAAGATAGTTTTCATGTGATTTTTAATATAATCTCAAACATTCAATTTTAAACATTGCGAGTACATCCGTGGATCAATTATTCTGTATTATTCAGCTCTACATTCCAACAATAGCGAAACAACGATATTGCTCTTCACTTGTAAACGTCTTCACTTCACTCAATAAATGAAGGCCGATTCTCGTGGCGGGTTCAGAGATCTCGGGTTGTCGAATCTCGCTGGAAAGAGAAAATAAAGTCACGCAATACATTCCTTTGAAACTCAAGCCCGAATTATAAACGACTCTGGTGCGCAGTAAAGCCGCAATTTAAAAAAAAGAGCGATTTGCGAACATCGCAATCCGGGCAGAAAAATTTTCCGAATTTTCTGGGAATCTGGAAAACTGGAATTACCTCGACCAACGAAGGACGAGCTGCCAGAGGTAGCTGGTGCCGCAGGAGCCGCAGGCGCAGGTGTTCCGGCCGCATCAGGATTCGCTGTGGTCGTCGTCGAGTTGCAAGGCCCGCGACGGCCACCGTGCCTGTGCTGCCGATAAAAATATGCGCCCGTCAATACGCGTATTTCCAGTTGACACACACACGATCGAATTAGTTGTTGTTACTCACCGCCACGGCGCAATTGACGAGTATCGCAGCAAGAGAGAAGAGAAAGACGAACTTCATATTGGGGCAAAATTATTGCTCGATCCCGCTCGGCCGCTCGTATTTATCCTTCTAAAACACTCGAGACTCCCTCCGTTGCCCGCGACAATTAACCAACGAATTGTCGCAGATTTTTATTGCTGGATAAATAAATAATTGTCAACGACGCTTGTTTCGCGTCGTTGACAATTATTTAAAATTGCTCGACAGATGCTCCCGGGATAAAGACACGCTCGAGGTGTATATATGCTTCCGCTATTATTGTAACATTTACGTATTGCACAATGTTAATTATGTCTCGCGACGCTCGTCGCTGTGTATATCCGAGTACATAATTTAGACAAATTCTGGATCTTAGATCGAAAATATAGATAGCCAATTACTATTGTCAGTATTACGATTTCTATCGCAGTGTGCCTATAGCCCACAATTATGATTGACATTTTCGAGTTATAGCCACATTATATAACATAGAAATTCATTTTACTTTATATGTATAGAAAAATTCAATTTCATTATTCAACGAATTTACTTGTCAAATAGTATGATGAAAAATAGTAGTTTCTGAATATTTTTTTGTTTAAAATGATGAATTCATCAATATTTCTCGACTGAAATTCACAACTACATTTCCGGTACTCACTGAGCATCATTGAATTATGTTGTTTCCTTGCTCATTTAGCACTTAAATCTACTCTTTTACTACAGTTTGAACTTATACTACCTGCTTTTTACCTTCTTCTTTTATTTCACTTTGCTAACTAAACTACAATAATCAGGTGCAGTCATTCTCATCTTTCTACATACGTGATTACTCTATCTCGTGTAGAGACATCTCATCTTTTTATTGATCGCATCACTTTTCCTGAAACTATGTTTTATTTTATGTAATAATGTTATCAAATATTTTTAATAAATATCTATTATGGAAACATGTTTTTAATCACATTTTGATCGCCTCTCTAGAAAAATGCAGGCTGTAACAAGTTATTAGTGACTTTGGTTTATTGAAATTTTGAATGGGTTAAAATGGTCAGATGATAATTATAACGATGACTATAATGATAAAACGATTTTGGTATTGAGCTACCGTTTGATAAGCCGCTCGCAGAATTTGAAAATTTCAGATTGATTATAGTCACTCTAATTTTTGAAAACCCTATGTGGTGGCACATTGGGTACAGTTACCTTATATGGATATATTTATTCGTCAACTATATTTATTATATTTTTATTAAAATTCACAAATTTTTTCGTAAATTGTTCAACATTTCTAGAAAGTTTTTACAATCGATTTTTCCATCACTTACGATAAGAATTTCTTGTATTTCGTTCAATATATTGGAACCTTTCGAGTTTTCGTCAAGTTCAAAGAAGAGAGTTGTTTGCAGAGATGGAAGATTTCTGTGTAGTTCTGAAGCTTTACAAACGGCTGGTCTAAATGGACATTGACAATTATTCGAAGTGAGAAAAGTACTAAAGGAAAACTCTTTCAGTTTCAAAGTGTCGAATACCATGAACAATACTTCTTGTACTGTACTATGAAAGACAGGAGAAAATATGTTATAGCAACATCTTGATGTTTAAATATTTAAGGATGACAAATGAACATTTCATAACATCTTCTTTCTTAAAAAAATGATAAGCAATGCTGTGACTATAAATCTTTTGAGAGTTTTTTTCATACTCAATATTACAAAAGTACTCTCTTAAATCTTTACAGTGATTTTTCTTTTTCATAAATAGTTTTTCACTGAAGGGCTTAAGAGATTACTTATACGACAAGGATTTATAGTATTTCGCACTCGGAGCAAATAGAAATATATTCTACAAACTTTTCAAGCTACGCTCGACAAATTGTAAAAGCAACAATATTTTCCCCGTAAATCCACTACAACTGATAGCTGGTTCAAATTGAAACTATTTTTATATTCAATCTCTAGTAGAAACCATTCAGTCATCGTCAGCCGTAGTTAAGTGATCTGAAATATTTTGTATAATCAACGTCGTCAAACACTGCGCAACCATCGAAACGCCTGCTACTTATCGAGGGTTTTGAAAATATATTCTATCCAAATCAAACCTGGCCTACCTGGTCGACAGGAACAAGCGCGCTGTAGTAGCGCGCGGCCTTTCTATTAGCTCGCCGGCTAATTCGGCGGGAGAAAACGAGCGGAAAGAGGGCTGGCGTCCACACAAAGCGCATTATTGAGGCAAAAAATTGAACGAGAGAAAGAGAGGAAAAAGCGAGCCGGCCAGGGTATGTGTATGTGTGTGTGTGTGGAGAAATGGAAAAAGGAACGCGAGCAAGACGCGGCGCAGGGAAGGCACAATGGGGAGAACGGGGGATGCCAACTGAAAATCGCTTACGCTCGTTCGCTCGCTCTCTCGCACGCATGAATATTAATCGGGACAATATCGGTTGCATTTTTGCATAAATCTGCATGCAGGCTCTTCGCGATATATATGTGTACGCGCGCGCGAGTAGACGAGCGATTTGCCGACTACGCGGATATGCGTCGACCGTATTTGATTTCCATCTCTCGATTCGACCGAGATTATTCATTTATCGGCCGTGTCTCTGCTGAAAATTGGCCTGTGGTTCAAAGTCGATACGATTGAAATAGTCGTCTGTGATGATCACATATTATAATTTGATTTATCTCCCTCTTTCCATTTCAACTTTAACGAGGAGTGAAAATACAATAATTTCGGTGAACGGCGAGCTTTTCATTGCACTTCCCAATCGGAATGTTTTTGAATCAGCTGAAACCAATGGAATTAAAAAGCTTTTTAAAGGATTAAAAGAGGGCAAAGAGATCCGAATAAAAATGTCAGCGTCGAAACAAAGTCCAAAAAAAAACATTCCTCAAACAAATCCTCAACACAGGCTTGAGCCAGATGGCTGCGTGACGAGACTCGGAATGTCCCCCGTACATATACAATCCATCCTGGTCCACATGAGCGACACCATACAGCTGCGGGGGAGCGCACTTGAAGCCGCCGACGTGACGGTAGGGTGGAGGGGAGAAAAAAATCAATTAAATCCCCCAAGAACACGGCTCGCGCGCGTCGAATTTATTACTTTCATTAAGCTGCGCGTACGTATCATCTCTCATATCGCTCCTCTCCGCCGTTGCCGCGCGGTAATGCGAGCTTCGTTACCCGCGCACGTGTATACATATACGGGCATTAATCACCGGCGAATCCATCAGGCGCATTGTCCCACCCGCGCGCGTCATCACGACGATTAATAAACATAGCCCGGCCCGATGTGAAACACGTCCTTTTATATTTCCACTCGCCTATAGGTGCTTTTTTTCGCCGACTCCGCGGGGGTTGACGCTCGCGAAAATTCAATTTCCTTTCTGCAAAAAGGAAAATACAGTGAATATAATCAATGTGAGCTTCAGTTGAATGTCGCTCGCTGTATTACCAGGGAAAAGTCACTGTGACTTACGGTCTAAATCGGGAATTTTAGTTTTGAGGTGGATTACATGCGACCAAATAATTCTACTTGATTTGAGATGCAACAAATTCGACTTGGGAATATGTATACGCATCTGACCTACAAATTTCCTTGACAATTTACGCTGCTGCATGCAATTAAGCTGTGCAGTATATGCTCGAGAGCACTCGCATCTGCATAAAACCCTGCTGTTAATCCGAATAAATGTTGTTATGCATATCATTTGTCCTTTTGCTTTTTCATTTCTGCACGCGCCACCTGTGGAAACCATGTAGTTCACGCCACATTAGCGCCCCTCACTGCAGAAAAAACGCGTTTCACATGCTCGGACGAAAAAAAATAGTTCAAAATGGAATATTTTAATTTTGCAGTTTTGGAAAATGTACCTTAAAGTCAATGAACAAATGAAATAAATAGAAGTATATGAACATTTTTCGAATCGCACGGGCTTCATAGGAGATGGATGACTAATCGTCTGTTCAGCAATAATAAATATACAGTAACCGCAGTAAATGAGGCACTTTTGTCGGATTTCGTATTTTCGCTGCTCTCTGGTCTACACCAGTGGTGGTTGAATTACGTTGACAGAGTTAGAAGAAAATCGTCACTCGCTTATTTGCTCATTTAGCCCCAAAACCAATCTTTTACAACAGTTTGAAGTTTTAATATCTGCTTTTATTCTTCTTCTCTCATTGCACAAGTGGGATCATTCTCATTTTTTTTACATATGACTTCTGTATTTCATGAAAAAATATCTCACCTTCCTATTCCATCAATACCCTTCACATGATTATGAATCGAAAGACCGAAGAAAATGGATCAAAATTTGAGAAATAAACGTCAAATAAAATATACACTCGTTATATAATGATATAGATAGGTATTTCTTGTTAAATGTTGAAAGTTTGTAATAAATATTTATGGAAACATGATTGAGAGTTTATTTCAATGCTAGTTTGATAGTCCCTGTTAGGCGTATAGTGGCTGAAACAATTATCGATTATGAAAAAGTATGTACCACATTGGCTGCGCGTGTAGCATGTACCTAATTTGATTGATTCTGGTTAATTGACTGTTTTTGAATGGGTTAAATTAAGCATATGATTATAGCGATGGTTTCTCAATAACTGGGTTATTTTTCACTTTAAATTTCGAATCGTATTTCTTAGCGTCAATCACTATGAGAATTTTCTTTCACGAGGGACGTGTCTACGCGACAACTCGTAAAACATTCGCTCAGCGCAGTAGCAGTTTTTCCTAAAACGCCTCGTAAACGTACGATTCGCCGCGATGCCCACACCCACACACACGAGGAGAGGTGCGCGTCTGCCGGCCGGCCGCGTATATGAACTTGGACAATCACGAGGCAGCAGGACAATAACGGGCCTGTTCGCTCGATTTGACGAGCTTCGGACATATTAATTACGCGTTAATGAAGGCACCTCGCGTTATTATTAAATTCGCCGCCCCTGTGCCCCTAGCTGTGTATATATATACACGCGTGTGCGCGCGGCCAGAATAAAGCCATCAGAGAGCGGCGCGCACGGGCTACCCCCAGGGACACAAAGTATATACATACGCACGTCGTATTTATGTATATAGAGCTTGATGTGGCCGGTGTGTGTAAATGCGCAATTTCGTTCGACGCGCGCGTGTGTGTGCGCGAGTCAATCAACGGGAAAATAAACGAATCCATTTAATTCCCTGCGCCCATACCCGCGACTGCTTAATTCTTGCAGCCGCGTGTTTGCCTCATTGAGACGATTTGTAAGGCGCGCGACCCTCGAGCCCTCGTATCCACACATCGATTTGAAATTAAACCGGGTGGTTGACAATTTTTTTTTTCCTTCCTCGGGCTGTGAACACCGGGATGTGGGTCTGGATGCACCGGATGCTACAACTCTGCAACGCGATACTCTCTTATTGCGGCTTACAGCGAAAAACCGATGTGTATTCAAGTGGAAAATCACTGATGCATTAAGGTGGACGAGTGATCAAATGGAACTACGCTGGTTTTTTCATGTGCACTTTTGCTTCCATGAGTTTTGGTACCGAAAATTTACTAGGAATCACGATGTGAAAATCAAAACCATCAAAAACCAACTACAGTTCCATTCAATAATCAATTCTCCTTCGTATATAGTGATTTTTCATTTTTATACAGCGTTTTTTCACTGTAAGCTTTTTTAAAGAGTATACACCGGTATCGAAATTCACTTCGAAACTGCAGCATCGCTTTATCCGGAAATAATTGTTCACCATTACAAATGTATTTTTTATGTTTTGGCTGACTTGAAAAAATTAATTTACTAATTCTCCATAACGTTTATTGCCTATTTCGCGCAATCATGATTCACACAATTGTACCCATTTTATTATCCGATTCACGATAAAAAACCAGAATCCGCAAACGAAAATGGAGAAAAAAGAAAAAAAAACTCGGAGGAAAAGGTCGCGCGAGCCATTGGATCAATACACGCACGCCATCGTCGTGTTTGAAAATGGCGCGCCATTTTGGAAGCTGCGCGGCGCCGCGCCGCCGGCGGTATCGCCGGCCGTCCTAACCTCATCGCGGCTCTTCGTATGTGAACCATGCCAGAGTCGCTCCACGTTGATGCTAATTTATATCATTTTTCAACGTTTTCACCAATACTAAACCAAGGAAAAAGTGTATCGTGAGAGTTGAGGTGAGCGTGATCAACGATTTATCCCCGGTCCATCGAGTTCGCTAAACCGAGTGATTAATAATCGCGTGTAAACAAAAGTCTGTCAGTTAACCTTTACTTTTTCTTGTTTCAAACTACTTGCCATCATTGTTGTTCGCATCAATGTATCGTATGCTGATTCGCGAGTAGCTTGAATCGTCCCATTGTCGAAGGGTGTTGAATCTTGAATTCCACTTATTGATGTGTGACAAACTATGCTGTCTCCTACTATAATATCCAATATTTGCATGAGTACCGTCTAATAATTATTGTTCTCAATCTTCTTGCAGATGCCTTCCAATTATGAGATATCGAGCTGGGCGGACGAGGTTGAGGATGAGGGATCGAATGTTACCCTCCCTCCGCCCACAATCGTTTACGAGAATGATTTCAAAATAATGACCGAATACAAGCTAAACGAGGACAACAAGAAAGTGAAAGTGGTGCGGACGTACAAAATTGAACGCCGCCAAGTCTCAAAGAGCATCGCAGTTCGTAAGGCCTGGGCCAAGTATGGTGACTCCGTGGACGACGGGCCTGGACCCAACCCAGCTACAACGGTTATTGCTGAGGACGTGTTCATGCAGTTCCTATCAAACAAAGAAGAAGACAACAAGGTGGAGGAAGATAATCTTGATAAGCTGAAGAGCATGGGAGACAAGGGTGTCGTCAAGTGCCGTAATTGTAACGGAGACCATTGGACCTCAAAGTGTCCATACAAAGACACTGTACTCGCTGGACGTAAGTTATCAATACAAAATTATTATTGCTTTGGAAGTGAATTTTTGATCAAGACTCTGTTCAATTCCTGCCTGTGCAAAGACCAATATCAATGTATTTTACCTTCATTTACACCTACACTTGGGTGGTTCACACTCTAGTAGAAATCCCCTTGTTAACTGTTTGGCTTTGTTTTATTTCTGCTCCATAACATTGATTGATGTCAATCTTAATCCTATTAGCGGGTAAACTACCAGACAGCACCAAACCAGCTCTGCCAGGTGCAATGCCAGGTCCTTCGGATGCTGGCAAACCAATGGGCAGCAAATACGTGCCTCCAAGTATGCGCGATGGTGGCAACAAGCGTGGTGATGCAATGACAATGTTCCGCAGAGACGACACCACTGCCATCAGGATATCCAACTTGTCGGAAAGTACAACCGATCAAGATTTGGAAGAACTCGTCAGACCTCTTGGTGCAATTCAGAAACTCTACTTGGCAAAAGAGAAGAATACAAATGTTTGCAAAGGTTTTGCTTATGTACATTTCAAAACTCGATCGGAAGCTGCTCGCGCTATCCAAGTATTGAACGGTTATGGATACGATCACTTGATCTTGAGCGTTGACTGGTCAAAGCCCCCAGCGCAGAGCAATTCATAAGGTGTGAGTATAATATAAATCATTGATAATCTTACTGTAAATCTTGATAATAAATTCTTCATACATTGGAATCATGTGTATTGATTTGTGAAAAAACCAATGATCAAAAAAACCAATCAATTCTGATATTTTCGTCTCATGAAAATTGGATGAAAATTTTAGAAGTATCACGTTAATCCTATCCTATTAGCTTTCATAAATTTCCTATATTTAAAGATTCGTTTGAAGATTTCATATTACATTCTTTGCTACAACTTGAGATTCAAAAATGAAATTCACTTAGCCCCGTTATCTAATTTCTCAAAGAACTAAGTCACATATCAGAAAAAAATTATTGAAGACGGATTTTCTTCGGTTCGAGCAAAATGAGATTCAAACTTTATCAATAGTCAATTGAGATACAAACAATTGTCATCTGACCTATTGACATAAAACCAATTGTCGATCCATAACAGTTCCCCAGAACCATATTTATTTCAAATGTTATTTTCCGGCTCTCGCCCAAGTTGCATTCTATTCGAACGGTAAGTTGATAAAAATATAAAAATACAATTTAGCGAGATGAATAAGTATTTATGAGACGAACGAATCTTTCAGCGAGATGTAGCAATAATTAAAAAGGCTGTTTAAATCCCTCTCACGATAATTTGAAATGATTTTTAATTTGCCTGGTATACCTGTAATTTAATATCCATTAAAGATATTAATTGATATGTTCGTGCAATTAATTTAATGTCGCTCGGTCGAGCGTCAGTTGTGAAAAATAACACTTTTTGCTTTCGTATACACATACTATGAAGGAAATCTCTCACCATGACGTCTACTTACGCGCTACAGCGAATTTATATTGTTAAAAGTTGCTCCGAAAAATCTAGCAAAGCCAAATAAATTATACGCAAACTTGGTACTGTGCGTGTCCGCGTGATAAAGTTTACTCAACGAGTCACGTGTGTCTGTGTGCATCGAAAGTCCAAAATCGAGGCGGCCGCGGGCAGTTGGGTGAAATCCCATTTGAACCGTACAAATCCACGAGTGGCTCTAATTTCACACGGCTGCACTAGCCATGCTTTAATGAGTGTGAGCCGCGCGCGAGCTCAACTTTGGCGGGATTTTTCGCGCGCGACACTGCAGTGTGTGCGTGTGTATATATGTGGCAGAGCAACGTCGAACAGCTAATGCCCGCACCGCAAAGCCGCTGACGCTTTCCGTTGATTAAATTATAGCTGCGCACTTTATTCAAGAGATGCTGCGCTCGCTCGCTCGCTCAATTCCACCCCTTGGAATTACGCGAATTCAAATTCAACGGCTCACTCGCGAGTGCAGAGAGAAACGCAAATGCTAACTTGGCCGCTTCTTAATCTCGCGCACTTTCCGGGAGCCGAGAGAGGTCCGTTGTTTCCCGGCCATCCAAGTTGCGCTTGCAATCCGAGCGTCTCCCGGATATAGCCTTGTATGCGAAAAACAAAACGAATCGATCGATGCGTCGTTCGAAAGCCGTGGAAATTTGAAAGTTTGGCCGAACCGTTTTCCCCAAGTAATTCTCTCGGAGATTCGCGGCTGAAAAATTGGAGAAAGTTCCGCAAGACTTTAACGAGTATCAACGCGAATGATTTGGCCTCGGGAACTTTGAAATTTTTAAACGAGGCCGTGGTATTTGTAAGGGATATCGTCGAGAGATCAAAAATCATTCCGGTATCACGAAATTTTGATTCGGGCGGATCGTGCAATTTCAATCGCAAAAACGAAAATTGAGATATTTCGAATTTTCACGTTCATATTTCCGGACTAACTATACACGGCTCGCCGGGCCCATCAAGGGCTACATGAATATTTATTTGTTTATTCAACTCCTGTAAACGGACTCGTGATCCTTTGACGCCGCATATGTATACGCAACAGCGGATAAACATGAATTTGCAAAAATACCTCTGGCGGCCGCGAATAAGGAATAAAATTGATTTGAACGCGAGCGACGAAAGGAACGACATGTGTGTATGGACGCGGGAAAATTATTTTTTCATTTCGTCGAACAAATATACAAATATCGTATGAAATTTGTGCAACGTCGATCTTTACACATGGCAAAGCTTCCGGGACACGGCGAATAGCCGCCCTTTCAAAATCAAAGTCGGCCCGAGTGCAGCGAGAGAAACGGCCGCACGCCGATCATCCAGAGCTTATCTCCCGCCCCCGCTGCTCGCCCCCGCCCGTCGACTGGAATAATTAGACGGTATAGTACACACACGGTCTGTAGCGCAGCTCACTGCCTCCCGAAATCAGTGCGAAAAACCTAATTCTCCGTGTATTCAACGTTAAAAGTGAAGGGATTGTCCACGTATATCAACTCTCGACTTCTCAATAATTGTTCGGAAATATTAATCGCTCGATCGATACGTCAAGTCTATGATTTGTCTATGAATTTTTTACGGCTAGTGAATATTTTCCATTACATAAATAACCTCGGTGCATAACTGGGTGTATAAATGTCGAAACGTTTACCACGAGCATAGATATAAGGCACAGAAAACTCGCGGTGTTCATACGAGCTGTATGCCTTCATTAGTCTATTTCTACGAATGAATTTTCACGCATAGTTCTTTTCTTGAGCAGTGTTTCATCAAAAAGGGTATGATCATTTTTCTCTTTTCAATGTTCCGAAAGCAATTATATATGAGTGAGTATTCCAAACGGGAATTTCTTGTAGAAAGCGATTCCCCAAGCGATCCTTTCAAATCAAATGTACAGTCGGTCTCGAGTTGGCCGTTCGAACATTCATAAACTTTCGCAGAAAGTACATAAAAGTACGTGTAGGATACTCGTGCATACTACCATGCCGTCTCTCTACCGTTGGGGTAATGCCGAACGAGAGTCATATAGCCATGAAAATAGAGCCTACTCGGAAACTAACTTCGCCATCGTTTTCCGCACGCACCAGAAACCTATAAAACGGACTTTTACGGAAAATGAGAAATTTCCCATTTCTCCCCGTCAGCTGCTAAAATGACCCTACCTGTAATCGAGACTCAACATAGATCACATGCATGATCTAGACATAGCATTTAAAGGATTTTCTAAGAGTAATAAACCCTTGAAATCCATTTCGAACGTCTGGATCTTCGAGATAAAATTTTCCGAAAAATCATATCGAGTCGAAATTTTGTTTTGGCTTGTCAATTTTCCTTACTCAAACTTTTTGTAAATAAAATGACGTGTCCAACAAGCCGTTTGTCAAAATTCCAAAGTTAAGCGCTGAGATTTGGAATGTTCCTTTTGATTTTAAATTTTGTAGAAAATTGAAGGTAAAACGTCGTTCGGGGTAAGAACGAACTGATGAATTTTTTCGAGCGGCAAATTTCATTTGAAAATACATACTTTGGATGTCGAGAGAAATCAGAGTTTATTCAACTCGCTACGCTTTGAAAAACAATCAAGGAAATGGCAATTTTTATTTGAAAATCAAGTGGGAAAATAAAATGAAATTCCAGCTTTCGGCAAATAACTGTGGAACGCGATCGAACTTCGAGGACAAGCGCGGCTTGGTTCCTGCTCTGAGAGAAAAGTTTGGTAATGCTAACTAGATTTTCACTAGGTTTTCTACTGCAATACGGGGACGACTAATTGGGAGGCGTTGTCAACTGCGGGTCGCACCGATCATGATGAAACTTTCCGAAATGCTATTTGGGTACCTCAATAATTGCCATCTAATCTAACGTTTCGATTTCTCAGAGATATCCGATGAGTAATATTCGATTCCTTTTGTGTACAGTATATCTACAACCATGACTTCTTATATTGTATTTTAAATGTATGAGATTGAAACTAATTGACAGAATATGTGCGGAAAATCGAAACGTTAGACTGAATGGACACGTATGTGTGGCTTATTGAGCTAACCAAAAACCATTTCGGGGAGTTGGTCAGGATTGGTCATCCGAAGTTGACAACATCTCCTATAGTAAGTTGGCTTAGTAAATTTCCATAACCAGATTTGTCTCTGAAGGAGAGGCCACAACCTCTGGATGTCGAATCGCGATGAAACTTGGTGAGATGGTTCGTGGACAGCCCAATAGCTTATATCTGCAGCGTCGCAGTCCAACGTTTCGTTCTCCTGTCGAGATATTCGTAAACTATTATCGACCTCATCTACAGTATACGGTATATCTGCATATTCCGGAACGTCTAGAACCAACAATGATTCGTTAATATATCTTGAGGGAAATAAAACGTTGGACTGCGCGGATGTGAATAGCTGAGCTATTAGCTGCTATACCCATGAGCCATCTCACAAAGGTAGCGTCCTCTCCTTGTCAGCGTGATGAAAACACGTTGTTTAGTCCACAATAATTAAACTGTTGGATTTGAAAAATTGACAGAGCATGATGAAAATCGCGACAGGTTCGATGTACTATCCAATGATCCGAACGCGAGCATTTTCAAATTGACAGCTGACCCTCGTCCCGAAACACCTACTCGGGCCTCGTGAAAAATTAGAAAAACGATGGCGCATGTTCAGTCGAGAACGCGCAGTCCCGAGCTACGTAACCGGGTCCTCCTGTAGCCCCAAATTAAGCCGGACACAGGCGCGACGACGAGGCTCTTTTTTCCCTGATGGCCAGCTCTTCGCGTTTAATTAAAGCCGTGTCGTTGGGCGCCAAGCGAGTGATACGCGCTTTTTTGCCGCGCGCCGCTCGAGCGACGGCTTGTTTACCGGTGGGGGGCTAATGCTCCTAGCGGTCGCCAGTATATACACACGTACGGCCTGGACAACTGCGATGGCTATGATTTTACGCTTCGTTAGGCCTTTTGCCCCGTCACTCGCGCGCGTATACGTACTTTTTCGCCGATTGTTTCGCGCACCGCAGCCCGAGGCGCTTATCCGACCCCCGACGCTCCGCGGCCGACCCCCAATCGTTTTTCAATATACGCTTTTTCCGTCGCATCGTCCATTTCGCAGGAGACCTTTTTCCCGAACGCGAATCGTCCAAGGCAAATGCGTAGAGGCGGATATGCAATTTTTTTCGTTTGCAACGCGCGTCGTCGCTGTCGAATATTTTTGTTGTTAGGAGCTTTTGTTCGACCGACTCTCGCTGCTCGTTTTGGCCCGTCCGTAAACGGACGTATATGGGACATGGGGGATTTCGCGATTCCGAGTTGACGCATCGAACGGAGAGCTGAAAAATATATAGCGAATTTCGAACGCATTTTTGAATCCCGCGTTCTTAAATTCATTGGAGATTCATTGGAGGGTGATTCTACCCTCCTTGAGAATATAAACAAGTTTGCACTCACCTGGCGATCGATCATCAGTAATCGACAATTCCAATGTGAGACTTTTACGATGTGACCTTACCTTTTTCTCCATTGAAGTTTCCAGTTTTTGAATGGTAAGATGAAACATTAAATTATGAACAATAGGAAGTAATTTTTTGCCACTCTATGAAATCGCAGTTTTATAAATTACGTTCCTTATATTTCTCCGTGAAATCGTGCATAATGTTATATACAAAAGAGGGCCTGACGGAGCACAGAGAAGAGCTTCAGCGGTTTAGCAGACATTTTTTAAGAATGAAAAATAGCGCCAGGAATAACGGGATAGTCTTTTTTCATCACTTGTATCGAATAGTTGATCATCAAGGGGTAATATCCGGCAAATTTTTTTTTCTTTTCCATTTTTTTTTTATTGGCTTAAATCATGCTAAAACTATCCTAGAATCGAAATCTACAACTCCCAAGTACTGATCTAAACTCAAAATTCGTTTAAATCAATTTTTACCGAAAAACTTTTATATAAGATAAATAGCATTTTGAAACTTCAAACGCGTTTTTCTCAAAACCATGTTTTCAAACACGGCGAGCAGTAGAACTGGAAAAGTTTACATCCGATTGACTTGAAATTTTAATAGTAGCTTCTTCATTAGATTATCTAGTGAAGTACACACGATTTTAGCGATTAATTAACAAAAAAAAAAGTTATAAGCAATTAAAGTCGATGTTTTTTGTCGAAAAAATTCCAACCGTCGCCATTTTGCGAAAAAAAATTCTAAAAAAATAATGATGTGTACTTCACTAGATAATCTAATGCAGAAGCTACAGTTAAAATTTCTAGTCGATCGGATGTAAACTTTTTCAGTTCTACTGTTCGCCGCGGAAGAACTTATTAAAAAAGCGGTTCACGGCAATCGCTGTACAGCCGCCATTTTGTAAAAAAACTAACAATAAAAAATTTTTTTCTATTCTTCAAGAGTTGCTTAATCCAATGATATATTATTTATATACCTTACATCTCAAATGTCGTTTAAAAAAAATCACGAAAAAAACCTTGTTTTTTTGAGCATTTGGTGGATATTACCCCTTAAACCAAAGTTGTCTACACTCGAGCGATGAAAAATACTATTGGATACTCAAGTAAAAGACGATATTAGGCACTAGTAATTACTAGCCTGGCTTCGTTCGGACAGTAAACCTCACACTAAATTCGTCTTTTTCTCTAGTGTCAAAATGTACTATTTTCATATACGATATAGTAACATTCTCAAACCACCTATTTTCAGTGCATCCCAAGTTACCATGACAACATGAAGCATATACCCCTTTACTTTCACTTGAATTTTCTCTATTCAGATTTCCTATACGAATCAGCAAAATATCGCCGAAAATCAACTAAAACGTCTAGGGTACCTACGCACTTAAAATATAAAACGATCCAATCGAGTGAACTCGATAAAAACGTCGAAAACAGGAATGGAGCGCCGAGGAAGAGTCCCTTGGTCGAGTCCAAATTAGTCGGCCCGGCTGGGCGCATTGAAAAGAAAGCGAGCTCGGGGGTGTTGTGGACGGCGAGCGCGCCTCGCGGGAGCGATGCCCCAACGTATATAAATATATAAATATTCCCGAGCCGCGTTACACAGGCGTTCTGCGCACTTTTCGCCGGGCGCCGCGTAAAAATACCTACGCACACGCACGTGAAGCCCTCGGGCCGAATTTTCGGGCGGGCTTTTATCCCCGCCGTGGGAGCAGCCGCGGCTAAACGCGCGAGTGTCGCGCATGATTACGCGACGGGGGGGAGCAGCACTTTTTACCCCGGCTGCCTCCCTCTCGGACCGCTTCGCTTTCAATTTGTAATTTCCCGGGTTTCGTCGCCAGTGGGGTTCGGGGGGACCGCCGAAAATATATTTATACTCGCGGAATTTTCACTATCGCGCGTCGGCGGCCCTATTGTTTATTCGCTCGTTGTTCGCGTGTGCCTTTCGCTCCGGTGAGTTGGAGATTCCACCGAATCGCAATACACACACAGTGTGTGTAAATCGGCGCGAAACAGCTGCGTCCACGCGATATTTTTGCTATCGAGAACGTATACATGGCTCGACGTGCGACGTAGATTTTTCAGTTGCGACCGCTCGAATCTGTCTTTAGAATTAATGGATTTTCGAGGCGTCTTGTGTGTCCTTCGACTTCTTCTCGTGGTCGTATATATATATGCATGGATCCTTACCCTCGAGGGAAGGACGGTGAAGGGTCTGAAGTCCGAAAAAAACTCGTCTGGCGGTCGGAAAATATTCAAGCCTCGGAGCGTCTTGACTTTTGTCTACGTTGTTATTTCTCACCTACTCGATTCCTCCTGCTGCGTTGGTGAAGTAACGTGTATATATATACATATATATTGGAAAATACTCGGCCGACCAAATGACGAACGGATCGTTCACGCTTCACTTTGCCCCACTGCATTAAATACTCGCGAGCGTATATGTACAGGGGCAAAAAGTGCATAGTGGATTCGGCCCAGTGAGCCGGTGAAAAAGCGCGGAACATTCGTTAAAATTCGCAGTCGTCCGACTGAACTCGATCGTTTCTACTTCGTTATACACACGGCAATACGTTTCGCTTGGCCTTTCGCCATGTTTCCCCGCGAGCGCGCGCCCCACTGCTTTTGTCTCCATACCGTCTATTTACTCTCCGTAAGTTCCGACGAATTATCTCCGCGCGCATATACCGGCAAAAGTTGAAACGTATGTTACTATACGCGCGCATCGGAAGACGGATAATCATATTTTCAACGGCAATTCGCGTTTAGAATCGATTTCTCATGCGATTCTACAACGAATAACTGCTGTTCACTCTTCGGGTCCTGTATAATTAGGAGAGAAGCCTGAAATACTCAGAAAAGGATAAATTATCGACGAATCGGGGGGTTGTTTGACAAACGCCACGGAAACTCAAGTGAGAATCGTTGGATGCGTCGCGAAATGCTTAAGACTTAAAATATATATTAAACCGTAACGTCTCGTCAGCTCCCCTTCTCTGCGTGCGAATTCCTCCGCAACAATACGTCGTTGCTCATCAGACGAAGTCGAGTTGTTCGTTTCACACGAGCCTCCGTCTAAACAGTTGGGCGCCATATTCCCCTCTCGAGTCAAGCGCTGCCTTATGTATATACGTACAATACTCTCTCGACTAACGGCTGAAAACTATCGTTCATCAGTTGTGTAACTAATAATATTAGTGAAATTTGCTGATTCAATTTCCTTTCCAATAATAAATAGTAAAATCTCACTTAAAAATCGTAGGAAATGAATGTACTACGCTCTAAATCTAAAACAGTGGAAAACTACTATAAAATAGTGCTAATTGCCAAACTGATGAAAATAGTAGTTATTGACTGGACAATAGTAAAATTTTACTTCTCACTATTTGATATTTAGAGTTTGCATGAAACATTAAAAAAATGACTGAATGCAATAGTTAATAGTCATTGCTAATCGGGGTAGCGCAATTTCAAGCAACGAACAATCAAATACCCACTGTCGAATAGCAAAATCTGGAACTATTCCCAATTCACAGAGATTAGGCATGTGCCGGGGTAAACGAAGCCCCGCGCGCACAGGCGAGGTACATACTTGGCGTGTCCCTCGTCAACGTCGCGGCGGGGGGACTTACAACGCGCGCGCAAGTCTACCGATCCTCGCGGGGAACAACAGCCGAGGGCCGTCTTAAAATCACAATCCGCGCGCGTGAATTGGCTCGCGGAGGAGGAGGAAGAGGCTGCTTGAATAATCGCGTCTGCAGCGCGCCCCGCTGGACCGTGAAAATTAAATCGGAGTGTGTATACACACACACACGCACACCGGGCAAAGAGTGCGCATCTATATAGATGCGTATATATATAAAGGAAACGGCGGAGGGTCGAGAGCTGTATGAAATTCCGCGAACGTAGCGCGGGGCCGACTTCATTAAAGAAAAATACATAAATCGGGGGCGGCGCTCGCGCGCTATTAAATTACGCGATACCCAGTCGCGAAAAGTATTATTGCGCGAGCGGGATTTTTCTTTGTTCGCGACGGGGCTGCTGCCTCCATAGCGGAAAGAGCCGCGAGCAGATTCGCTTTCCGCGCGGGAGACGTATGGATCGTACGCGCGCCGGAGCCCCGGAGCTATTCGGGATCGTTTGAGAGACGCGCGAGTTCGTTGGGAATGGAACTGGGGGCAGGTCGGAGGGAGCAGCTCCTAATTTCGATTTGATCGCGTCGGCTCTTTTTGAACGAGACGACTCGCGACGACGACGACGTGTGCTCGACGAGCTGCGAGCGTTTATATATATTCTGTATTTCAGCCAAGGAATCGTCGGTATTACCTGCGAGACTTACTCGCGTCATTTTTTAGTACTCCCTGCAGTACCGTTTTTATAAGTTCGTTGCACTTCGATGAAGAGTATTCTAATCCGAGCTGAGTACCAATCCTTTACTAAAAAAATGTAGCATTTGTTGAAGAGATTGCAGTTTCCTTCATAGTACAAACAGATATTGAATATGAATTAAGCAGAAATATATAGATTCACTTTAGCGAATATTAATCATCTCATGTCGGATACTAACTTCTATACAAATTCTTGATACCAAAGATATCAAAGCATCAACCTGTACGGGATAATTGATCAAATTCAAATAGTTTAATATATACATCTCGGAGTAATCGTCCGATTTCTCTGAAATTCCGCACACAGGTAAATCGTGGAAAAATCCAATCAAAGTTCATTTTCCAGCAAAATTCCTTGTTTATCTGTCTAGTAACCGTTGTCGAGGTGTTTTTGACTTTACTATGCTTTCTTGTAAATCGTGAATTGTTTGAAGTCCATTTATCGATGGTGAATGACATAAAAACATCGTTTCACCATAGTAACCGTTGCTAAAGGAACGAAATATCGATTTAAGGTTAATTCACAGTACTTCAGAGGTCACACAGTATCTTTGTACATTCCATAGCAATCGTTGTTCATGGCTCTAGGAACCATTGCTAGGTATTAGATTTGAAATTGAATTTTAGGTCGGTTCGTCGATGGCAAAAGACACAAAACTCACACAAAGCCTCTTTGAGCTACAGTAGTTTTTTTTCCACCCAGCTGCAGTGGAGAATTTCCAAACCGCTTTTATCTCCAGTGCAGCGGTGAATTTTCATCCGAGCGTTAATTCGCAGTCGGGCTCCGGTAACTTATAATTTCCACCGGCCGTCATTCGCTCCTCTCGCCGAGCGTACACCATACACGCGAAGAATTCAACGACGGAAGTTTAGGCAGCGCGAATTACAAAATAACGACTGCACCCAGAGCAGCATACAGCAAATGGCTTTCGCTCGACTCGCCTTTTTTTTCCTTCCAAAGACACTCAACAGTTCGTTCGAAGCACAAGGCTCTTGGGTATCACTCGGCACTATAATCCTGCGCCCATACAGCGTATACAGAGCCGCGTTAGTTCTCGCGCCTGCGTTAGGTGCGCGCCGGGAGCCTCTTGAGAAATCAGCGGGTATAAATTTGCCGCTTTGTTGCAAGAAGCTCGAGGTCGATTCGATAGAAATAAATTGGATCGCTCTGATGTTTATATAAAAGTGGGCCAACGCGTATAGGTATGTTGCCGCGAGAATTTCTCCGGAACGTGGCATTTTTCTAAATTTTCCTCGCGCCCGTAGACACGCACCGAGCAACGAGAGAAAGAGACGTTCGTAGACCGTGAGAGAGAACAATTGCCGACTGCCGGGGAAGTGTCTTGCCAATCCAACTGCGCGAATCAAACATCAATTTACGGCTATTCCACTCCGGATGTTTTATGCTACGGATTCGAATAGAAAACAGTAGTTCTTATCGTGTATTTTGTAAATTACTGTATTGTTTGTTCGTGTTACTATACTTTTTAGCTTTATACATTGACTGTTCTAAAAAGAACAACGAGCGCTTTTTCGTATAAATATTCTTCAATTATCTTGTATATACATCATATCGACTTGTCTTACGAAGAAAGACACATCTCAAACTGTCCGCGAAGAAAGACACAACTCGCGTCTGCCTGCAAAAAGGATACATGGCGCACATCCCACAATTTTCCGACGTAAAAAATATATGGAATGAAAACTTAGAATGAGTAGGTTATCATTGACAAAAAAAAGTAAGCCTTTTCTACAGTTTAAACTCTTTTTCCGTTAATATTCGCGGGAGAATAATTCCGACATTTGTCTTTCTTCGCGGACAGATTGCGAGTTGTGTCTTTCTTCGTGGCTAGATTGCGAGTTGTGTCTTTCTTCGCGGACAGATTCGGATATTTGTCTTTCTTCGCGGACAGATTTGGATATGTGTCTTTCTTCGCGGACAGATTCAGTTATGTGTCTTTCTTCGTAAGACACGTCGATATATTCTCTTTGAACTTCTACTGATTTTTCTTTTACTTTTACTAATTAAATTTTTACTAAACTTTTTAAAAACTGAAAAAGCGAAATGAGGTTTTTTCAGTGTAATCCTTACATATACATCAATACACTCCAATAGTAAAAAATTACGTAAAGGTAAAACAATTATATTTCACCGAATTATATTACGGCATGGTAGGTTTCAAATGGATGATTTTCTTCGGCTGCTGCTATATACACACACAAACGCGCCCAGAGCCCCAGCGCATAAACTGCGTCCCAAGAATAAACATAAAGATGACGAGTATACAATGGGGACAGGATATACTTATATACGTATATATAGGGGGATGCCGCGAGGGAGGCGTATTATGATTCCATTTCACGGGCGGAGCATAAGAATCGACACGCTCCGCGCACCCCATGCGCGAGATACGATATTAATTTGGCCAATATTCAGATTGCCGGAGCCTCGAGCCGCCTAGCTTTGATGTTTGTGCTCGATGTATATATATATGCGATGTGGTAAGCTGGCCACCAGTGAATAAGGGCTGCGGATTTCTGGCCACCTATTCATACCGAACCTCATGAATACACTATTTCCTAATGTATATATACGTTTACGAGTATAAATCATTGTGATTGTATATACATCAGCGATTCTGCAGTCGAATATTGTGGCGGTACGGTTGTTACGGTTAGAAAATTCAATTATGAGTTGATATAGAGGCCCCGATGCGAAGCTTCGAATGTGAATTAGAAATTCTTTATAATTTTTCTTTATTCTGACAAAAACATGAACATACCCATTATGTTGAGATGTTTTTTTTCTTCCAAAAATATAACTCGTTTTCAGTATTCTTTGTGTACAATAAATATCGTCGACTACATAGCTGTAGATATAAGCTATTAGCTGGTGTACCCATGAACTATCTAACAAAGTTTCATCGTGATATTGGTGACCCAGAGGTTGTGCCTACTCTCCTAGTAAGTAGATCGATGGCTCTTACGAAGAAAATCACATTTCAGAATCTCCCGACGAAGAAACGCACATCTAAACTCGTTTGATGGATTATTTTTTCAAAAAAGACGTTTAATAGAGTACTGGCCCCCTGGTAGAAAATAAACGGTATCTCATAGTTAAGTCCAGACCCGTAAACTATAGACCAGGTAGTGTCGTTAGTTAAAATCTTGAACAGAATGCATATTTACTTATAGCTTGGATACCGTTATGGTCGTTACCACGCGCGGTGGGCAGATGCGTGTCACGTGACGTTCATATTCTAATCTGGTACGCTTGTTTGTATGTGTGTTCCAAGGCTGCGCTCCTGGTATTTTTGGTTGGACTACCTGACCCTGGATCCAAACGATGTCCAGGTAGTCCGGGTACCTGAAAAACTTCAGGAGCGCACACTTGGAAGACCGTCATCGGGTACCCTAGCTACCTGGACATCGTTCGGGTCTAGAGTCAGGTACTCCAACCAAAAATAACAGGAGCGCACCCTTGGAACACCGTCATCGGGTACCCTGACCACCTGGACACCGTTTGGGTCCAGGGTCAACCCGTCCAAGAGAAAATACGTGGAGCGCACTCTCGTAACAAACCCAAGCAGGTCGCTCTAGAACTGTGCGCGTAGAATACGCAGAAATGACCGGCGAAAGACGTCCACGCTCCATGCACGACGAATGTGCAGTGATGCGCGTCTGAGGTGTCGTTTCTGCGCGTATATCGCGCAGAATGAATGCACGATAGCTCTCTGCTTTACCGCGCGTCTGATGTGCATGGCTTCTCTCCGTGTATATTATGAATAAAATTTCTTCCAAGGGAGTTTTGATGGTTAACGATACGTAAGCTGAAAACCCCATACTTTCATTATCGATATTCCAAGCTATTGCTCCATAGCTTACGTATCGCTAACGGTGTTGAGTAAAGAAAAATTAGCTTATGGACACTTGCTCGTAATTACTTTTCTTCGCCTCTGGATTGGAATATGCTTATGTTACTCGATGCGTAAAACGCCATTTCACGCACTAGTGCATTTTCTAAAAAGCCGTTTTACGAGCTGTCGCATAGAATGAAATATTGTATCCAAATAGTGCGTGCATTCCTGATCACTCGTGTAAAAATTTTAAAATTGCACGACCTAGTTGGATAATATACTATGTGCTTCTCTTCGTTTTCCATTTTCAGTTATATCAGCTCTGAAAATACTCTGATGTTCTTATCAAATCTCAGTAATCCGGAGATGAGCTCGAGGTCATGGGATATGCTAGAAAATAAGTGGCATTCAACACTTTAAATTTGGCCGGACTTTGAATTAATTAAGAAATCCGAAATGTGAAATGCTCGGTATAAGAGTCACTGGTTCGTCCGGTACATTTCCACAAAAATTTGTCCCGTCGTAAACAAATCGTAATTGTCAGACGAACCAAACTAATTTCGCAACAACTGCCATATACTTGTCCAGTCAGATAGCCCCCAAAAGTATCTAGACCAACAGATTTAGAGTCTAATACAAAATACCCAATCGACAAACAGCCGTGTCGCCTACATATACGTCTGAAGAGACTCGCGGAGTATACAGAGCGGAGCTCTCGGGAGTGCGTGGCGTGAAGCGCGCAGTCAGTTACGCGTCTCGCAACTTATCAAAGACATAACTCGAACAGATTTGTCGGGGCGTCGAGAGCGAGTCTAAACACACGAGCGAGCGAGCGAGCGAGCAAACATAGCGAAACGAAGAGTCATGTTGAGGGAACTTGCGGCCGACACAACGCTCCAGCGCGAGCTTAGCTCAACTTTGCCAAACTCGCGGCTCCAGCTCTCTCTTCGAATCCACTCTACCTATGTTTGTGTATACGTGTGTGCGCGCAAGACGAGAGTCTCCCGCGGCTGTTGAAAAATTCGCGTCTAATCAGCGCCGCTAATTGCTCAAACAGGGACAGCCGCGCTGCAATCAGTATAGCATCTATATCTATACGTATATACATGCAGATCGATCGACTTGATACATCGTGCAGGTGGCCGCGGCCGCCGGTCGTTAAGTAAATGTACCCGACGGCCACGAGTACTCGCTCGTAAATCTGCCCGGCCAAGTATACGCATTAAAATTCCGCGCCAGCCCTCTGCCTCTGCCCCTCTCTCGCGCACGCATAAGCGCGGAATTGCGTTTTCGCGCTCGAGCCAGACTTTTACCCTTGGACCCAAGCGTATATGTGTAATATATGCCGGGGTGGTGTAAGGCTTCTTTCAGCTTTCCATCCATCCGCGCACGCGCACACGGCGTCGCGGCCGTCGCTCGGGTAAGCCGATATACATCCATAGAGAGAGAGAGAGAGAGAGAGAGAGAGAGAGATAATGGAGCCGCTGCGATAAGTGTCCGGCCAACTACCCCCTCGTGGGCTCGGCCAAAGTGTTTCTATGGTGTATAGCTGATGCGGACAGGCTTTGGGATCATCGCCTTTCGCCGTCGCCGTAGAATTGCGATGTTGAATCCTTTTTTTAGTTGCCCTCGGGGGAATCATTCGAACCGGGAACAGTCGCCTTACGCGCGTCACTACGAGCCAGTTCCTTATCAATTACGAGACGCGAGTATACGTAGCGTTCCCGAACCAACGACTCAATAGTTGGATCTGATCAAGTAATGAATAATGATTGAAGAATTTGATTATGACAGTGTTCGATATTTTAGAAGCTTTTTACTGTAATTCTAGTATTATACGATGGAATCACAGAAACGTTACGAAATTATAATTATAGAATTTTATTGAAAATCAATATATTTTACCTCTCAAAATCATACAAGCATTTATAATGTAATATCGACCATTTCGAAATGTAATTACAGAAATGGATTACAATTATAATTAATTAATGATTGAAAAATATTATTGATCTTTTATTGTATGGACAAGTTGTCTCTACCATGCAATATATATGAATCCACATTTCGAATAAATTCAAACTACCTATAATTGGTCCGTTTTCAATTTGGTAATTTCAACGTTTATTTTACTGGAACATAATACAATTTTACACTACATGTGTAGTATAATAGCAAATACCCTTTATGATTATGATAATGTACGTTACTTTCCCCAGTTATGATCACTATGATTTGGACAGTAAAGCTTACTATCATCATCTAACCGGTAAAACATTGTACTAAAAAATTCACTCGTTTTCAATTAAATATTCACTATCTGCATCAGTTATGCATATTCTACTATTAGCAAAGCGTGCCTCGATGGAGTCTCCACGCGAGAGAAAAAAAAAGTGAAACCGTAATTACAGTTGCATTAGCAATTGTGGAGGGAATTTTAATTTTCCGAAAACCTGAACCGTGATTATGGTAATTGAATGTTTCATTTCAATTCGAGAAATCAAATTGAAATCATCTCGATCGATCGAGACAAAACAATAGGAAAAACAATAAAGCAAAACCAATAGGAAATTAAAATTCCGTAAAAAACCTTGCGATCCGTTTGTAACTCTCTCGATAGAACGAGGATACCAGAGTGCCAAATACGCGGTGCCGAAGGAACACGAAGCAGTGGCGGGCGAAACCGAACACAGGTGGGCAAACGAGCGAAGCCACTCGCCAACCGCACTGTACGAAGCTCGCGGAACGGAAAAATCCCCAAGACATACATACAGTGGATCGGGGAGAATACTCTCGGAGAATTGATACTTCGGGGCTGTTTTGTCTCCGTAATTGGCCGGTGTGGGCCGAGAACGAACTGCCAAGGGCTCGCGCGGGGGCCACGGCAGTCATCAATATTGACGGCGCGTATGAAGTCGCTGCCTCCCTGTTGGATTGGACGGCTCGAGCTTTTTTGTCGATTAGCACGTGTTTCCGGATTGATATATATCTGTCGGGGGCGTCTTGAGATACAAAGAAGCACCGCCGGGGGCAGATTGGATCATACGAACGTTTCCTCGGCGGTGATAAATGCGACTCGGAAAAAAGTATCGCGCGGCTTCGACTCGAGTTTGACTCGTCGATCGTGTGTTACGTGCTTCGAATTTTCTCCACGAGAAATAATTGTAGTCCCAAATCCGTCAAAGTTTTCAAAGCAGAAAAGATTCGTAAGGTCCTTATTGTTTGGGCACCGATGCTTTGGGCTGTTTCTTCGAAATTCGATATGGTAGAAACAGTACACAGCAAAAACGATGTAAATTTAATCGTACTTGAGAGAAGTTCAAAAAAGCTAATTCATTAAAATTTCTTCAAGCAATTAATTCATCTAATTATTCCAAGATTCGCTAGTACTGAAACTAGTTTTGCAATTTCAAAGATAATTATTTAAGGACTTCAATCATACTCAAATTTGTTCCGTCGCAAATGAAATACGATTTCTTACTTGAATGAAACAATCGTTTTTGCTGTTTACATTTAAGGTAACTTCAAACTGTACCAACTAATATTTCACTCTGGAGGATAGAGAACTGCAGGATTAATTGCTCATGAATATTACTGTCAAAACGACCGCTGCAACGAGTACTATGCTAATAACACAAATTCCCGAAAGAACGCGCGCTTATCAAGCAACTCACCTTTGCCATCGTTTCCCCTTGAACGTCGCGCGAAATTATTTCGAGAATTTCGAAACAACCTCACGATCCATCTATCGCTCCGTTCCGTGTATCCATCCGTACATGCACTATAGTGAGATATAAAATTTGAAGAGTTCAATTGTATCTATTACCATCATAATGCAAAGTTGTATGTTTTTTTTTATTAAAAAGATAGAATCCAGTGACCATCATCAGCGTCGTTAATATTATTTAATTCGATTAATTTTAGTGCTTTTAACTAGAAAATAGTTTTATGTCGTAGTAGGCGTAAAGTATCCGTTTTGGTCATGTTTATATTGAAGTATGAGAAGAAAAATTGAGCGATTCTCCCAAGGCATGTTTGTTCTAGGTACTCTAAGGAAAGCAGTGTAGCTAGTGCAAAAAAAAACAATCGCAGGTGGAAAGGATTTAGAAATATTGACATCTTTGCGATTGGTGAGTATGATTGAAGTAAAACTTTAAATGCCTACTAAGGAAAGTGTATTCATTTATTGGTGAGAATCTTTGAATCATCCTATAGAGAATCCTCCACGTGTCTCTCTTTGAAATATTGTTCGGAAGAAATGGTTAAAATTAGATCACGTGAAAGCATTAAAAATTGTTGAAGATACGCCGCGTGCTGTTTTGAAAACTCATGTCTCGAGTAAAACGAGTTTTGAAATTGGATATGAAATACAAATGAGATATGAGATATAGGACATGCGAAATGTGAATGAAAAATATTGCTCCCACACTAAAAATGATCTGTCTTGAATTCTAGGATGTTCAACGTTCTAAGTCGAAGGAAAAAAAACTAGTTTTTGGAAACTTCACCCTTTATATCTACTAAAAATATAGTCAAATCCAGTATGTATTATATCTATACAATTCTCACAAGGTAAATTTCCTTTGCCTAAAAAACTGAATTGTGCTTTTCTTTGTGAGGATAATGATATCCCATTGAATTCCCAATAATATAGTGTAACTCGAGTGTATACGTTTTAACTTATTGAGTGAACGATGGAATTTACAAGCCACTTTCTCTCTCGTCTCACGGTTTGTTCCACTCGGCCGCCAAGTCCGCTAATCAAGAGGCTCGAGCTCCCCACATAGCCGCGAGGTCCGGCAGGAAAATAAGGGCCGAATAAAGGGCGCCGAGCCATCCATCCTGGCTCTGCAGCAGCTCTCTCGAGTGACCGGCAGCATCTGCCGCGCTTACCACCGGGGAGGATCGCGCCTATTTTCATTCGCACGTCCCGGGCATTCCTCTCGAATTTTTGCCCGGATTCTCGTTAGTCGAGCCACGCGATTTATCCCTTCGGGACTGACCAAATTGCAACGAATATCTCGGGAAGCGAGAATTTTGGGAAATCGAAAATGCCGGTATGGGCACACCGAGTATCTCGGGGATGCGACATACGCGTAGCGAAGAAAAAAACCGCTGCCAACTGCATTAACAGTATATGCTTTCTAAAAGAAGCTTCATTCGAACGAAAATAATGCGAATGAGAGATGTTGATCGCCATCGGCAGATGAACCTCAAACTATAGTTGATTGTTGCTCCGTAGCAATGGTTGCAATGACAACTTTGGCAAATATATAAATCCTGTCTCGTTCGTAGCTCAAAAGTAGCGTAAATAAATCTCAACTCATTTCTCATTCCCTTAGCAACGGTTGCTAGGAACGTAGTCAACGGTTCTTATGGAGCGAATCTAAATGTTCTACCTGTATTAGGCCATGGAGGTTGTAAACTCAAACTGATTAGTCCCCTCACGTATAGTAACAGTTGCCCGGGATATTAAGAATGGTACGAATCAAGGAAGCAAAAACGATTCCTTGATTTAAGTAAAGAATCTTTCTTAAAATGGGACGGAATGAATTTCAGTATAAAAAAGTACTTAGATCAAGATTTTTATTATGTTAAATTTCGTTTCAAGTAAAATAGATTTCCAGTACTGCAACACTTTTAAGTGATCGTTTTTACTGTGTAAGTGATAATTATATCCGTGTCCCCTGTTATTATTACAGTATAAATTATGACAGTACATACGTTACTCACATTTTTGGCACTCGGCGTTTCTTCGACCCGCAGATCACAAAAATGAAGGAATCTCACTCGAACTTTTCATTTTTACCCTATTACAATGCTTTCTATTGGGACTAACTAAAAACTGCCAATGGACATACCTGCGCGCGCGGGCGTGGGCGAGCAACTGCGAGATCAATATTTGCTTGCAATTCTGCTGGACCGGGCGTATAAACGTACATACGACGGTAGAGCCGTTTCCCCGCTGGCCAAACAGCCCCCAAAAATACACGGGGCCGAAATTGAATGATGCTTTCACGATAAGTCCGTACACGCGCGCGTCTGTACACTGCTAATTGACCCGGATTCATCGGGGAACTGGTCAAACAAACGCGCGAAATGATATATTCGCGGCAGAAGCGTACAATATATGCGCGGCATTGCGGGACAAGAGCTTTTGTTTTCATCGTCTGCGAATTTCGGGATCAAAGGAACGTGTAAGCCGATATATATCTTACGACCCCCACAGAGCGCCAGGTATCAATGACACGTGGCCTGACCTCCAGGCTTGTCCGTCCATTCGAATGATCGAATCTACGTGTGGTCGGTGATAAATTCTCCTCGCCGCGTCCAGTTACGAGGACGCGCGCGCGGCCATTGTACTCCGCGGAACAACCGGCATCCACTCGTACGTTATAAAGAAGGAGGAAAAAAAAGAAAAACCGCTGGCTCGGGCGACTGTGTGCTTGCAGCGAATCTGGAGGAAATCCATTTGCTCATCTCGCCCACCTGCACACATAGCTCGGCCGCGTACCCCGGCTATTTACTCTCATTCTATTACGGAATCTTTTCTCCATTCCGTTGCCTCTCTCTCGCCGCCTCCCCGATCTCGAATTCTCCCGGCCCCCCAGCTGCAGGCTCTCGTCCGAAGAGCCTCTGGATATGCGATATTCTCGTCTCGTACCGTCTCGGGCATCTCTCCCACCCCACCTCGTCTTTCCGCGCACTTTCGCCGCGCTCAAAGTGCTTTCTTCACTTTTACTTGTCCGGCAAAGAGAGAGAGGCCGGCCGGCCGGGCTTTTTTTTCATGCATCGTTTGATTTTCCGCTAGCTTTTTTTCCCCTTCGTCGAATTAAAATTCGCTTTTTCACCAAGCCCTGCCGCGCTCGGCTCTACCGTTGCCCTTTGTGGCTTAAACTCGCCGGCCCTCGTCTCTCGCTCCTTTTTTATCTCCGCCTCCTACCTACCCGAGTCCGAGCGATCGTGTCTTTTTCTTTTTTCCCCGGTAGTTTTTCAATTATATACACGCGTGTAGCTCGTCGCGCTCGGAGGGACAAGCGTGGTTTTTGCAAACTGCACAGATGAGTGAGAGCACCTGGATCGAAGGACTCGAAGGATGTAGGGGGGGGGGGTGGGATCGCCTGGGGATTAAGACGGACGGCGATTATTAGCGCTGACAAGTTTGACGCCGGCAATTAAGGATTTACTTCCATAAATATATCGCCGGCCTAAATCCTCCGAGTTGGAAGTTTGCCCCAGCGCCCGCCTACGATCTCGACGGCCCCTGTGAAATTTAATTATACCGCGCACCCTTTCTTCATCATCCGCGCGATGCTTCCAATCAGTTTAAACTCTCCCCTCGAATCTGTTCCCTTTAATTTTCATCCCGAGGACGGACGGACGACACGACGACACATCTGACGGTGTCCTTTTCCTGTCCCCTCTCTCATTCTCTGTGGGGGATCTTATGAAATATCCCGAGTGAAAAGATTACGCGCGAATTGCGTGCCTGCAAATGGACCGGCATAATACAGGCGTGGTCGAGACATGTGTAACTCGTGTAGTTCACATATGCCTAATAAACGCTTGTACATTCGTGTTCAACATACCTATAGATAATTTCATTCAATATGTTCCAACAAACATGAAGAACTTGTAGTTCAAGTTCACTGCTCAAAAAACGTTGCTACCAAATTGCGACTGGTGATTTTTTTTTATAAGAATCATCAGTTATCTCATAGAAATATCTGAACGTTTACTAGGTGTATGCATATGGCACAGAAAACTTGACCACACGAATTACGCCTCGATTATACCTAGATAATCAATCGTTTCATTTCTACGCATAATCTACGCATACACGTTTTTTCATTTGTGACATGAAAATCCCTCTCGTCATTTTTGATTTGTCACACTCTTGTGGACTGCCGACACCTGCATCCTCGACTCCAATGGAATTGCAATAGCTTCCACTCGGCCGAACAAACAATTGATCTTTGAAAAATCCCATCTGAGAGAGCTTGCGGGAGAATTGAGTCTCGACTTATGTTGACGGAGCATAATTGTATTTACTCAAGGCACTGGGCAAAGAAGCGCGTTCCCTTCAATTGTTGCTTCGTCATCCGTCTTCCTGGCTTTTTGTCCGGCGCCTATTTGTCTCAGTCTATACACACCGGCTGTGTTGAGAACCTAAGCAGCCGGCAACTCTGTATCTGGTCCTTCCTAATTAAATCTCCCAGGCTTTCTTATGCCTCCTCTTTTAATTCTCCTTGCTCGACGATCCGTCTTAATACGCTCGCTCGACTGTACACCCCCTCCCTTCCTACCATCTATACCTCTGCTCTCGCTCCTCCTGTACTACTTTTAATCCGATCCGCGATTAATTTTTTCGTCCTACCTATAACGTGAAACGCGTATGTTTCTTGAGGATAAATAATTCACCTGCTCGGTACACGGTTATTTTATTCAAACGACGCGATCCGCGTCTATCCGCCTGTCACTATCATGCGTGAATCGAGCACATGATTGATTCAACTTTTGCATAATGATATCCAATGGAAATTGACAGCACTACTGAATGTTGAACCGTAGCTCGACTCAGTTTTCATATTAGATCGATGGTATATTGTTTGGCGCTGAACATCAGCGTGGATATCTTGAGGAGATTTATAAATAAGAACTTTGTACCTAAGTTTTATAGAGAGAGATTGTCGAATGTGGTATAGGTATAGGGGGAAAGTGGCACGTTGTCAGTATAAGTAAACTATGAATAGATATAGATTTATGAGTACGCTAAGCAGATAATTTTATTGGTTGCTGGAATATTCACCCATATGGATGTTTTCGGGTTAATGATTTAAGTTAATGATGACGAACAGCCGATTACACTATTGGCTATAAGTAATTATCAAAATTTTCGTCAACAATACACTTGGGAAAGACATAGGCACGAATGAAACGCATAATAAAAGGTTATAGCTAATGAAATATCGAACAAGTTGCGACAGACAACGCTCATGCGAACACGTATACATTAGCTAGTTCAAGTACGACGGAAAAATCACCCATAGGTTTTCGAACCGATCAAGTTCAAACTAAATCGTGTATTCGCTCTCCGAAGAACGAAACCTCTCGATAAACTCTAATGGTGCGTGCTTGGCACGTTGTATCCGCGCGGGGGTACATATCGCATGCAGTGTAATATCATTAGCGCTCGCTCGCTCGTAGCGCGAAATTCATATCGAAACACTCCGACAACACGCGAGTAGCCGCCGATCCAGCAGTTATACTTGGCCGCGCGGCACATATAATACACGCTGCCGGCATACGTATATACCGAACGCGCACAATCGTGCGGTCACGCGCTCGTCAAATCCGTCGGCTCATCAATGATTCGCGCGGCTAATGACTCGTGCTGCAGCGAGAGAGGAAACTCGCGCGCGTACCGAATTTTACAATGAATAATTCCGTGTGGCCTCGCGGGTTTGCCCGGGTTTCAATCAGCCACCGCAGCCGCGTAAAACCTGCCGCGGCTCCACTGCGCACGCGAAATTTCCCGGACGATGAATTCGCTCGAGGAAAACTATACGTGCGCGTAGCTGTTAAGCCCTCGGATGTTATTCACACGCGGCCGAAACATCGGCAGATTCGTAATCCGGCGGATTTTACGGATTAGCGCGTGGCTCGTGGATGGAGGGGGGTATTTTTGCGAAAACGCAACCCTTTTAACGGGCGGAGGTGTATTGAATTTCGGGGTGGAACGGGGGCTCCTCCGACTTATATATCTTATTATCCGCGTTTGCGGCCGGGCAAACACGAGAATCTGGACCCGGCGTGTGTGTATGTATATACCGAATTTGTAATTATTTACGGGAGCTCTGGGCAGTGTGTCCGAGTCCGAAATTCCGGGTAATTCCGACTCTGTATAGCCTTTAAACAGCGCCTGCAACTTTGCCCGTGTTTACGCGCGGGCGAGCCTCGGAAGCCACGCGCCGTTATACCCAGCGCATAATGAACTTTCCAATCTATTTCTCGTTTCTAAATTATCCTAACCCGGTGCGTGGCATATTAGGCAGCTTACACTGAAGAACCGGTGTATCAAAGTGAAAAACAACTGCGCGATCGCGAGTGGAACACCGCATTGGTTGATTATTCGCGTGAGCAAAGTGAATTTTTACTTTGGTTCCATGAGTAGCGTTGACAGCAACGATTTTACACATAATTTGCATCAAGTCCGGTGACAAATTCACTTTGCGTTCGGGGAACATCGGCTTCGGGTGAAATGCACGAATGCAACGTGAACATCGAAACTCATCAAGTCAAATCCACTTTGGAGAATCAACTGTACAGTTCCACTCAGTCACTCATCCACTTTCATACTATTGTATTTCACTTTCATACACTGGTTTTTCAATCGCTGTTATAAGGATTTAAGAGATATCTTTACGACCTGTTAAGCGTCGCTAATTTCATCAGGCGAAAGAACTAAAATTAAATGACACAGACGACAAGCAAAGCAAACGAGGAAAGAAGCACTAGTTTCCCACGAGTTTTTTCTTAAAATTTACCGGATTTACATTACGATATGAGGGAGTGCAAACGAGAGCTTCCACTTGCACAGCCAAGCTCACATATTATGTATACCGAATAACTCGTGCTAACATCCGCGGTCTCGTGTACCATCATTTGTGTTGGTGTGTGTTTGTTTTAAGAATTATTGTCGGAGCTTCTTATACACGTGTTACCGAGCGATTCCCCAGTATTGAGAGTGTAATGGTGCGCATATCAACGTAAAGCATAGTTTCAAAACGTTTCGAATCGTTTTTCATTATTCCTTTTCGTAATCTGAAATTCTCACGTTATTCCAATCGAAGGACGACTTCACACCAAATCATACAAAGCCATACAAAGCCATACAAAGCCATAAGAACATCCGCTGCAACCCGGCTGTCGTAATTATCAACAGATATCAACTCGCCAACAGAGCGAGAATCACCGGGTTCATAAAGAATGTTTGCATTCCTCCATACGACCCCGCAGTCATTTCAATATACGCAGCAATCCGAGAAAACTGCTCGTCTCATTGTTCGAGGAAGAAGAGACAAAATCCCCTGCGCGACACACGTCCCATTCAAAGCGGCATGTGTCACGTGTTTCTAAACCCTTGCGTTGGCACAAGCCCGCAGACGTTCCGGCTGTGGTATATACGTCGTGGAGGATGAGGTCAAGGAAGGAAGCGAGCTGTTTCGATGAAAACTGCAGCTCCGCGTGGGCTGCCGCTCGTAAAAAGACGCGCGGGAGCCATCGCGCGTGTATGACTGCGCTCGTTTGACACATACACAGAGCCAAAAACGTCGAGCTCACTCGAAGCGTACCGGTGGAATCACCGTGTGTGGGGGGCGTTCACTGAGCGTACCGGCTCGCCTAAACAGTTCGGATTTGACAAGTGCTTCTTTTTCACACCTCGTTTGGTCGGATTTTATAGGAGACTTCGATCGACCCTCCCGTTTCAATTTCGTGATTTTTTTTGTGGATTCGGGGACTGAAACAACGCGAGATTATAACGAGCCGAGATTAATTTCTATTGGTTCTTATCGAATTGAAAAATTACAAACATTCCCACGAAATCAGAAGGGGAAAAAAACTCTGTTCCGCTATATATCATAGAGATAGAAGAAATTAGGGCAGAATATATAAGGCCAAAATAAATCGTCAAACAAATCCGAAGGGTCAGACGCGTGATGTGACTTCGAATATGCCCCATATACCCACACACACACACACACGTGGTGTCCGTGCACGTACTGCGACGATGAATAGAAACATGTGGGTATAATTCGATTAACCGCCGCGTCGAGCTGGACAGTGTGAAAAATGCCGTAAACACAGAACAGCCTCTGAATTCTAACCTGATTTCTCATCGATTGCCCGCGAACGAAACGAGCTTATTATCCATTTGATCCAACAAATTTGTATCGATTCAATTCTGCGACACAAGTCGAGGTTTTTCTCCTTATCAGAATCGCAGTTTGACACGTTATTCAGCCCATCGACAACATCGAAGCTTCTCCAAGATCGATCGGACGGCGAGAAAGTTATTGTTTATGTATACGGAAACGCTTGGCATCCAACGGAATTCGAAAGCTGACGAGACCTTGATTCAGTGGTCGAACTCGTACTGCACTTTCTTCCATTACGAGCACGGATCTCCAGCGGCATCGAAGCTTCAAGAACCCTTTGGCTCGCAAGAAACATCCACAACGCAATTTTCATTCGAACAGACAGCGACAAACGATATACGCCATATCCGGGACACTTGAATTCCTCGTCGCTTCGTTTTCGATCGCGACATTTTCACCCCGTCGAAATCGGATTATCCACCTCGCTTTCCACTCGCCGCGCATTGCGTTTCGCGAACACGACTATATACGCAGTAATTGACCGGCCGTGTATGTGATGGGGAGAGACACGCGCTGTGACACGAGATTCCGGTGTGCTTCTCCCTCTCTCGAGAGAGAGAGGGAACGAAGTCTTTCTTTTTTTTTCCTCCCTTTCAGAATTTTGGGACACGCGGAAACTCGGTGTGTTTACAGTGTCGCGGCTGCAGCACTGTTGACACTGGGGTCGCGTCGTTTCTCTCCCGATTCTCGCGACGCTTCGTCTGCCTCCCGTATCATCAGTAAATATGGGTGTTTTCCGAGGCGTCAGCTTTTTCATTCCGGCCGCCGCCCTCGCTGTGTGCGCATCGAACAACGTTGAAAATCCGTGTGGCCGTGCAGTTGTCACTTATTGAATCACTGATTTCGCGAGCACGTGTCGCGAGCAAACTCTACCCAAATCAGGTGTCAACAAGTGCTCCAATCGGGAATTCGCGACACACGATCGACAAGTTGTCCCTCCCGGTCGGAATCACCGCACTTACAGCCAAACTTGCCCCGCGAGGATCCAACAGCTGGTACACACACATACACTCGCGGGGGGCAAGAGTAAAAGCGCGCAACAGAGCCTCGGGGGTGGGGGACTCACCGAGGCATCGGGCGATCCGCTTGGTCGGCCGTTGAGTCTGGGCCGGCGCTCCGGTGTGTGTGTGTGCTCGGCCCTCGAGCCTCCCCAGCATCCACTGCACTGTTCGCGGCTCGCGGCACTCGGGGACACTTATTATCCAGGGTCGGCGGCACTCGCGGCTCCTCTGCGGATACACTCGGGGTCGCACACACGGGGCAAAGCCGGGGGTGGCGGAGGACGACGGGGGTCGTGAGAGAGAGAGAGAGAGAGAGAGAGAGAGAGAGAGAGAGAGAGAGACGCACACGCGAGATCCCGGCACTGCTCGCCGAGCGGTACTGAGCGCCACGAGCCTCCCCGGCCTCGCCAGGGGGTGGCCGCACTGCGCAGCCTCCCGGGGGTGTGTGAGTGCAGGGGTGGGGGCGAGCCGCCGCCGCCGCCGCCGCGCACCGGAGATACGCGACCGGATCATGAATGCCGCCGACGACGACTCGAGCGCGGGCTCAATGGCAAGCCGCCCTGCAGCTTCCCCACGCGGCCCCCGCATTGTCCCGTGCCCGGCTAAGCAGATATACCACCCATGTAAATCACGCGAAAATTTACCGATTGCCTCGATGTCCGAGTAGCTGGGCGTACGCGGCGCTTATTATGCGTCTGCCCATGGCCGTACGGCCGTATACGGGGGACACGAGATATTCCACCGGATTTTTCATTTCCGTCTTACGGCCGTTGTGTTTCGTTGCTGTTTGATCATTCTCCTACTCGATATTGCACATGAAACTCTGATCATTTTCGCGAAACATCGCTTTTCGTTGTGACCCGATTCATTTTGCTGAGGAAAATTTCATCAAAAGCAGCTGGACATTTTCAAAAGTGTGCCCCGATTGCGGCAAATTCGTTGATTTATTCATTACATCTATATGTATGCTACTGCTTTCAGGGAAAAAATGAGAATATTTTGCTTTTATCTAACTGAGGAAAAACCCATTTCGATTCCATGAAGTTTACACAGCGACATCGTAGGTTTTTGAAAGACAAATTGAATGCACACATCCACCGCACAATGAAAAAAATTCACATTTCTCATCGGCACATTCCTGGAACGTTCCCAATTCTCATGGAAGTAATTGACCTTTCTTCTTCGTCCTTTTGGAAAATACATGCCACATTGGTTCAGAAAGAATATCAATATTTTTGTGACAAAAAAAAAAAGAAAAAAATGTACAAACTGCAAAATTATTATCAGCGGGATGGATAAAATTTTAAACTGACTGTGAAAGATTTATCTACAATTATATCCCATGGAGAGGAATCAGCAAAAGGGAGAACCTTTCTTCAAATTCTAGAGAAAACAAAAAAAAATTCATTAATCCAATGTTAAATTAATTTTTCGTACATTAAAATAATGTCTAGGTTTTTTCTTAAAAAGTATTCGAATCAAATGTTATGAGGAGCCCTACACTTATCATACTGCCGTTGTCACTCGAATACTATTAACCAAATTGAATTTTTTGTTTTTCTTTTCATTCAAAAAATCAAAAGTTCTGTTGAATTCCTCCTTGTCCAAAAGAGATGAAACTGTGAAAATTACCTTTCTCTTAATTAACGCAGGAACAGAGGGCTGTTCCGGAAAGAATGATAAAAACGCACCAAAAGCTGCGTAATAGCCTTCTGTCCCGCTGCGTTACTGAAACAAAAAAATTAATTTTCACTACCGTACACTCGACGAATTGTATAGAGTCTGCCTCGATGATTGGAATGTTGCAAATCAAATCCTACGTGTGTTTGCTCAAACTTTTGATCAACAACTACATTTTTCTTGTTGTCAACAATATCCAACAGGTTAGTAAAATTTCAAAATGTTGCAATGTTAGTAGGCAAGCGTAATATGGAATGAAGGTTCAATAGAATGAAATTTTAAGTGTTGCGAATTTTGTGTAATTTTATTCTTTCAAAATATTGCGAGAAAATCAACCAGATTATTCTAAGCGAATGGAAAAATATATATAAATTCTAAGCTCTAAAATTGTAGGACAAATCATCGTCAACTGCACGATGCATAAGTCCTGAGTCTCTTCTCTCACGCAGTATCCCAAGCTACTCCTGCGTACAGAGTAACTCCCGTTTGCAATATATGATTTGTCCCCGTGTACGTTACACGATTACAAGAGCCGTGTGTCGCCCTGAATAACGCGGACGTAGTTTTGATATCGGGTGTAGGCTCGCAAATTATCCAGAGGATTCGCGTGGACTGGCAACTCGTTTGTAGAATCCCATGTTCGCTGCCGTAAAACGCTACAGACTCTTTGTGATTCGAGGGAGGTTCCCTACATACCAGTTACAAAAACCGCTGCCAAGTGCCTTAGCAGTATGCTTTCTCAAAGAGGCTTCAACATCACCCACAAACGCATCCCAAACCTGTATTTTCACCATTCCACTAGCGTAGATACTATCATTTATTTTTCAAAAATTACAAAAATATTATTTAATCAGTTCAATTCGTATCTTCGTGACTGTGTAAAGTGTCGTTCTTTTTCAATTGACCAAACTTTGTCGCGACTGTTGATGTCTGCCCGGGCTCTCTTATTATTTGATCAAATGCAACAAAGCAAACGGTTCTAGGTTATACACGATGCGAGACATTTGGACCTGCTTAATTTTTCGATCAATTCATCTTGTGACTGTCATACGGTTTAATGGTGGTTAAAATCGATCCATCCTGCCCTTAAGTCTGTATTTAGCAAACTTGAAGACTCATTTTGATCATTTTCGGCGGCTGAGGTTGGAAATGATCAATTCAAAATCTATTTTGATCATTTTCGACGGCAAAAGACACCAAATTTTCCCAATTTTATCTATAGCACGTTGAAAATACTGGAAACGAAACTTACATGAATTTTTCGTTCCCTTAGCAACGGTTGCTAGGGCGGTAAACAACGGTTGCTAAGGAGCTAATTGGGAAGATTTTGTGTCCTTTGCCGTCGAAAATGATGGAAATGGGTCATAAATTAATGATTTCCAACCTTCGTAACTGTTGCTAGGGAGGTAAACAACCGTTGCTATGGAGCAAATACAACAATTCAGTGTCCTTGGCCATCGAGTGTGACTTAAAACTGATTTTCCGGCTTGCCCCAATGAGCACTCATAAGGATTTGTGAGAAAACACGTTAGGAACGGTTGCTAGGGAAATAACCAACGGATTTTGCTGAAAATTTAACTCGGACTAGATCTTGTCACAACTAACCGGTGTGCAAAATTTCAAGACGATCGGATCATTCCTTCGGGAGTTATCGTGGACGAAAGAAACGAAAAAATAGACACCTTAACAACGGTTGCTAAGGAAATAAACAACGGATTTCGCTGAAAATTGAACTCGCCCGAGATTTTGCCGCGATTAACCTGTGTGCAAAATTTCAGGACGATCGGACCATTCCTTCGAGAGTTATCGTGGACGAAAAAAAAACGGGACGCACACACACACACACACACACACACACACACACACACACACACACACACACACACATACATACATACAGACACTTTTGGATTTCCATGTTTTTCGACCCGTAGATCACGAAAATCGAGGTCCCGAGGTCTGATTCGGTGGGTCGATTTTTGCCCCATTACAAAGCTTTCTCTTTAAGAAAGCAAAACACCAAAAAGTTGAAAGCATTACTGGTATGAAAAATTTTGTCGAAACATACTCTTTGGGCAAGAAAATGTCTGGGACTGTAGCAAAGCATGTAACAGTTGTTAGGGAACTCTTTAATCTTGTTGGGAATCACAATTTACTTGAAGTATCTGAATGTGAGCAAGAACTCAGCTGTCAAAGTGATCACTCAACTCAAGTAATGGCTCTTTTACTATGTAGCTTAAAAGAGCCTACGTGAGCAACTCTGTGAATTTACACATATTTGAATTATAGCGCGAGCTTAAAGACAATATTACATTCATATGCGCGTCATGTTCCTCAGCAACTAAAACAATTGAAGAAGAAAAATGCATCACTTTGCGGGAGACGCTTTGTGAGTACAAATTAAACGAAGAATTATAACCGTTATACATACTTTTTCTCGAATCGAATATCGAATACGTTTAATTGATTTGTTTAGAGGAAAAATAATTTTTATACATTGGATACATTTATTTATCCTTATACTTACGTCTATCGGGGGATTTCTTTCTAGATTAAACACTAATTTGGGATAAAAAAAATTTTTTACATCTAAAATAATTTTATAATTAATGTGTAACTTACAATCACTCTAAACTTTTTTATTTATTGTTAATATCTAAAAAACAAATGTTTCTTCAATGGTAGTTCTGCGTTATTATCAGGAATATTTTCTTGCACATTTGGTTCTAGCATGTTGAAAATATTGGAAACGAAACTTACATGAATTTTTCTTTCCCTTAGCAACGGTTGCTAGGGCGGTAAACAACGGTTGCTAAGGAGCTAATTGGGAAGATTTTGTGTCCTTTTCCGTCGAAAATGACGGAAATGGGTCATAAATTAATAATTTCCAACATTCGTAACGGTTGCTAGGGAGGTAAACAACGGTTGCTATGGGACAATTCAGTGTCCTTGGCCATCGAGTGTGACTTAAAACTGATTTTCCGGCTTGCCTCAATGAGCACTCATGAGGATTTGTAAGAAAACACGTTAGGAACGGTTGCTAGGGAAATAACCAACGGATTTTGCTGAAAATTGATCTCGGGCTAGATCTTGCCACAACTAACCGGTGTGCAAAATTTCAGCTAGATCGGACGATTCCTTCGAAAGTTATCCTAGACAAAAGAAACAAAAAATTTTACACCTTAGCAACGGTTGCTAGAGAAATAAACAACGGATTTTGCTGAAAATTGAACTCGCCCGAGATTTTGCCGCGATTAACCTGTGTGCAAAATTTCAGGACGATCGGACCATTCCTTCGAGAGTTATCGTGGACGAAAAAAAACGGGACGCACATACACACACACATACACACACACACACACACACACATACATACATACAGACACTTTTGGATTTCCATGTTTTTCGACCCGTAGATCACGAAAATCGATGTCCCGAGGTCTGATTCGGTGGGCCGATTTTTGCCCCATTACAAAGCTTTCCCTTTGAGAAAGCAAAAGGATAATGGAACTTTGATTTGAATTCAAAAGGAGAGGATGAAAAAAATCGTCATATTCTATCGGACTCGCTGCGAGTCAATTTGCCCTATCGAGGCTTGGATTCGCGTTCCCCTTCTCTCGATTATCCAAATGGTGGTAGTTTGTCATGTCGTTATATATACACACGCGCGCGCGCCTGCTATTCGGGCTGTCGCTGCGCGCCACAATGGGCCGGCAACTTCGTTGGGCGAAATTTCCAGATTCAAAATACGCGGAGCCCGTGAAATATATCTGGCGCGCCTTTCATGGCAATCTTCACTTCAATGCGACAGGTGCACGTGTATAGTCACGACCTTCTCTTGCTATACGTGCAATGCTCTCGTGTGTATGTATACACTTTCCTGGAATACGTGGTAGATAGAGTCTCGACACGCGTCGTCTGTTTCTCTTTCGACGTATAATTTTTTCTAAAGAACGCAGATTTAATGCGGAGCGTTTGTATACCTACGCCTTCGAATTTTGCTTTCTCAAAGAGAAAGCTTTGTAATGGGGCAAAAATCGACCCACCGAATCAGACCTCGGGACCTCGATTTTCGTAATCTACGGGTCGAAAAACATGGAAATCCAAAAGTGTCTGTATGTATGTATGTGTGTGTGTGTGTGTGTGTGTGTGTGTATGTATGTGTGTAACGTTTTTTTTCGTCCACGATAACTCTCGAAGAAATGGTCCGATCTTCTTGAAATTTTGCACACAGGTTAGTCGCGGCAAAATCTCGGCCGAGTTCAATTTTCAGCAAAATCCGTTGTTTATTTTTCTAGCAACCGTTGCTAAGGTGTAAAATTTTTCGTTTCTTTTGTCTAGGATAACTTTCGAAGGAATCGTCCGATCTTGCTGAAATTTCGCACACCGGTTAGTTGTGGCAAGATCTATCACGAGTTCAATTTTCAGCAAAATCCGTTGGTTATTTCCTTAGCAACCGTTTCTAACGTGTTTTCTCGCAAATCCTTATGAGTGCTCATTGGAGCAAGCCGGAAAATCAGTTTTAAGTCACACTCGATGGCCAAGGACACTGAATTGTTCTATTTTCTTCATAGCAACCGTTGTTTACTTCCCTACACGGAGAGAAAACATACAGTAAATTTTACAAAAAAAATCTGTAAAAATTACCATTTTTTTTAGTAATGCAGGGACAGACGGCCACTTCAGTAAACTTTACTAGAGACTATGGTAATTTTTCGTATAGTCCCCAAGGCTTCGATCACATGTTAATTTTTACTATTTTCCATTGTATATTTTACAGAAATAATTGTGAAAATTATTTTCAAGTATCGTAAATGAAAAATTTTATACATGATTGTTTCTCACTTAGGAAATTTCGTACTTTGAAACTTTTGGTTATTTGGATGCTCAAGTCATTTTAGTTTTTTTTTATTTTATAGAGATATAGAACTTCTCTTTAGTGATCCTAGTGAACTTCGTATATTATATCGCACGATTTCACTAGGATCGCATTATATTTATATATATACATATTAATGCATGTTGTACATGCACTGATATTTCTGTCCTTATATACAAACGAGGCACTAACTCCACCACTCGCGAGAGTCGCGAAAAGTGAAGCGCCACCTAGTGTTCGTGTATATGTACCTGTAGGTACGCATGCGCATTCTTTACTGAAGTTTTTATCCCGTCGGGTTGGAGCAATGGCCAAGGCGACAACTCGGCTTTGCGCTATCAAAGGCACACGTATACCTTAATCATACGAGCTGCTACCTTTCATATAGGGCGAAGTCGAATGGTCACATTCTAGCTCCCACCTGGCAATATTCATATATAGCCGATTATATCAGTATTTGCGGAGAGAGTATGTCAATTGCGTTACATAGGTTATTGTCGGTGGATGCCAGCTGATCTGTAGAGTGCAGACGATTGTCGACGCGGGCACTCGACGAGTCGTCACGCATGCGCACAACACTTGTTATAAGCAAAATTACCATTTTTTCTAGTAAAACATGCCAGAGCCCACAGGAAATATTTCCAACGTGATAAATTTTACAATAGTCCATAGTAATTTTTTCTATCTGGTCTAGTGATTTTTCTTGCTTTTCTTAGTAATTCTTCCTGGAAGGTTATGTAGAAAGCCTCATTATGGCCGTCTGTCCCTGCGTTACTATAAGAACATGGTAATTTTTACTACATCTTTTCTCTCCGTGTAGCAACCGTTATGAAGGTTGGAAATTAATAATTTAAGACCTATTTCCATCATTTTCGACGGTAAAGAACAAAATCTTCCCAATTAGCTCCTTAGCAACCGTTGTTCACCGCCCTAGCAACCGTTGCTAATGGGGGAAAAAATTGATGTAAGTTTCGTTTTCAGTATTTTCAACGTACTATAGAGAAAATTGGGAAAATTTGGTGTCTTTTGCCGTCGAAAATGATCAAAATGAGTCTTCAAGTGTGCTAAATACGGACTTAAGGGCAGTGCGGATCGATTTTGACCGCCATTTAACCGTATGACAGTCACAAGATGAACTGATCGAAAAATTATGCAGGTCCAAATGTCTCGCATCGTGTAGAACCTAGAACAGTTTGCTTTGTTGCATTTGATCAAATAATAAGAGAGCCCGGTCAGACATCAACACTCGCAACATAGTTTGGTCAATTGAAAACCGCTGCCAAGTGCCTTAGCAGTATGCTTTCTCAAAGAGGCTTCAACATCACCCACAAACGCATCCCAAACCTGTATTTTCACCATTCCACTAGCGTAGATACTATCATTTATTTTTCAAAAATTACAAAAATATTATTTAATCAGTTCAATTCGTATCTTCGTGACTGTGTAAAGTGTCGTTCTTCTTCAATTGACCAAACTTTGTCGCGACTGTTGATGTCTGCCCGGGCTCTCTTATTATTTGATCAAATGCAACAAAGCAAACGGTTCTAGGTTATACACGATGCGAGACATTTGGACCTGCTTAATTTTTCGATCAATTCATCTTGTGACTGTCATACGGTTTAATGGTGGTTAAAATCGATCCATCCTGCCCTTAAGTCTGTATTTAGCAAACTTGAAGACTCATTTTGATCATTTTCGGCGGCTGAGGTTGGAAATGATCAATTCAAAATCTATTTTGATCATTTTCGACGGCAAAAGACACCAAATTTTCCCAATTTTATCTATAGCACGTTGAAAATACTGGAAACGAAACTTACATGAATTTTTCGTTCCCTTAGCAACGGTTGCTAGGGCGGTAAACAACGGTTGCTAAGGAGCTAATTGGGAAGATTTTGTGTCCTTTGCCGTCGAAAATGATGGAAATGGGTCATAAATTAATGATTTCCAACCTTCGTAACTGTTGCTAGGGAGGTAAACAACCGTTGCTATGGAGCAAATACAACAATTCAGTGTCCTTGGCCATCGAGTGTGACTTAAAACTGATTTTCCGGCTTGCCCCAATGAGCACTCATAAGGATTTGTGAGAAAACACGTTAGGAACGGTTGCTAGCGAAATAACCAACGGATTTTGCTGAAAATTTAACTCGGACTAGATCTTGTCACAACTAACCGGTGTGCAAAATTTCAAGACGATCGGATCATTCCTTCGGGAGTTATCGTGGACGAAAGAAACGAAAAAATAGACACCTTAACAACGGTTGCTAAGGAAATAAACAACGGATTTCGCTGAAAATTGAACTCGCCCGAGATTTTGCCGCGATTAACCTGTGTGCAAAATTTCAGGACGATCGGACCATTCCTTCGAGAGTTATCGTGGACGAAAAAAAAACGGGACGCACACACACACACACACACACACACACACACACACACACACACACACACATACATACATACAGACACTTTTGGATTTCCATGTTTTTCGACCCGTAGATCACGAAAATCGATGTCCCGAGGTCTGATTCGGTGGGCCGATTTTTGCCCCATTACAAAGCTTTCCCTTTGAGAAAGCAAAAAGAACGACACTTTTTTTTACACAGTCACAAAGATACGAATTGAATTGATTAAATAATTTTTTTGTAATTTTTGAAAAATAGATGATAGTATCTACGCTAGTGGAAAGGTGAAAATACAGGTTTGGGACGCGTTTGTGGGTGATGTTGGAGCCTCTTTGAGAAAGCATACTGCTAAGGCATTTGGCAGCGGTTTTTTCACTAATCTCGCTCGTATATACTAATAAACTTTGATACTCGAAACAATTGGAGATGCAATTAGTTGATTTCCACGATCCACAATTATACGGAGATTGATTCAATCGTGTTGACCCGATTTACTTCAGAAGAAAATCAATTATTACCTATATGCAAGTTCCACGTGCCGATTCACGTCAAAATAATCCAAATGGCCCAAGTGTGATGATATAATAATTAAAAACGTTCACAATTATCAATCATTTATAAAAAAATTAGTCATACGAACTAGATTTTATCCAACATTTTTACATCTACCACGCTATGCTATCACAAGAATTGTCTATTACATGTCTTATAAGATTCGTTCAAAGTTATCAAAATAAAATCAACGGTTAATTTTATTGTTCAGCGTATGTCATTTGTTAAATGAATAGAATGTGAAATTTTATGTCAAGTTGGTTCTCATTCAAACAACGTGTCTCTTGACTTTTTGTCCAAAATGAAACTTTCGATGCAATAATTAAATTTCCCGGTACCCACGAGAGAAAATCCGATAGGCGCCAAATCGGATTGCCATTGCTTCCAGCATTCGAGTCTTTCAACGCGTCAAGTACCCGAAAGATTTCAAATAACGAGGAGCGATTTGACTACAAACAAAAGTTCAATTTATACGCGTAGAATCATCGAACCCGTGTCAGTCGGCGGGTGTACAAGTACACGAGAGTATTTCCGAAGCGCAGCAGCAGCGGAAACGAGCGTTGAGAGCTGCGCTGCATACTCTCGGCGAATTAACCAGAAGAAATTAGATAATTAACGATACACAGTGTGGAGCGGACGCGAAGCTGCGCAGCGGGTAGATACCTGGATAAGAGCTGTGAACTCGCTGTAGCAAACTCGTCGGAGGAAGTGTGTGCTGGACGAGGAGAAAACAACGAGGTAAACGGGAAATTTGAATGGAAGCTGGCGCGCGCGAAACGAGTTGCTTCCGAGCCGTGTCTATACGTATATATCGGTGAAAAAAACGAAGGAGGAGGGTCTGGAAGAAACAACTCGACGGTGCTCCGCGAATCAGCTACAGCGGATTAATAGATAGAAAAGATGAAAGCCGGGGAAACGAGGAGTCGAGTCGAGCTCGTCGTGTACGCGTATCGCATCAAATTAGCGAAGCTGCGCTGCAGACGCGGATAATTATACCGAAAAACTACATATAGAGCCGGGAAAAGCCGATTGACTCGAGTGCGCCGTAGGGGGTGGGCGACCGGGGGGAGGTACGCACAAAAGATACGTGTGCCCGGGAGTGACGTTAAAGTGCGCGCGAATAGCGGCCGCGCGCGGAAAGTGTGTGTAAAAAGAGTCGAGACGCGAATAAAGTGAAAGATCGATGGGTGCGCCGGGGCGCGTATACACACAAAGCTGGAGCGCGAGCGAGCGAGCGAGCGAGCGAGGGCAAACGTTCGAATGGGGGAAAAGAGAGCGCAGACGCCGGTGTATACAGCGCACGCGAAAGTCAATTGAGTAACAGAAACTGCAGCGAGGAGCGTGTGAGTGTATTTGTACTGGCTGTCGCGCGGCCGTCTGGATACAGCCGACCCGTTACTACTTAAACTTCAACGGAGATCGAGCCGTTGTTCTTTGTACGTGAGAGGCGCGGCGGGGCTTTTTCATCCCCTCCCCCGCCCCGGCGATGGTCGTAAGCTCTCTGCCCGGTAGCGCAGACTCGGAGACGGTTTTTATTATAGTGCGAAGGTATGACACAGGTCATGAGGGGTGCGCACTTTGTTCCCGAGAGGTGTGTACGATTTTTTGACATACCCTTTGCGTGAACCGTGTGCCAAGTCCCACTTATTTTATATTTTTATACTCTATAATTCGCCTCTTTCAGAAACACGATTAATCTATTATTTTCTATTGTATAAGCAAAAACCTAACAGAAATTCGTTTTAGTTGTTTTTTTGAGGTTATGGCTAAACCCAGACTCGATGGGAGTACCCTAAGATCCCATTGATTCTGTCCCATGTTCTCGAACGCTGTACAAGGACCTCGGATTCGGATTCAGCGATTCCAAAAACAAGTTACAATCAGTGAGTCCATTTCTACGCATAATTTATGAATCATTTTTTTACCTGGGCTCTTTTTGAAGAGAAATAAACGACACGCAAGGTAGTGATTTCAATGAGGCAACAACTGAATGGCTCCAACTGCATCAAGAAACGGCCCACCTATATATAGTAGTGTATTCCTTGTTTTGAGTTGCTGGGTTGCATACAAGACATGTCCTCTTCTCTGGTCTGAGAAAAAATCTTCCGTAACTTCTGTCTCGTTATCCCAAAGATAAAAATTCCACGGGCCCGCGGGAAATTTTTCTGGGTTGAGTATACATATGAATGCGAAACTTTCGCCGAAACGACACGCTCTCGATGAATCCGCGGTATTCAAGCTAACGCCGTAACAGCTGTGAAATTGTTCTAACCAACAAAGCGCGACAATCTCGTTGCCCGTGCGCGCATATGTGAGCATATAATACGAAAGCGAGCTGTTGAGGGGAACGAATGTGTGTGTGTGTGTGTGTGTGTGTGTGTGTGTGTGTGTGTATGTGTGTATACGTAGAGCTATTGAATAAAGCTCGCTCGAATGACTTGCAGAGGACTCGAGGTGCATTGGCCGGTGCAAACGAGCTCTTGGGAACGCGGCCAGGCAAAGTAGCGGAGGGGCCGCCTGTTTTGCCTAACAGAAATGAGTACAGCCCCGGGGCCAATTTTCTCCCCTTCCCCGCGACCGGCCATTTCGTCCAAAGGGTCCCGTCCGAACTCCCTTGTGCGTGCCTGTGTTGGCGTGTGTGTGAATACGTACGTCCGCAGACTTGCGAGCCACACGTATGGCCGCATTCTTCGCACGCGGTCTACACGATGTCGGATATCGATGTAAACGAGGCCTCGAATTTCGGTTCCCCCATTTTTATACGAGCTTTTCGCTGGTGCTCGTTGTTGGGAGGATGTCGCCCATGAGATTTGCGCTGTTTAGTGATTATAGCGTTGGATATTATTACCAATCTTTGGACGAATTTTCTCTATTTTAAATTAAGAGTGTACGGAATAGCTGAAATAAATACAGTCAGTTGTACTGTTTTTCACTCTCGAAATTACTACTACTGGAAATTAAACTATATCCGTCCGTCAGAGTCGAGTAATTCTTATATCACTATGTAGATAGATCCTACGGAGAACAGCTCATTTCAATCTTACTCAAAGAAAAACACTTCCCAGAATTTCTCATGTAGGAAAACTCGTTTGATAGTTTATTTTTCAAAGAGTTTTAAAAAGCCGTGCCGATGTCTCTCGGTGTTCACTGAAGCGAAAAATATAGTAAATATCTACACATTTTTATCATCTGAGATATTTTTACCATTCAATGGTAGTTGTTCAGTATTTTAGATTCAGAGAGTATATTATACTACGGAAAAACTTGACAGTTATATACGATTTTGTAGCCGCACATGCAGTTTTGCGAATCATACCAGACAATTGATTCAGGAACTCTTACCAGATTATACAGTTGATATTAGGAATAACCATAACAACTATAAGAACCTACAAAGTTATTCACAATCTAGTAGATTTCCGATATGAATGCAGTACCGTTCACAATATTTAATTCTCCTATACGATAAACAGTGACATTTCCAAACCAGCTTTTCTATTCAGTGTGTGTGTGTGTGTGTGTGTGTGTGTGTGTGTGTGTGTGTGTGTGTGTGTGTGTGTGTGTGTGTGTGTGTGTGTGTGTGTGTGTGTGTGTGTGTGTGTGTGTGTGTAGAGAGAGAGAGAGAGAGAGAGAGAGAGAGAGGTGGTACAACTAAAAATCACAGCGGGACCTGGCTGGCGAATTGAAGCCGGGAGCAGTGGTGGAGTAGAGGGCTGATCCAAAGGGAACCAAACACCGTGGCTAATGGAGTCGCGGGCAACCCAATAAGCAACTCAATCCAAATGAATGGACGGTGCGGAGAGGAGGAGGATGGGGGTGGGAGGGTCAGACCGCGTCGACGGGAGGCGCCTCGTGTTCCAGCGCAGCTCCCGCGATCGATGCGACTCAGCGCGCAGCCGCCCGTAATTACGCGGATTGAGAGCCATTAAGCCCCGAGACGCTGGGTTTTCAATCGCTCCGCGGCTATACGTTTGGTGGAGGGGGGTGCGGCAGGATAATCGCGAAAACTCTCGTATGTATACATACACGTACGCGCGTTTTGACTTTTTCACTCGCGCGTCGAGTGCAGTTTCCCTTTGGCTCCAGCACCACGGCAGTAATGTGTTTTCGAAAGTTTCGTGCCCCGGCTCGGCTGCGTGAGTGACTTCCTAATGGAGTTGAATGACGGCCCGGCTAAATGCAGCGTTTCACTATCTGCTCCCTCCTCTCCACGGCCTGTTTATCCACGTTGAAAGCTCGATTTCAAAGAGCGAATCGACGAGAGCCTACTCGGCGCGGATATTTTGAAAGTTGATGTGCGAGCCGAGGGATCACCATCGAACCGTGTGCGGCTATGATCGTCGAGAGGGATTTTCAAGGAAATCCGAAAGAAGGAAAAAGTGTCTCGGAAAAATCGGAACTTTTTTCGAATCGTATTCTCGAGGCTGATGCAGTGGGACGCGTGGGACGGAATAATTGTCCTCTTTACAACCCCCCTTGGGGGGCTTAGTGATCGCTCTAATGGCGACTTTTTCAATGGAAAAGTGCTTTTTGTATTTAAAAGTGCCATATCGCGTGTGTGCCTCTCTAAAGGTATCTCATAATCTACTGTATACTTAATGCTGCGAACATTTTTTCCTCTCGAGTTAAATTCGATTTAATTTTTATAATTTATCTCCTTCACAATTGATCTTTATTCTAATTTTTTATTTTAAATGGTTTTTACTTTTTATAATTTTTTTTAAACTTTTTAAATAAGTAGATTTTGTATTGGGGTTACGTTTGATGTTCGTAAGTGTCTTCAGGTCAGTCCAATTTAATGGCCATGTCATCTCAGCCAAACTTGAATATTACTGAAGACTGACGTTAATTTCTCACTAAGGGCTTTCAAAAAGTATGCCACGAAATTCACGTAGTCTAATGTATTTTCAATCGAATTTCGAAAATGCATTGTCTGAACTTTTTAATTTTGATAACCTAATATACTCTCATAAAGCACACATTAATAAAATCTAATAGTTTCCGAAATTTTGATGTACCACGTTTAAATAATACACCAATCGATCAAATTTATAATACAAAGTTCATCTCTGGTTATATTGACATTTCAGTCAGAACTGCGGATACTTTACGAATCATAGACGTATCTTCACAATTTGTAATCTCGAGCTGTACATGACAGATGATAAAGTACATAACACGAGGTTTCACTGCGTTCAAATTACTTCCAGAGGAATAAATGTTTCCTTCCAGATACAAGATTTGAAAGAAACGTTATCTCGAAGGAAATTTGTGAAAGAAAAAAATTGCACTCAGGTGGTATTCGAACACACGATCTTCTACATTCTAGACAGGTGTCCTCACCGACTAGGAGAGTCTCATTCAACGTCATTGAATAAACGCAAATGAATGTTCGAAATTGAACGAGCGAACTCAATATTAAGTCATTCAACTCTCACGAATCGACGGGTCGTAATTTAAAGTAGGAGCCCCGAGTATCTTCCCTCTTCAGAATGATGTTCCTTTGAAATATTATTTCCGGAGGAAAAAAAATCTTCTATGGAAATAATTTGAACGCGATAAAATCTCGTGCCTCGTTTTTGATTACCCGTGTATACAGCTCGAGGGGCGGAATGGATAAAACGAAATTCAAAACGAGCTTCAGCTTTATCGGGCAATAGAGCCATTTAAATAGACATTTATTTCCCAGTAAGCCTACGATTATATACGGATATTAAATAAATTTTTTTGGGTTACTCTCTTAAATCCTTACAGGGAAAACCCACTGCATTACAGTCAATTTCTTATGTAACTATTATTATTATATTATTTCTTTTCACTTCAGTTCTATGAGTTTTCATTCCATATGAGAAAACATTTTTATATACAATTCACAGTAATCACAGTAAGTAGAGCAAAGATTAATTTCACACCATACTTACTGCAAATCGCGATGTAAAAATGTTTTGCTATCAAAATTCACTGTAATCTAATGAATTTGTCATCCACCTTCTTACGGAGATTTTTCACTATTTATCATTCAATACATGTATTCCGAGCGGTACATTTCGACACATCCCAATTGATCCGAAAAAAATGAAGACACTCACAACTACTTCGAACCACGACCTCACCGATTCATAAGAGCTCAACAATCCAATAAAGTTCGAATTCAACGCGGAGTCGACGAAGAACTGAAGTATACAGCGGATTCTTTCCGCGCGCGCGACACGTAACAAGCCGTTCCAAATCGTATCCATCCCCGACGATCGCGACTGCTCCCGCGTTAATCATTCTCCGAGCTTCGACGAATCTCCTTTTGTATAACGACGCCCGGGACAATGATCGAACGCACCGAGAGCGACTCTCGCGCGAGCGTCAGGCGGAGATGGGCTTGGATTTTTTTTTACGGCGCCAGCGCGCAGCTTGGTATACGTTATATCAGGATTATAAAATCCACGCGGGAGGGGGGGGGGGAGACGCGCCCCAAGGAAATCGAATTCGAGCTTGTGAATCGTGAGAATGATCATAAATACGGGATGCCGCCGCAGCGCGAGTACGGGCCACGGGGAGTGAGCAGCTCTTCCGCCTAGAGGGTCGGGGGGGGGGAGAATAAGTGGATATATCTGCGCGCAGTATATAAGAGCTTTTTATTCCGGAGTGAAAAGCTTTGAATAGTAAGGAGGTGTCCGTATGGCTCTTCGTGTCTCGTTCTCGATGTGCGAATCATTGCACCGCGCGAGCGCGCGAGTGTGTGTTTATTGTGCGCCGGTATGTACATACACGATACTCGGGTTGTATAGCTGTACGCGCATTTGTCGGACATATCCAGATACCCGTATGTCGTATCGAAATCGAGTTTTTCCAAGTGCAACGATCCGTTGAATAATTTCATCGAATTTTCAAACGGATTTTTCGCTTTCGCTCGAGCGACTTGCGAATTCCATTTCGCCCAGGATTCTCCTAGGGTATACTCGGATGCTCCTACCCTCTCTCAGATTGAAATATTAGAAATTGCATAAGTCATTATTCGTAAAATTATACTTTATTTCCAGTTGAATATGTACTAATTTCATTCAATTTCTACTAGTGAATAGTAGTTTTTTTTTACTATCTTAGACTCACGAAGACGCGTTCGAAGCGGATGAAGATTTAGGTTAAAGATCGACGAAATGATGTTTAGGTAATAAACGCCGAATTGAATTGTACCGTGGATCTGCTCTCTTAATCTAGAATAGTAAGAAACTGCTATTTAATAGTGAAATATTATAAAAATTTTAATAATTTTTCATTGAAATTTTAGCATTTCTCAGTGAAATTCACTATTTTCTTTTTTATTAAATATTTACTACTTTTATCAGTTGTGCAATTATTGGTACTATTAAATAATAGTTTCTCACTACTTTAGATTCACAGAGTGCCGTTACCTGTAAGTCAAGCACGACAGACATCGAAAGTTCGCAGGCACGCAATCATTGGTTACGCGATGATTATTACTCGATTGATAGGTATCGCGCGCACGAACGTCAATATTAACATTACCGCGTTGACCGGCTTCGGTATGTTTGCGTGGAATTTCACGTATCGATACACCTCAAATCCATAATAGTAAAAATTGTACAATTGATGAAAATAGTAGATATTGACTAAAAAATAAGTAAAATTTCAATTAAAACATAGTAAACTTTTAATAAATTACTAGAATATTAGTAAAATGTTACTGTTCTTCTATGAAATACTTACTATTTTCATAATTCCTGCAATTTGTACTATCGAACATTAGTTTTAGATTTAGAGTGAATTGAACGACAACACAAGCTCTCCGCGTTATATAAGAATGCGCATCTCGGGACATATATTGATAAAATAAACAAAGGCAAACACGTGGGCTCGCGCATGGCGAGATTAATACCCCGAAATGCCCAGGGGCAAATACGTGGGTAATATATACACTCGCGTCTTTCCCGGGGAAAGATAATCAGCGGAGCATACTGGGCGGGGGGGAGTGGGCACGAGGGGCAAAAATCCCCCACGCGACGCTCAGCTCTGGAATCTGTCAATTTGAAACGGCGCAGTTAATTAAATTTCGAGTCGGCAGAACGCGCGCGCGCGGCGAAGTTCGTTCCGCCAGCCGGAGCTAAGAGTATCACTGCCCCTGGGACTTGCGCGCACGGCAATTGCCCCGACAAGCGCGTAAGAACTTGGCGCAGATACATTTTCAGCGGATCCACGGCCGAGAGTTGCGGGCCCGAAGTTTGCCATCACAACGCACGGCCACCGGCTCGATCGCGCGGTACTCACTGACGCCTCCTGCCTGTTGACAACGAGAGTTTCGCACGCGTATACTCGACATAGCAGCGAACGAAAGTCACCGGCTCGTGATAATTCAGGCAAGGAGGTATTGATTGGGACGTCTCGGGGACATCAGGAATGATAAATAACAAATCTGATATTTTCACTTTGTCAAAGAGAAACCAAGCTTTTTCACGGGGCGAAACTCGATTTTCGTAATCCACGAGTCATAAAAAATGTCGAATCCCAAAAATGTTTGCACGTAACTATCGAAAGAACAATCCGATCTTCGCACACGAGTCAATTAAAGCAAGATTTTCAGTGAAATTCAGTGAAATATTTTCCATAGCAAAAAAGGTTGCCATGGGAAATACCTCATTAATTTTTGTCGATTCTCGTGTGTACTCGGACTCGAACGAGCATTCACGAGAAATTATAGGGAACTTTCCAAAAACACTTTAGATACGGATACTAGCCAAATGAATAACGGATGTTGCTGAACAATAAACTCGAGCTTCGTCTTTTCACGGCTTTTACCTGTGTGCAAAATTAGCGGAAGAACGAACCATTTCTTCAAAAGTTATTGCGAGCCAAAAAACAGCGATATATACAGACATTATTTAGGGATTCGATGTTTTCGGAGCCGTAAATTACGAAAATCGAGGTTCCGAAGTTCGACTGGAAAGCTCGATTTTTACCCGTTAACAAGTCTTTCTGTTTGACAAAGTAAAAGAATGAGCAAACGTTTACCCAAGTAATATGAGTACAGCGCTTGAGCAGCTCGACCAGTGTGTATCTTTCGAGTGAGCAAAAAGCTGCAGCCCCAATCGGAGACTGAACTACGGCCGTAGTCCTCTTGAACTTGGGCTAACTTTCGATTCGGGCGACGACAAGATCGAAAAAGCACAGCGTTGCAGAGCAGAGGAGAAAATTCGACACGCCAAGTTGCTCGACGATCGGCTGCTAATTAAGCGAGTTTGCCCCGTTGCGACGACCGAAGCCGCAGCCGGGGTTGAGCCAGGGGCCCCGAGTGTGTATATACATCTAACGAGGGTCGAGGAATTCCATGCGTTGCGCTAATGCAAGCCGCGGAGCTTCCGGGATGGATGAGCGGCTCTTTGCAAAAAAAATGAAATCGTGTCCAGTGTGAAAAGCTCTCGCGGCGATTGGCTGGCTCGAGTTTCGTCATCGACTTTGCCATTCGAGGAACTGTACGTTTCAACATTTCCCCGATCCCCTACTTATTAACTCGAAGTTCTGCCAGTGAATTACAGTTCGAAAGCGACAGGGCATCCGGGACCAACAATGAGATCGCAGCTCTCCGGTTCGACCCAAACTTTCGCAAGTAGATTTTCGATGCCCAAAGGCAGACATTTACACATACGTATTCTTCGTTCGTAACCAATTTTCCAATTTTCAAACGTGTGCTTACGAAAACTACTTTTCATTTTTTTCACAGGTCAAACGTTAATTAGTTCTAGAAAATTTCTCATAGATACTGGGATCTGGCCACGTACCAAAATCCCCATGTGAATGATCGAGAAGAATCATTTTAAATAGTTAGTCAAGATTTTGAAATCACTCAGTAAGTTTTTGCTTTCTCAAAGAGAAAGCTTTGTAACGGGGTAAAAATCGACCCACCGAATCGGACTTCGGGACCTCGATTTTCGTAATCTACGGGTCGAAAAACATGGAAATCCGAAAATGTCTGTATGTATGTACGTACGTACGTACGTACGTACGTACGTACGTACGTATGTACGTACGTGCACTTTTTTTTGTCGTACGATAACTCTCGAAGGAATTGTCCGATCGTCCTGAAATTTTGCACACAGGTTAGTCGCCGCAAAATCTCGGTCGAGTTCAATTTTCAGCCAATTCCGTTGTTTATTTCTCTAGCAACCGTTGCTAACGTGTTTTTGATAAAAGCTCCGAAAATCATCATCAATGCACGATGGGTCTCCAATTCTTTCGACGACGATCGATGAGAATCGATAAGACATTCATTTTGGAACAACCATTGTTTATTCTCCTAGCAACCGTTGCTATGGAGATACAAAATTCAGCTTCAGACTGACTTTTTTTTTGTCGTACGTTAATTTTCGAAGGAATGGTCCGATCGTCCTGAAATTTTGCACACAGGTCGGTCTCCGGCAGATGTGAACCGAGTTCGGTGTTCAGCAACATCCGTTGTTTGATTCCATGGCAACCGTTGCTAGCGTGTTTTCGATAAGTTCCCATATAATTCATGATAAATGATCATTTGGGTTTGTATATTTATGGGATTCTATAACAATCAAAGAGACCTTTCCCGTATAAACCATTGTTGATGTCTCTAGCAACCGGTGTTTATATCGCTTGCAACCGTAACTATGGAGTGTGAAAAATCAGTTGGAGGTCCATTTTCGGAACTGTTGATGACTAAGAAGTAATAACGTCGAAGCTCCGACATTTACCATAGCAACCGTTGTTTACGTCCTTAGCAACCGTTACTATGGAGTGGGAAAAGTCAGTTTGAAGTCCATTTTTGAAACTGTTGGTGACTAAGAAGTAAGAACATCGAAGCTCCGACATTTACCATAGCAACCGTTGTTTACGTCCTTAGCAACCGTTACTATGGAGTGGGAAAAGTCAGTTGGAGGTCCATTTTCGGAACTGTTGATGACTAAGAAGTAATAACGTCGAAGCTCCGACATTTACCATAACAACCGTTGTTTACGTCCTTAGCAACCGTTACTATGGAGTGGGAAAAGTCAGTTAGAGGTCCATTTTCGGAACTGTTGACGACTAAGAAGTAAGAACACCGAAGCTCGGATATTTACCATAGCAACCGTTACTATGGAGTGGAGGAAATAAGTTAAAGGTTCATTTTGCTTTCTCAAAGAGTGGTGATTAATGCAAATTGAGGTTCAATTGCAATACTTTGAGAAAGCATACTGCTGAGGCACTTGGCAGCGGTTTTTTCCAAATACAAGATACGAAATTACAATAGGTACTTGGAAGATTAATTGAGGTAAACAACTTTTTGTCTGGTTTGCCGCAATTGGCACAATTTAAAAGCTCTACATTTTAATAAGTCACTCCATCACTGCTACACGCGGGTTTTCTGCTTTGGGTAGCGTGGGCCAGCTACATTCTGGTGGCTTGACGAGGCGTGGATTCGCTGCCGTTGTCAACAGGCAAGTCAGCAGTACCTACTGAATCGATTTGAAAAAATGTCATTGAAGTACACCACGTTTGAACGTTTGTTTTGGAACTTATTTACAAAAAACGCTGTCAAGGGTTTGGATTTCATATCACTCACAACTCAAAATGATTATGCCCTTAATTTTCAACATTTCTATTTATTCCAGTATGTTCTATACGTAAAATGTCTACAGTAGTTCAGCGAAAATGTTATTAGTTCATTTCGAGGAAAGTCGTTTGTATACTTACGTTTCAAAGATCCAACGAGGAAAATTTTAATCAAAAATGTTGTTATCTCTGTTCAAATACAATATTTGACTTGGTTGTCAACATTGAGAAATTTCAGTTGAGCTCAAACTCTTCATAGTAACGAAAAGAGTGTAAAAATAGTAAGAAAGAGCAAGGGATCTTATCGACTTCCAGCAGTTTTATTATTGATGTGTTAGTGAAAAACAAATGCTTTCAAACCGAGAGGCGCTGACACATAGCTAAGTTTCAGCGGTTGAAAAAGTCACAATACCTGCAGACTTCCACCAGTCTTCACACACCAGACATGACCCAGACTTTTTCCACACGGGTTGGTCGAAGTAAAGGAAGTGCTACTAGAAGAGAGTTGGTCTTTTTACGGATGCTAAGCAGATGCTATTTGCAATTCAAGTTCAAGCGACGTACCGGTGACTGCCTTGCCGTGAGAGACTCCGTGCAGTACTCATTGGCCAAGTGAGACAGAGAAAGGGAGACGTCAACTCTCGTGATCGTCTAGAACTTGTCAGGAGCAAAGCCGCGAAAGTATATATACTGATATGAAAGCCGGAGAAGCTGCGAAGCGAAGAGGAGTCGCGCGCGCGGGGAATAAAAACTCGCAAAGCCGCGCGTCAGGAAGAATGCGGGGGAAAATCCACGGACGAGAAGCAGCTGGCGGACGGCCGAACTTGCGCGAGCCGGTTTATTGTGACGTCGACGAGAAACAAGGGGTAATCGAGGGGACGGCAGGCAAATCTGCCCATTCAATTTCTCGCTGTATCCCACGGCCGGGTCTCGAGCTTGCTTTTCCTCATCTTTAAAATTAATTGTCCGCAGGGGCATGACGCGCGCGCGCGTCTGCAGAGGTCAACCACTCGTTTTATCCCGGCCGCGGACTTTTCTATCAAATTGATAACCAGCCGCGCGGTGAGTATATACGGCCTATAGAGATACTCGGTAAAAGCTCGATCTCGCGAAATCCGGTCAGGCTGTATCAGAGATTACACTTTCTGCCGCGGTCGGTGCGCGAGCCTCGAGCGAGTGGTCACTCCCGAGACGCTGAACAACTCGGCTCGGTATTGCTCGCGTGACCGATTCGGGGGCAAAACACCCGACGCTTTAAAAGCTCGCCAAAACATAATATATACATACATGTATACAGGTGTATGAGCCGAGTGCGGCAGTCGTATACACACAGAGGAGCGCTCTCGAGAAAACAAAGGCGGTCGCGCGTCTTGGGGCGCGCAGTTCGGAAATGGATTCGCGAAGTTGGTGACGGGGCGGGGGGCGGGGGTACAGGCCCCGGCGAAAGCAGACACCTGTCAGGCCACTCGAGCGAAGTACAGGCCCCGTCAAGAGCAGCAGCTATCAACATTCCACGGATTCCCCGGCCCTCTCTTTCTGCGCAATCTCGCCGCGCGAGAGATACACGAGTGGATGGGAGGGGACGCGCGGTTGTTCGGAGGGTGGCTGTGACGCGCGGATTGAGAGCTGGACGGCTGTTTCCACTTGACGGACGCCCAGCCTCCTGCTCGACCTGTGCACATCGAGCTTTGTCCATTGTATCCAACTGTTGGCTAATTACGCAAAGTCGTGTTTCGTTATATCCTTTACTATGCATGCATTATTGTAAACTTTACTATTTTGGGGAGGATTTTTTTTGAATTCTAGTTGTATTCGAAACTATATTATGCAACTGGTGCGTGAAATATTCAAGACGCGTGTGTACTAGTGTCCACTAATGGCCGGCGACTAGTGTTGCACGTCCACTCGAGTGATTGAAAATTAACACACCAATCTGAAACCTGAGCACCTGATTCTGAAATCATTGCATATTCGCGCGTGTGAAACAGAAATGCATAGCTGATTCCGAGCGAAAACAAAACGTATGGGAACGTCCCTGAAGACTCAGCCAATTTGGGCATTGTTTAAAAAAAAATCACGTTGTGCGAAAGGGATAGACGGATGCCATTTCCAGTTCGGATGATGATTTTGCACTTGTCTTTGTCTCGACGTTCCCTTGCCTCCGGCTTGGGCTGGAATCATCTCGACTCTAGCTAGAAATAGCCAATTTCCAGCCGTTGTTGCGCGACATTTTATTTTGAACCAAAATTCAGAACACACTGCGCATAGTTACATTCAGACGCGTCGCTCGCTGGCGATCGCTACCTTCGTGCGTTTCAAAGTTACATTACAATTGTTGTTTTTACTCTTTTTGGCGATAATCTTTCCCACATTCATTTCTATATGCGCAAAACGTATATTTTATTCAGATCCTTGAAAATAAACTTGGCCATTGGAACGTCTAGGGCCAAAAATGATTCTCTGCTATTCCCCGGCTGTTGACAAACTCACTGAAAATGGCTCTCTGCGCTAAACCAGCCTCTCTACGACTGCTATCCTCAGTCGGAACCCAACCGAACTAACTGGTTTTACCCCTTTTCAAAAATCTCGTGAACATTTAGAAACCACCGAACTAATCGAACGAATTCTTCATTTTCTCAATACATTTCTTTACTAGCGAAAAAGAAAAATTTGGCCCGCTAATCTTCACCCGGTAGTCCTGAACAATAAGAAAACGTCCATTTGGCGAGTTATTTCGAGAGCAGCAGCAGCAGCAGCCGAACGTCGTTTCCCGACAGCGCACATAAGTTCCCGGTTAAACAGAGACTTGCCCAACCGCGGAGCTACACGTGAAACGTCAGACCAGCACAAAGCGGGACATGTTAATTTTCCGCCAGGTGGGTTATTATTAGGTATATACATATAGTCTTCTTTCCGTTGCGCATGACCAGACCGTCGCGAGATTTTATTCGGTGCGCAGCTAAATCGCGTTTTTTTTCTCCCTCCCGCGCAAGAGTAGACGACTCAACGGAGTATTCCCCCCGCGGAATTAAACGTCCGCTTCGGATCCGGGCATTAATAAAGCGATTCGGCTGCGCCGAGATTGCCCTGTCTGTTGTACCTCGCTGACAGATGTACCGGATATAAGTGACAGCGACTTTCGTGACGCTGCTACTCTCCTCGACTAATCGCGGGTCGCTCGTTTCACCGATTACCAACAGACTTGCTATTTGGACTCTTCTGGTGAGTTTTAGACGAGGTACGCAGGTAGTTTGTACTCGTACGTGGAATCTGGTACGTAGTAATGATGGGCAGTCGATTCTGCTTTGTTTAAGAGGAAAACTTATGACGGGGTCAAAAGTCGAACTTTTGAATCAGACTTTTGAGTCAATAAAGATCAACTTAAAAATTAATGTAACCACACCCTCACTGATTTTCTAACCAAATTTTTTAAATGTAGGCCCACCCTTTAGAATTCATATCTTCTTCATACGTATTAATTGTTCCAATAGGTCTTCGTTTCGTCGAGTTAACCCAATAATTCTTACCTTTTTGGATCATTTATTTTTTTCCAAGTTTCACGGCCCGGCACCCATATGTTCCACAGAGCGTGTACGGTATGTAGTACGTCTGTAGAGGGACAATAATTTTGATTGTAGATAAACGCGAAACGAAATTGATGGGATCGTGTTGACTTCCTATACACACATTTTAATCCCGGTAAGCGTGAAATGAGAACAATATGCTCCATTAGATCTCCGCCTGGCTTCATATTTAGAGAGCCTGAAGTGGCAAATCGAATATTCTATCGAGACTCGCTTCGATAATAGCTATAGATATCAGGTACGCGTCACCCGATGCTTCGGTTCACAACGATCGAATTGAAAGATTGAAATGAACCGAAGCCATGCGGTCAAAGGAATTCCACATAGCCGAGTTTATTATGAAACTTTTTTTATTCCCCTTCACATGGACTCCATGACCGCCGGGTCGGGTACACGATTCATCGCGGGTTTTTACTTTTTGGTCGGTTAACAAGCGACGTCATTCCCCGAGAAACTAAAGCGTTGAATTAAAAGCTGAAATCTGAATTTGAAATCGAGCGAGCGAGCCCGCATTCATACGCGCGAGAGAAGTCCTGGCCGTACTTTCGGACGGATTCCAACTGCTCGCTCTTGACTAAATGCCAGCAGAGAGCATTTGAGCACGGGGGCGCGATGCGGGGCATGTACTTCTGACATTGCCCGCGCCCCCACACTCTACATGTATACGTGTCTTTACTTATCCCCGGGACCTTATATATATCAAAATGCCCATCTAAACGGGGAAGCGTATCATATTGCTTGGTGAAAATTTACGTTCCGCCTAACTTTCATAATGGATGTGTCAGTTGGACATGACTCGTGTTTTGCCAGTTGGAGCATCCATATTGTACTCATTATTGTTGCATTTCGTTCGTGATTTGATACGCGCGATGAAACGCGTCGGGATCGTTGCCGAGAAACTTGTATGCGGGAAGGTGACCGAAAAAAAGATGAAACACAACGGCCAAGGGAATTAAAACTTGTTACTTGTCAAATGAAAACATATATTCCGCCAACCAGTATACTAGGTTTTTGGGATTAAGAGGCAATCGAAACGTGTTTTTTTGTTTCTTGGTTGACAAAAATTGAAGGAGGTAGAGGGAGCTGACATATTGTGTAGATAATGAAAATCAGTGAGAAGTTGTGACGTCACCCATGCATTGTACATACATATTGTGTTTTGTTATTACCTGACAGCGGATTTCCAACCGGTTGTATTCTCTGTAGAATTTTTAGAATTACCAAGTTGAATTTTTCATGCATGTTTCGTGTATTAACGCACAATCATGTTCGCGGAATGTGGTATAATCCAGCAGTATATACACTGTAAAAGCGATTCTTTGAATCAACTATGTTATTCTATACTCGATTGGGAATGCAACAAATTCAGGTACGACTTTTCAGTCTTGGATGAATAATCGTCATTTTGTTATTAAATCTAATATTCATTCACAGTACGACAAAAGTACTTGAATTAAAAATTTGTCATTTCCTCATAAAGTTATTTTTTATTTTATTTTGTCCTGAAAGTTATACGGACAATGACCCTTTTAAAAAATAAATAAAACAAATATTTTTCAATATATCTATGGTTGCCCGGTATGGCTAGATTTTATTCAACTGAAAGATAATGTAGACAACAATAAGAACTTCATAAAATTGTCTCTTTTGCACTCAAATCCGCCACGTTTCAAATTCCGCGCAGCATTCATGAGCAACAACCGTCTAGTTGTCTAACCCAATGACTGCGGACCACATACACGTCCGGTATACAGCTCGTCCCGCGCGCGCACCGAGATACCATCCCTCGATTTTTCCACGGCGCACACATATCCCAACCGACGCGCGCGGCGCACCATCGAATTTTCCGCTCACGTAAAAATCCGAATTGCGCGAAACTCTCTTTGAGACAGCCCCCGCGGCAAAATCAATTAACAGGAGGGGGTGGAACAAAAAAACCCCAGCGAAGATGCGTATATACACACACGGCCGCACGTATATTTCCATCGGGGGAAGAGGGGGGGGGGCGGGCGAAGCCTTTGTGGCGTGCGCCCCAACTTCCGTCGGCTGCAGTTTTACGAGGAGAAATTTGATTGGGAGTTTGAAAGGACGTGTATAGCTCGGTCGCGAAATAACACGGCGCTCGAGTTTGCATTGTCGGTGTGTATAGGGAGCCGTTTCCCCCCGGCTCAACGCGTGATTCCGCGGTTTCGCGACTCCCTACGCTCGCGCGTGTGTGTGTGTAGGTGGGCGTGGACGAGAGCCGTTTCGCCCGGATTCTCCGCTGCGCGGTTCGTTCGAGCTCGTTGCGCTTGCAAAGTGAGCGAGAGCAGTTCGGCCGGATGAGGCGGCCCGTTTTCCAACTCGAATGCCAACAGATTTCGCAGCTCTCGCGCTTACGTGCATGTTGTATACTCCGCTTTGCTCATTTGTCCGCGATCTCGCGTCGATTCGCGAGAGCCGACCTTCTCTTTGTCGCTTTATCGACGCGTCACGCGTTTGCCGAGTCTACACTCTCGATGTAAAATAATCCAAGTCTATATACTGTTTATTGGTAGAAATTGCGCGAGTGATGGGAATAGTGAGTATTCAGCTGAAAAATTAGTAAAATTCTATATTAATTTTTAGTAGATTAGTGAAAGTTTGAAATCATTTTATTAAAATTTGACTATTTTTTTAGTAAATATCTACTATATTTGACTGTATCAAAATTATGCGCAACGTTTTGAGTCACGTGAGACGCTATTGACGGGAATTCGCCGAAGAGTGAATTTACACTAGAATCACTGAAAGTTCACGGTGAAAAGTTGAATTATCAAATTTCAAGTCAAATGGATATTCGATCGTATTACGGCCAAATTCGTCACTGTTATCCACCCAATAGTACATTACGTGACTAGTGCGCAAAGTAGGTGAATCCAGCACGAGCGGAGATTGGCGCCCGAGCGCAGCGAGGGTGACAACACGAGTTCTGGATTCACTTACGTGCGCACGAGTTGCGTATACTATTTTTCGTATCGAAGTGCGAAAAGTTTGACTATGTAATGGATGATTGACACGTGTACATAGTGCCCATGCTCTTGTTGCTCGAGTTCAACGAAGGTACGATAAGCGGAGTACGAGCAGGCGAAGGCAAAGAGCGGGTCCAGGGGCGCAGCCCCGGTGGGGGTGCAGGGGGCGAAGCCCCCGCCGGGGGGTTGGGGGGGGGCGGAGCCCCCCCACTTGAAACAACAAAAATATCAACATCAAAAAGAAAATAAATATGATACTACAAAAAAAATGAACACAATTGGGCAATACATTTTACATCAGGGCAAAATGATAGTATTACTGAAACATTGCAATTTGTTAATTTTCCTTTCTCGCAAGTGAAATAGAACACCATTGTGTATATATACCGGCCATGTGAACCTCACGTTTTCAAGCATCACTCTGAAGAGTTGAGCTCTACCGTATTGTAACTGCTTAATCTTGTCCTTTCGACTCCCAGAGGTTTGAATTTTGAACTTGACCGAGTCGAATTGGACAGAAATTTTTGTGGGGATTTTGTTTTAGAAATTAAATGAGAGGAATATCATAATGCATACGTATATATGTATATAGAAATGCATTGGTCTCTCTGCTACGCAGAATCCCCAAGAATCTAAAGTTATACGTGGCTGCGTAATACGATGACCGTAAATTTTATATCTTTCTCGCAGTGCATTCGTATATTTTCAATTTCTCGCACTACTTTCTCGCACTGGTGCGGGAAAAAGCTTTCTCGCATCTTTTTCTCGCACTGGTGCTGGAAAGTTTTTTCTCGCACTGCTTTCTAGCACGGTGAAAAAAAAAGGTACTTTGCGCACCCTAGTCCGTGAAAAAAAGACAAACTTTGCGCACTAAGATACGAAAAAAATATTTTTCATCACTTGTATCGAAAAGTTGATCATTAAACCTTAGTTTTCTACACTCGTGATGAAAAATACTGTTCGATACTAGATCAAAAGACGATTTCTAGGCACGTGTGATTACCACCCTCGCTTTGCTCGGACGGCAAACCTCCCACGTGCCTAGAATTCGTCTTTTGGTCTAGTATCGAAATGTACTAATCCACACCAGTTGGGGGTGATATTTCACTTTCACTGCGAATATTGAAGAGATCACATACCTCTAGGATATCTCTCGCTGAACAATGTTTTCCATGATTCTTCGAATTTTCACCGAAGTACACACATGCCGATTTTAATGTAATATATGAGAAAGACGTTACGTTTGGGTGAGCTTCAAGTGTGGAGTTAATGTTCTGGTAATTTTTGTTTTTACAAAAATATAATAGTCATGAGTGCATATGTAGTGATCCACTCACTCGACAACTGCTCAAACTCTATTCTCCCGCCATCCAACTCAATCTGGAAAAGCTCGCTACTCGACTTCACGCATACTTGACCTCCATACGAGAACACATTTTTTTCCCGGACGCCAAGCATGAAACATTGGCCATATCAGACTCCTCTCGCAAAAAAAGAGGTGAGCAGTCGAAGAAGGGACATTAAACAAATGAAAAACAGCGCGCAAGCCTCGAGCCCTCCAACTCGCGCATAGATAAGCTGGACAAAACTCGTATAAAAAAGTACGCTCTCGTAGTGTCGCGAAAGTTTTTGCTCGCGTTCATCCTTCCGTTTATCAGGCCGCGCCCAGACTTCGTCCTGACTCGCAGGGATCAGTCAAGTGTGTGTATCAGTGTATCTTCTCGCACGAGCGTTTCTGTACAAAGACAAAGTTATGATGAAATCAACTATATATCCAGTTTCGACCCAACTGAATTGTATTGTAAATTTAACTATAAAAATACATTGGCATTTACTATGAATCTATTACTAAATTTTAAGTAAAGCTCCCTAATAAATATAAGAGAATCTTCTATTCACAGTTAACCATAATTATTGTTCATTAAAAAATTATTGTTGCAGATTGAACGATAACTGAATTGTATTTGAATATTGTTGGAACAACTTTAATACTCAAGTTTTATTTACAATATTTTTAGTGGAGCGTGTCTTTTTCGAGTTGATGCTGTAACCCCAGGACATGTGTATATATGTCTATACATAGGTGTATATATGTATATACATGCGTGTTCATTTGTTTGTTCAATTAATGTAATTATTTATTCAAAATTGTGAAAAAGCGAAACAGTATGCACATGAGCATCTGTATTTTAATAAATTGAGATCGATAACAAATCGATCTAAGCTTTCGTTTGCGAATAAAACGCCGAACCGGAATTTGATTTAGCGTAGTTATATGGCGTGATACGTATATCATTAAAATTAAAGTTATTTATGATTTTTGGTTGGAATCGCAACAGTGTGTACAAGTTCACGAGTAGATTTACCTAATCCGTTGAAGTAATTCTTTTGTGCGCGAGCGAATTCGACGCAAAGTCGCGAACAAAAATCAAATTCATGAAAATCGTGAAAATACACGTTCTTCGCGATTTTCAACCGAGAAAAATTATTCACATCGCAACAGTGTGCAATAGTATAACTAATTGGGATGTGCACACTGTTGAGATATTGTAAAATAACTCATTGTTTCATTTCTAAAAGTCGCGAACAAGATGACACGCTAGGCAGTGCGAAATCCATCGGTGCGCTGTTCGCGGAATTTCGTTGCGAATTAATCGATAATTGTGAAAAAGCGAAACAGTGTGCAATACTACAGGTATCAATGATGTGCACACTGTTTGAGAAATGTGCAAATAATCACTACCATCCACGAGATTTGTAGAACAAGTCGCACAACTTGATACGACCATTTCCTATATAAGTGGAGCAATTCAGAGCTCCGGAGGCATTATTGCGCCGGCCGCTGAAGCGAACACATCGCGCTATGACATACACGAGCCTCGCTCACTATGTCTATCGGTTACTTTCGGGTCGTGCGACATGTTCAAGCTTTGAACATGTATGATGATCATTAAATAAATTAATTATTTATGTTTCCATAACTCATGCTTTTTCAATTATCATCAATGTAAAATTAATATAAGAAATTATTTTCATGTCGAATCAACAAAGCCAAAGGAGTGTAGTAGCGATCAAGGTCTTATCTGCATAGTGTCGGATAAGAGTGCGATCGTGGCTCACTTGCACACGAATTGCGCACCATAGTCAAGGTCCTTCTTGCATAGTGTCGAGATGGAGTGCGACTATACGCGTAGTGCAAGGATCCTAAGGCTCGTCGGGCGTAATCGTCAAATTAAATTTATTCTTTTCATTACTCGGGAGTGTAGCGATGATCAAGGTCTCATCTGCATCGTGTCGGATGAGAGTGCGATCATAGCTCCTCTGTACAAATTACGCATAACGTCCAAGGTTCTACCTGCATCGTGTCGGGTAGGGGTGCGGTCGTGAGCGTAGTACAGGGTTTCTCGAGTTCGCGCCGGGTTTCAATTAATTTTAATATTATATTTTCTTATGGCCAATATAAATTCATATTATTTTCAACTTTAGTAGAATCTTGAATTTTGACATTTTTATTACAAAGAAGAATAGATGCGAACTTATCGATATTAAACGATCACTCAAATTAAAGAATTTGCAAATGGCCTTTTCTAAAGAAGTTTGATGCGCTTTAAGCATCTGGCGACCGTGTCCGTGCATTCACAAAATAACGCGGATTATCCAAACAAACGTGAACGTTACAATGTACTTTTGTCCTCCCGTGTTGGATGGAATATACTCCAAGTCATAGGACTCAAAGTTAAATATGGTAATAAACTATTAAAATTTTACTAGAAATAGTTTTTCGACATCGACGGGTTGGTTCGCGTTTTCGCCACGACTAACCTGCTGAGATCGGGCGATTTCTTCGAGAGTTATCGCGTGAGGAAAAACTGCGTCACGTACATACGCACATTTTTGGGATTATTTGATTACGAAAATATAAATACGGAAGTCTAATTCGTTTCTGAAGAATTTTCAATTTATTGATTTTTCAATTTGAAAAGAAGCCTTTGTGTATATGACTGTGGAGCTTGATTGGCGTTGGTCTTGACGCACAGAAATTAAACACAAAAAATACGGGTTGCGCGTGTTCCGATCGTCCCACGTGCCGAATAGATTATGTACACAAGGAGCCACGAACCCCGAACTGCGCAAACACAATATACCTACTCCAACGTAGACCAAAGTGGTATATTAATGGTGGAAAAAATCTATGGCGAGCATAGTCGTGCGTTTTTCACCCGGGAATACACCAACACAATGTTCGTCATCCGCGAATTGTCGTTGTGCATTTTGTATGTTTCGCTGGTGTGCGCAGTGTTGCCGTGTGCAGACGCAGCTGCCCTCAACGGAACTACGTCCTCAACAGACATCACCCCACCAAGTATTCCGAATGAGGGAAATTGGAAGAAACACGTACTTGGCCTCGTCGTCGGTTGCGGCGCGGGTTTTAACATCGGCACAGTTGTTCCCGGTGTGGGAAACGTCGTAGGTTGTTTCGGGGGTGGAGCTATTGGAGCAGCCGCCCCATATGTCATATTCAGCAGATTGTCGTGACCCAAGAAGTTCATTGATGCAGCGTCGGCGAAAAAAAAATATACTCAAAATATCAAAAATTGTATTATGCGCTTCTTCCGAAATGATCATATGTAGTACTCCCGTTTGCATCCCGCGCCGCCACGAATTTTTGACGTCTCGAGAGAGGAAAAAAGGAGGGGTCCCTGGTTATCCCTTCCAACTTTCCCGCTCTGGCCTGCTCCAACATGTGTCATTCTTTCGCTTCGTGCCGGGCCGTCACGTCGCTCTTAAGTGTGTGGGAAGAACAATAGTGAAAATTGGTGATTATGAACCGGAAAAGGGACAGAAGTTATTCGAGCTCATCAGAGGATAGTGGGGAACTAGGGAAATGTCTTATGACATTAACCGAAGAATTGAAGAAATTCAACAAAAAACGTAACAAACGGCACAGGAGACGAGCTGTTTCTTCCAGTTCCGAGCGATCTAGATCGAACTGTAAGTAACTGTAAATGAAAAATTAACTATACAGGATAATTATTCTGCAATCAAATAGTCGCAAGAAAGGAATGCGTTAATGAACAAGTAATATCGATCAATACATAAGGAAAAATTCTGTATAAATTCATTAAAATGATTTTTATCATGGATCTCAATCCATGAAAAATCACTGAAAAAGGTCCCACCTTTTTCGAAGATCTCTTCAATTTCGAGATATTATGAATTCTAATCCATGTAAAAACGCCACAAAGGTCCCACCTTTGTTAAAGAACTCGTCGACTCGAGTTATCATGGATCTCAATCTATGGAAAATCACCGAAAAAGGTTCCACTTTTTTCGAAGATCTCGTCAATTCGAGATATCATGAATTCTTATTCATGAAAAAACGCCACAAAGGTTCCACCTTTGTTGAAGAACTCGTCGACACGAGTTATCATGGATCTCAATCCATGGAAAACAACCGAAAAAGGTCCCATCTTTTTCGAAGATCTCGTACATTCGAGATATCATGAATTCTAATTCATGAAAAAACGCCACAAGGGTTCCACCTTTGCACCTTTTGCGAAGATTTTGTCAATTTGGGATATCATGAATCTTAATTCATACGATTATACCGCGAAGGTCCCACCTTTGTCGGAGAACTCGTCAAATTCGAGTTACTATAGATTTCAATCAATGAAATTTACATTCCTAGACAAACTGAGAATTAAAAATATTCTTACTGTAAAATACAATCTCACATAAGAGAAAGATTCTCACGAATCGAGAAAGAAAGTTCGGATCAATGAGCCTATTGTCCACAGCTGCCCTGCAGTTGTTACTTGTAGTATGACTCACGCGTCGTATTTCCCGAGGCGCACGCATTCCTTTCGAGCGACAAAAAAAAAAAAAGCAAAACACGAAGTATGGAACTATATCGATAACTAATTCTATGTTGAATATCCACTCTAGCTCGCTCGTCGAATTCGAGCAGATCAAGTTCAAGGAGAAACTCTCCAACTACAAAGGAGAGACCTGAGGAACTTAGCAATTCAACTGATGTGCAGCAATCTGATTCTCAACAAAAAGAAACCGAAAAAGATACTTCCAAAGATGAAATAATGGATGAAGAAATTTTAAATATCATTGGAAAACGTATTTGTGAGGAAAAATCTTTTGCTCCAGCAATAAATCAAAGTATTGTTTTACGATGGCAGGATATATTGAAAGGCGGATTGCCTAAACAAGAAAAATTAGATATTATAAAGAAATATAATATACCAGAAAATTGCACAATGATTGATCCTCCAAAATTGAATCCGGAAGTTAAGTCTGTAATTAATGACAACATTCTGAAAAGAGATTCTCGAATCACTTTTAAACAATCAAAAATATCTTCACTTTTATCGGCAACTGGAAAAGTTATGTCGATCGTGTTGAAAAAGGAGAAGAACGAGGAGAATAAAATCGTATTAGAATGTCTTAGTGACATCGGAAGTGGGTTAGTGGATTTATTGTTCGATGAATCTGCGACTAGAAGATCTTTAATCCTCACAAATATAAATTCATCTCTCAAAGATACTTTGATTGAGACAAAATCGGATGAATTTTTATTCAGTAAAAAACTGGATGATGCTATAAAATCAGCTAAGGCGATAAAATCAGTTGCAAATGATTTGAAATTGAAGAAAAATCAGTTTATAAAAAATTCAAAAAACTCGACAAACCCGCCCCGTCAATCTCAAGCGGACTATGCTTCGACGTCGGGCGGGAAGAGACCTTATCGACGAGACCATTATCAGAACCAGAAGAAAACTTACAATCAATCGAAGAACCAGAAAACTGCTTCTCATTCGCAAGAAGGGAGGAAACAACCACAGCGGTCGAATTATCGGAACCGACGATAAATACGGATGTAAGTAAGACCTCTGGAAGGCTTCAGTTTTTCGTAAATGAATGGAAAACCATTACTTCGGATAAGGTTGTTCTCTCTTGGATCCAAGGGTATAAAATTCCATTCTCTGTTAAACCGACACAAATGATCGAACCTCGCGAGAAAAAATGGTCTTCTGAGGAAAAAGCTCAAATTTCTGGTTTAATCAAAGAACTCGAAACAAAAGGTGCTGTTCAAAGATGTAAAGTTAAAAACGGTCAATTTTTATCAGACATTTTTCTGCGACCAAAACCCAATGGAAAATTTAGATTGATTTTGAATTTGAAAAAATTAAATGAATTCGTTTTGAAAGATCATTTTAAACTTGAAGATGGCAGAACTGCATCAAAACTAATGATAAAAAACTGTTTTATGGCAAAGATTGACCTCCAAGATGCTTATTATTTAGTGCCTATCCATAAGTCTTTTCGGAAATACTTACGGTTCAAATTCGATGGACTTTTATATGAGTTTACATGTTTAGCATTTGGAATTAGTACAGCGCCTTATGTATTTACAAAAATACTAAAACCGGTTGTGGCTTTTTTACGCAAATTAGGATATTTATCAGTTATTTATTTAGATGATTTGTTACTAATTGGATACTGTTATGAAGAATGTTTGAAAAATTCCATAGAAACAGAAAATCTCCTAATGAAACTGGGATTCATTATTAATAGAGAAAAAAGTGAATTAATTCCAAAAACACAATGTACTTATCTTGGTCTCATTTATGATTCTTCAAATATGGTAATAAAATTACCTAAACCAAAGTTAGAAACATTAAGAATTCTTTTGAGAGATTTTGTAGTTGGAAAAAGATTAAAAATAAGAAAGTTCGCAAAAGTTTTGGGATTCATTATATCATGCTGCCCAGCTATAAGCTATGGGTTTTTATACACAAAAGCATTCGAAAGACAAAAATACTTAGCATTAAAAGTTAATGATCAAAATTATAATGCTTACATGACTCTTTCGGAAGAGGTAACCAATGATATTGAATGGTGGAAAAGTGATAAATTGATTTTGGAAAATCCAATTAAAAAGTCAACTTTCGAAATAGAAATATTCTCAGATGCCTCTTTATCAGGATGGGGAGCATTCTGTAACGGAAAATCGATAAACGGTTATTGGAAAGATGAGGAAAGATCAAAACATATAAACTATCTAGAATTACTTGCAGCTTTCTTTGGACTCAAATGTTTTGCAAAAAATATGGAAAATTGTCAAATTCTACTTCATATTGATAACACTACAGCCATTTCATACATCAATAGAATGGGGGGCGTACAGTTTGAATGTTTGAATGAAATATCGAAGAAAATATGGGTATGGTGTGAACAGCGAAATAACTGGATCTTTGCTTCTTACATCGCTTCAAAAGATAATGTAGAGGCGGATTTTGAATCTCGTCGTAAAGAATCCACAACAGAAATAGAATTATCAAATAATGCTTTTTCGGAGATAATTAATGAATTTGGTATACCAGAAGTCGATTTATTTGCAAGTAGAGCCAATGCAAAATGTAAAAAATATGTTTCATGGAAAAAAGATCCAGATTCTTTCGCAATAGATGCTTTCACCCTAGACTGGAAAAATTTTTATTTTTACGCATTTCCACCGTGTTCTATGATTCTTAAATCTCTACAGAAAATAAGGGATGAACATGCAAAGGGTATACTAGTCATACCACAATGGACAGGACAACCATGGTATCCATTATTTTGCGAAATGCTGATTTCCAAAACAATAAAAATAAAGGCTAAAAACAATCTTCGTATTTCAAACAGGGAACAAGACCTATTTTGGAACAAAGTTACCCTGGTGGCCGGAATCTTGTCAGGAAAGCCTACGAAATAAAAAATATACCAAGGGACTCAATCAATATCATGCTGTCATCATTAAGCAAGTCATCGTTTAAACAATATGAATCTTGTTTTAAAAAATGGTGGTTTTTCTGCTGCGAGAATAATTTAGATCCTTTCAAAAATTCAATAACAGATATCATTATTTTTCTAACAGACCTTTTCAAAAAAGGGGCTTCTCATAGTACTATTAACTGCTATAGATCAGCCATATCACTACTTGTTGGGCCTGAAATGGCTCAAGACTATAGAGTCATTCGATTTTTCAAAGGTATTTCAAATCTAAGACCTTCAAAGCCTAAATATGATCATACTTGGGACCCAAAGATAGTCCTCGATTACATTTCAAATTTACCATGTAATAATCAATTATCAATCAGAGATTTGGGAAAAAAGCTCATTAGCTTATTAGCTCTAATCACAGGACACCGAATGCAAACTTTTTCTCTTATAAAAGTAGATAATATTGAAAATTGTAACGACTCAATTCAAATAAAAATTCCAGATAGAATTAAAACATCAGGGAATAATAGAAATCAGCCTATCTTAATACTTCCATATTATTCAGAAAACACAAAAATTTGTGCCGCGTCCACATTAGTTGCATACTTGGGAAAAACAGTAAATATTCGAAACAACATAAAATCTCTTTTCATTAGTAGTAAAAAACCATTTAGAGCTATTTCAGCGCAAACATTGTCGCATTGGGTCAAAGAAATACTTATGGAAAGTGGTTTAGACACTGATACATTTTCTGCTCATTCGACGCGTCATGCTTCAACTTCAGCAGCAAATAGAAAAGGCTTAGACCTTGACACCCTGCGGAAGACCGCGGGATGGACAGAAAGATCAAACACTTTCAATAAATTTTACAATTTAAACGTTATTAGTGATAACAGAGCATTTGCCAAAGCAATCTATAATTCTTAAGTTTCGTATAATTAATTAGTAAACAAGTAAGTTGTACCAGATTCACTGAAACTCGTCAGTTAATTATAAAGTTACAAGAAATAAAATATCTTTTATACTTTATAATGTTATTATCCATATTCATTCCTTTCCACCGCAACTACGTTAAACATCTACATATGATCATTTCGGAAGAAGCGCATAATACAATTGATGGATTAAACGAACTTACCTGTAAGTGAAGTTCTATCCTAATTGTATGAGCGCTTCTTCCGAAATGATCAGTCCCACCCAAAAATATCCCAGTTCAAAATTTTTTCACTAGCCCAAAAAATAGTTACGTTGGAACTTCAAAAAATGACACATGTTGGAGCAGGCCAGAGCGGGAAAGTTGGAAGGGATAACCAGGGACCCCTCCTTTTTTCCTCTCTCGAGACGTCAAAAATTCGTGGCGGCGCGGGATGCAAACGGGAGTACTACATATGATCATTTCGGAAGAAGCGCTCATACAATTAGGATAGAACTTCACTTACAGGTAAGTTCGTTTAATCCATCAATTATATACTTCGTATCGTGTGTTTTATTATGCTTCATCATATTTTTTCTCTCGTTCCTTTCAATTTCTTTATGCACTGAGACCAGTTCATGGTTGGGTGAACTATAAATTTCCTATAAATATAGTTCTATTTTGACCCAGTTATGAGATATTGTGAATTCCACTATACAAATTTCACTCATGTATACAATGGAAAAAGTATTTATTATACTATATTTGAAGTAGATTTTACTCTATATAGTACTTTGATTTATAGTGAATACAGTTGACTATAATTCTGGTTCATTAAACAATAATTATTGGTAGATGAACAATAATCAAATAGTAATTGAGCATTGTTCAAAAAACTATTCGCTGGGTGCATTCGGAGGGAGAAGATAGACGAAACGATCCCAGTGCTCAGGGTGAGAGAATCGCGCAACTAGATGCCCCCATAAACACACACGCGTTCGGAAGTTGCAATGAATTAATTTTTTTTTTAATCTTCAGAGGTATCAAATAGTTGTGATCCAGTAAATATAAAGTAAAATCAAATCTCGAATCGTTCTGAAAAATTATCGATTCAAATTGAGAATGCAATGATACAAATATAAGTGTTAGACGGGTAGCAGAAGAGTGTAGACTGTGCGCACAGCTGACGACTCGAGCAACAACAAACACCTGTGAACAGTGTGAACGCGATACCTAACCTATATATATTTACAATGCGTTGTCGCAGTTGTTGTGTTGTTGGTTGTAAAAATAATAAAAATAATACTACAGATGTTAAATTTTATAAATTTCCTATCTCGTGGTATAAAAGTGAACAGAGAAAAAAATGGATCCATGCTGTGAAAATGCAAACGTAAGTCAACCTACAAATTTTTAACTATTTGAAACATGGATAAATAAATCCAAATAAATATATCTACGTTTCTTAGTCCGAATAAATCTTGGGAACCTACTGTAAAGTCCGAAATCTGCAGTATGCATTTTGTGGGTAATGTCAAATCTGACAATATGTTAAGTCCAAATTATGTTCCAACAGTTTTTCATGAAATGCATAAGAAAAAACTCAATGAAACTGCTGACATACAAAGGTAATAATTTACGAGTTATTCGATTTAAAAATTTAGTTAATATTGGAACTTTCTGTAATTGCATCTTCATTTTTGTAGACATGAAAGATTTATGCGTCGTAGAAATATGAATTTAATGGCATCCACAAATACTGCTTCTTTGAATCAAACAATCCAAGTTGAATTATATGAAGAAGAATCTACGAACATGGATACAAATAGTGACAACGACATGCAGGTTAAAGTTTGCTCTCAAGCATGCCAAATAGACTTTTTAGAAGAGAATTCAGAAGCATCAAGAACATTTATATGCAATAGATATATTATTAATAATGTACATGAAGCTGAAACTCAAACTGAAATCTGTTTAAATCATCCAATCAAAATTTTAAACAGAAAGCGATTCAGTGATAAAGGTTGTGGTACGCCAGTAAAAGCATACATTGATAAAGCTGTTGATTGTGATACTACAAGGAATTTCAAAAAGAGCTTTCAAGGGGTAGAATCAATAGTGAAAGATGATCAATTGATCGATCTTGCTGGTGTCCCAATAACACTATTCAAAGTATTTGCTGATAAATTAATTCCAGAAATAGAAAATTGTAAGGTGTCGAAGGAAAATAGATTGCTGATTTTTTTTATGAAATTAAAAACTGGGTTGTCTTACTCAGCACTAGGTGTACTTTTCCAAGTTCATCGAACAACAATATCAAGAATTTTCATTAAAACTCTACAATATTTATCTTCTGCTTTAAGAGATGGCATCAAGTGGTTCGATAAAGACATTGTTCAAGGGATGACTCCAGAATGCTTTAAACCTAAATATTCTAATGTTAGAATAATTATTGACTGTACAGAATTTCCAATTGAAATACCAGCTGGTGTAGATGAACGTATATACACCTACTCTCACTACAAGAAAGGGTTTACAGCTAAAGTCCTCATTGGGTGTACGCCGAATGGATTAATAACATTCAAATCTAAGTGTGCTGGAGGCAGAATGAGTGATTCTCAAATAACTATTTCAAGTGGGCTTTTAGATTTACTAGAAGATGATGATGTCATTTTAGCTGACAAAGGTTTTCCTCAAATTAGAACTTCAATAGCTCAGAATGGTAAAAGGATTTTGGTTATAATGCCTCCATTCTTAAATAATCCTGAATTTACCAATGAAGAAACAATCGAAACATACAACGTAGTAAGTGTGCGAATTCACATTGAGAGGATTATGCAGCGTATCAAGTCATTTAATATTCTGAATAAAATTCCTGCTACCCTTTTTCAATACATTGATGATATCATTCATATTTGTTGCATTCTTGTAAATTTACAGCCACCCATTATTGCTGAAAATAATTAGAATGTAAGTAAAAGTACAAATGTAAGGTCATATTAGGCTTTTTATTAATAAAAATAAAGTAACTTTACAGTCAACAATCTCAATATTTATTGATTCCAAAAAACTATTTACATTTTAAATACTTCGTACTATCGTTTTGAATTTAAAGAATTTTGTATGTCAATGCCAGTAAAAGAACGAGTATTTGTGTTGATTGGAAAACATTCATTATTTCCATCGATTTCTGGACCACTACGGAGATTGTAGTTAGTATAAACAGCTTTCAAATAGTATTTAAAATAAAAGGATTCGCAAATAGGAATAACTGATTTTAAAAAATTATCATCTTTGTGTACTTCAATACAACAACTGCCTAAAGGTGAATAAACATACAAATCGCAAACAGTTAACCCAGTCACATACATTTGAACTTGAATCTGTGTATAATACTTTGAACTTGATTTTAAATCAACTATATCACCATTGAAGTATAAGTACTGTACATTACTTTTCTTGTTTTCATAATCAATGATCTGTTTAGTCTCACATGAACTGGGACATTTTATCTCTACTAGCTTAAAAATACTAGCGTCTTTGATTACAATGCCATCAACGCTTGCACATAGCCATGGTTGAGTAAGCCTTAGAAGAACACCTAGTCGTATGACAGTAACACCGTACAATTTCATATATTCATCCAAAGCTACAATTTCATTCTTGATACCGTATCTCATCGACGGTGTATTGATTTTTGAAGGGTTGAGCATATTGTTGACTAGACTTTCGAAACTTTTCTTCTTAAGTACTTTTATATCATGAACATTTTGACTAGCTGATAACCTTACACGTCTAGCATTAAACCACTTGGAACAATCAGATTGATTCAACGTTTCCATGCATAATTCAACCATTTCACTTTCATTCAATACTATGTGTTTTTGGTAATACTCTTTCAAATTATGTTCTAAACTATTTGCATGACATATTGAGTCACTGTACAAATCACTTTCTTCTTGAAAAATTAATAAATTATTTATACACACATCACATAACTTATTCTCTGAAATGACACAAATTTTCTTCATTAATTCATTCAATAATGACTCGATAAAGCATTTCGCTTTGTCTTTTTTCTCTTGAATTAAAGCTGAACGTAAAGGGGAAGGTCCTTCCAAATCCTCCAATATGAATTCATATACTGGAACTTCTTGCTTAAGTTTAGGAGGAAACATTTGATGGAAATGTGCTCCTTTAGAATACTTTTCAGTTCCAAGTTGCCTAGGTGTTGCTTTCCCCCATTCTTGTTCAAAGCTTGTTTTGGTTAAACTTTCATTACAATTTAAGTAATGTATCAGAGCATAAATATGCTTACATTTACCACTCTGATTCGCAACACACTCATAAGTCGTATACTTTACGTGACGATGAGTATCTATCTGTAATATAAAGTGAAACTGAATAATTAAATTAAAAATTTAGTACTATTCTCAACCTAACCTTTACATAAAAATATCACTTACATGTATTTCTACTTTATATGCATTCGAGGAAATTGTTGTTTGTCGAATCACATAAGCTCGTATTAGAAAACTGATTCCATCGCTCCTGAATTCTTGCACTTTTTGAACGTGATTACTTTCTACTAGTTTTTTACCTTTTATTATGCCTCCAGGATTGAAATTGATTGAGTGGGTTACTTTTTCAAACCCAGTTTTTATTACCATATCCATGGCACCTCAATAATCTATCATGCGTTATTGTAATACAAATATTAACTCTGAATTAACACCGCTTTTGTTAAGAGGATATGCGGTTGAAAGCTTAAACGGGGGTACTGACTTTCCAGCTTTCGCCACCATGACTGGCGCTGCATGTCATGCACCCAGCGAATAAAACATGAGGGTTATTTACACAAATGAAGTTAATTTAACGATATTTACAGTAGATTCTTCTATAATTTCGTTTACTATGTCATATAGCAGATTCCGATAAGGGAATTTTTCTCAGTGTGGAGTCGTGGAAGAGTTTGGAAAATACGCAGTCGAGACTTTCGTAAGTATTGTCCATTTCGCGGCTGAGGTATCCATGAAATATACTGGATTAATTATCCACTGAATTTGGAGGTACAGTTACGTGATTTCTGGTAACATTGCAGGTAACAATACTGTTGGTGAAATTGAGAATCAGGGTAGCATCTTGTAGTTGTTAGTCGTGACTCAACTTTTGAGCACATGGCCAGAAAGCAAAGACCATTAATACCTATTAAGCTAATAATTGCATATGAAACGTTACTAAATTATAATGATGAAACATACAATTTTGAATCAATATAATTTCGCCCCCTTCATAGCCGTATAAATATTTGTGGAGTAGCGACATCATTTGACTTGAGACAAACCATCTGCTCCAAAATTCTTCATGTGTTATTATTGACTGGAAGAAAAGTATTCAAAGAATTTAACTACAATCCATACGTCTATAGTCAAATATGAATATACCCAATTTTGTAACATTCAGTTTTTTCGGCACGTCTCAGTAGGCACGTCTTCTACTATTGAAACAACCGAAGGTTAAACATGGCTTCACGTGTGAAGGAGTATTTAGATAAATAGATTAGATATAAATGTATACATCCATATCTAATCTAATAGTAATTGAGCATTGTTCAAAAAACTATAAAACATGAGGGTTATTTACACAAATAAAGTCAATTTAACGATATTTACAGTAGATTCTTCTATAATTTCGTTTACTATGTCATATAGCAGATTCCGATAAGGGAATTTTTCTCAGTGTAATTGATGGAAATGAAATATTAATAAGTAGATGAATAAAAAATATAAATGGCATGTATTATTTCTGTATTCATACATAAGTTGTCTAGTCTATATTTTAATATAGAATAAATCCAAACTCTCATTTGTCCATCTTCAATGGACAAATCAACTTGACCATATGAATTACTAGAAACATAGTAAATTGTACTATAATAATTTACAGTGTCCATACTGAGAATATCCTATGAATATAATAATTTCGGTTATTTGGTCCAGTGAGGATTACTATATAATATGATGTTCTAGACAGTGAAGTATGTCACGTGGCTGTCACGCTATTAAAAAAAAATTAAAAAAATAGTAAAATATAGTAATTAATCATGTTTCTTGATTCACATGTTTTAAACAATATATATTTATTCAACAAATTTATTGAATATAGTAACCTTAGATAGATTAGACCTATATACATTTTTTACTCAGTGTGGTTACAGAAAAATAATCGAAAAATAGTAGTATGAAACTTTTCATTCGTATTATTTTTTCTAAGATTGAATAAAAAAGAGTTTGAAACATTTCAATTACCCCGCAAAAGTAAATGTATCTACTCCGATTTTTGCAACTCACATTAAGTCAAATAATTTTGAAATGTCAGAATCCGAGATTGAATGTTTAATTGAAATGGTGCCACTAATCATATAGGTAAATTGATTGATAATTCCGACGAGTATTGGCAGCTGTATCTATTTTTGAAACAATTGTTATATTTATCTCTACAAAGATGAATTGATGAGAGATCTATAGATCATATAGAATTTCACTGACCGTTTATATTTCTCCAGGAATCATAGATTTTTTACAAGCTTTGAAATTTGATCCATTATTATTAATCAACAAAAAATGAATTCGTTTCTTAATCTATATCTATTTCACCAAGCGGGGGTCGATCTATGAATAAGAAATACACCTGTTTATACTCATTTATGTCCATACCCATCTATCAATTACCTATAGAAGAGTATCAATGCTATGGTATAGGAGATAAAAGTCTATCTTCATTATGTCATTCAATTTCCAGCTTGACGTATATTGTGCGTGGTTTACGACGCTTATTTGTACATTTTTCGGATGAAGAAAGAAAACAAAAGATTACGTTATTGGACGACTAAATTGATTCTAGAAAATTTTTTTTTTATGTACTTGCGACATTTGACAACTGGCTGACGTAAAATTAGTCAAATAGAACGATCAGTCAAAGTCGTTCTCGATTAATTTATTATTTGGAATACAGTTTTCGATAAATTTTCCGGATGTGACAAAATCAGTTGATTTTGCGCTAATTGTTGGAGTCACGCGACAGAATTCACCACATTAAACTATATTAACGAGCTTTGTGTTCTCACTCAGTGTCATACAGGATAATTTAAATTCATCAAATATAAACTATTATGCGCAATGTTCATGAATGTCAGAAAATATATTAAACTGATGTGACTGAATATAGTTTGAATAAATGAATATCGCACACACTGGGAAAAGAAATAAGATGGAATCTACTAGATTCTAACGAAACTATACAGAGAGAGGATGAGATGTCGATATGATTTTTGACGAATCTTACTAGACAATTGTGAAAGTTGTTACAAAATTAGTTTCGTTCATTTTATACAATTGATGAATTAAATAATAATGTAGTCGATATTACCAATCAAGTTGCAGCTACGATTAGTCGCAACATTCCTATAAAACAATTAATTTCATCGTAAAAAATGCTAACTCTCAAAATTCTAGTAGTAATTTATAACTATTTTGGACAGTACATTTTCTCGTCAGTGAATGTACAAATAGTTAGACAAATAGTTAGATTTGGTTAACTTTTCAGTGAGATTTGTAAGAAACCATTTAATCATTATTTTGGTAGTTGGAAGCAAGTTAAGCTTTATCAAAAGCGATTATTGTTCTTAGCGCGACTCTTAGTTAAAATTATCCACAACTCCGTTGATACCTCGAGAAAATACGAATATTCCACTAAAAAATAGGAATGATTATTGGGGAAATTATGTATATTGAAACAGTTTTATGGTCTTAATATTAACTTTAATAAATTTTTCATGTTACATAACAGATTATATATTTTCACCAGTTGTCAGTCAACCATATGTTTCCACTGGAAACATTCGAGCTCTGTCAGAACAGGTACATGTGTGGTTGATACACTGTCCTTTTTCCATCTTCTGCATTATCTGGCAATAATTATTGCATTTTGTTTCATCACATACATGTCGGCCTGAAAATTTGGAGTATATGAGTTTCATGAAAAATAGAATTTATCGATCTGTTTGGATTATATCGACGTGTCTTACGAAGAAAGACACATCTCAAACTGTCCGCGAAGAAAGACACATCTCAATTTGTCCGCGAAGAAAGACACAACTCGCAATCTAGCCACGAAGAAAGACACAACTCGCGTCTGGCCGCAAAAAGGATACATGGCGCACATCCCACAATTTTCCGACGTAAAAAATATATGGAATGAAAGCTTAGAATGAGTAGGTTATCATTGACAAAAAAAAACAAGCCTTTTCTACAGTTTAAACTCTTTTTTCGTTAATATTCGCGGGAGAATAATTCCGACATTTGTCTTTCTTCGCGGACAGATTGCGAGTTGTGTCTTTCTTCGTGGCTAGATTGCGAGTTGTGTCTTTCTTCGCGGACAGATTCAGTTATGTGTCTTTCTTCGTAAGACACGTCGATATATAAGTAAAATTGTCTTGTTAACGATTAATTATTTTTATTTCAGAATAATGTGTATACACTCCAATAGTTTGCAAATTGTTATTTTCTCGAAGCAACAAAGTAATACTTACGAAGACGTAGATCCGTTGCGTCAGCCACCCACAGAGTAGAAATGACTATTGCAAGTATGACAAAACAACTTAATAATTTCATATTAGTTGGTGTATAGTCTAACTTTTGAGTGAGTTCTTGAAATAAAGGAAGCAAGGATTGATACTGGTGTTCACAATACTTCTTATTCCATTTATACCGAAAAATACCATAGAGTAATATACGTATTGGTTCAGCTGTTTTGCTCAGATAGTACTATTTATATTTAAACCCTTTTCCTCCTGAATAAGCATTTTTTTTTCTAATTTTCGGCCTCATATCTCTTAATGAAAAAAGCATGTAAAAAATTCATGAGACATCATTTCTTATAGATTTGGACCTCCTCTTTCGAATGGTGTTAAAGAAATTTTCGTAAATTGTAACCCGGAAAAGTTATAGGCCGTTTTTCCGGAAAATTGACGAATTTTTCACGTTTTTTTTTCAAAACAACGTTTATTTTGAAATGGAAAACAATTTCATACAACATTTCTACCACTGTAAAAGGGGTTATAGACGTCCGACCTTCAAAATCCCGTTGGTTTTATTTTGAAATTCAGAATGGCGGACACAAAATGGCGTCCAAAATGAGAAACCTTTTTTTCAAACTTTGCGAATTTTTTCCTTGAAAACTATGAAGTCTGGCAAAAAAATTTTGAGAATAAAAATGTCTTAAAATTAGTCAAAGAATACGTCCAAATTTTTTCAGGACAATTTTACAACATTTAAAAAAAACTCTTTGAGATAATATCTAGTTCTGAAGGGGGACAAAGTAAAATTTTTTTAAATATTGTTGAATCATTCTGAAAAAATTTTGACGTATTCTTTAACTAATTTCAAGATATTTCTATTCTTGAAAATTTTTTACCAGACTTGATAGTTTTGGAGAAAAAAATTCGCAAAAAAAAATTCGACGTCGAGGTTGGGAAAAAAATTTTCCCAATTTGGACGCCATTTTGTGTCCGCTATTCTGAATTTCAAAATAAAACCAACGGGATTTTAAAGGTCGTACATCTATAACCCCTTTTACAGTGGTAGAAATGATGTATGAAATCTTTTTCCATTCCAAAATAAACTTTTTTTAAAAAAAAAACGTGAAAAATTCGTCAATTTTCCGGAAAAACAGCCTATAACTTTTCCGGCTTACAATTTACAAAAATTTCCCTGACACCATTCGAAAGAAGAGGTCCAAATCTATAAGAAATGATATTTCATAAATTTTTTAAATGCTTTTTTCATTAAAGGATATGAGGTCGAAAATTTAAAATAAAAAACGGTTATTCAGGAGGAAAAGGGTTAAGGGGGGATATACAGTTCGAATGAAAAAAAAATTCGATTTTTTTTTTCATAAAAAGTTAGTAAATTTCCCGTAGAATATGCTCCTGAAACCCTTTTCTCGAAATTCGAACTCCAAGTGGTTTTTCCAAGGGATTGCTGATTGAAGTGTAAGTACGATTTAACGGTAATTTAAAACTTTCAACGCGTTTTTCTCAAAACTGCATTTTTGGAGTTTATGCCGGTGATAACTCGAAAACTAATTATCCGATTGAGCTGAAACTTATAGGATTTCTTTATTATAGTATTACCTATCAGATGAATTGAAAATGATTGTAATATTTTATTATTAAATATGGAAAAATGTGAGAAAATGGCGGGAAAAAAATTGAAAAAAATTGAGTTTTTCGAAAAAGATACGCCAAAAGTGCAAATTTTTTTTTAAATTTTTTTTTGATAATTCATCTACTAACTGTGAATGTAATTAATGTAAATTTTTTTGATTTTTTCATTTCCGATCAAAATTGCGACCAGGAGAGCCGGCACAAACAAAATAGAGGTACTTTTTCAACGCTATCTAACGGCCGCCATTTTATTAGAAAAAATTTAAAAAAAATATTTTTGTATACTACATGGATCAACTTATAACTGTCAAAAATTTTCGATAGATTTGATTAAAAACTACCCTTGAAAAACGATTTTCAAAAATGAGTTTTTTTTCTCGTTTGAACTGTATATCCCCCCTTAATCAACGCCTGACATGTCAGGCATAGATAAACGCATTTATGCATAGTAAACAGAATTTTTCAGAATCTGCTGACGCAGAAATACGTGGCTCACAATTCCACAATGAAGGAAGGCACGTGTGTCACAATCTCCCGACAAAGAAAAGTACATTCCACGGTAAATTTTCCAGAGAAATTAGAGTAACTTTCTATAAATGACTGACTCAATTTACTTTCCACAGATTCGACTATTGGCATTCTTTCTCTCGTAAGAAAAGACGGAACACTTCACCACCACAACTCAGGACCATGACTTACGCATGTATCAGGTCCAAATCTATCACGACGCTGGGAAATGATTATGGGAGTGGAGCCCGTTCACCAAACTTTGAGACTGATGGCAGCAGAAGTTTTTCTCAGAGTCAAGTACCAGGAAGGTCAGGATACTGATCGAACTGTCTGGAAGGAAGTCGGATGCGACATAATTGGGATACTCACTGACAAAGCTTCCTCATTAACAAAGAATGCAGAATTAGTTTGTTGGAAAAAGATGACCGGAACTGGTTATATCACCTAGTTGTGAGGAACTTTGCTTTGTCGATGATTGCAAAAATCACAATAGTACATGTTCTTACAACTTATACCTAAATTTTTTTCTAGTTGTACAAATTCTTCTGTTGAGTCTTAAGATTTCTCGGCTTCAGCCTATCAACCGAGTGACCTGGAAGATGGAACTGGATCTGATACTGCTCAATACTCACCAGTGAGTGTACGTAATGATCTTTTCTGTGAAATCAGCGTAATTGTAGCCGGTGTCACAATTATTGTTACTTCGGGGACACTGATCTTGGAGAAAAAACTTGGCAGACTCTATAATTTCCCGGAAATTGGTTATTACCAAACAGCTTCCATTCATGTCAACGTACACGTATTAAGATAAAGGAGGCATATTGGTTTGAGTACATATCCGGTCCATAGCACTTTCCAATATCCATTTGCGGCGGTTCGAACCTTCGGTCTCGCTGGCCGACGGTCTTGTCTCTATACCGCCAACATCACCTCAGTGCTCCTGCCCCACAAGCAGTTTCCTTATGTATTCCGTATATAACGTTGGTTATTAAATTTTGCCATCCTCATCCCTTCGTGGTGCGAAGAGAAAAAAAAAAGTAAAGTCTATTATCTACGCACCTTCGTGAAAGGGGGACTTGAGTGCTCATCATTTATAATCAAGGAACTTTCACTTTCGCCAAAGGTATATCAGAGGGTAGCTCGGTGTTATCAATATCATCATATTTTCTCCTTTTTACTTTTTTTGCGTGAGAGCTTATTTTTTGGGGAAGAAAAAAGCTCGCACGCAGAGGATTAGAATGTATGCACACGCTCTTCGTACGTTCGAGCTTTTCCAGGAAGCTTGCCGCACACTTCAGAATTTCGACCGAGGAGCCTTTCACAAAATCATTTCTCAACTCTACAAGATCGAGAGTACAAAGATTTCTTCACATTAGACTTGTGTGACATTATCAATGGCTAAAGTGCATCGGCTAACATGTGGAGGAAAACTGATGAAGAAATTAGCAACAATCGTTGCCAATTTTTGTACACATACTCTCTTAAATCCTTACAGTGAAAAATCACTGTAAGAAGGTGGATGAAAAATTCACTGGATTGCAGTGAATTTCCTATGTAAGTATCCAAAGTGATTCTACGAGTTGTGATAAAAAACATTTTTAAATAAAATTCACATTTTTACATCACGATTTGCAGTAAGTATGTTGTGAAGTGAGTTTCTACTCTACTCATTGTGAATTTTATGTAAAAGTGTTTTCCATAGAAACTCATGGAACTAAAGTGAAAATTCACTTTAGTTACGTAAGAAATTCAGTGAATTTGTTATCCACCTTCTTACAGTGATTTTTCACTTTCATACAGTGGTTTTTCTTTAATTCTGTGAGGATTTAAGAGAGTACGTACACACACCCATATTTTCATTGATTGCTCACGTGTTTCAACATCCCCAGATCATCGACGTTGCAGCCTCTAAAGCCACCTGTACAGTGTGATCCCTCTGACAACTTCATACAAAATTTGCATTTCCATGTAATTTTCGCGTAAAATTTTTCCAGGTGGGACTCAATTCGATGGAATTGAACTGCAGTTGGTGAAACGTACTGTACGTCGCGGTCGGGGAAGAGGGACGTCTTGCGCGCGTGAGCGAAAACAGGGCGGATAAGCGACGCGCGATGCACTTCGATTGTAGCTCGGTGCTCGATAGCCCGGGGCGCGAGGGCTCCATTAGCCCTAGACTCGGCGCGTCCAAACATCGTAAGCAAATTCGATTGCCCGCGGCGTCGATATACGCTGCGACGGAGGAGCAAAGTGCTTCACTCGACCTTTGCGCCGCTCGCGCGCGCGCGACTACTCCCCTCCTGTCGCCCCTTTGACTCGCAGCTACCAGTTAACCATATCTTGTTGGCCCGAATGAATGATGAATTTCAAGGACGCGTCTGCCCCGTTCCCCCGTGGTCTCGCACATTTTTACTCTGGTCGCTGATTAACTGTACACGTGCGGACGCTTATCGACTTCCATGTCGGCCACGTTAGATTCGAGAACATCAAAAGGTTGTACTATGTAAAGAATATTATTTAGACACACAAATTCTTCACCTTTGTCCGAATGAAAATGGCAGTATACTAGCTCAAAGAAGCTGTATGTGAATGAAAAAGAACTTCAACGCGATTTTCATTACCTTAGAAACGGTTGCTATATAGAACTGAAGATTCTGTGTCTTTTTCCATTGACAAATGGACCTAAAACTGATGTTCCCTTTCTAGTAGCAACGGTTGCTATAGGGCTAAAACGTATACTTTTTTTTTATTGAGCTTTTCAAATCCATAAGTTTACTTCAGCTTACAAGGGAAAACGTATACATGCGTACAGACATTTTTGGAATTCCATGTTTCTCCCCCCGTAGATTACGAAAATGAGGATTCCGAAGTTTGATTCGAGGAGTCGATCCAAAGTCTCCTCTTTGACAAAGCAAAAACACTTGACATTTCCACTCTGAATCATTCGCTCCGAAAGCTTCAAAAATTGAATTGGCTGGAAAGAAAGTAAAATTCGCCCACCTTGAAAGATTACGTACATCGTTCAGTTCACCGATCCCGGGAAGTATCCCCCGTATACCGCATAGTGGGCGTGCGGGGTCGAGGGAAAAAAAAGAACGCGGCAATATGAGGATAAGTAACGGCGCGAAGAAAGGGAGAGGCTCTCGGCAAGTGTATACCACAGCTCGGAGCACAATAGCGTCGCAGTAGGGGCGCAATAAATCAGCTTCGCGCGTTCCGAAGGAGCTTTAGCATGGGGGGCAGAGAGGGGTGACAAAGTTGGTCCGCGCACGCGCACGAGGGGCTCGAAATCATCGTTCCACCGCGGCCGTAAATTAACCAGAACCCGGTCGCGTGCGCGATGGATAGGCGCCCGGGCGGATCCTTCGTTTGGCAATTACGCCCCTCGATCGGCTCGCCAGGTGTGTTGTACTCGCGCGCGGAGACTGACTCGACGGCGAGTCGGGGACGGATTCCCTTCTACCCGCACAGGACGAACGGCTGGCGAAGGAATTTTCGAGCGTTTTTCCTCTCGCGAGTTTATTGCCTCGTTCAGAGAGGAAGCAATATAATTTTTAATTAAAACATCGACCCAGGGCCTTTTTGCCGGCCGGCGCAAGCGGCGAATGCGGGTCAGAGTTGATTAAAAAATAACGCGCAAAAACCCGCGCACTTGTGAATTTACACCGCAGGGGAGGGGGGGAGAAAAAGTTTGGCGTGTGTGCCTTTGCGGGATGACATTCCATCAACTCCTCAACCAGCTCCCTCCATCGAGTATTAAACGGTGGTACACACGGCGGAATTTTCATATGACGTGACAGCCGAGCTCTCCGGAGTAAGACGTCATGCTTTTTGATGCTTCCTAAAAACCGCCTTTTCGTCCCTCTTTGCAGACAAAATTTTTCCAACCTCTTGGCTTCGGATGAGATATTAAAAGACAATTCAAGCTGCTGGGCTGCTGATGTATACTTGAGGAGTTTCAAATTATTTTAACTCTCGACAAGTGCTGATTAATGCACCGAGAATTATTCTATCGTATAGCGTCGCTGATACCTTACAACTTCGGTTTTTGGGTAACAACTAATATGATCCTTAATCCGAGTATTAGTTTGAGATGGACAACGTTTCGACGGACACACAAGATTAATCACGAGACGATCAACAGTTAATAAATATACAATAAATGAAATAAATCAATAAGATTGAGAGTCGAGAATCAGGGAAATTCCGTGACATAAAGAAATGAAGAAAATTTGTAAGGAGAAGAGTAATTATTTATTTTTTGCGAGTTTTACAATAAAACTGCACAAATTTCATTCAGATTCTTTGTATTCACTTGTTTGTTCATTGCAATTTTATTGAATTTCACGTGAACTATTTCCGGAAAACCTTACGTCACCATAGTTTTCTGTTGTTCAGAACTCTCAGATTGGAACTCTCTAGGTCCATTCGTCGGTGGCGAAAAGCACAGAATTCTCATTTCTACATTGCAATCGTTTTTCACACAAAGTCTCTTTTGTACATACAATATATACTCATATTTGAAATAATACTTTTTTCAAATACTAGAATATAACTACCATCACTATTGCAGGACAATTCTTTTTTTGACATGGAATCTAATAACTTTTCTTGGTTATTGTTGTCCGCATATTCTACATTTTTCCCATAATATTTATCATTTTACAATAACATTCTTCGGCCTTTATGATGTACACAACAGTTTGGGCAGTATTCATATAAATCAAAACGTTATCAGTCAAAAACCAACACTTCGAATGACTCATCGAGGATCGTCAATTATTCGTTACTTTTCAGATGTACACGAGTGTGAGAACACGGATAACTTCTGGTCATTCGTTTAGGTACATCGGTCGCTGAGCGCGTCCCCATAGAAGCAAAAGAAACAACAACAACGAAGCTCGATCGATCGCAGGCCACTCGATCACTCTGAGAATTGGCCAAGTACCGCGTCTAATTACCCCTCAAACCTCGAGAGCCTCGTGCAAGCAGCATCAATCAAGCGTCGCGGACGCCATGCGCCCCCCAGAGTATTTAGGCATTAAGGCACGAATCCATTGCTCCGACGAATCTGGAAGTATAAGGCGCAATAATAATTTGTATCCGCAAAAGGGGCGAGGGAGGAGGTAGGGGGGGGGGGGAAGCGGGCAAACGAGCGCCATCCATCCCGGGCCGAGGTGCAATATGTTTCGCTCGGTGTGCCCGGGCGTTATTGATAAACGCGCGCGGCCAAGACGCGCGACGTGCTCCTCTCTGCCCCGCTGTGCGGTTTATTTTATTATTTCCAGGGCCGGGATATCGCGTGTCGGCCCTTTATTGCTCGGCCGTCCCGGCCAGCCTTGCCGGGGCTTCTATCTCGCTTTTCGCCAAGCGCCAAGCGCGAAAAATTCCGACCTGCGTGTATATATGGTCGCGAGCGCGCCATCCTCCCAGTGCGTATTCGGCTTGTGTTGCGTTCCTCGTTGATTGATTCGGCTCGCGGTGCAGGGAGAACGAAGCGCGACAAGCGTTTTGCGGTGTCGCGTGTCGACTGCCCATTCGACGGGCTGTATGTATTTGGCGTGAGCCGCTCGCGACCGATATGTGAAAATTGCAATGGCTTGCTCGGGTTTGCGCGTGTCCATATCCTCGGCTGAGTGGGAAAACCCGTCATCTCAGACCGATCGAATTAATAGCGTGATCCCAAATTTAACGGGATAAAAAGAGCTCTTTACCGGTTAAATTTCTTTTCTAGTAGATTTTCAATTCCAGAGCTGATATCGAACACGTCTACATTCGTATGTGTGACTCTGCCTATGTGTGTGTGTGTGCGTGTGTACGTGTTGAAAGGAGACCGATGTACAAAGCAATGAAAGGAGAGAAATTCTCATACAGAGATTCGAGGGAAGGTTACTTTTGTGCCACATACAATTATTCACACAAACGATTTTGCATTTTTCATGAGATATCCTCGTGGAATCATGACTTTATTTAATGTTATTCAATTATCATCAAGATACCTCGTGAAAAATGCAAAACTTTTCGTGACAAAAGTATAGTCTTTAATACTCAAAACTGGAGATTATGCTACATAAAATATAGCTCAATACAGTGTTTCTCTCAAAACTCCGTAAGAAAATTTCGACACCCCCCCCCCACACACACACACACAAACCCACTAATAAGAATCTAGGGTTCGATGTCAACTCTAGAATTGAATATCTATAGATATTCCGTATACGGAAGAAGAAATTAAGCCTGAGATGACGTTTCTTATTTCTTTAGTCTTGAGATGACGCCTTTCTTCACTCTCTGGCCAACAGTACATCGTCATATGAATGACGAAATCATGAAATAATGATCGAAAACCATCATGCCATCAACAATGATTGATGAATGAAGGGCAGGTCAGAACTCCCTGAATAGTCATAAGAACTTGTAATTCGTTTTTTTATTATGCCTTTTATTTATTTCTTGAATTCAATGAAAACACTTGTCAGGGTCAGACTCACATATTTCAAGGTGGATTTTGGCAAATATTTTCACGAGAAAAAACATTCACATATAACTGTTTTTATTATCAACTAAACTACTGTATTTTTTTAACACGCAAATTGCTATTAGAGAACTTGGGAAACAACTACTATCTTAAAATTTCATTCCACATGAAAACAACTGCAGATAACACTATCTCACCCAAATATCTCATTTGAATAATTATGAAATATTATGAGAGTTAAGTTGAAACTATTGCTTTCTCAAAGAGAAAGCTTTGTAATGGGGCAAAAATCGACCCACCGAATCGGACCTCGAGACCTCGATTTTCGTAATCTACGGGTCGAAAAACATGGAAATCCAAAAGTGTCTGTATGTGTGTGTGTGAGTGTATGTATGTATGTATGTGTGTAACGTTTTTTTTCGTCCACGATAACTCTCGAAGAAATGGTCCGATCTTCTTGAAATTTTGCACACAGGTGAGTCGCGGCAAAATCTCGGCCGAGTTCAATTTTCAGCAAAATCCGTTGTTTATTTCTCTAGCAACCGTTGCTAAGGTGTAAAATTTTTCGTTTCTTTTGTCTAGGATAACTTTCGAAGGAATCGTCCGATCTTGCTGAAATTTCGCAAGATCTATCACGAGTTCAATTTTCAGCAAAATCCGTTGGTTATTTTCTTAGCAACCGTTTCTAACGTGTTTTCTCAGAAATCCTTATGAGTGCTCATTGGGCAAGCCGGAAAATCAGTTTTAAGTCACACTCGATGGCCAAGGACACTGAATTATTCTATTTTCTTCATAGCATCCGTTGTTTACTTCCCTAGCAACCGTTATGAAGGTTGGAAATTATTAATTTAAGATCTATTTCCATCATTTTCGACAGCAAAGGACACAAAATCTTCCCAATTAGCTCCTTCGCAACCGTTGCTCACCGCCCTAGCAACCGTTGCTAAGGGGGAAAAAATTGATGTAAGTTTCGTTTCCAGTATTTTCAACGTACTATAGAGAAAATTGGGAAAATTTGGTGTCTTTTGCCGTCGAAAATGATCAAAATAGATTTTGAATTGATCATTTCCAACCTCAGCCGTCGAAAATGATCAAAAACGGACTTAAGGGCAGGGCGGATCGATTTTGACCGCCATTAAACCGTATGACAGTCACAAGATGAATTGATCGAAAAATTATGCAGGTCCAAATGTCTCGCATCGTGTAGAACCTAGAACCGTTTGCTTTGTTGCATTTGATCAAATAATAAGAGAGCCCGGGCAGACATCAACACTCGCAACATAGTTTGGTCAATTGAAAGAGAACGACACTTTACACAGTCACAAAGATACGAATTGAATTGATTAAATAATTTTTTTGTAATTTTTGAAAAATAGATGATAGTATCTACGTTAGTGGAAAGGTGAAAATACAGGTTTGGGAAGCGTTTGTGGGTGATATTGAAGCCTCTTTGAGAAAGCATACTGCTAAGGCACTTGGCAGCGGTTTTTTTCTGTTCTTAGAGCGTGGATTATACGACGAAATGGAAAGTCCAGACCTTCTATTTTCTTGCGTTCGAAGAAGACGATATTTTTTCTAATATCTTAAACCCTGCTGTTAATGACAATTTAATCAAAACCTGTCGATGAGCATCAGTAATTGAGATAATAATGAATCTGCATCAATTTGAGGATCTAGATTAATTCGTCAAAAATTATTTTTATTCGTTTTTGAGTGAGAATATATATGAGAATGAATAGTTTTAATTGTTCTCGCGATTCTTATATTTCTGCCAAAAAAATTCCATTAAAACGACTATAATTGACATGATATATCCAATTGCCAGTATGGAAAGCAGCTCCTCAGGCGTTGAAATTTCGTCGTCGAACAAGTTGTCTCCAAACTCATCCATATCCACGAATGAATGTTCCGAAACTTTCAATTTGTATAAATCACCAGCTTCGTGCATCCTACGTTGTATCTCAAGGAATCTTTCCGCATAAGGCGATGAAGGCTCGAAGACGACATTAAATCTGTCACAAGCAAACAGTGGCTTGGCAAATTTTATCCTCAGGAAAGAACCTCCCGTTTTTGTGATGTAATCGTCCATGTATGTTTTTGCTCTTGGCAAGCTCGTGATACAAATTTGTTTTACACCGTGGGACAATTCATCAAGGCAATGGTTCACATCTTCTGGATAATTTGTTTTTCGTATAGTTTTGTGCATAATATTCTTGAGGTGTGGATCAGAAACAGATTCGGGATCGGACAAGATCATATTATAGAAAACATCAGTAGAAATAATTGGAAGTTGAGACGCATCAATGTTTTCGTAAGTTTCAAATGGTACCTCAATCTGTGACACGTTAATGCTCAATATAGTCGAGAATAATTCATTTGAATATACGATCGACATGAAAGCAATGCTGAGGTAAATTATTTTACTGCATAACTTTTTAGTTTCCACACTGACGGATACGCCTAGGATGAGTGCAAATACATGCAGACACGTCCATTGTATGTCAGCCACAGCAATGAAATATTTGATGAAGATAATTGTAAAAATGACCAGTAAGACGATGCAGACATGCAAAAATATCGCACTGGGAATATCGAACGATTTCTGAAACATAATTGGAACAACAGCTACTATCTCCACGCAGTCAGTTTCTCTATCGATTAGTAAACCCTTATTGATAACTGTTTTACTAGATGGTACACTTAACATATCAGCCTTCCCGCTGAGTATAATTTCTTTGATTGATTCAATCATATTTTCTACAGATGAGTGATTTACGCTAGTTTCAACTGTTTTCGTGAAATTCATCTCTGTCAGGACAAAATTAATAAATGGATAATCAGTACCATTTATTTCGAGGCTTCCATTTTCATGTATCATCATCACCGAGATGGGAGGATAATAAAGGAATGGAAACTTTATAGGATACTCATTCAAGTTCCGTAATTTGTATGGGAAAATTAAACGAGAACTTGAATCTAACGATTCCATATTCGTTTCATCATAAAACGGATTGAGGTTGTAAGGTACCTGTACCCAATATGCGCCACCTAAGCGAGAAAGGTCACTACGCCGCGTCAAATGAATATTTTCTAACATAATTGGTGTCAAATGAAAGGTCTACTCAATACCTACAGAATGAGCTAAGTTTTTTTCGATTTGAACAGTTCTACGCTAAGATACCGTGGTTTAAAAAAAAAAATTTTTTTCGGGAAAAAATTTTTAGTATACCCAATATGGCGCCACCCTGGAAATACTTCTTTTCATCCAATTTGAAGCATGAAGCATGTCTGAAATGGATAAAATACAAACAAAAAATTATATTTCTGATATAATTTTATTGGAAAATACATTTTGTCTTTGATTAAACCATAGTAAATAGATTATATGAACTTCTAACAACCTAAATCAAATAAAGTTTTCAGTTAAAATTCATGACAAAACCGTTGTTTTTGAATTAACAAAATTAACTTATGCAACATCTAATTCCAATATTAATCTCTCAAATTGATGAACATTCTTATTTGTGTAATTTTAAATATAATTGAGATGTTCTCACTGAAATGGAAGAGTTCAATTTAAAAAATGTCCGAGCCTGCTTGGGGCTAGCTATTGTCATGATGGTATAGAAAAATTCTGTCTGATGTTTTTTCCTAGACAGTACTTATAAACGCATAACCTCAACATTTTTCTGGTTATAGGATAGCCAATATCTGCTAAGCGTTTAATTCGACTACATAATTCTTCGTTCTGTACTGTCGTTAACGCATATGGTCGACTCATTTTGCTTTTCTCGGATATGTTTTGTTTGACATATCGTTGAAATGTTCGACGAGGTATCTTATATATAGTCGAAGCCATCCTCTGCGATATCTCACCTTTTTTTACCTGCTCCAGAGCTTGAACTGAATTCTCTTTCCACCATGTTTGGCGGATATTTACCATCAATGGGTTGATTGTAGCTTCTAGAGCAAGAAAATAGGGGTGGCGCATATTGGGTACATTTGATAAAAATAACGAAGAGCTATTGAAACGATTGATAAAAAGGTCATACAAAGAAAAAAAAAATTGGATGATGTAGATGGGATGTCAAGGAATCGAATGATATGTCGCTCGATTTTTTTGGCCCAGTTTAAGGGTATTAAAAAAATTCGCACTTACCTGAGCGAAATTAGATCGAGAATTAAAATTGGCGAAAAAATGGAGAAAACGAGCTCTAACAAGTTGGTGTAAGGGTTTCCGATCGGTGAAAATGTTTTCTTTCTTCATTATTTAGTATTGCCGACAAGATCCTGTGATGCGGCGATGCTCTAGACGCGCGTATATATGAAATACGAAGGGTAGCGCATATTGGGTCCTGGCGCATATTGGGTACACCTACCTTATATAGTAGCCCGAGATTCGGGATCTTCGCCATATGTGTTCTTTGTCAATATTATAAAATCAAGGAATCTCTTGGACCAAGCGTAATTAAGGATTGACTTAATCATCTGACTGGAGCCGGTGTCCTCTTTGGCAATATGGTTCAAACTAAGCAGTAATGTGTTTTGTCGCATGTTATACGTCATTGTTACCAAAAAGTCAATTAAATGATGAATTGTATCATTTTCAAGCTTTGCAAGAATAATCACCAGAGTTGTATGTTTTGTGACCGAAGCAAAGCGTGACTTATTCTGCTCTTGAATTCCTGTACTTTGATTCTTGGTGTCAGGAACACGTAGTATCATTACAGGTGTTTCTTGACTCATTGTACGAATAATGAGATCTCGTTCCTTTGAATATTCTCTGGTAGTGTCGTGATCCAAGAACAAAACTTCATGAGGCTCTAAAGTCTTTATTTGATTCGAGAGGAAATCCAACCATCCTAGATGAGCCAGAGCCAAGGTTGAGTATATATAAACGCACAGAGCATAAATAAGATACTTCACATGCATTTTGATTATCTCAAATTTCCTGCAAAGATAAATGATTCACAGAACTCCTTGAACTAGGCAAACCTGGGGAATTATGAATTTATTTAACTGAATTTTATTGACTATCCCACCTGTTTCCGTAACTGTCCCATACGATTCATTCAGCAATAAGAGCATTTATATTGCTTCCGTGACTAACCGGCTGATTCAGAATACTAAAGAGGGATTCTCACAACAGAAAAATCAAAGCAAAGTTATGCTACTACCAGCCAAGTAAATAATTATAAATGAATATTGCAGAAATTCACATGTACGAAAGCATTATGTATTCCGTTATATTTTAAAAATCAATAATCGAACATGTTACACTATCGAAAATATTTTTCTATGTATCCTATAGGAACTATAAATATTTATGATGAGAATATTTCAGTCAGCTATACAAAAGGAAAATTATGAAATTTCTTTCTAAACAATTGCAGAAAGATAAATTTATAAAATTTCCCTATTCAAGTTACGTGTAATGACTTTGATGACTCGGATATATTCAGATACACTTTTTTCAAAATTATGAACGATGATTGATGAATAAGGGGCAGGATAACCTGAATTTTTAGAATAGCTCGTGGTTCATTTTTTCGAAATAGCGCGTTAATTGATTCTTCAATACATAATGAAATCATTTTTTCATGCCGCGGGCTCATACATTATTCGGTGGATTTTGACAGATCTTTCTCGAGAAAAACACTCACATTCACAGTAATTTTTATCATCAACTGAGCTACGATGATTTTCTGATACGCACACATTGCTGCCGAGAAACTTCGGAGACAGCTGTTTCATTTAATTTGATTCAACATAAAAACAGTTATAATTTTAACGGTCTCACTCGGTTTTCTCATTCTAAAACTGATCACGGAATTTTATGTGAGTCAGACAGAAATTGATTATCCGGACCTCGTAGCCTGATGCATGCGACGAAATAGCAATTTCAGTGTCTCCTTCTTCTTGCTCCCGATGTAGATATTTTTTTCGGTCTCGAATACTGCTGTTAGTTAAAATATAATCGGAACCCGTAGATGAGCACTAGTGAATGAGATTATATAATGCATTTATAAAACTATCGCAAGTGAGCTCAACTTTTGAAGATTGATCTGATTCATATTGGAAATAACTAATCGATCAGAAATCAATCGAAATGTTCACATTTTTACATCACGATTTGCAGTAAGTATGGTGTGAAGCAAATTTCTACTCTACTTACTGTGGAGTTTATAGAAAAATGTTTTCCATCAAAACTCATGGAACTAAAGTGAAAATTTACTCCAGTTCCATGAGAAATTCACTGTAATCAAGTAAATTTGTCGTCCACCTTCTTACAGTGATTTTTCAATGTAAGGATTTGAGAGAGTATTCTACGTTGTATAAGCCTTCCAAAGCCCAGATATCCAGATATTATGAATAAAATTGTCTCTAACAATTTGTATTACTTGTGGAATAAAATAACATCTACATTTTGAATCTGAAATAATAAAAAACTACTATTTGATTGTACAAATTAAACAAACTAATTCAATGGTACAAATTGCACCACTTATAAAAACAGTATCTATTGACTAAAAAATATTAACAATTTAATAGTACAAATTGGTACCTTATTAAGAATATTTTCCAGTTCGCACGAAATTACAAACTTCCAGACAGGATATACGCACACATGAAACTCTTTTTTGTCAGTTAAAATTTTGTATTATTGGGTGAGAATACATGTAAGGATGGTACTTTTTAATTGTGCCGGCTGTTCTTATACTTCTTCCATAAAAATTCCGTTAAAACGACGATAATTGTCACAATATATCCAACTGCGAGAATAAATAACAACTCCTCGGGCGTTGAAATGTCGTCGTCGAACAATTTGTCTTCTATATCATCTGCTTCCACGAATGACTGTTTGGAAAATCTCAATTTGTATAAATCACCTCCTTCCTGCATCCTACGTTGAATTTCAAGGAATCTTTCCACATAAGGCGATGATGTCTCGAAGACATCATTCAATCTCTCACAAGCAAATACTGGCTTTGCAAATTTCATCTTTAGGAAAGAAGCTCCCGTTTTTAAGATGTGATCGTCCATAAGTATATCCGCTATCCACGAAACCATCAGACAAATTTTTTTTACACCATTGCTCAAGTCATCGAAGCAACGATTCACATCATTTCCATCAATTGTTTCTCGTATGATTTTGTGCATAATATTTCTGAGGTGTGGATCTGAAACGGATTCGGGATCGGGGAAGATCATATCATAGAATACATCGTCACCAAAAATGGGCAGTTGGGATGCATCAATGTCTTCGTAAGTTTCAAATGGTACCTCAGTCTGTGACACATTAATGCTCAATATAGTTGAGAATAATTCATCAGAATATACGATCGACATGAAAGCAATGCTGAGGTAAATTATTTTACTGCATAACTTTTTTGTTTCCACACTCACGGGTACGCCTAGGATGAGTGCAAATATTTGCAGAGGTGTCCACTGTCTATAAGCCACAGCAATGAAATATTTGATGAAGATAATTGTTAAAATGACCAGTGTAACGATGCAGACATGCAAAAATATCGCAGTGGGAATATTGAATGATTTCTCGAACATTATTGGAACAACAGCTACTATCTCCACGCAGTCAGTTTCTTTTCCAATTAGCAAGCCTCTTTTGAATAGTTTGGAAGGAAATGCGGGAATTAGCATATCAACCTTCCTGCTAAGTATCATTTGTTCGAACGATTCAAATTTTGCCTTCATATGTGGATAATCTGCCACAGTCTCAATTGTTTTAGTGAAATTCATTTCTGTGAGGACGAAATTAGTTGGCGCATAGAAGGGACCGTCTATTTCGTGGCTCCCATTTTTATGTATTGTCATCATCGAATATGGAGGTTGATTATGAAATGGAAACTTTATTGGATACCCATTCAAGTTTCGTAATTGGTATGGAAAAATTAGACGGGAACTTGAGTCTATAACGATTCCATATTCGTTTCACCGTAAAACGGATCGAGGCTGTATATTGTAGCCATAGGTTCGGGATCAACTCCGCCAAATGTATTCTTTGTCAATATTGTAAAATCGAGAAATCTCTTAGACCAAGCGTAATTAAGGATCGACTCAATTATTTGATAAGAGACTATATCCTTCTCGGAAATAGAGTTCCGAATTTTATCTGCTCTTGAATTCCTGTACTTTGATTCTTGGTGTCAGGAACACGTAGTATCGTTACAGGTATCTCTCGACTCACTGTTCGAATAATGAGATCTCGTTCCTTTGAATATTCTCTGGTAGTGTCGTGATCCAAGAACAAAACTTCGTGAGGCTCTGAAGATTTTAACTGATTCAAGAGGAAATCCAACCATCCGTGATGAACCAGAGCCAAGGTTGAGTATACATAAACGCACAGAGCATAGATGAGATACTTCACATGCATTTTGATTATCTCAATTTTCCTGCAAAGATAAATGATTCACAGAACTCCTTGAACTAGGCGAACCTGGGAAATTATGAATATAAGGTAACTACAGGCAATTTGGCACGTTTATCATATTTCGTATTTCCGGTTTTCTCTAAGCATCAGTCGCTCTCGGGTTATGTTGAGGGAATTAAAAGAAAATTTTTGGTACCTTCCCCATTCATTTAGCCCTTAAAACCATTCTCCTACAACATCTTGAAGTTTCACTGTCTGATTTTTTCACCCTTTTCTTATTTCACTATTGACACTCAACCTAAAAAATCAGGAGTAAATAATTTTTATCGACGGCCCTCGCGAAAGAAAGAAAAAAGCACATTTCAAATCTTGGACGAAAAAAAAACACATTTCGTTTATCGGACGAAGCAAAGTACATTTCAGGTTATTCGATACGGTATAAAATTAACTGCGCATTACCACGTAGTAAAATAATACATTGCACGTTTTAACACACTCTCACGAGTATTGAGATACTCAATTTCACACATCTTATCAATTAGCACAATGATTTTTCATTATTTCTCATTTTTCTGACCTCATTGACTCGACGTACAGGCACAAATCGTAAAAAATGCCGAAAGGAAAATACATTTCAAACCTGGCTTCAAAGAGAGGGCCATTTCGAATAAAGCGGCCATAGAGAGAGATTCATTTCAGATCAGGCGATATAGTAAGATCCATGATGATGATCCGCTGAAAGTTAACTCTGTACGTCAAACGATATTGTGTCGATGGTTTTTCACGAAAATCACTATACATAGATTTTTCGGATCGCTGATTACGAATCTAGCCAGATTTTGAAAATTCATTGATGGTCAATATGTTGTCTCTATTGTGCTATAACTTACAAGGAACTAATAATAAAGTATATATGTGTCGTGAATTGCTTTCACTCGATAACAAAGATTAATTCCAAAAAGTAATATAAGCTGTGCATTACACGTACACCTTATAACACACTAGGCAGTACATGGATTTCATATTTTTATTTAATATCAACAAGAAAATGTTGAAGTCCACTTTCTTGGGTAATATTCATGGATATTGAACTCATGAACCCGGACAGGCAAACTATATATATTTGAGTTCTTATTTTTTTTATCGTCCACAAGTTTTACAATCGAAGAATTATAAATTTTATCGGGCTTGGTGGACTATTCCAATGTGATATTGCGAGAAAAAAATTCCACGCTCCCCGGGATGTGGTGAGCTGCCGTCTTCCCGGTGGTGCAGATGGTAGCACAACTGACCGGAGATCAGGAGGACGCTGGTTCGAATCCAGCCCGGGGAGCGTGGAATTTTTTCCTCGCAATATCACTTTGGGATAGTCCACCAAGCCCGATAAAATTTATAATTCTTCGATTGTAAAACTTGTGGACGATAAAAAAAATAAGAACTCAAATATATATAGTTTGCCTGTCCGGGTTCATGAGTTCAATATAAAATAAAAATATTTATTAGGAACAATGTAAGTTGGTCCTACAATTTAGAAAATACTAATAATTAATTCTAATTATAAACTTAAGTTCTGAGTGAACGGATGGCTTGCAAAAAAACTTGCAATTGAACGACTGTATCTACAAACTACTAGTATTGAATGGAAGAATGGAATACCCACATGAGAAAACTCATTCAAGTTGTATTGAGTTCTTACAATTTTTGTAAAAAAATGATACTCGAAAATGTTCATACATGCAATTGTCATTCAATTACTCGCAATGAATGGTGTTCCAAGGATGCTCTCCTGGGATTTTTCCGTTGAATCCTAGTCACCTAGACAACGTCCGATCCACGGTCTCCTTCTATAACGAAAAACTATTGCCAACTGCAGTAGCAGTCAGCTTTTTCAAAAAGACTTCGTATGAAGAAAGATATAATGCAAGATATCTGGTTCTTCTGAAAAAAGTAGTATTTTGAATTAATCTTATGCTATGCTATGCTTTCAGTATAGACGCTTCATTTACGTAAGGTGCATGAATACGTCAAATTTTAGAGTTGGCGGATGATAATGTATCTCATTTACTATAGATACTTGAATGCAAAATTTCAGAATAAGATATCCATATCTTAGAGTTATCGCGGGCCAAATATAGCGAGACATACGTAGTGCATGCATATACACACTTACGCGCTGACGGATGTTTCTCGACCCATATAGATTACGAATATGAAGGTCCGGAAGTCAGATCTGGGAGTTCGATTTTCGCCTATAGTTTTCTTCAAGCAAAAGCAATTAATGTGAAGTCTATTCCGGTACTTTTTACCGGACAGAACACTGAGTCATAAGTTGATGTATGTTCATTTTCATTATTTTTGATGAACCATTGTTGACATCCCTAGCAACCGATGCACGGCTGAAGGAAAATTAAATTAGGGTTCAATTGCTAACCATGGTATATAGTATATTATGCACCTGAGCGAGGTTAGGTGATTTCGGCACGCAAAACGTTTGCGACCCGAGCGTAGCGAGGGTGGTAGGTTTGCGCGTGCCGAAATAGCCTAGATGAGTGAGGTGCATATGCTATTTTTCGTCTCCAGTGGGAGAAAAGTGCCATTCTTTGCGAACGACAGGGAACAAAATTGACACTTTGCTCCCGCTGGGATGAAAAAATACAGAATCTTTAGATGCGCTTCACAGCAACAGTTACTAAGGGAATGAAAAATGAGTAAAGGTTCATTTTCACTCATTTTCAGGACAAAGGATACAGAATTTTTCCATAACAACTGATGCTGACATCCCCTGCAACCGTAGTTACGTAGTGTGGAAAATCAATTTGAGGCCCATTTTTCGATAGCAAAAGACCCAAAATCCGCGTCCAGAACCGTATAAAAATCGAGGAGCTACTGATAAACATCTATCGGTGCTTGACGTATGAAAATTCGAGTTACGTACGTCGTTCGCCGCGAGAACCTTAAATTTTCTGGCGATAGGGGAGAGAGGGGCAGGTTGTCAGTGTGGGTAAGTTGGCAAACTCTAAATATCTCCTAATTCGTGCGATGTACGGAGATGGCGTTCAGGGCAATTTGTGTACATTACCACGATACATATTTGTCCTGAGTACCAGATGTCCAGCGCTGTTTGCAGAGGAATGAGGTGAGTTTAAAATATTTAGCTGATCGGAAAAAAAAAAAGATTGTTCAGAAAATTTCGTTTTTCTTCAAACCCATATTGGTATACAATAATTTTTAATAATGTGTCATATAGAGTTTGACCACCTCTATATTTTTGTAAAAAAATTTTTTTGAAAAGTCAAGTAGTTTTTGTTTTATATTATTTGTTGTCATGTTATTCAATGGGAGGTAAGTTGGCGGAGATTTGTGGAGGCATGTTGGCATACTGTGTAACATATACTTTTTTTCAGAAATGGTCAGAAATCGCAAAAGAACAACGGCTCGAGCCACTACACATAAAGAAGTCATTCTAATTGCTATTAGAAAAGTTAAATATGAAGGGATGTCGGTACCAGAAGCATCTACGATGTACAACATTCCAGAACGTTCTTTATATCTATACTGTGCCAAAACTTCATACAGCGATTTAGACAGCGTTTATATTGTGTTTAATGGATTGAAATGTATTGAAAATATGTGAAAAGATAATAAATATTGTTAAATTTCCCTGCTGCCAACTCGCCCCGTCTGATTGTCAACTTACCTCCGCTGGGGGGCACATTGTCGATATTTTTTCGGCCGAACATAAACGTTAATTTGGCAAAAAATAATTAATATTTTAAAGAAATAAAAATTGTTGTGTACTCGTGAGAGCGAGTACTTTCATATAATAAACTTCAATATTGGCTATATTTTGATTTTCTTGTGAAAAAAAATTATTTTGTGAAAACTCTGCCTATCTGCCCCTCTCTCCCCTACAGCCCCAACTATCAACTCAACCTGGCTTGGTTCGCGAAAGACGAGCCTCACTACGCGCGTATCAAGCTCAAAATTCGAACGCGAATCCACTCGCGGTACACACACACACACATATATGCAGTGTGTCCGTCGTAAAGAAAACCTTGGAAACGATCTTATTCAATTGGCTTCATTCACTTGTTCGGAGAACAACCGGTAAGTTGTCTGGCAGCGATGAAGCTGCGTCGCGCCCGTCCGCGCAACAGAGGACTCATCGGTGTGTACTACAGCGGGCGGGAGAAGAAACGAGAGCAGGCGTGAGAGCCGGGACGAAGCATCGCTCCTCGATTACGCTCGTCTCGTGCCAAACTCATTTTTCCCCCGCGGGAACTAGCGTTTAATGAATCTACCCTGCCCCTCCCCCCCCACCCAGCGCTCGAATACGTATATGTATGTACCTAATGGCGCGTCAATTACTCTTGAGAAATCGTTTCATCGTGTGTGCACGCGCTTTTTATCCGCGCGCCTCTTCCTCCCTCCCTCCGCCCGGTTCCACCTCCGATCGATCCCGGCCGAGAGTTTGCCGCGGCCAGTTATTGCGCGCCCGGGCGAAATTCGCCCCTAATTGAATTAGCCAAAAGTCCGGCCAACGCTTTATTTGACCCCCGGCCGTGGCTGCGCTTTCTCTTCCTCTTTCCGGCTCGTTTTCGTCCGTATACACGTGCGTGCGTGTGCGGGTGCGTATACACAGTCAAAATCTCACTTTGCTCCCGTTGTTTGCGGTTATCGCCGCGGGACGCGAGTCGATGAATTTTCCAGCCGGATATACATGGGTTTGCTGACGACTCGTCATACATGCACGATGTTGTTATACTCGAGGTTGCAATGGCATTCGATTTTCTTTAGGCTATACTACCGCGATAATTACCCAGGTCTCGATCAAGCTCGAATTTTCCAAGGGACTTGCTTCAACCGAACAGTCTCGCGCGAGTAAAGTTTCGATGGAAACTGATGAGAGCTGAATCCGAACTGCCTTTACAAATAGTTACATGTACGCGAGACTCATCTACTAATTCTCTGGGCTTACTCGAGAGTTGACTCGATTTCCCTCCAGTATAATATCCTCGGTAGTACATTGACCAGTAACTCAAGCTACTTACTCAAATTAATTTCAAATTTGGCTAACAGCTCGCTATATAGTTTCGAAGAATTACATAATGTACTTGTACGTCATATGGGTCATCTAAGCGCGAGAAGCCACTATATCGCATTAAATGTAAATTTCCCAAACTTCATCTTATCAGACATTAGAGGTGAAAATATTTTTTTCCATCATTATTCTGCATTACCAACAAGATTCCATGCCGCGGCGCTGCTCTCTGGGGGGCCCATATCGGTACTGGCCCATTGTGGGTACATCTACTTTATATTTACTCATTCTTGACTAGCCTAACTTCAGACTAAATTTTGCCACGAATTTCCGTGTTTCGTTTAGGAAAAAAACTTTTCTCGGGGCCACCTTGTTTGTACAAAAACTGGACTATAAGTTTCAAACGGGTTTTATCAGCATTTTTATAAGTAATCAGATCAGTAAGTCTCAGATCTAGTACCTTATATAGATAGTATGGCAAGACTCACTCGAGAATTTCAAAGTCGTTTATTCAATTCAAGCTCGTTATTTTACTGTCGATCAGATTAGATGAGAAACGATTGGAAATCCTTTTTTCCATTGATCCAATGGACTCTATATAGCTCATAAAAATTCGAATTTCCAAATGTGTAAATTAAAGCTGAACTTGGCGCACACGCGTGTATAAAGCTTTGCGCGCAAATAAAGCAGCCGATCTTCCAATTAACCGGCGCGATCCTGAACTGATGTCAGAGCAGTAAAGGAACGAGCCGAATCGGCACTTGCCAACTCGTCGTTTACTTTCCAGCGCGGAAATTCTTTTAGTATTAATCCAGCGGGTCTGGCTCGCGGCGCGCATATACCCGGGCAAATTAGCGTTGCTCGCGGAGTTTGAACGGAGACGACGGCAAAGGGGAAAGAGCACGCGGCGGAAATGAAAAACAAACAGAATCGCCCTGCCCCGCTGCGGCTGGCTGGGCGTCGCACGCTCATCTGAAATCCGTACGGTACGTCCCCGTGTTATCCACCCTTGACTGTATGACGTGTGTATACGGCGTGCGATAATGGCCCGAGAGGAAGATTGCCCAGACTTCGTTTTCTTCCTCAGCTCGTTCTGTTTTCGCGAATATCAATTTTGACATAATTGTCGTGAGAATGATTGCAGGGAATAATAAAAGGGATCGACGAATAAAAGGGAGAATCGACTGCGTCATTTGAACGTTCCTTCATCAAATCATGTTGATGAGAGTTGTTGAAGATTCAGAACAGGTAGAATTGTTGCAATATTCTTCTATGAGATTCGACATACCGAATTTTCTTTTGATAAAAGCTATATTTACGCATTTCAGTCTTGAATGGCCTGTCAATTGATTTAGTTTTTTTGTTCTCATTCAAACACTATATTTATTTAATTCATGTGACATATGAGTGACAATATTCAAGATGATGCTTCACGAGGAGATCCAATCGATAGGAAATTTTGGACTGGTTTTTTCCCTCAAAATATCAAGTGGACCTTGGGAAAATCGAAAAGGGAGAACTATAACCCTTTTATCAACAAAAAAAGTGAATGTATAAAATATCTTCTTTTAAAAACTTTGTTTACGCAGTTCTGCCTTGGATGTACTGTTCGTTCATGTTCGCCAATCTCGCAACTAGGATCTATTTTATTCATCGTGTACACGAGGAGGTATTTACGATCGATGAAAATGTGAAATACTAATTACAAGCGTTTGAAGCAAATTCGCCGAGCAAATGCAATTACGAAATCGAAGTACGAATGTGTGGCGTTTTACAAACTGCAGCGGCGCCGGTGAGATGCAATCGAAGTCAAGGGAAAATATTGAATTTTTATCGTTGCCTCTGTTTGCTCCTACTTACGCGCCATCTCCTCCTGTATTTCTCTTGGCTCCCTAACACCGCTATACCCGGCCTGGTTTATGCGAGAACTCCTCTCGTGCGGCTTTTCAAAGCCATACGGGATGTTTATGTTTCTCTTGAAAACGTTCGGTTCCCACCTGGACGAGCTTCCTTCTGCGCCCGACGTATGTGTACCGCGAGCCGCGTGCTCGTGTGTGTTTTTGGTTCGCTCTAAGCGAATTTCGTCCGGAGCGACGCTTTTTGCCGGGGCAAAAATGTTTATGGAAACGCGGCGGCGGCGGCGGCGGCAAAAAAAAAACATTGCCGGGAAAGAGAGCTATCTGCTCGCGCGAGCAACGCTGCAAATCAAGCCGCGGGCCAAAAAAAATACGTCCTCCTCTTTTGGCTGAGAATAGCGATTGTTCGAATTGGATTTTGATTTCATGTTTTTATTCCAGACGCGCTTTCCAATTCAATTTTTAAAGCTCTATGGGGGGGGGGGGTAGATAACGAGACGACGAGGAGAACCAGTGAAAGTGGAGTATTCATCCTATGGCCCGGATAATGTCGATTTCTAGAACTGATCCACACCGATAATACAGCCGTGCGGTTTATAGGTGTACACTGTCTCGCTTGGTTCATCACTTGTTTCGTTGTTCACCCCAAATGAGCATAAATTTTGGTCTAGAATAAAAATACTATTATTAATTCTAGATGAGTCTGTTCACCAGGAGAATAAATCTTCTTGCTATAGCGTCAAACTGGTTCTTGATTTCTTTTCTTCCCGAACCAAAATACGAAATCCTTCATCCTTGAAGAGTAATTCTATTGCGACAAAAGGGTTAATCAAATGAAAAATGTTCTTCTATCGAATGTCACGTATTTTTCCGAGAATCTCTCTCGCTGCAAAAACATCGACTCAAAACGACGACCCTCATGAGCTAATCACATGAATCATTTTTTTCAGTAGATGTAAGGTACATTTACATGAATCCTTTATCCACGAAGATTCTTCAAGAGAACATACTGCTAAATCACTTGCTAGCAGTTTTCTTCTATCGTAAAACACGTTGGCCCAGATCTACAACCCACGATTCTTGTGGTACCTCTGAAGACACGATAAAGTACAAAAAGTTCAGTACGAGTGTATCGGACAATTTGTTTTTTTCGATAGCAAGCAAAGTTTTCTGTTTACTCCAATACACCTTTCAATCAATGAAAAACAAGATTGTTGGGGGTACAAAATCAAAGTATTGATATACTCCACGAAGCCTCGATGGAATTTTTGTCCCAACATAATTATTCATATTTAAACTAGATTTACATGTTTCCGAGGCTGTCCCAGGAAAACACCCATTTCCTGTGTCGACATTGTCAGGTGAAGTGAGATCTCTTATAATCAGTAATGTTTTCAAAATGTTTTTCATTGATTTTTTTTATAATTTAACGTGAAAGTTGAGGTATGAAGCTCATTATTTCAACTTTAAATGAATGAAATGAATAGGAAACAATTGCTATTTATGATATATCAGCGATGATTGATGTAAACACTTTTCACAAAAAAATGTTGATTCTGTAGACATTTTTCTTAAATATCACGTGCTAATTGAACAGTCATCGAATTGTATGATTTGACACATTCTTCTAGAAAACACCATTCCAAAAGTTAGATTCGATAGGTATATAACCAGAAATAAAAAGCCTATTACGGCGATGAGTTTGATTGTATAACAACAAATAAAAATAGATCAAGATGAATAAATAAATCACATTTATTTGTTCTATTATTTTTCAGATCATAATTTTTCGGAAAATGTTGTAAGAACGAGACAAAATATTGGTTTTATGTACATTTTTATTTAACTCTACCATTGCATCTGAACATGTAGGCCTATATATGTCTGTATTTCTGTCAGAAGCAGGAAGATCGGAACTTGACCATTGATCTCAACATGCTTCTCGACGAACTAAAGAAGACAAACTTTGCAAATTAATGTCAATGACAATGCTATGTTGCGATAAGATTTCCCAGAAACAATTTTTATTCTAAAATATGGAATTTGCAATATTGAATTTAGCAACAAGAGCTCGTGCATCCATTACGTATCTATGTTTATTATTGCTGGTTAAAATAATCCGTCAGTACAACTCGTGACTATTGTCAGCCTTTTCTGTTTCTCGAAAAAAATTTTATGAAAATACTTTTACGCAAACGAATGGGAAGAAAAAAATTATTTCTCATTACTCGAATGTGTGCGAAGCGTTGCTTCGTAAAAGATTCAGAATGCCACTCGAAGCATGTCGCTCTTCGGTACTTCAGAACTTTTTCTATTCGCGACAGAAAAATTTTTCAGGGACATATTTTGAAAGGTAAAGACTTGCTCTTTCCAATGGTGTCAATTGAATTTGTCTAAAACATCATTAAATAGGCAAAAATACAGTATTTTTACAAAAAAACACGGTTTTCTCGAAACAGCTTTTTTTTAAATCAAATTTTCAAGGGGTTATGGGTCTGCCAAATACCTGGAACCCCAGTAACCGGTGGAATAAATGTCTGAACTTAAAGGATGCATTGTTTGAATATCGATTTTTCTATTCACTTTTTCTAAAAATTGACAAGGATAAAAAGTTGTTAAAATCACTCAAAGAATACGTTGGAATTTTTTCAGATTTTTTTGAGCAATTTTTTATAATTATGCACTTGTCAATTTTTGCAAATTCCAAAAAATCGTTCAAAAAACTCTGAAAAATTCCAGCATATTCTTTGGGTGATTTTAAGAAATTTTTATTCTTGATAATTTTTCGTAAAAGTGCAATGTATTTGAGAAAAACAGCGTTGAAGATCAAATTAGAATCCTATTATGAAAAAGTTCGATATATTTCTTGTTTTAGTTCTCGTTTTGATGTAATTTTGAAAAACATGGTAAACAATGATATTTATTGCAATCAGAGCAAAATCTGGTGGTTCTTTGACGACATCCCTGATAATTACATCTTGCTCTTGATCTTGATATGTGTTTGTGAGATTCAAAATTATTGAATTCTGATTGCGATAAATATTGCCTACTTACTTCTTTACACAAGTCTTTCGTTGCCAATTTTTTTTCTCTATTTTTGTTGCACATATTCCAAATTACGACAGCATTCGTAACTGACGATTCTATGAGTCTTACAAAAATTGCAAATGGCCATTTTTTCGGATTTATACTGGGAGAAGCTTTTTTACATCGAAAATCGTGCAGATCGACCCCTCCCATGTATTTATTATACAAGGAAAAAGCGAAGGGAAATCTTACTTCTGTTCTTTTGTGATCAACTCGTGAATACCTTTCCATTGGTGTCCTAGGAGTGGCACCAGCTGCTGTAGACAAAATAGAGACCTCTTCTGAGTCAATGACACTAATAAAATTCATTCCACTGTTACGGTCATGACTTACTTTGAACGTCCCTCGCTGAGCTTTTTTTTCAAAGACATGTTTCTCTTTTACTCTGTCTCTACGGACAGTTCCCGTTGATCGTAAACCGCATTTACTCAAATGAACAACCAAATCTGGGCTGGTAAAAATGTTGTCAAAGTATATATGTGATAAGCTGATAATTTTCTTCTCGAAAGGCTATTTAGAAGTGGATGGATCATTTGCAAGACAACTCTAGAGCCTAGTGGGCATGAGGACAAATTGATACCAATACTTGTGTCATTTTTACCACAATAAACATCCAAATTGAATATGTATCCGCTAGCTCCACATAATCCCCATAATTTTAGTCCATATCGATCGGGTTTGGAAGGCAAATATTGTTTCAGAGAAGTTCGACCGAAAAATCGAACCATCATTTCGTCAATAGACAGAGCAGTAGAAAAAAATCCAAACTGTTGAATGTTTTGTCTGAATAAACATAATAATTGACGAACTTTCCATGCCTTATCATGATCATTTTTATCGGTAGATTTTGCATATTTTATTTTAGATTTGATTTCGCTGAATCTTTTACGGTTCATCGCTGAAGAAACAGTACAACACTTTACAAGATAGTCTGTTTCCCAATACTCACGTTGATTATTTCTAATATTGAATGATGAAAGCAATAATATACCAATAAAAATATTCAGTTCCCCTGGGGGGGTCCTACGGGCCCTGGGGGGGCCCTACGGGCAGTTGTAAGTCGTTTTCCTTACTAGCTTCAATAATATAATTTTTCATTTCTTTAGAAAAAAACAGTTCAAATAATTGGACAGGTGACATTGAAGATATTTTCCGTTGCACATCATCTTTTAATAATAATTGATCATCAGTATCATCAGAATAAACTTTTTCTTTATCAATCCATGAAAAAATATGCTCCGGTTCCAATTTCTTTTGATTTTCCGTATATTTATGAAAAATAGATTTATACGATGCGTTCCGTACCAAACCAGAAATTTCATCATCTGACGAAGTTGAATCTCCATCAGAGCCAGAGTCATCAGGATTAGGTATTATTACATACTCATCATTTTCGTCGGAATCTGATTGCTCCCTCTGAGTTGATTCGGAATTAATTCTTTTTGAAATTTCCACAGCTTTGCGCTTAGGCATTTTCAGACGTTAAAAATGAACTTTGGAAAAATCAAAAGGATATTCAGCTACTATACACGCGAGATCAGTTATGCAATATAAACATGAAAAATAGTATTAACTATTTCAAAGAGCTATATTATAATAAAGTGTAAATTGAATAGAGCAAACTGAGAAGAGTCAGAAAATAGAACTAATACTTACCTTTATTAGCGAGTTTTTCTTTCGTTTTGTATCATTTGATAAACAATAGATATTTACTGTAAAATGTATTGCCTCTCTCATAACAACATGTGTGTATGAAAATGAAACGGCCAAGTATTTTTAAGATTTTAATAAAATGAATATGAAGTTTATTGTTGGCAAATGATAGATGTGCGAATATATCGAACTTTTTCATAATAGGATTCTAATTTTATCTTTAACGCTGTTTTTCTCAAATACATTGCACTTTTACGAAAAATTATCAAGAATAAAAAGTTCTTAAAATCACCCAAAGAATATGCTGGAATTTTTTCAGAATTTTTTGAACGATTTTTTGGAATTTGCAAAAATTGACAAGTGCATAATTATAAAAAATTGCTCAAAAAAATCTGAAAAAATTCCAACGTATTCTTTGAGTGATTTTAACAACTTTTTATTCTTGTCAATTTTTAGAAAAAGTGCGTCATTTTTGTATAAACAAGCTTTCAAGTTTTTTTGCAAAAATTTTGCAGTTGAGGTGCCATTTTGGATGCACAGGGGAGAAAAATCGATATTCAAACAATGCATCCTTTAAGTTCAGACATCTATTCCACCGGTTACTGGGGTTCCAGGTATATGGAAGACTCATAACCCCTTGAAAATTTGATTTAAAAAAAAAGCTGTTTCGAGAAAACCGTGTTTTTTTGTAAAAATACTGTATTTTTGCCTATTTAATGATGTTTTAGACAAATTCAATTGACACCATTGGAAAGAGCAAGTCTTTACCTTTCGAAATATGTCCCTGAAAAATTTTTCTGTCGCGAATAGAAAAAGTTCTGAGGTACCGAAGAGCGACATGCTTCGAGTGGCATTCTGGGCCCATCACGATTTTACCGTAGAATGTCTATTATTATAAGGACATACTCGAGTTATTTTTTTCTATCTTGATTTCATGACTATACTCTTGAACATCAAGTTTTCCGATTCATAAAATCAAATACTTTACATATAAAACGAATAAAGATAACGAACTCGTATGTGTCTTCTCATAAATCACAGAAAGCATATATTTAATCAGCCTCAACACATTGGTACCTGATTAACGTCAACTAGAAAAAATTAAATCTAAAACTAAAAAAGTAAATCCAAATTGTTCACTTAGGCAATATTTATTTTGAGATACCTGTATTTACCATCATGATATTGTCACTATGTAACGTATAAAAGATGGACAAATCCTAAGACGATTATTTCGTTTGAGTTTAGACTTGGCCTCGTTGAATCAGTGTCTATTTCCTATCTTCGTCCAAAAATGGATTTCAAACAAAATCTTTTTTATACGATGTATATAATAATTGGTGTAATTAGTGCGAGTAAATTAAGTTGCAATGAAGAAAAAGATGCAGACCTCATCCAACAATTCAAGACTATTATCTTTTCCGATCCCAGCACATTTGACCCGAAACTGAAAACTGTTGTATTGATTCATGGTTTCTTAAGTAGTCCACGAATAAAATGGATCATTAATATGAAAAGGGCATTACTCGCCCGAGTGAGTACATTAAAGTAACTTGGCATTGCAAATTATCAGTTACGACCGAATAACTCGTTTTCAGTTTGATTTTTTCAAATAAAAGATATCGTTTCTATTTAGGAACCACTGAATATTATAACAGTAGATTGGTCAGATGCCTTCTTCAGAGCGAATCCGTTTGATTACAGAAAATCAGCTCTAGCAACAGAATTAGTTGCACACGAACTCAGCAAGTATGACATTCTTTCGAGTTAAACATTTTCAAACTCTTTATTTTTCATATCGAAAAATACAATATTTAGTATCAAAATATATTGTCTTATATGGGTGATTCCGTCATAACTTCTGTTCCGAAACTTTCAGGCTCGAATAAGTTTCGGAACAGATTAGGATTTTCAGGTATCTTCTCCACCCGTCATAATATATTGAATAAGAATCGAAATAATCAAAATAATCAAAATAATAATAATCGAAATAATCAAAATAAGTAGAAATTTTTCCCTAACGAAATTTATGCAAAATTATATCTCCAACTGCCATATTGAAGTAACAGCTTATTGGAGTTTTGGGATTTTATAGAAGAGAACAGAAAAAAATATTTTCAATGATTATTTCTCAACAAGTTGTAGAAGATTAAAAATCTGGAATACTTGCAATCTCAACTAGAAATGTTTTTCTCTAATTTATCGACCATCAAGTTCCAATGGTGCCAAGTGTTTATAAGAGAACATGTCCCTCTCAATGCGATAACCCAAGACCTGCAGACCCGAAGTTGCCTCGGAATCATCCACAATAATACACATATTTACCCGCACCGAATGATGAATACTTTTATAATTTTTTTCCACATAATTTAGTTACTTAAAAACAATAGCGGAAACCATCGGAGTTCCTTTCAACGAATGGCAATCTATACACTTCATCGGTCACAGTCTTGGTGCACACATCGCTGGCTACGCTGCTAGAATATTAAAAAAGCGTCATGACATGTATGTGAGCAGGATCACAGGTCTAGATCCTGCCGGCCCGTGTTTCTCAGGAAGCGGATTAATTCTCAAACTTCACAAGAACGATGCCAAGTTTGTCGATGTCATTCACACCAACTCGTTTGCAAACGATAGCTCAAGCTTAGGGTTGCACGAACCCTTAGGTGAGTATGCATACGGACGATTTTAATGATTTAAACTTTATAATATATAATCTCAGTGGAATGCAGAAAGTGAATTATTTTCGAGCATATTAGTATTGACTCTATTTAATCTGAAAAGTATTTATTCCAAAGGGCACGTAGATTTTTATCCTAATGGTGGAAATAATCAACCACGATGCCACTCGGCACGAAACAGTACGCATGAGAATGGATATTATTACCAAAAACCAAAGTTTGTTCATTTGTTCAACAAAGTGATATCTAATCATACCAACGGCGACTTGATGCCAGTACTTCTGAGACTCAGTGAGTAGATAAATTCTCATTGACCACAAAACGAATTAAATTCAAACTCAAGAATGCGAAATTTTGACCGGCTGATTTTTTTACAGTGGAAAATCCTTTCTCTTTAATGTGTGATCATAGAATAGCTGCAATGTACTTCATAGAGTCCTTAAACCAAAATCACAAATTGTGGGCGAGCGAAGTTGAATATCCTATTATAATAGATAAGAAAATCAGATGTGAAAATAAAAAGTGCAATGAGAAGCGATGCGTTGAGATGGGAATCAATGCTAATATATATAATTATACTTCACACCAAACTTACTATATTGATACGTCGGAAAATTATCTTTGTGATTAATGAATTAAAAATCAAGTTATTCACGAGAATTACTTGAAAATGCATCCTCGCTACGAAGTCATACAACTGTAATAAAAGACAATTATAGAAAATTAGAAAAAATGAAACCATATTGAACTCTACTATCTATCGACTTAATATGAGCTCCTTATTTTCATTTATTTCGATTCTCTTCAATGAAATTATCGTATCATTACTTGAACTGTACGCAATAGCTCACTATTTATAGATTTATTCATAGTCTCGTGAACTTTACAATATATTAATTCGAGAGTTATAACAAGAACAGCTACAAGAATCTTTCAGTAGCTCAAAATATAAAGTGAGCCCAATAGTTTGCACATTTCTCGCATCATATTTGGATAACTACGAGTTCCTGATCTCATATTCTAACCCAAAAATTTGCTTTCGAACGATTTTAACTCAACGAATATGCGGTGAGAGTCGAATTCAGCTGCGCCAAGTATAGTTTGGCGTTACGGTCTAGCGGAGATATAGCCCTCGCTGAATCGACAAAAGCTGGAACGAAGACCAATGTTTGAGTGAGCGTGTATACGGATACTCAAGTGCGGCTGCAGTGTCAGCCAAGACTAAAGATAGATCAATAAAATGCATTGAGTTTGAATATGCACTGAAAAAAGTGCAGTAAGATCTTTCAAATATTAACAATACTACATTGTGGAAATGTGGAATGGTGATATATGATTTTCGTAAATTCTACAAGACGAATAGGTGAGTTGTTAGTTACGTTATATAGACGACAGCACTAGTCAAGTTGCCCTTGACATGTGTTAATATTTCTGTCAAGCATTTCATTTTCGACATGCCGAGACTTTTAGAGTAATGGAAATATTCTAGTTTCTGCATATGGCTGCCTCCAGACGCATGGACAATCCCTTGGCGTCGCTCGTTATCTCGGCTGGGCACACCTACAAGTACCTCCTCCCAAAAAGGCAACGTATTGTGAATATCCTCAATACCAAATTCAGTGCTTTCCAGAAACGAGGCTCCCAAGAGTAGATGCCCTTTTTCCGAAAGGGCTTCGCAGGAGTAGATCGAATATTCACAGTCTCTTCATCACTCTCACGGAATCTGCAGTTAGGATCTTTGTCCAACCCTATCTTGCACCGGTGTTTTCGTAAATACCTATGACCAGTTCTTATGTCTGGCCGAATTTTGAGTCTCTTCCTACTTAGTTTTGGAGAAGCTCATATGATCAATCTTTCTTTTCTGACGCTCTTACGGAAGATTTGGCAGTACTGCATCCCTAGGCTTCGTTCCATGTCAATTTTCGCTAAAATAAACGTGATTGATGAATGAGGAATAGGATTTCCTGAGTTTTCACAAGACCTTTTAATTCATTTGTTCATCATATCTTTTATTAATTTTTTCAATACACATCAGAAACAAAGCTCATACCTTTCACTAGAAACTCTCTATGCTACGAATATATTCATACGCGCATTTGCTGCCCAACAACTTCAAACATAACTGTTTCTCTAAATATTTATTCAGATGTAAACAATTGCAGATATCACTATCTAATCCAATTTTCTCACTCCACAAATGATTATTTATAGTTGCAATTACCCATTTTCTACCTGGAAATGTGTCAGTAGAAAAAGAGACCCGAATTCAAGGTGGACTCTTGGTCGGACTACTCTGCTGTTTCACACAAAATTATATCACTCCAAGCACAATATAATAAATTTATCACACATCTCACCGCAAAAAAAACTCTTTCTTGCCATTTATAATTTTGATTTATATAGCGAAAACAACGATGGACATTTTCAATGTTCAATGTTTCTACGATTCTCATATTTCTGCCATATAAATTCAGTTACAATGACGATGATTGACGTGATATATCCAATTGTGAGTATAAATAACATTTCCTTGGATGTAGAGATGCTGACGTCGAACAAGTTGTCTTGTTCGACGTCAGCATCTCGACGTCAACTCATCTGCGTTCACGAATGACTGTTTAGAGAATTCCAATTTGTATAAATCACCTCCTTCTCTCATCCTACGTTGAATCTCGAGGAATCTTTCTGCATAAGGCGATGATGGCTCAAAAATTAAATTCATTCTATCACAAGCAAATACTGGCTTTGCGAATTTTGTCTTTCAGGAAGATGCTCCTGTTTTTAAGATGTGATCGTCCATGAGTATATCCGCTATCCACGAAACCATCGGACAAATTTTTTTTACACCATTGCTCAAGTCATCGAAGCAACGCGTCCCATAATTTGGATCATTCGTTACTCGTATCATTTTGTGCATAATATTTCTGAGGTGTGGATCTGAAACAGATTCGGGATCGGGGAAGGTCATCTCATAGAGTACATCTTTACTAAAAATGGGCAGTTGAGATGCATCAATGTCTTGAAAAGTTTCAAACGGTACCTCAATTTGCGATACGTTAATGCTCAATATAGTCGAGAATAATTCATTCGAATATATACGATCGACATGAAAGCAATGCTGAGGTAAATTATTTTATTGCATAACTTTTTTGTTTCCACACTGACGGATACGCCTAGGATGAGTGCAAATACATGCAGAGATGTCCATTGTATGTCAGCCACAGCAATAAGATATTTGATGAAAATAATTGTCAAAATAATCAGTGTAACGATGCAGGCATGGACATATATCGCACTCGGAACATTTAATGATTTCTCGAACAATACTGGAACAACAGCTATTATTTTTCTGCAGTCAATTTTTTTGTCGATTTGCAAGCCCTTGTTTATTACTCCTGGATTAGCTGGTAGTATTGACATATCTACTTTCCCACTGACCATAATTTTGTTGAACGATTCGATTATTTTCTTGAAAGATGAAGTATCGATCTTCACCCCAACCTTTTGTGAAAAATTCATCTGTGTCAGGACAAAATTGATCGAGGGATAGGAGGGACCGTCTATTTCGTGACTCCCATTCTTATGTATCGTCATCACCGAGAGTGGGGGTAAATTTAAGAATGGAAACGTTATAGGATCCATATTCGTTTCACTGTGAAACGGATTGAGGCTGTATATTGTAGTCATAGGTTGGGGATCTCCGTCAGATATTTTCTTTGTCAATATTGTAAAATCAAGGAATCTCTTAGACCAGGCATAATTAAGAATCGACTCAATTATCTGACTGGTCAAAGTGTCCTTCTCGACAACAGGGTCCAAACTAATCAGCAATGTATTTGGTCGCATGTTGTATGTGATTGTTATCAAGAAGTCGACAGCCTGATGAATTGTATCATTTTCAAGCTTTGCAAGAATAATCACCAAAGTTGTATGTTTTGTGACCGAAGCGAACCGTGACTTATTCTCCTCTTGTATTGCTGTACTTTGATTCTTGGTGTCAGGAACACGTAGTATGATCACAGGTATCTCTTGACTCACTGTTCGAATAATGAGATCTCGTTCCTTTGAATATTCTCTGGTAGTGTCGTGATCTAAGAACAAAACTTCATGAGGCTCTAGTGATTTTAATTGACTCAAGAGGAAATCCAACCATCCGTGATGAACCAGAGCCAAGGCTGAGTATAGATGAAGGCACAGAGCAAAGATGAAAAATTTCACGTGCATTTTGGTTAACTTCAATTTTCCTGTGTCCAATTTACCTTTTCTCTTGAGTTCAGCTATAAGTTAATTTAATTGTATTGCTTCCATGCCCGACCAGTTGATTCATGATACTGAAGAGGGATTATCACAACAGAAAAAGCAAAGTAATGTTACGCCACTAGCAGCCAAGTAAATAATTGTGAATGAATATTACAAATATCTACGTGTACCTATAAGCGTTATACATTTTCGTTCTATTTTAAAAGTCAATAATCGAACCAGTTACTCGCGAAAATATTATCCATACATTTTCCATACTTATAATGAGAATATAAGAGACGAAAACTATGAGAATACTCTCGAAACAATCCCATTTGAATGTTTACTTGATGCAACAATGCATGAAGAACAATAATATTTCAATATTTCGGAAGCAGTATCAAAAAATAACTTGAGAATTTCCGTAGACATCTGGTTACATTGTTTAAATAATTTTATTAATTTCAATCCTAACATTCTCAACAATGAATATCACAACTCTTAGATGCGCATTATTATTTAAATTTTTGGAGATTCTAGCAATAGAAAAGCTAATGTAGGTTTCTCGTACTGTCAGACAAGAGAAAAATTATGGAACATTATTGCAGGGATGTATACGCATGCAAGGGATATTCTGCATTCCGTGATTTTACAAAATATACTATTCCAGCAAATAACTCAGTAGTATAGCTATGCGGATACCAATGCATGGGGGTTCTAATGCATGGGGGTTCTAATGCACTGCATTAGAATCCCCATGCATTAGAACCCCCATGCATTGGTATCCGCATAGCAAGTTTGACTGTGTACGGAAACCACATCCACGGTGAATTCTGGTGGATTTGAATGCATTATTGTCTACTTAGTTCTACATCTGCATTAGAATCCGCAGCGTGTTCTAATGCACCGCATTAGAATCCCCATGCATTAGAACCCTCCGCATTGGTAACTGCTTAGCAAGTTTTGACTGTGTATTGAAACAGCATCGATGATGAATTCTTTCCCACTCCGACTGCCTTGCTCGGTTTTGAAGCGTCTACTGATGATATATGTCAGTAGTGCGTAGAGATAACACCATGGGGGGTTGAGCCGTCACGTGCGAGAAAGCGTGAGAGCAACTGATCGCTGGTGACCAAAACTCTCGGGTATCGATACCGACTGTCCGCACGTGTTGGTAGCCGTTACACTTTCACCTCTTGAAGACTCCCTAGAAGAGGTGTCGCAGTTCAAGAGCGGTGCGTAAGCGAGTGGTCAACACGTGCGCGGTAGCCGTTGAGGTCGATGCCGACTTTTAACTCCTCCGCATGCAACCGTTTTTTTTTTTGTTTGCTCTTGTCTCGCAGCCGACGGGGAAGCGGCGCCGTGTACCGATCCCCCCCCCCCCACGCAAGAGGGTGTCGCAGTTCAAGAGCGGTGCGTAAGCGAGTGGTCAACACGTGCGCGGTAGCGATTAGGGATCGATGCCGACTTTTACTTCCTTCCTATGCATCCGTTTTTTTGTTTGCTCTTGTGTCGCAGCCGACGGGGAAGCGACACCGTGTACCCCCCCGCGCAAGAGGTGTCGCAGTTCAAGAGCGGTGCGTAAGCGAGTGGTCAACACGTGCGCGGTAGCCGTTGGAGGGTCGATGTCGGCTTTCACCTCCTTCCTATGCATCCTTTTTTTTGTGTCGCAGCCGACGGAGAAGCGGCGTCGTGTACTGATGCTACGCTTCCCACGTGCACGTAGATGTGTGTATGTGTGTGTGTTTGGCGGGAAAACTCGCTACACGCGTGATTTGATAATAACGGCAGGTGTGTGATATTACAATCATTACCATCGTTGCATACATGATCGTCCGATAATTTTCATCCAAAATAATCGTAATTATCATCAGTTTTTCTATCAAAACTGCTGATTTTGAAAAAGAGAAAGTTTTCTCGGAAAACCCTAACCTTTCCAGTGAAACGTCGGGAGATGATACTTAAAGTGGAGGGTTGCTGGGTGCAAGGTATCAGTCTGAAGCAGAAGCTGAAGGGAGCAGAACCGTACTAGCTGCACACGCAGATTTGTCGACTACAACTTGTCACGTCATTTCTCTTTATTCAGTAGAGTATGGCCCAATTGAGTTAAAAAAATTCAACTTTTCCTGATAATGTTATCTTCCGGATTTAAATGAGAAAATTCGGTTGAATTGACGAAATTCGCATTTCGAAACACTGTAAATTTCACGCATCTTTACACGATAACTTTACTCCAAATCATTATTTCCCGTTGAAACTGAGTAGAAAGTTACCTTGTAAGATTAGAAATGTGAAAAAGCCTGAGACGCTTCCCAAATATTTTATCTTCCGGATTTAAATGAGAAAATTCGGTTGAATTGACGAAATTCGCATTTCGAAACACTGTAAATTTCACGCATCTTTACACGATAACTTTACTCCAAATCATTATTTCCCGTTGAAACTGAGTAGAAAGTTACCTTGTAAGATTAGAAATGTGAAAAAGCCTGAGACGCTTCCCAAATATTTTATCTTCCGGATTTAAATGAGAAAATTCGGTTGAATTGACGAAATTCGCATTTTGAAACACTGTAAATTTCACGCATATTTACACGATATTTACACATATATATATATATATTATATATATATATATATATATATATATATATATATATATATATATATCACTTGAATAATGAAATGTAAAAAAAAATGTAAAAAGTCAATTGTCAATAGCTAACACAAAGATATTCATTATTTTCTTTCGATGTAGTAAACATGCTGCATTATGTATAACAAATTTCTTTATGCTATACGTGGTCATAAACGTTCATTTTACGCATCGAAACGCACTAGTTGCACAATATTCTATTATGTTAATTGTTGATTATTTTACATTTCTAACTGATTATAAAACATTACGAAAATTTTTTGACCTCAATGATTCATATATTCAGTGTATGTACGATTCAATGTGTGTGTGTATATATATATATACACACACACATACATATAGTAGTTAGTTATAGAGTTTTGTCAGCATTAATATCACTTCATGAGCGTTTTACTGTTTTACCGACCCAACATTCAAAAAAAAAATATGAACTATTAATTTCAAGTTTTATAATATATTATCTTATTGAAAACAGGATTCAATGAATTTCAAGTAAATTTTTCATTCAATCTGTATTTCAAAATTCTAACAATAAGTACTTAGAATATTATCAATTTTAACTATTTCATGGGTTAGGGTATCTTGATGAGAGTCATCTACAGTATCTTCGAAGATGATATCATGCTGTTGCTGACGTCGTTTAATCAGCCAATTTTTTAGTGCAAATGCGTTTTTTACAGCACATTCGGCTTTCAAACGCAGAGGATGATTATCGCAGTTCATTCTCTTGAATGTAGTGATTTCCCCGATGGAAGGACAGCGCATATCTTCCATATTCACGATGATTCTGTAATATACAGCAACAATTAATTAGTATATATATAAGAGCTTTCTATGTTGAAAAAGAATCTTCATACTTACTTTCCTGGTAAAATCTCCTTCAGTAAATTTTTCTTTTCTAATCCTTTTGTGTAAATTCTAGTAGCATCTTTCAAACTGTCCTGAATTATCCGAATCAAGCAACTATGTGGAACCATTCCTGACCTCCAGGGAATCCCATGGAATTTAGATTCGAGCCAACGGTTGATATCTCTCTCTTTTTCTAGTAGTCGATTCCATTTACATGGAGGTTTGAAAAGACAGATTGTTGGTAATGATTCGTCATTCAAAGGAAGTATGGCCAACTCTTTCGGTAAAAGGATGTTCGACGATCTTCGAAATCCTTGGAATTCAACTACATACTCCATTTTGTCGTGTGTAGAACTCCTACTAGAACAGAGAGAGATCTTTCTCGACCGAACGACGAGAGTCGAATAAGCTGACTGTGGAAGTTGGAACTCATTTTATCTTATTTCACAAACCTTTCTATGAATTTCGACTGTTTTTCTCCCTACAAGAAACAGTTTTCTTAGAATTTCAAAAAATTACCAAGAATTCATCCCGATCGTGAACATAAGAGAGAACTGTTTCCAGTCTTTGCTCAGTCGCTCACGTCCCTTCGTCCAGGAATGAGCTGCTCGGAGACTACGTTAGGCTTGGGTTTCAAGCTTTTCAGTTTTACATGGATAGTGTTAGAGATTCATACACAGCCTCATCAGTGTGGTGTTGAAAGTTGTTCAAAAGCAGTAAGTTGAATGATTCAACACTTTTGTTGGGAGAACTGATTCTCAGAAATTTATTTTTTCTAGCGATTTTCTCGCAACTGTTGGAAACCTTCATCAATATGGAATCGTTGAAATATTTTGAATTCAACGTAAGGTTCCTTCAACGAACTTTGAGACTACATGTAGTAGATGCTGACGATGACGATCTTCAGAGATGGTTGCAAATAGCATTGGATATGTATAAAGAACTGGAAAATCTTACGAATTCAGCGAATTTTGACAGACATAAGAAACAGAAAATCCAGACATGGATGACTCATCTGATTAGAATAAAAAACCAGTTACAAGTGTTGCTTCAAAAAACTGGTGGAGAACTCAATCAAGATCTGACATCAGCAGCAGATAAATCAAGAGTTTGCTGGGATGATATGGCCTCTGCGTTCGAGAAACGCATTCAGTCTGGAGTTATAACAAATCTGGGTCATCGAGATGTTGGAGGTTTCTTGGATGATGCTCAAGTGCTGTTCAAAGAAAAAATAGACGCTGCACTGAAAAAATTTGACGCATTGAAAGTTGGAGCAGAACTTTCAGCTGAATACATCATTCATAAGAATAATTCTGAAACAGGGGACATGAAGTATTTCAATACGGCTGCAGGTTCAGTTTTTCGAACGATAGATTTACAAGAATGGTACAATATGTATGTTCGAGAGCCTATATTGAAACAGATTGAAGAGTTCGAGGAATGCGGCTCTGGATGGACTCTTCAACAAGTTCTGAGTTTAACCATCAATATTAATCAATTTGAACCAATGCGAGGTAGTTCGTATATTCCTCTACCTGAATTCGTTAAAAAAAAAAGAGCTTGTGTTAATGTTTATAATAAAAGTGATAACGAATGTTTCAAATGGTCAGTATTATCAGCTCTACATCCTGCTCCATATAATTCAGAACGTATTAGTTGGTACACACCCTATGAGAAAGAATTGAATTTTGAAGGAATCAGTTTCCCGGTTTCCTTGAAACAGATAAAAAAATTTGAAAAATTGAACAGAATTTCATTAAATGTGTTTATCCTTAAGAAATATGGAGGAATGTTCAAGATCTCTACTGCTCATGTAACATCAATGTACGGTGATAAGCATATAAACTTGCTTCTTATCCAAGATTATTACGTTGATGAAAACAAAGAAGAAATAATTCAAGATTTGACTGAATCAATCCCCAAATTCCATTATGTGTGGATCAAAGATCTATCACGATTAGTTAACACACAGTTAACTAATCATAAAACCAAAGTACACATTTGTGATCGATGTCTACATTACTTTCATAAACCAGATCAATTGAAAAAGCATATGATAGACTGTTTACAATTAAACAAATGTCGAATAAACTTACCAGCTGAAGGAGACGATACACTCAAATTTAAAAATTTCAAGAACAAAGAAAAAGTACCATTCATCATCTATGCAGATTTTGAAAGTGTATTGAAGCCTGTAGAGGATGTAAGAGCATTCCAGCAGCATACACCATTCAGTATCGGTTACTATTTCAAGTGTAGCTTTGATGATACGAAATCAAGATATAAAAGCTATAGACAGGATAGAGAAGATGTGGGTATAATAACACCAGCTGAATGGTTTATAAAAGAGCTGAAAGAAATTGCTCAGGAATTGGAAAAGTTGTACAAAAATCCAGTACCAATGAATCTTACTCGAGATGAGAAAAAGGATTTTTCAGAAACCAAAATCTGTTACATCTGCAGGAAAGATTTCAAAAAAGATCACGTGAGAGTAGCTGATCATTGTCACTTGACTGGAAAGTAAGTAGCATTCAAATTATATTATCATAAAATATTTGATAACAATTCATTTCATCAATTATTCATTTTTGTTCTAGATATCGAGGTGCTGCACATCAAGGATGTAATCTTAATTATAAGGATTCAAGAGTCATCCCCATAGTTTTTCACAATCTCACAGGATATGACGCTCATTTCTTGATAAAAGAGATTGCAACGACTGAAAATTTGAAGGGAAGAGTCACAGTAATAGCAGAGAACAAAGATAGATACATTTCTTTCACAAAATATATCGAAGATAGCTGTATCAATTTCCGATTCATAGATTCGTTCAGGTTTATGTCATCATCTTTAGAAAAGTTAGCCTCGTACCTTGATGAGCATCAAATTACTACGAAGGTGTTTCTAGAAGATGGATACACTTTGGACATGATCAAATTGCTCACGAGAAAAGGAGTGTTTCCCTATGATTACGTAGATTCGTTCGAAAAATTGAAGAGATCATCACTTCCATTAAGAGAAGAGTTTCGAAGCAAGCTCAACGAATGTGAAATCTATGTTGAGGATATTCATTCAGAAAAATCACTTCTAACAGAAGACGAACAAGTGGAAAAACTCGAAAGATGTGACATCAAAGAAGAAGATTATATTCATGCACAAAATGTGTGGAATACATTTCAAATTAAGAATCTGGGTGAATACAGTGATCTGTATCTAAAAGTAGATGTTCTGCTGCAAGCTGACATTTATGAAAATTTCCGAACCACGTGCTTAGCAGCATATGGTGTAGATCCTCCACATTATTTCACTACACCTGGATTGGCTTGGGATGCCATGCTTCATCACAGTGATGTTAAACTTCAACTTCTAAGAGATATCGACATGGTATTGTTCATTCAGCGAGGAATTAGAGGCGGTATAAGTATGTGCTCTAATCGGTACGCTATTGCAAACAACAAATACATGGCAGTTGGATACAATCCTAATGCAGAGCAGAAGTATTTGATTTATCTAGATGCAAATAATCTCTACGGTCTAGCCATGAATCAGCATCTTCCAGAAGGAAATTTTGAGTGGATTGATGATATACCTTGTGCAGACTTTTTTCTGAATATTCCCGACGACGGTGAAATTGGTTATCTCTTAGAGGCAAGCTTCGAATATCCTGAGAATTTGCATAACGCACACAAGGATTTACCTCTTCTCCCAGAACATGAAGCTCCTCCAGGTTCCAAGCAAAAGAAGCTATTGACTACTTTGAACGGAAAAGAACGATATGTTTTGCACTATCGTTTGTTTAAACAAGCAGTTCAGTTAGGCTTAAAAGTCAAGGGAATACATCGAGTACTAAAATTCAAACAGAGTCCTTGGTTAAAGTCATACATTGACTACAATACAAAGAAAAGACAGGAAGCTGCGAATGAATTTGAAAAGAATTTCTTTAAACTCATGAACAATGCTGTGTATGGTAAAACGATGGAGAATGAGAGAAAATATTTAAATATAAAAATAGTATCTCATTGGGAAGGACGATATGGGGCATCTAGATATATTGCGAGTCCAAATTTCCAAAGCTGTTCTATCATTGACGAAAATCTAGTTATAATACAACTGAGTCAGTCAGAAATTACTATCCGAAAACCAATTTATATTGGACTTTCAGTTCTTGATTTGTCAAAAGTTCATATGTACGACTTTCATTATATGAAAATGAGAGCATGGTTAGGTGACAAGTGTAAAATGTTGTATACTGACACTGATAGTTTCATATATGAAATTAAGGACGTGGACATTTACAAGATCATGGCTGATCATTCTGAGTACTTTGATACATCAGATTATCCAGAAAATAATCAATTCGGCTTAGAACTGCTGAATAAGAAGAAATTGGGACTCTTCAAGGATGAGTGTAATGGAAAAATTATGACAGAGTTCTTTGGACTCAGAAGTAAAATGTATAGTATAATCATCGACGACGACATCCCTGTGAAGAAAGCAAAAGGTGTTAAAACTCTCGTTGTCAAGAGGGCGATCACTTCCGCACATTACCGAGAATGTTTGTTTGATGGAAAAACAATAAAATGTCAACAAAACATCATTCGTTCTCGGAAACATAATGTTTGTACGGAGAAACAGACAAAAGTCGCTCTCAGTTCTCGGGATGACAAACGTTTCTTGTTACCAGACGGAACGGATACTCTTCCTTGGGGACATAAGGATATTCCAAGAATTTTGAGAGAGACTGTTGAGAGAGAGGGGGCAGTTGAATATAAGGAGTCCGAGTCGAGAGCAGAGCTCAGTCGTGCTGCAGACGAGCCAGAGATCACACAGCCTCTACAAAAGAGAGCTAGACTCGAAGAGTACAGTCTAGCTGACGAAAATTTTCCAGAAATTTATGACGAAAAGTCAGAGTCGAAAGCAGAACTCAGTCGTGCTGCAGACGAGTCAGAGATCCACCAACCTTTACAAAAAAGTGCTAGACTCGAAGAGTACAGTGTAGCCGATGAAGATTTCCTTGAAATTCATGACGGAAATCTCATCCAAGAATTTCAACACGAATCCGAGATATAGCCACGAGAGAGGAGAAGAATAAGTCCCGTAAAAAGAACCATCTCCAAGTCAGCTCTATTCGACTAAAAGACAACACCACAGCAGAGTTTGTCAAAAGGTAGTATGAATATCATACTCGTGACAATATTCAACTCTAACAAGATTTTCTGCTTTTAGTTGTGAAAATGAATTTCGCTGAACTCAACCAAATTGCTGCCAATGCCTATCTTTCACGAAAAAACTGGCCTGACTTGGAAATTGGTCAGAAATACATGATTACTGAAATGAAAAAGGTCAATACTAGATTTGGGAAGAAAATGGTTTTTACCATTAATGCCGAGTTCCAGATATTCATCCCATCGAGAGTCTCAAACAAGCTATACGAAAATGATGATTTGTTTGAGTATATGGCAGCCAAGGCAAACAAAATGGAGTTATTCCTCATGTATTTGGGAAATACTCGATTCGAGTTTGTTGCCTGATGACTAAGTGAATAGAAGAGAGAGAGAGAGAGAGAGAAGAAAAAGAAGGAGGAGGGGAAAATTCAGCACGATTTCAGCCTACACTTTGTGTTCTGAGAAGTATAAGGCTTGTGAGTGTTGATTATTGGTTGTTCCTCACTGGAAGAGAGCGAAGGTTGGGGCTCTTTTCCCTTTTTCTCTCTCTCTAAAACTTAGTATATAAGACTCCTCGCTCAGCACTATTTGGTTCAGTTGACACTAGCAGTCCTTTCTGTAAGCTGCCTCCTGCAGCTATGGCATCATCTCCAGGAGCAGAAGAAGGAGCAGCAGGAGTAGTATCAATAGCACAACCTACTCTCAGAGATTATCGGTAATAATCTATTCTCTTTGAATTACATGTTAGTGTATAATTCAATATTCAAACATGGAATCTATCATTTACAGATTCGAGGAAGTTCGATTACAGAGTTACGTCGATTGGCCCTGCTCTTATATGAATCCTTCTCAACTAGCAGCTGCTGGCTTTTACTACACTGGTCGAATTGATCGAGTGTGTTGTTTTGAGTGTTGTACAGAGGTATGTCGCTGGGAGATAGGCGATGATCCAATGGTAGAACACCAACGTTGGGGTGGTCGATGTCGCTTCATTCGTAAATTACCCTGTGGTAATGTACCAATTGGAGTCGATCCATCCACCATCTGTACTTCTACAAGGAGTGTCAATTATGGGCTTGATTATCGACTGACTGCTGTTCCTGATTCACATCAAGGAGACGTGGAGAAATCTATTCGAAGTTTACGATACAGTCTGAGACTACTATGGAAGGAACTGAATCAAATCAGTCTGGATATTATAGTGAAAAAGTGTCAAGAAGTTAAGATCAAAGACGAACTCACTTGTAAAATTTGTTTTGATCAAGAACTGAGAATTGTATTTTTACCATGTGGACATTTTGCGACTTGTAACAACTGTGCTGAAAAAGTGACAAGTGAGGAAACTCCAAAATGTATTATCTGTCGTAGACTTATCGGGTCGACAGTTTCTGCTTATTTATCTTAATATCTCATATATGTATGTTTTGATAGGATTAATAAATAAAGAAATAGTCAAAAATATATTTAAAGTGCTGATTTATTTATCCAACTGTTATGTGAATTATCAAATCCTAACCATTTTACATAAACTTTATTTCCTTGTTTTTTCAAAACTTTCTCAATCAAATAGACATCTGGATATTTAACTTTCAAAAGCTCTTGCTCGTAAAAGCCACCAGAAACTGGTTGATCTTGATAATCTTTCAAATGATAAGTTACAGGATTTGTTTTACAAACTTTTGTTATAGTGAATATTTCTGTAGACCAATTAGGTGTATATCCTTTGTCAAAGACTTGTTTTACTCTACTCACTCGAACTTTATCGTTTATTTTAAATTTCGATTGATTTTTAATATTCAGAGTTTTCAAAGAAAATCTTCTTAGAACTTGAGCTTCATTAACTGGAGTAACATCTTTTGGTTTCATATTGACTGTTCTATGTTTTGTGTTATTGTAACTTTTTATTAAAACTGGTAAAATGTCAAGCCATTTATAATTCCCTTGCAGACTAAATTGCTTCCACATTTTGTTTTTCAATGTGCGATTGAATCGTTCACATATTGATGCTTTCATATTACTATACGTTGAATATAGATTAATTTTATATTTTTTCATGAGTGATTGAAAGTGTTTATTATAAAATTCTTTTCCCATGTCGACGTGTAGATTTTTAGGCACTCTACCTTGTTGAAGAATAGATTTCATAGCTACAGTAACATCTTCACCACTCTTTGTCTTCGTTGGAATGGCCCATGCAAACTTGGAAAAAATATCGATGACTGTGAGCATGTATCGATAACCTTTATTTTCTCGAGAATAACGTTGCATTTCGACCAGATCTGCTTGCCACGTCTCATTCAAACCACGAACATCAAACTTTCGACGTGGATAATTACGACGAGCAGGCTTATGCAACTCCTCAACTACTGTTTGTTTTTGGTACATTTCTAATAACACCAGTGTGTGCAAAATCCAATCCTGCTTTAATATTAATCAACTCTTGATCAATCTCGTCTCTATGAGCCTCAACAAAATCTGTGAACTGTTTGATATTTGTTAAAAGTTCAGCTTTATGCGCTTTTAAGATTGTCTCCAAATCATCAACTTCACTTCTCAATCTTTTTATAAGGTCGTACAAATTTCGAACTTCGGATTGCATAAGCTGCTTTAATGTATTCAAATTCACTGCATCTCCTGATTGAGTTGGTGCTGCAAGATTACACAATCTCTTGTTTTCTAGATCGAATTGTCCATTAACTGTAAACTTATATCCAACACCTGAAGGACCAGGAGCTCCTATTGATTTCTGTTTCGAAGTACGTCCAAACACGTCGACACTCATTTTGATACTGACGTGAATCTGTACGATTAGTTTAATATATAGCCTGCTTCTCGAAGTTCTTCAATAATTGAATGAATCTCATTTTCGTGATTCAGATTACCAGCTGATCGTTCTGCTATGAAGAGACGAAAACGTTCCACCAACTCATTGGGATCATCCCAGTAAACATAGTTCATTCTCATACCAGTTCGAGCATATTTGTATTTCGGTAGCAGTCCAGATCCAGTATAGTTTTTGAACATAGGCCTGATGATTTCTTTAAATTTATTGCTATTAACAGCTCGAAGTGGTCCATATGGATCATGACGTCTCCTGTGAGCACTCGTCACTTCTAGAATTTCACGATAAGTTTCTAAATCTTTTTGATCATATACGTTAGTATCAGGATATTTTTTAGATATTAATTCTAACAACCCTGGTGTACCAACATACTTCACACCTTTCACCACTAATTTATCATCTTCAAAGGTGATCTGGCAATTACCAAGCTTATACGCACCCGAATATTCTCGTTTTATTCCGTATACTTTATCTCCTTCATCTGATTTTGTGTTTGAAGAAAGTGTCTCTTTCACAACGTCATTTGTTGAATCTTTGAACATCTCAGATACTGGTGTTGTAATCCTCTTCCTCTTTTTTGGTAGAGGTGTCAAAGAAGATGTGTATAATGATATGTCTTGCTTAGTAATAATTTTTTGCTCATTCTGTGGTGTAATTTTCTGTTCATTCTGAGAGATAATTTTTTCTAGTGGGTTAATAATAGGTTTGAATGTATCCCCCAATGTCTTCTCAACTTCTGCTTTCTCATACTTTAATAAGTTATATTTACGTTTGACAGCTTCTCGTGCTTTGACAAGTTGCTGAAGCGTATTTTTCTCTTTTGCTAAATCAGACATGTTTATGGTTCAACGTCTAATGATAAACTGATAGTGCTCTTTCCTAACGGGTTACATTTATAGCAAAACTGTCGAACCCTTTACGATAGCGACCATTATTGATTGGTTTATCCTTATCGATTACAACGAACCCATGTTCATCTTTCCAACAAACTGAACATAAATTTCTAAAATTCGTGTAAGGCATATCTGTATTTACATGATCATCATACACATGTTTCAAATTTACATCATCTTGTCGAAATAATACAAGTAAATTGACATTATCTCGAACGAGATGTTTCGGTACTTGAGCATATGACTGACAAAGGTAGAAACAATCTACATTTTTGTGACGTCCCATACAGAAGAAAGCTTTAACGTTGTCTTGCTTCTCGCAAGCTACATCATCAAATATCATCACTGAATTAGGTAATGCATTGTTTGGCATTATTACTTCTTCATGCTCACTAAATGGAAAATATTGTATACCATCTATCTCTTCCAATAGTTCTTTGAGAAATTTATATTTCGGTTGATTGAGTGACTTTGAATACAGATAAACATTTTCAAATCTCAATCCATTTGGATGAGTTATGAGAGTCAACAAACTGTTTGTTTTACCACAATTTGACGGACCACAAAATACTGCTCTTATACTATCAGGAAGCAGGTCTCCATGTCTCTTAGTCTTTTTCTCTTCCTCTACTATTCCATCAAAATTAATTACTGGAAGTTTTGTGGAGTGTTCGGCAAAATCCATGTTTGCTGCTCGCAATCTCGAACAAGACTGATGGTGAGAGTATAAATAGGGTTCATTTTATATCCTAGAATTCATTTGTATCTAGACTGTCGGAGAGTGATGATCGTTTACAGAAGGAAGCAAAAAAAGCAAGGTCGAGGACTGTTGAATAAAGTTATAGATAAACTTCCTCTCGAACTTCATATACCTGGCTATCAATTCTGCGGACCTGGGACAAAATTAGCTAAACGTTTAGCTCGTGGAGATCCTGGAATTAACCCATTGGACGCAGCTTGTAAGGAGCACGATATATCTTATTCGCAGAATCGAGAAAATAACGAGGCTAGGAATCTTGCCGATAGAGTTCTTGCCAACAAAGCTTGGGAAAGAGTTTGTTCTGACGACGCAGGATTAGGTGAGAAGTCAGCAGCTTGGATAGTTACAAACGCGATGAAATTAAAAAGTAGATTTGGGATGGGTATCAACAGAAAGTCTTGTAGGAAGAAAAGAGTTAGCAAGAAGAAGAGAGTACTGGAGAGTCATATCGGTATGGGTATCGGGAAAAAGTTATCATCTGGGAGGAAGAAAAGAGTTTCTAGGAAACGAAAAACAGCCACATTGAGCAGTATCATCAAGGCGGCTTCAAAAACATTAATTCCTGGAAAAAGTGCAGAAGCAGCCATCAGTTCAGCTCTCAGAGGTGCTCGAGCAGCAATCAAGGAAGTAGGAGGTAAGAATCGTATACAAATTCCACGAATTTTACCAGTTTCTTCGAAAATTGGTGGAATTCTACCTCTTCTTCCTATTTTTGCTGGTTTGAGTGCAACTGGTGCATTAGCGAGTGGAGCAGCAGGAATTGCAAAAGCAATCAATGAAGCTAAAATAGCCAAGCGTCAACTAGAAGAGAGTCAGAGACATAATAAGACTATGGAAGCTATTGCTCTAGGTAAAGGACTCTATTTGAAACCGTATAAAAAAGGTTATGGTTTATATTTGAAACCATACAAAGGCAGTGGTTTAAAAAAAAAAAGACCGATGTAAGTCTACCTGATAGAGCATTATCTAACTTCGATATATTGGAGTATGCTCGGAAAATGAAGATTCCAAATTTTCGAGGTGTATTCATGAGAAATGCTCTACCAGCGGATGGTCCACGATATAGAGAATCAGCAGTAGTGAATTTAGATGACGCGAGTGGGCCTGGAACTCACTGGGTAGCATATCGAAAGAGGGGGGCTGATGTTGTTTATTTCGATAGTTTTGGTGATCTACAACCTCCACTAGATCTGTTGCTTTACTTAGGTGTTAATCGAGTAAAGTATAATCCACAAAGATATCAAGACTTTGGGACTTATAACTGCGGCCATTTGTGTTTAGAATTTTTGAGTGGTAAGATAAAAGGTATATAAACAGCACTCAACACAACATTGCTTCATTATACTTTGAGTTGTCATGGAGTCAATAACTATAACATTATCTGATACTTCATCCATTCTTGAAGCGCAGTTTTTCCCATCAATTGAACTCTCGTCGGATAAAAAATACGTTCTTGGTTTAGTTGAATTCTTATCGTTCAATTCCATTCCAAATATTGACGAGCACAATAATAAATTCCACGTTGGAAAGAAAAAAATTATTATTCCGCCAGGAAGTTATGAGATCCAAGATATTGAAAAATATTTACATAAGCAGCTTCTTGGAAGTGAAATATCTTTGAGTTTGAAAGCTAATAATAATACACTCCGCAGTGAGATAAAGTGTAGCGAAAAGATCAACTTTGAATCTGAAAATACAATCGGGAATTTGTTAGGATTTACTCGACGCACATTAGAAGCTAATCAGACTCATCAGTCAGACTTGCCTGTGAAAATTCTTCAAATAAATTCGTTGAGAATTGAATGTAACATTACTGCTGGTGCATACGTAAATAGTCAGAGAGCACATACAATTCATGAATTCTTTCCTGCTGTAGAACCAGGATTCAAGATTATTGAAGTTCCATCGCCAGTTATTTACTTACCAATCAACGTAAACTACATAGATCACATTCAACTCAGGATAGTTGACCAGGACGGACGTTTAGTCAATTTTCGCGGAGAAACCATCACAATCAGATTGCATATAAAATCAGGTTGATAATGGGAATCGTTTATCACGAGCAAGGATATAAAAGCAGTGCATCATGTCAACCAAGCATCAGTCGTCCACAAGCTCTCAGAGCATTAACACGACAAAACCTTCAGTTTCTGAAAAGTCTCGGTTTCAAGGTCGCCGCTGGTGGAAAATAAATTGCATATTCTCGTGTTGTTTCAAAAAAGATGGAAGACATTCTAAACATTCAAACACCAATCACGTTTGATGAGAGTATCTCTCACTATGAGGTACACGCTCATCAACCGTATACTGGATTGAACTTCAACAACAACGATGAGATACGCATAGCGATTCAGCATCAGGACTTGTGTCTCCTGCCATCGAGAAGTTCGCTGCGTATTTGTGGACGATTATGTAAATCAAATGATACACCTTTGACACATACAAAGTTTGTCAATAATGGCATTTGTCATTTAATCGAAGAAATTCGGTATGAAATGAACGCTATAGAAATTGATCGATGCAAAAATGTTGGTCTAACCAGTCTCATGAAAGGATGTGTTTCCTTCAATCCTAGACAAAACATTGAGAACGCTGGTTGGATAGGTGTTGATGAAAACAAAAGTTTCGTAAATGAACAAGGCTACTTCGATATTCTCATTCCACTTAGTATGATTTTTGGATTTGCTGAAGATTATCGAAAGATTGTAGTCAATACCAAACATGAGTTGGTGCTTCGAAGATCAAACACAAATTACAATTCTATCATACAAAGATCATACAAAGAGGCTAATGAAGATAAATGGGATGATGCAAAACTTTCCATAACAAAAATTGAGTGGCTCATGCCTTATGTGCTTCTTTCCAACGAGTATAAAATTCGTTTACTAGGTCAATTACAAAGAGGTAAACCTGTTCCTATGAGTTTTCGCTCATGGGAGCTCCACGAATACCCAACTCTTCCCGCTGCAAGAAATCATGTCTGGACAGTAAAAACTTCGAATCAGTTGGAAAAACCACGCTTCATTATTCTCGGTTTTCAAACCATGAAGAAAAATTATAGAGATACTGATGCCAGTCACTTTGATCATTGTCAAATTAGAAATGTGAAGTTATTCCTCAATTCTCAGTACTATCCATACGGTAGTCTCAATTTAGACATTAATCAAAATCAATATTCCATTCTCTACGATATGTACACAAATTTCCAGAATTCATATTACGGTAAAGATTCAGAACCTCTTTTGAGCAGGCAGGACTTTATCTCGAAAATACCGTTGATTGTCATCGATTGTTCAAAACAAAACGAATCTCTCAAAAACGCTCCAGTCGATGTGCGCTTAGAATTTGAAGCTAAAGAAAATTTCCCCGAAAACACCGCCGCTTATTGTCTAATTATTCATGATCGAATCGTTGAATATAACCCAATGAGTGGGGATGTGAGGAAAGTTATATAAATGATCTAGTTTACACTCGCAACACTCATTCTCCCTTAAGATGGCGTACGTTGTGGATATGCAAGGCTTTAAGCAGCCAGGCAACGATTATGTTCTCAAAGAGTTGGCTATTCTTTCACTCAGTGGAAATACTGAACCTATCGTATTCCTATTCAAAGCACCGTTTTCTTGGAAACGTCTCACTGACAAATACAAGAGATATAATACTTGGCTTCAACATCATCATCATGGAATACCCTGGACTGCTGGTGATCGAGAATACAACACGATAGGAGCAATCCTCCGAGAACAATTACATGACGCTGAAAAAATATATGTATCAGGCTCGATACAAAAGAAATGGTTGGAGCGCTTTAGATTCAATGTTCACGACCTTGCAGAAATGGGCCATCCCCCATTGGATAGGATTAAACTTGCCACAGTCTGCCCTCATCACAACGGAGCATACAAGGCCTGTTGCGCTCACCACAATGTTAGACTTTTCAAAGAATTCATCAAAATATCAGAACTTTCATTTCCCGAATCTATGGATTGCTCATAATCAATCATTTTTTAAGTAGGCGCAGGAGTTCTCATGCACTATCGTTAGAACTAAGTAGACACTAATGCATTCAAATCCATCAAAATTCATCATGGATGGGGTTTCCATGCATGCGGATTCTAATGCAGTGCATTAGAACACGCTGCGGATTCTAATGCAGATGTAGAACTAAGTAGACAATAATGCATTCAAATCCACCAGAATTCACCGTGGATGTGGTTTCCGTACACAGTCAAACTTGCTATGCGGATACCAATGCATGGGGGTTCTAATGCATGGGGATTCTAATGCAGTGCATTAGAACCCCCAGGGGGATTCTAATGCACTGCATTAGAATCCCCATGCATTAGAACCCCCATGCATTGGTATCCGCATAGCTATACTACTTAACTCGGAAAAAATTTCCAGGCAAACATCCGAGAATCAATAAATATTAACGATTCGAGAATATGTCAGAGAAATATAGAATTCAAAATTAATTTGATCAAATTTATTTGAACTCGGCACTGAAATTGAGAATGAAATTTAAAATTTAGTGAAGAACCTTGATGCAAATTCACTATCAGTGTCGATGTTGACGTTTATTTCACGCACACATACTCATATTATTGTCTTTTATTCCCAGAGGAATTAGGCCTCATACTGAATCCCCAGTCCCCGCTGCTTCCAAACATAATATATTGTTGATTGGAGGAAAAAAGTCTTCCCTCAAGAAGATTGTCTCTGGAAGTAGCAAAAATTCTGACTGTGTGCTATTTTCTCTGGGAACAAGAATATACTTTTGTGAGTGATAACGTCACTACTTTTCCTTGTATATAAAACAAGAAGGTTAGGGCTCGCGAGAAGTAAGGGACAGTAGAGTGAAGGGCTCATTCCCTATACGCAAAATATCTTGCAGGCTACCCTGATCAATATAAAATTCACACAGCTACGATGCAATAAAGGTCACTTGCCACATATTGCCGCCTCGGAAGCGGCCCTCGACGCTCAATTCTTTTCGCGCTTCCTCATTTTTCATTCAAGCTATCCACCGCATCACCCCTGAAACAGATTCAATCCTGCGTAGCCTCTGACTGAGACTCGTAAAAAATTCATTAACTTTCTATTATTTACTCGACTCATCTTGTCTGAGCTCAAGTTTCTCGTCGACGTTTTCAGTTTTTACGGTGAAAAAAAACATTCAAGTCTCGTGTAACTATGTGTAAAAGTCATAGATCGACGATCGTTTTGAGACAGGTGAAAACCTCATGTAATACGCGTGTCGACTGGTCTGACGTACATCGGTCCGAGTGAATTTTTGAATTACAGAAGATCAGCTCGATGTACCCAAATTATTTTCCACCCGCGACCATTCGTACGCAGAGGCTCGAATCCCATAAAATCGAATAATCGAACCGACCAAAATACATCATAGATTACGGCCTCGATTCCCCTCCATTGGACTTACACAGCTTGTATGCGCACATATTACATGCGACCCGCTTGGCTACCGATAGAGGAAAAGGGGAAGCCACGTGCACGTGTAACCGTTCACGAGGTCACTGGACTCGATTCCGCCAGCGAATGGTTCAACGGGAATGGGCCGGCTATTCCCATACTCAAAATCCTGGGCGCGAGAACGACGCGCGGCTCGTCGACGTCATTCGCACCAACTGTGTTGCAGACGGTAGTTTCACCCTCGGCTTATACGACCCCGTTGGCGAGTGCGCGCCGCCCGGCCAAAGTTCGCGGTACACTTCGGGCCGTTTAATTCCATCCAGTTGGTCCCGATGATTCTTCTTTGAGCTGATCTATTGTTGGCCGGCAAGTGCGAGAGTCTCCACGCGCCGTCTATACTCGTCCAGTTTATATCCGTATTATTAACTTGGCCCCAATATACTCCGGCGAGATGCGCGTCTCGGAAACCCAATGGAGCGAGAAAGGACGATTTCTAATTATATATTATTCTAGATCGCCAGTGATTTTTCTCGCGACTGAACAGTGTCGCTTTCTCAACGCCAGTCGAGTAAATGTCAAGCTACTTATTTTGAGATTCATTTTGAGAACTTATATAACCACCACTTTTCAAGGAAAAAGTATTGTGACTGGATGGAAATCAAACATTCTAATCGGACCTCCGGACCTTCTTTTTCGGAATCCACATCGATGGCTCTTACGGAGTAAGACAAATGCAATCTGGCCGCGAAAAAAGACAAATATCGCATTCTGGCCGCGAAGAAAGACACATTCTGCCCGCAAAAAGGATACATGGCGCATACCCCACAATTTTCCGATGTGAAAAAATATATGGAATGAAAGCTTACAATCAGTAGAATATCATTGACAGAAACACAAGCCTTTTCTACAGTTCGATTGCGGTTTGAACTCTTCCTTTGTTTTCCTTCGCGGGAGAATAATTCCGACATTTGTCTTTATTCGCGGCCAGATTGCGATATAATATGTGTATTTTCGTAAGACCCATCGATATGCAGGCAATTTGGCACGTTGGTCAGATTTCGTATTCCGAGTACTCTCTGAGCATCATTCGTCTCCGGGTCATGTTGAAAGTATTAAAAGAAAATTTTTGGCCCGTTTCTCGCCTATTTAGCCATTAAAACCATTCTTTTACAACAATTTGAAGTTTCACTAAACGATTTTACTTCCTTTTTTTATTTCAATATTCTCACTCAACCTGGAAAATCAGGTGTAAATAATTCTCATATCTCAAAGTGTAATTTCTCTTTTTTATGTAAAAACATCTCATCTTTTGATTGGTCACATTAGTTTTCACAAAGCTATTTCCTACTCAAAATGCTCTTTTTTGCATCAAATACAAGTGAAGCCCATTTGGCACGATTTTAGATATTTCTTATTTTGAGAATTTTATACGCTCTAGCGGCGCATAGAGGCGCTCGGGTCACGTTTTAGTATTGAAACAAGATAATTGGTCTCAGGCGTTAGAGTACCGGCCATTTTTACTCCAACCAGCCGTTTTTGGAACACTTTCAAGTTGAACACCGTTGAATTAACTCTTTTTATTCTGCAATTGTTGTTGTCGCATTGTAAGTTTTCTCGACCAAATTAATAATTGAATGTTTCATTCTAATGTGGCTACTGAATTTCATGCAAAAAAGCTCATCTTTCGATTGGTTACATTTGTTTTTCTTTGACTATTTTTTCACACTGTCAATATGATTGGTTTTGATGAAATCCAAGCGAGCTCAAAACGGTTCTTCGCTAAGCAGAAATTTAAAATTATCATTTATTGTTCCTATTAAGAATGAAAATTCTTATAGTAGCAGGAACTGGACTTTTGCTAATAGTACTCCTATAATAATAAGATTACCGTCTATTCCGAGTGATTTAAACGATCTCAATATGTGATTATGAACTAAAAAATCGAGCTAAATGGATCCATTTTTGATAAATAAACGTTTCGTTTTTATAGACATGTTACGAAGATTTAGATATGTGTTTTTGAATTGAATGTTAAAAGTTTTAAATGAATATCAATAGAACCATGATTGAGAGCAGTCAATACGAAGACTCGACGAGTAATATAATGTTCGGATAATGGATGACAAGTGATGATGTCAGAATGAACTGATTGATAAATGAAGAATAGGATATCCTGAATTTTCACAAGACCTTGTATTCACCTTTTTATCATATTTTTTATTAATTTTCTCAATACACATCAAAAATATATTTCTATGCCAAGCTAATACATTTTACAGAGAATCTTTCACTAAGAACTCTCACCTCTGGCTGTTTTTATTTTCAACTAAGCTACAAATATATTCATACGTGCATTTGTTGCCTAAAAACTTCAAACACAACTGTTTCTCTAAATATTAATTTTGATGCAAACAATTGCAGATATCACTATCTAATCCAATTTTCTTATTCCATAAATCATTATTTTTCGGTTGAGAATCAAGTTGCAATGATCAATTTCAATCCCGTAGTCAGATTCACACATCGAAATAGCAAGTTCAAACCTTCATTTCATAAAGATAGATATATGAGAATCAACTAGATATCTCTCTGTTGGTCAGTCATATGATATAGCTATTAGTACCCAGCGAAAGATTGTTATTGGAAGCAAAAGCAACTGTTGGGGCAACCAATGCTATATTTTATATTTCCAATAATGAGTTTTATGTACCCAAGTCAAATTCATTTTTGTTCAGATAATAAATGAATTGTCTCTAAAAATTTGTATTTCTTGTGGAACAAAATAACATCAAGAAACCTTATAACTGTGTCGATGAGTTTTAAATTATACTCACCAGAAAACAACGGAGCGTTTAGCTGTCCGACCCTGATAAAATTTTTAGAGGTAGTTTATACGAAAGTTATTGGCAACCAAATATCGAGGCTTTTACCGGAAATGTTGTCATAATTTTGTATAAAGAATGTAACTTTATACGGAACAATAAGGATCAAAAACCGCTGCTAAATGGATTGACAGTATGCTTCCTCAAAGAGACTTTGTATGAAAAACGGCTGCTATGTATAATCATGACAATTATGAGCTTTTTTCACCGACAAATGGACCTAGAACTGATTCTCCAAACTACCAAGCAACGGTCCCTAGGGACATCAGCAACAACTGCTAGAGGAAATACAAAGACTCTGGCTAGGAGACGTCGTCAACGGTGGGTCGCCGGTCATGATGAAACTTCCCGAAATGCTTTTTGGGCACCTGAATAAGCCATACATACAGCTATTCAGTCTAACGTTTCGATTCGCCTGAGATAATCTCAATTAGTTTCGAAATTTATGCATCGCACAGTACATCTATATTTCCAAAAAGCTATAGATATAGATATACTGTACATAATATAATGAGTCAGATATTATGGTTCGAATATCTTCAAAATCGAAACGTTAGACTGAATAATCGGAAATTTTCATCATAATCAGTAAGCCGCAGTCGATATTTTCTCCTAGTGGGTCGTTTGGCCTTGAAAGTACTGTAAATCAACTTTAACTCTATATTTCATCTCTTCAAAAATGGTTGCTAGAGAAATAAACCACGGACTTTGCTGAAAATTGGAATCGATTTGAATCGTTTCTCGACAAACCTCAGTGGGAAATTTCAGGAACATCGGACGATTTCTCCATGAGTTATCGCGTCCCAAAAAAAAATCCCATACATACAGTCATTTTTGGGATTCCATGTTCATCGACCCATAGATAACGAAAATCGAGGTTCCAAAGTCTGTTCGGAAGTTCGATTGTTGCCCTACCGCAAAGCTTTTGCGTCGAGAAAGACTACTCCGGAAAAGAGACCCAAATTCAAAGTGGTCTCCTGGTCGTACTCTGCTTTTTCACACAAAATTAAATCATTCCAAGCACAATGTAATAAATCTATCACATATTGCACCGCAAAAAAGAAACTCCTTCTTGCCAAATGTAATTTTGTATATTGAAGGGCGAGAACAATCGTCATTTTCAATGTTCAGTGTTTCTACGATTCTCATATTTCCGCCATATAAATTCAGTTACAATGACAATGACAGTCGTGATATATCAGATTGTGAGTATAAATAACAATTCCTTGGATGTAGACATACTGTCGTCGAACAAGTTGTCTTCTAACTCATCTGCATTCACGAATGACTGTTTGGAAAATTCCAATTTAGACATACTGTCGTCGAACAAGTTGTCTTCTAACTCATCTGCATTCACGAATGACTGTTTGGAAAATTCCAATTTATATAAATCACCTCCTTCTCTCATCCTTCGTTGAATCTCGAGGAATCTTTCTGTATAAGGTGACGATGGCTCAAAGATTAAACTAATTCTATCACAAGAAAACACTGGCTTTGCAAATTTCATCTTTTGGAAAGAAGCTCTCGTTCTTGAAATCTAGTCATCCATGAATATTTTTGCCAGCCACAAGCTCATAAGACAAATTTGTTTTGCACCATCGCCCAAGTCATCAATGCATCGCCTCCCATCAACTGAAAAACTCTTTCAAATATGTATAAGTTGTCGATCTTTGAGGGCCAATCCAGAGTGAAGTGGAAAAGGGAAAATTCACAAAATCCACCACATATTTATTTAATGCGACGTTTCGCCAGTTAGGTTCACTGGCCTCATCAGGCTAAAAATTTATTACACAAAAAACACGTAATGAATAATACAATTTAAGTACAAAACAATCGACGAAGTAACAATTAAATATTCTTTCTCACCAGTTTTGAATGAAAATATAATATTACGTTCGGCAGTGGAAGCGGCTGCTTGTCAAACTATTGTATATGAAGCTAATGTCAGTGGTCTTATATACCATCAGATACATTGGTGTGTTTGTTTTGAAAAATCTTGCTAAGCTTCCTATACGTGTGACTGAGTTGTTGTGTGTCTTCCTTCCTATTAAGTGTGTGTTGGTACATGTTGATGTGGAGCATTTCCGAAATAAGTTGTTTCTTATAATTCGCTTCGCGGTCTAAAATTTTAACGTTATTCCAATCAAATGTGTGCGTACTGTTTTCTATTAAATGCAAAGGGACCGGAAGTGGTTTATCAGTAATTTTTTGATGTTCTGTGATTCTATCTTTTAATTTTCTCTTCGTCTCGCCAATATAACATGCCGAACAGTCGTTACAATTAAATTTATAAACTACCTCAGTTTGATCTAATATGTCTGTTTTATCTTTACCTAATTTTATTATGTTTGTAAGATTATGATTCACTAAAGGAACTGTTCTAATGTTCAATTTTTTAAGAGAGGCAGATACTTTATTGTAAAATGTACCTTGAAAAGGTATTGCCAAAGTACAAAGGGGACTTTTTTTATCTAAATTATTTTTCTTCTTAGAGAATCTAATTGAGCGAAGTCGGTCATTTACACATGATTCTATGAATTTCTGTGGGTAATCGTTCTCCAATAATATTCTTTTAACTTTATTAATATTGTCGTTATGGAATTTTTTGTCTGAAAGTAAAGCATATGGTTTGCCTAAGATCCATAAGGCCGATGTCCCATTGAGATCCATCATTTCTTCAATAAACTCACCTACACATTTTTTAGCAAAAACCTTATATAACGAATTAAAAAAGTGTATAAAACCACCAATCTCTCGCGTGAATAATAGTTTTGAATTTAAAGAGCAAATTTCAAATGTACATGTCCCAGCTGATTACGTGTTACTTTCACTTGACGTCAGCTCATTGTTTACAAACATACCGTGTGATTTGGTTTTGAACAGTTTAGATAAAAGATTCTCACATATACACAGTAGAAGTAAATAATACCGTTCGATGAAATTATTAAAATCACCCAATTTCTCTTTGAGAATACATTTTTTGCTTTTGACAATAAATATTATAAACAAATTTTTGGCACACCCATGGGCTCTCCTATTTCCCCATTGTTTGCAGACCTTGTCATGGATGATTTAGAAATAGAATGTTTAAAAAAACCGCTGCCAAGTGCCTCAGCAGTATGCTTTCTCAAAGTATTGCAATTGAACCTCAATTTGCATTAATCACCACTCTTTGAGAAAGCAAAATGAACCTCTAACTTATTTCCTCCACTCCATAGTAACGGTTGCTATGGTAAATATCTGAGCTTCGGTGTTCTTACTTCTTAGTCGTCAACAGTTCCGAAAATGGACCTCTAACTGACTTTTCCCACTCCATAGTAACGGTTGCTAAGGACGTAAACAACGGTTGCTATGGTAAATGTCGGAGCTTCGACGTTATTACTTCTTAGTCATCAACAGTTCCGAAAATGGACCTCCAACTGACTTTTCCCACTCCATAGTAACGGTTGCTAAGGACGTAAACAATGGTTGCTATGGTAAATGTCGGAGCTTCGATGTTCTTACTTCTTAGTCATCAACAGTTCCAAAAATGAACCTCCAACTGACTTTTCCCATTCCCTAGTTACGGTTGCAAGCGATATAAACACCGGTTGCTAGAGACATCAACAATGGTTTATACGGGAAAGGTCTCTTTGATTGTTATAGAATCCCATAAATATACAAACCCAAATGATCATTTATCACGAATTATATGGGAACTTATCGAAAACACGCTAGCAACGGTTGCCATGGAATCAAACAACGGATGATGCTGAACACCGAACTCGGTTCACATCTGCCGGAGACCGACCTGTGTGCAAAATTTCAGGACGATCGGACCATTTCTTCGAAAATTAACGTACGACAAAAAAGTCAGTCTGAAGCTGAATTTTGTATCTCCATAGCAACGGTTGCTAGGAGAATAAACAATGGTTGTTCCAAAATGAATGTCTTATCGATTCTCATCGATCGTCATCGAAAGAATTGGAGACCCATCGTGCATTGATGATGATTTTCGGAGCTTTTATCAAAAACACGTTAGCAACGGTTGCTAGAGAAATAAGCAACGGAATTGGCTGAAAATTGAACTCGACCGAGATATTGCGGCGACTAACCTGTGTGCAAAATTTCAGGACGATCGGACAATTCCTTCGAGAGTTATCGTACGACAAAAAAGTGCACGTACGTACACTCAACGGTAATATATTCTGAACCCCCCGTTGAAATTTCCCCTAGGCTCAAACGTTGTGTGGAGTACCCTAAGCCAGCGCTCTTGATATCCACGTTGCAACGAAGTATACCCCTCTACTTAACCTGTATACTGTATGAAATAATCCAAATGATCCAAAATAAAATCTTGCGTGCATAATCATGCGTTGAATATATATTTAACAGAAATGGAGTTTATCGCTCTACCTAGGATATTTGATGTAGAAGTTAAAGTGCAAGAAAAAGTCTTGAAGAATTCATTAATTAGCAAAATACAAGTACACATCGATACACAACATAATGTCGAAGCATGGATCTTATTGCTAGCATTGGCTGAAAGCACAAAATTAACAAATATGGAGAAATACTTAATTCGTCTCTCCAAGGCCCAGATTATTGAGATATACTTGAAGGCTATGAGTACTTTAGGTCATGCTTCATTTCAGTGTTCAGAATATGTATCTAAAACTTGTTTAAATATCATACAAAGTTTGATATTGGATTGCGATTCTACTAAATTACCACTCTAGTACATGGAGAAACTGAAAGCTACTGAAATAGTTGTAGTGGGACAACAAGCAATGAGAGATCGAGATTTTGCTGAACAGATCATGCCCATTTTAGATCAACTAATGCGATGAAGTGGAATTTCAGAGAGTTTAGCACAAGCTACCATTAGGATCAATGCAGTGAAAGCTTTGGTTGATCTTTGTATCAGATTTACTGCACTAGTGGAACCTTATCCACCTGACTTGTGTATTAGTATGAAAGATCCTGATTTAATGGTGAGAGAGGCTATTGTTGTAATATTTGTGCAACTACTACTTGAAGATTACATCAAAGTGAAGGGTGCATTTTTTTATCATATACTGACGATGCTCTCGGATAAAGATGAAACAATTAGAGACTTAACTATATTTCTTATAAAAGAAAGATTGCTAGTTAAAAATAAGACTTTGATATCCCAATCTTTCATTAGAAGTATATTTCATTATAACAATTGTCCAACTAAACATACGCTTGGTGAAAAAAGAATGAGGAAAAAAGGAAAAGATATTTTGACACTGCCAGGACAGAAGAATCAAGCCAAGCGCAGACTTATATATGATTTTTTAATGGAGCATTTGGATCCGCCAAGCAAACTGAACATTCTGACCAAATTGAATTCAGAAGTCTTGGAAGGAGTTTGTGAAAATTTTATAAATGTAAGACAAATTGAAGGTGCAGGTGCTCTCAAGGATGTATTTTATATTATTTGTAATAATCGAATGCATGAACAATGCTGTAAAAGTGATTGCGGATGGAATGAAAAAGTTCAAATTCACTTGCATGTTACCAACTTTAATAAGGCTTCAAGAATGTCTCTCTTCAAAAAAGTCACCCTTACTCGTAGATATCTCAAAATTGTTCATCAAGTTAATATCAGATTTCAATAAAAATCAAGTAGCAGAATTGTATAACGAATATCCTGAACTTAAGGAAGAAATTGAACGTGACGTTAGGTACGTTTTACACAAACATTATTATTCTCTTCATTCTTTCGTAGTCTTTGTATATCCATTTAAGTTATTGCATTCATTTTGTTTTTCCAAGCTCATGCTTTTTATTCACGCATGGACAAAGATTATTTTTTTCTATTTTCACACTTTATCTATTTAATAGACCTTTCCTTCCTCATATTCAAATGTATTTTTTTTCTAGTTTACATGGGAAAAAACCAAATACCAGTGATTTTGATGGAAGAGAAGAGCAAGAAGAGCCTGTAGGTGAAGATGAAATTCTTACTCCCAAGAAAAAAATTCTTTGGAAAAGAAAAATGCAAATGCTAATTTAACAACACCAAAGAAATCATCAAGATGTAGTTCTCGCACTCTAAGGAAAATTCAAGATATCCAACTGGGCCTCAATATGCCCCGAATAGTCCTACGTAGACTATCTTCTTTAACTTATCCTCATGTCAAAGAATGGAAAAGTCCTCCAAGAGAAACGAGAAACTCTCTCAATTCTGACCCAGAACCATCCACTAGTAGTGGCATATCAGTTTTTTCACAGAGCCCTACAGAAGACATGAACACGTTTTCTCCGGATTTTTCCGAATCTGAATCAAGTGTTACACCAAAACCAAAAAAACCGCTGCCAAGTGCCTTAGCAGGATGCTTTCTCAAAGAGGCTTCAACATCACCCACAAACGCGTCTCAAACCTGCATTTTCACCATTCCACTAGCGTAGATACTATCATTTATTTTTCAAAGATTACAAAAAAATTATTTAATCAGTTCAATTCGTATTTTGTGACTGTGTAAAGTGTCGTTCTTTTTCAATTGACCAAACTATGTTGCGAGTGTTGATGTCTGCCCGGGCTCTCTTATGATTTGATCAAATGCAACAAAGCAAACGGTTCTAGGTTCTACACGATGCGAGATATTTGGACCTGCATAATTTTTCGATCAATTCATCTTGTGACTGTCATACGGTTTAATGGTGGTCAAAATCGATCCGGTCCGTATTTAGCACACTTGAAGACTCATTTTGATCATTTTCGAGGGCAAAAGACACCAAATTTTTCCAATTTTCTCTATAGCACGTTGAAAATATTGGAAACGAAACTTACATGAATTTTTCTTCCCCTTAGCAACGGTTGCTAGGGCGGTAAACAACGGTTGCTAAGGAGCTAATTGGGAAGATTTTGTGTCCTTTGCCGTCGAAAATGATGGAAATGGGTCATAAATTAATGATTTCCAACCTTCGTAACTGTTGCTAGGGAGGCAAACAACCGTTGCTATGGAGCAAATACAACAATTCAGTGTCCTTGGCCATCGAGTGTGACTTAAAACTGATTTTCCGGCTTGCCCCAATGAGCACTCATGAGGATTTGTGAGAAAACACGTTAGGAACGGTTGCTAGGGAAATAACCAACGGATTTTGCTGAAAATTTAACTCGGACTAGATCTTGTCACAACTAACCGGTGTGCAAAATTTCAAGACGATCGGATCATTCCTTCGGGAGTTATCGTGGACGAAAGAAACGAAAAAAATAGACACCTTAACAACGGTTGCTAAGGAAATAAACAACGGATTTCGCTGAAAATTGAACTCGCCCGAGATTTTGCCGCGATTAACCTGTGTGCAAAATTTCAGGACGATCGGACCATTCCTTCGAGAGTTATCGTGGACGAAAAAAAAACGGGACGCACACACACACACACACACACACACACACACACACACACACACACACACACACATACATACATACAGACACTTTTGGATTTCCATGTTTTTCGACCCGTAGATCACGAAAATCGAGGTCCCGAGGTCTGATTCGTTGGGTCGATTTTTGCCCCATTACAAAGCTTTCTTTTTGAGAAAGCAAAAGCTAGATTGTCTAAAGAAACTCATTTCGATAGTACAAATATTGATTGATGTTCCAAAGTTTAATGAAAACAGGTTTTTTGCTAGATCTCTTGGTTTGGTTTTAAGATACAATTGTATAAAATTACAGTTCCATGTGTGGACGCTATTATTAGGATATGAGTATTTCTTTCAATTTCTTTTAGTAGAATTCACAAGTTTTATAAAATAAACTCTACTGTTTCTGTTCAACCAAGAGATAATATAACAAAAAATGTTTGTAAAAATTCTGAAAAACGTCCAAGAAATAGTAGCGTATGTTTATAATAAAGTGTGTTTTTTTTTCTAATAAAAAAGTAATAAATGAAATCAATCTTCAACTTGACATTTTTATTTTCCCTCTTACATCATAATTTAATATATATTGATTCCTTGGCGATTTTGCTTTCTAAAAGAGAAAGCTTTGTAATGGGGCAAAAATCGACCCAACGAATCAGACCTCGGGACCTCGATTTTCGTGATCTACGGGTCGAAAAACATGGAAATTCAAAAGTGTCTGTATGTATGTATGTGTGTGTGTGTGTATGTGTGTGTGTGTGTGTGCGTCCCGTTTTTGCTTTCTTAAAGAGAAAGCTTTGTAATGGGGCAAAAATCGACCCACCGAATCAGACCTCGGGACCTCGATTTTCGTGATCTACGGGTCGAAAAACATGGAAATCCAAAAGTGTCTGTATGTGTGTATGTGTGTGTGTGTGTGTGTGTGTGTGTGTGTGTGTGTGTGTGTGTGTGTGCGTCCCGTTTTTTTTTCGTCCACGATAACTCTCGAAGGAATGGTCCGATCGTCCTGAAATTTTGCACACAGGTTAATCGCGGCAAAATCTCGGGCGAGTTCAATTTTCAGCGAAATCCGTTGTTTATTTCCTTAGCAACCGTTGTTAAGGTGTCTATTTTTTCGTTTCTTTCGTCCACGATAACTCCCGAAGGAATGATCCGATCGTCTTGAAATTTTGCACACCGGTTAGTTGTGACAAGATCTAGTCCGAGTTAAATTTTCAGCAAAATCCGTTGGTTATTTCCCTAGCAACCGTTCCTAACGTGTTTTCTCACAAATCCTTATGAGTGCTCATTGGGGCAAGCCGGAAAATCAGTTTTAAGTCACACTCGATGGCCAAGGACACTGAATTGTTGTATTTGCTCCATAGCAACGGTTGTTTACCTCCCTAGCAACAGTTACGAAGGTTGGAAATCATTAATTTATGACCCATTTCCATCATTTTCGACGGCAAAGGACACAAAATCTTCCCAATTAGCTCCTTAGCAACCGTTGTTTACCGCCCTAGCAACCGTTGCTAAGGGAACGAAAAATTCATGTAAGTTTCGTTTCCAGTATTTTCAACGTGCTATAGATAAAATTGGGAAAATTTGGTGTCTTTTGCCGTCGAAAATGATCAAAATAGATTTTGAATTGATCATTTCCAACCTCAGCCGCCGAAAATGATCAAAATGAGTCTTCAAGTTTGCTAAATACAGACTTAAGGGCAGGATGGATCGATTTTAACCACCATTAAACCGTATGACAGTCACAAGATGAATTGATCGAAAAATTAAGCAGGTCCAAATGTCTCGCATCGTGTATAACCTAGAACCGTTTGCTTTGTTGCATTTGATCAAATAATAAGAGAGCCCGGGCAGACATCAACAGTCGCGACAAAGTTTGGTCAATTGAAAAAGAACGACACTTTACACAGTCACGAAGATACGAATTGAACTGATTAAATAATATTTTTGTAATTTTTGAAAAATAAATGATAGTATCTACGCTAGTGGAATGGTGAAAATACAGGTTTGGGATGCGTTTGTGGGTGATGTTGAAGCCTCTTTGAGAAAGCATACTGCTAAGGCACTTGGCAGCGGTTTTTTTTCGTCCACGATAACTCTTGAAGGAATGGTCCGATCGTCCTGAAATTTTGCACACAGGTTAATCGCGGCAAAATCTCGGGCGAGTTTAATTTTCAGCGAAATCCGTTGTTTATTTCCTTAGCAACCGTTGTTAAGGTGTCTATTTTTTTCGTTTCTTTCGTCCACGATAACTCCGGAAGGAATGATCCGATCGTCTTGAAATTTTGCACACCGGTTAGTTGTGACAAGATCTAGTCCGAGTTAAATTTTCAGCAAAATCCGTTGGTTATTTCCCTAGCAACCGTTCCTAACGTGTTTTCTCACAAATCCTCATGAGTGCTCATTGGGGCAAGCCGGAAAATCAGTTTTAAGTCACACTCGATGGCCAAGGACACTGAATTGTTGTATTTGCTCCATAACAACGGTTGTTTACTTCCTTAGCAACAGTTACGAAGGTTGGAAATCATTAATTTATGACCTGTTTCCATCATTTTCGACGGCAAAGGACACAAAATCTTCCCAATTAGCTCCTTAGCAACCGTTGTTTACCGCCCTAGCAACCGTTGCTAATGGGGAAAAAATTGATGTAAGTTTCGTTTCCAGTATTTTTAACGTACTATAGAGAAAATTGGGAAAATTCGGTGTCTTTTGCCGTCGAAAATGATCAAAATAGATTTTGAATTGATCATTTCCAACCTCAGCCGTCGAAAATGATCAAAAACGGACTTAAGGGCAGGGCGGATCGATTTTGATCGCTATTAAACCGTATGACAGTCACAAGATGAATTGATCGAAAAATTATGCAGGTCCAAATGTCTCGCATCGTGTAGAACCTAGAACCGTTTGCTTTGTTGCATTTGATCAAATAATAAGAGAGCCCGGGCAGACATCAACACTCGCAACATAGTTTGGTCAATTGAAAAAGAACGACACTTTACACAGTCACAAAGATACGAATGGAATTGATTAAATAATTTTTTTGTAATTTTTGAAAAATAGATGATAGTATCTACGGAAGTGGAAAGGTGAAAATACAGGTTTGGGAAGCGTTTGTCGGTGATATTGAAGCCTCTTTGAGAAAGCATACTGCTAAGGCACTTGGCAGCGGTTTTTTTCCCCCTTAGCAACGGTTGCTAGGGCGGTGAACAACGGTTGCTAAGGAGCTAATTGGGAAGATTTTGTGTCCTTTGCCGTCGAAAATGATGGAAATAGATCTTAAATTAATAATTTCCAACCTTCATAACGGTTGCTAGGGAAGTAAACAACGGTTGCTATGAAGAAAATAGAACAATTCAGTGTCCTTGGCCATCGAGTGTGACTTAAAACTGATTTTCCGGCTTGCCCCAATGAGCACTCATGAGGATTTGTGAGAAAACACGTTAGGAACGGTTGCTAGGGAAATAACCAACGGATTTTGCTGAAAATTGAACCCGTGATAGATCTTGCCACAACTAACCGGTGTGCGAAATTTCAGCAAGATCGGACGATTCCTTCAAAAGTTATCCTAGACAAAAGAAACGAAAAATTTTACACCTTAGCAACGGTTGCTAGAGAAATAAACAACGGATTTTGCTGAAAATTGAACTCGGCCGAGATTTTGCCGTGACTAACCTGTGTGCAAAATTTCAAGAAGATCGGACCATTTCTTCGAGAGTTATCGTGGACGAAAAAAAACGTTACACACATACATACACACACACACACACACACACACACACACACACACACACACATACATACATACATACATACAGACACTTTTGGATTTCCATGTTTTTCGACCCGTAGATTACGAAAATCGAGGTCCCGAGGTCCGATTCGGTGGGTCGATTTTTGCCCCATTACAAAGCTTTCTCTTTGAGAAAGCAAAAAGTCCCCTTTGTACTTTGGCAATACCTTTTCAAGATACATTTTACAATAAAGTATCTGCCTCTCTTAAAAAATTGAACATTAGAACAGTTCCTTTAGTGAATCATAATCTTACAAACATAATAAAATTAGGTAAAGATAAAACAGACATATTAGATCAAACTGAGGTAGTTTATAAATTTAATTGTAACGACTGTTCGGCATGTTATATTGGCGAGACGAAGAGAAAATTAAAAGATAGAATCACAGAACATCAAAAAATTACTGATAAATCACTTCCGGTCCCTTTGCATTTAATAGAAAACAGTACGCACACATTTGATTGGAATAACGTTAAAATTTTAGACCGCGAAGCGAATTATAAGAAACAACTTATTTCGGAAATGCTCCACATCAACATGTATCAACACACACTTAATAGGAAGGAAGACACACAACAACTCAGTCACACGTATAGGAAGCTTAGCAAGATTTTTCAAAACAAACACACCAATGTATCTGATGGTATATAAGACCACTGACATTAGCTTCATATACAATAGTTTGACAAGCAGCCGCTTCCACTGCCGAACGTAATATTATATTTTCATTCAAAACTGGTGAGAAAGAATATTTAATTGTTACTTCGTCGATTGTTTTGTACTTAAATTGTATTATTCATTACGTGTTTTTTGTGGAATAAATTTTTAGCCTGATGAGGCCAGTGAACCTAACTGGCGAAACGTCGCATTAAATAAATATGTGGTGGATTTTGTGAATTTTCCCTTTTCCACTTCACTCTGGATTGGCCCTCAAAGATCGACAACTTATACATACTTGGAATAATGGAGGGTGCACTGCATGATATTGAAAAACTCTTTATTCGTATGATTTTACGCATAATATTTCTGAGGTGTGGATCTGAAACAGATTCGGGATCGGGGAAGATCAAATCATAGAGTATATCGTCACCAAAAATGAGCAATTGAGACGCATCGATGTCTTCGTAAGTTTCAAACGGTACCTCAATTTGCGATACGTTAATGCTCAATATAGTCGAGAATAATTCATTCGAATATACAATCGACATGAAAGCAATGCTGAGGTAAATTATTTTACTGCATAACTTTTTTGTTTCCACACTCACGGGTACGCCTAGGATAAGTGCAAATACATGCAGAGATGTCCATTGTATGTCAGCCACAGCAATAAGATATTTGATGAAGATAATTGTCAAAATAATCAGTGTAACGATGCAGGCATGGACGTATATCGCACTCGGAACATTTAATGATTTCTCGAACAATACTGGAACAACAGCTACTGTTTTTTCGCAGTCAGTTTCTTTTTCGATTGACGAACCCTTATTTAATAATCTTCGTCCAACTGGTATTACTGACATATCTACTTTCCCACTGACCATGATTTTGTTGAACGATTCGATTATTTTCTTGAAAGATGAAGTATCGATCTTCACCCCAACCTTTTGTGAAAAATTCATCTGTGTCAGGACAAAATTGATCGAGGGATAGGAGGGACCGTCTATTTCGTGACTCCCATTCTTATGTATCGTCATCACCGAGAGTGGGGGTAAATTTAAGAATGGAAACGTTATAGGATACTTATTCAAGTTCCGTAATTTGTATGGAAAAATCAGACGGGAACTTGAGTCTAACGATTCCATATTCGTTTCACCGTAAAACGGATTGAGACTGTATATTGTAGCCACAGGTTCGGGATCAACTCCGCCAGATGTATTTTTTGTCAATATTGTAAAATCGAGGAATCTCTTAGACCAAGCGTAAGTAAGAATTGACTCAATCATCTGACTGGTCAAAGTGTCCTTCTCGACAACAGGGTCCAAACTAATCAGCAATGTATTTGGTCGCATGTTGTATGTCATTATTGTCAAGAAGTCGATAGCCTGACGAATTGTATCATTTTCAAACTTTGCAAGAATAATCACCAAAGTTGTATGTTTTGTGACCGAAGCGAAGCGTGACTTATTCTCCTCTTGTATTGCTGTACTTTGATTCTTGGTGTCAGGAACACGTAGTATCATCACAGGTATCTCTTGACTCACTGTTCGAATAATGAGATCTCGTTCCTTTGAATATTCTCTGGTAGTGTCGTGATCTAAGAACAAAACTTCATGAGGCTCTAGTGATTTTAATTGACTCAAGAGGAAATCCAACCATCCGTCATGAACCAGAGCCAAGGCTGAGTATAGATGAAGGCACAGAGCAAAGATGAGAAATTTCACGTGCATTTTGGTTAACTTCAATTTTCCTGTGAAAATTACTTATCTTCAAACTCCTCGAATATATGAGATCTGGAAGATAATATATATGACTGAATTTTATTTACCTTTTTACCTTTTTTCTTGAGTTCATAATTCAATTTTATTGCTTCCGTGTCCAACCGGCTGATTCAGGCTACTGAAGAGGGATTTTTATAACAGAAAAGTCAAAGCAATGTTACACCACTAGCAGCTAAGTAAATAAATATTGCAAATGTCTGCGTGTACGTAAGCGTTATACATTTTGTTCTATCTTAAAAATCGATAATCGAACCAGTAACTCGCGAAAATATTTTCCATGCATTTCCGATATTTATGATGACGGATTTATAAAAAATACTCTCTAAACAATCTAATTTTAATTTTTAATCGCTGCAACAATGTATGAAGAATGATAATAACCCAAATTTAATGCGTATATTGTCCCTCCGCCACTAGCTAGCTTTACTTGCCAGGTGGTGGCTCGTACCGTACCCCTAGATTTAATATTTCAGAAGCTGTATCAAAAAATAACTTGGGTATTCCCATAGACATCTGGTTACTATATCTAATTCCTACATCCCTACCAATAAATGTAACGAATCTTAGATGCGCAGTCATTATTCAGATTATTAGAGATTCTAGCGATAGAAAAGCTAATGTAGATTTCCTGTACTGTTTATAGCCAAGTGAAAAATCATGGAACATTATTGCAGCGTTGTATACGCACGCAAAAGAAATTATGCATTTCGTGACGTCACAAAATATACTATTCCAGCAAATAACTCGGAAAAATATTGCTGACAAATATCAGCGAACCAATTACTATCAACGATTCGAGGATATGTCAGAAATATAGAATAAAAAATTAATTAGTGTCTCAATCTCAAAAATATGCGGGCGATAATCCTTGTACAAGATAAATAAAAATGTAATTTTTAAATCTTTGATACAAAATTATAATATGATTGTTACTATACAGTAAAATCACTCTTCTACCGCGAATGAATTAAGTTTTTCCAAAATCTGGACTATTCTCTTCTGATTTTTCAATGCTTTAGTGTACTCGTCCTTGAAAATAATGGCTGCTATCAATGTAAATGCACTTTTTAATTGCAGAAGAAAAACTATGTTGAACAACTAGTATAGATAATGAACAGAAAAATCAATGAATCAATAGTGTTTCCCGAATAAATGGATTGCCATCTACATCTATACTATAATATAAAGTTAATCCTCCGGTAATTTTCATGTAAAGAAATTTTTATGAAGGGGTCGATTTGCATGAAAACGGATAAGACGGATCGAAAGGAAATTGCCTGCGCTTTGAGGTTTCGTATTGAAATTTATGAAAAAATCGATGCGTGGGCGGTAAAAATGGGAAAATGCAACTTGGGCTTTTTTTCTTAGCCGATAAACCATAGAAAAAAACTATGAAATAATTGTACGATGAAAATTTGGGTCTGACTGATCGATAGATCTTTGAAAGGGCTTTAGTGTTTCATGGTTGAAACTTTGGAAAAATTGATGCGTGGGCGTGGAATATGGAAAAAACTGATGTTTGGCAAGATGTGCCTCATGAATCATTAAAAAAGTACATGAATCAGCGTCGTGATGAAAATTCTGATAATACGGATCGATGGAGCTCATTGAGCATTTTTATTTTTCATCGTGAAAAACTGAAATATGACGATGCGTGGGCGTGAAATCCGTTCTTGAAAATTGATGGTTAACTTTGTGATTTTTATGCGTTCAGAGAAATACGTGAAATCATGATATGGTGTAATTTCGAGTATTTCCGATCGGAAGAGTATCGAATGGGCTTCCTTATCCATGATTGGAATTTTGAAAAAATCGATGCGTGGGCGTAAAATATGGAAAAAACTCATTTTAAGAAAAAGGTACAAGATTGATCGTTAAAAAAATCGTTCAATCTGCGCCACGATGGAAATTCGAATCAGACAGATCGATAGAGCTCATTGAGCATTTTTATTTTTCATCGTGAAAAACTGAAATATGACGATGCGTGGGCGTGAAATCCGTTCTTGAAAATTGATGGTTAACTTTGTGATTTTTAGGCGTTCAGAGAAATACGTGAAATCATGATATGGTGTAATTTCGAGTATTTCCGATCGGAAGAGTATCGAATGGTCTTCCTTATCCATGATTGGAATTTTGAAAAAATCGATGCGTGGGCGTGAAATATGGAAAAAGCTCATTTTAAGAAAGAGGTACAAGATTGATCGTTAAAAAAATCGTTCAATCTGCGCCACGATGGAAATTCGAATCAGACAGATCGATAGAGCTCATTGAGCATTTTTATTTTTCATCGTGAAAAACTGAAATATGACGATGCGTGGGCGTGAGATCAGTTCTTGAAAATTGATGGTTAACTTTGTGATTTTTATGCGTTCAGAGAAATACGTGAAATCATGATATGGTGTAATTTCGAGTATTTCCGATCGGAAGAGTATCGAATGATCTTCCTTATCCATGATTGGAATTTTGAAAAAATTGATGCGTGGGCGTGAAATATGGAATGAACTCATTTTAAGAAAAAGGTACAAGATTGATCGTTAAAGAAATCGATCAATTTGCGTCACGATGAGAATTCGAATCAGACAGATCGATAGAGCTCATTGAGCATTTTTATTTTTCATCGTGAAAAACTGAAATATGACGATGGGTGGGCGTGAAATCCGTTCTTGAAAATTGATGGTTAACTTTGTGATTTTTAGGCGTTCAGAGAAATACGTGAAATCATGATATGGTGTAATTTCGAGTATTTCCGATCGGAAGAGTATCGAATGGTCTTCCTTATCCATGATTGGAATTTTGAAAAAATCGATGCGTGGGCGTGAAATATGGAAAAAGCTCATTTTAAGAAAAAGGTACAAGATTGATCGTTAAAAAAATCGTTCAATCTGCGCCACGATGGAAATTCGAATCAGACAGATCGATAGAGCTCATTGAGCATTTTTATTTTTCATCGTGAAAAACTGAAATATGACGATGCGTGGGCATGAAATCCGTTCTTGAAAATTGATGGCTAACTTTGTGATTTTTATGCGTTCAGAGAAATACGTGAAATCATGATATGGTGTAATTTCGAGTATTTCCGATCGGAAGAGTATCGAATGGGCTTCCTTATCCATGATTGGAATTTTGAAAAAATTGATGCGTGGGCGTGAAATATGGAAAAAACTGATGTTTGGCAAGATGTGCCTCATGAATCATTAAAAACTTACATGAATCAGCGTCGTGATGAAAATTCTGATAATACGGATCGATAGAGCTCATTGAGCATTTTTATTTTTCATCGTGAAAAACTGAAATATGACGATGCGTGGGCGTGAAATCCGTTCTTGAAAATTGATGGTTAACTTTGTGATTTTTATGCGTTCAGAGAAATACGTGAAATCATGATATGGTGTAATTTCGAGTATTTCCGATCGGAAGAGTATCGAATGGGCTTCCTTATCCATGATTGGAATTTTGAAAAAATCGATGCGTGGGCGTGAAATATGGAAAAAACTCATTTTAAGAAAAAGGTACAAGATTGATCGTTAAAAAAATCGTTCAATCTGCGCCACGATGAAAATTCGAATCAGACAGATCGATAGAGCTCATTGAGCATTTTTATTTTTCATCGTGAAAAACTGAAATATGACGATGCGTGGGCGTGAGATCAGTTCTTGAAAATTTATGGTTAACTTTGTGATTTTTATGCGTTCAGAGAAATACGTGAAATCATGATATGGTGTAATTTCGAGTATTTCCGATCGGAAGAGTATCGAATGATCTTCCTTATCCATGATTGGAATTTTGAAAAAATTGATGCGTGGGCGTGAAATATGGAATGAACTCATTTTAAGAAAAAGGTACAAGATTGATCGTTAAAGAAATCGATCAATTTGCGTCACGATGAGAATAATTTCATAAATAGAGGTTAAGCCACCCAATGTTTGCCATTCTATCTCAGTTTAGAATGTTGCCCGACTCTCACGACGAGGACGTATTGGTGAGGCGCATATCCAAAAGCGGATTTATAGAGAGTCACTTTTGCAGCCGTGTTATTCAGCGCAATAAGCATGGTAACATAATATCTATGTATCTGTTGTAAAATACATTTTTGAATTTTTGCAGTTTTAAATATGCTAATGTGTTACCAGCACATATAACGTATATATTCGGAACATAATCGATTTCCACAATTGTTTTTCAATTATGCTGCCGTGGTTTTCAGCGCATAATATCTATACTATACTATAAAGTTAATCCTCTAGGAAATTTCATGGAAAGATTTTTCAATGAAGGAGTTGACTTCCATGGAAACAAATGAGACGGATCGAAAGGAAATTTCCTGCGGTATCATGTTCCACATTGAAATTTACGAAAAAAACGATGCGTGGGCGTCAAAAATGGTAAAAATCAATTTGCGTTTTTTTGGTATCCGATAAACCATTGGAAAAAACTGTAAAATAGTTGTATGGTGCAAATTTGAGTTTCACTGATTTATAGATAAATCGAAGATCTTTCCTATTTTATGGTGAGAATTTTGGAAAAAATGATGCATGGGCGTGAAATATGGAAAACACTGACTTTTGTCAACTTGTGCCGCATAAACCGTTAAAAAAATCTATGAAACAGCGTCGTGATGAAAATTCTGATTAGATGTATCGATAGAGCTCATTGAGCGCTTCAATTATTCATCGTGAAAAATTCAAAAATATTGATGTGTGGGCGTGAAGTATGTGATTGAAAATTGGTGGTTCACTTTGCGATTTTTATGCTTTCAGATAAATACGTGAGATTATGATTGGGTGAAATGTCGGGTATGTTCCATCGAAAGAACATCGGATGGGCTTGAATATCCATGGAGAGAATTTCGGAAGAAATGATGCGTGGGCGTGAAATATGGAAAAAACTGACTTTTTTCAAGTTGTACTGCATAATCCGTTAAAAAAATTTATGAAACAGCGTCTCGATGAAAATATTGATTAGAGAGATCGTTAGAGCTCATTGAGCGCTTCAATTATTCATCGTGAAAAATTCAAAAATATTTATGCGTGGGCGTGAAGTATGTGATTGAAAATTGGTGGTTCACTTTGCGATTCTTATGCTTTCAGATAAATACGTGAGATTATGATTTGGTGACATGACAGGTATGTTTGATCGAAAGAACATAGAATGGGCTTGAATATCCATGGAGAGAATTTCGGAAAAAATGATGCGTGGGCGTGAAATATGGAAAAAACTGACTTTTGTCAAGTCGTGCTGCATAAACCGTTAGAAAAATGTATGAAACAGCGTCGTGATGAAAATTCTGATCAAAGGTATCGATAGAGCTCATTGAGCGCTTCAATTTTTCTTCGTGAAAAATCTAAAAATGTCGATGCGTGGGCGTGGAGTATGTCATTGAAAATTGGTGGTTTACTATGTAATTTTTATGCATTCAGAAAAAAACGTGAGATTAAAGTCTTGTTCGATTTTGAGTATGTTTGATCGAAAGAACATGGAATGGGCTTTCATATCCATGGCGAGAATTTTAGAGAAATTCATGCGTGGGCATGAAATATGGAAAAAACTGACTTTTTTCAAGTTGTACTGCATAATCCGTTAAAAAAATTTATGAAACAGCGTCTCGATGAAAATATTGATTAGAGAGATCGTTAGAGCTCATTGAGCGCTTTAATTTTTCATCGTGAAACAATTGAAAATATTCATGCATGGGCGTGAAGTATGTATTTAAAATTCGGTGTTTCAATTTGTAAAAAGTTTGAATTCGTTAAAAAAATACTTGATATTTGAAAGAAATGAAGAATTTTGGAAAAATCGATGCGTGTCCGAGAAATATGTGAAAACTGACTTTTAGCAAGTTGAGCAACATAAATCGTTCAAAAATCTACGAATCAGCGTCGTGACGGAAATTCTGATCTGACGAATAGATATAGCTGATTGAGCGCTCCCCGTTTCCATCGTGAAAAATGGAAAAATGTCGATGCGTGGGCGTTAATTTTATGAGAAATTTGCATGTTTTCATGGCGAAAGTTATTAAGTTGCAATATAGTAATAAGATGCAATATAGTAGAAATTATATTTATTTCCATTGATATTTCTCGAGGTTTGACGAAAATTCATGATCATAACAAAATCTATTTCTGATTATGTTATTTTACTTCCTCAAAGACAAAGCTTTGGAATGAGGTAAAAATTGACATCTCAAATCAGACATCGGGACCTTATTTTTGATAGCCTAGAGGTGAGATACATGTTGATGTAAAAGCGTCCGTAGATACTTTGAATTATTCACCAATAATTCCAATAAAAATTTCATTATTTTCCTTTATTCTTGATAGAGCAAATGAAAGACACGAGCGAGCGATAGCGAGTGAGTGATACTGGCTAGTTTATAAATAATTTTAAGTCAGGGTCGTTCACTGAACCTATCCCTGTTAGACGAGGTGGAGCATACCCTTTCGGCATACAATCCTGGAGTTCAGTATTTTCCTGGGACACATACAATCCGCTCATTCATCAATCTGCCCAGCGTTCTGATTGGTCGGCTTGAAACAAGCGCCCGCAAATACAAATGCCCGGGCGAACGAGCGCGTTTCGAGTATAATAATTGTTTTTTTTCCAAATAGGTTATAAATTCTTATTGTTTACTTTTTGGAACTCAACAGGTGTATTCTTTAGCTCGATTATTTCTCATGACATTACTCCACTGAGGGTTAATGAAAAAAAACGAAAAAAGTTAACGATGCGAATTCGGCATCGTTCGATCGGAAAAAAAAACATGCTCACGTTAACGTCGTTTTCAAGAAGAAATAGACTTAATTTCTAGATTTTGATGAAATATACTTTTTATTTCATATTATTCTATATCATATAAGTATACTACGAATAGATCAATTTATAAGTATTTATATATGGTAGGGCTCTTACAAGCAATTAAATTATCGGTCTTACCAGGGAATTACTTGGAATTTGGGTCTCCAATACAACTGAAACGTTTGTAGGTAGTTTTTTGTTACGTACCACATACAGTTGCTTGTCCTGACGTTCTTATTTTCTGATGGTGAACTAACTCTATCATCATAAAGCTGAAGAAAAACTATATCTATGACGTATCTTACATCATTTGGATATTGATTTCATAAGGTCAAACATCCGTCAATTTAGTCTGCCATCACCTAGCAGTCGCGTATTATTTTGGTCGAATGCAGGGCTGGTGAAGTATAGAAGTAGAAAATAAACTGAATCGCAAATTTCATCGAATCGGACACGGAATATCGCTTGTCCGAGATCAGTTAGCAGTGACTCAATCACTTCGGCTAACTTTTTCCAGAGTAAAAAAATTATGCATAGATTGTGCTTGAAAAATAATGTCTGTATAGAACAGGATTGACATTATTAGGCATATAGTTCGTACGTGAACGAGTTGTCTATGCCTCGCAAACTTCGTTGAATTGAAAGATACGGTAAAGGTGATGATTGAACACATGGATGATTCCTTATTTTTCCCCTCGGCCGATTATAATTAATGCGCATGAACGTCTGAGCGTTTTCTCCGCATGCATATTCTACGCCCCGATTATTCCTTGATAGAATCAATCCATATCCACTCACAATATTTTTTCACTTTCACTCGGATTGCCGATGCGGCCAATCGCCTCGGGAGTAGGTTAAATCTGAAATGAATTGACAAAACTTCGGCTCAAACGTCAATTTATTCAACGATCGCAAAACCCAATGCAGCCGCGTGTCGCTTACGAGGCCGTTATTCGACAAGAGGTTCCGAGGCCGTGTCCGGGTGTGCTCACGTCGCGGCAAAACACCACCGAGGGGAGAGAGAGCCTGTAATAATTAGCACATGTTAATTCATTAAACGGCTGGCTGCTCGTCTCTGTATTTGCACTGGGCGGTTGAGAAGCGGCGGGGCGGGGGCGGGAGCCTCCTCCTCCCCGCTAGGCAGTGGCGGCCTGCACAATCGGCAGTATTTGCTTGCGCGAGGCCCGAGCGTTGGCCTGCCGGTAGAGGAGCAAATTGGCCGGGCCTAGCTCGGCGCGTCTCGCCAACGTCAGCTCGAGCGCGGGACTCGTGCAACTCGTCAGCGCCTCGATTAGCTGTAAGCACACACCCACCATGTGTTTATACATATATACACTTGTGCCAGCGTACAGACGCACACACGTGCGCCCAAGTGTGTACACAGGGTCTGAGTTTGCGCACCGACCCACCAATTTGCGCGCGTACTAATGTGCGTATAAGAACTGCCCCCGCTCGCGCGTGTTTGCCGCCCTTCTCGCAGTTGCGCAGATTACTTTGTGCGCCCCGCGGTATATGAGGACCTCGAGAGAGGCTCGAGAGTCGAATGTGCGGTGGCTGCAGCGTCGTTGTTTGCCACGGCGGAATCTGACTTTCCACAAGAGAGAGAGAGAGAGAGAGAGAGAGAGAGAGAAAGAGCGAAGGGGGGGGGGGAGGGTTGGCTGTGTGACTTGCATCCTTGCGCTCGAGAAAATCGAAACTTTTGGTTCGGGAAGAAAAATCAGTTTGAATCTGTGGCGAGAAAGCTTCCTCGGGAAATCTAGAAGACTTCATTGTTGATCGTAGATGAGTCCGTTTATCAGGAGATAGATAGATAAATAGATATGTTTTATTGTATAGGAATACAAAAATTGGAGAATGAATGTTTTGGGACAAGAATTTGATTCTATTGAGTGTATATCCGGACTGGGTCTTGTTAACGCTTACAAACAATCTGTATAAAAGAAAAATATGAGTAGTAGAGACGGACGCGGAGTATGTTTACTTCCATACCTAGTATTGCTAATGCGTCGAATGAAAGTGGAAAATGGAATGATTATACCATCGATTGATTAAACTTTTAAAAGTTTATAACTTGGTCATATGTCGTTGTGTTTTATGGTTTTTCAAAAAAAATGTATTGTTTTTAATCAAGCAATATCCCTTCCCTTTTTCCGAAGAGGAAACGGAATCAGAAATTCAAAAATAGATCGATAAGAGAAAATCGAGAAAATCAAAAGTAAATCGATCGGAATCAGTCACGATCGATCTACGTTTGATTACAATTATTTATAGAATTCTTATCTATATGTGTGTGCGAGTTTATTCATAGATTCGTAAGAAAGAAAAAACTCTTCTTGTTTGGATGTTTGAATAGATTTTACGTGTTGCGTAACGTTGAAGCTTCTACTGAGTTTAGAAAATGAATTGAACACAACGCAAATACAAGAGCAACTGTGTGAACACCGAGTATTGAAATTTATAGTAGAAGTTTTTAATCGTTTGACGTCGGATCAGATGTGTATACACACCATGGCCTGACTTGCTCAAACTGTGCATGACGCGTATACGCGTCGCGGGCCAAATTAATCTGTTTTTCGGCAATATCCATGAGTATCAATAAATATTTTCCACGTTTTACACTCGAAATATGCAACAAAATGAATTGTACCAAAGGATACGTTTAATTTTCATCTCTCATTCGTCTGTCAGATGAGAAGAAAAAATTGTAAAAAAAAATATCATCAATTTAAAATGAGCCCGGATTGACTTCTAAAGAATAATATAAAAAAAAACAGTTGTACAGGCTCTGCAAGAAGTGAAGAAAGTCAAGCTTTGAATTAGACCATAAGAAGAGACAGGGAATTCGCGCGCCACTGTCAGGAAGAAGGATCTTCCGGCGGAAGAGCGTACAGAGAGCCGCGGCCTCGGACAATGGACGGCGGTGCTTAGCCGAGCTCGAATCCATCGAAATTGAATTATACATGATTTTGAAAGCGCGCGCGAGAGAGAGAGAGACGTTAAGGTTAATCAGAGCTGCAACGTGTCAAATAAGCAGTACATTACATGGGCCGCTCGGTTGCAGCACCGATTCCGCAGCGAATCGCGGGCGGGCGAGCGGCAAGCATACATATAAATGAGCCATTGATATCGTGTAGTAACAATCAGAGAGACGTCCTACCCTACTCAGGTTTGCTGATATACGGATACACTGTCTATTGAATAGTGCGCGCCTGGCCGGATCAGCCCTCGGAATTCGCTCCGCGACGGCGCGTCCGTGTACACACGCAAACACACACACACACACACACACACACACACACACACACACACACACACACACACACACACACACACACACACACACACACACACACACACACACACACACATATTATATAGGTTTGCAGGCGCGAGACGTGGATCCCCCGATAAATACATTGGAAAATCAAATTACACAGAGGAGGCCGACAATGAGAGATATCCAGTGCACACGTGTAACAGGGGGTGGGTCGGGCAATGCATCATGAGTCGCAGGAAGCCGCATCGCTCGGTTAAGGGCCGCGCGCGCCGAATGAGAAATCGTAGTCGTTTATATCCAGCGTATCCCGACTTTAATTTCCGGCCCCTTTTGCGTATACATAGGACGTAGTTCGAGTGGGACCTACGCTGCATTGAGCCGATGCCGCGTGAAACATCAGCCCGCGAGACGAGCGGGTGTCTCGAGTGCGTTTATGAAAAAGGGCCGAGGTATACAAGAGGAGGGGGAAATCCCCGCGAGCAGTGAGACGTGTCTATTGGGCGGGAAAAGAGCCGCGTCGGCGAATTGCTCGCGGATAGACGTAAACGTCGTTAATCCGGTGAAAAGGATGCGATCGCGCAACGTCGAGCTGATCCGTCCGGTCGACGAGGGACGTCCGGGCCAACTTTGCAATTTGCTAATTTGTGTGAGTCTGTCTGTCTGTGTGTACTATCTAACTCTGCCGCGTGTAATTGGTGTTAATCCGCGCGGGGGACGAAGCTGAAGTTCAATATTGGCGATCCTTCGGCGGGCCGCGGGCAACAATTAACGAATCAATCCGGCCGCTCTTTCGTCCTGTTAGGCGCCCCAGTTTTATCCCACGGTATATTATATATGCACTGGGCTCGCTGAGATTCCCTTGGATCCACTCATTTTCCTCTGAAAAGTCCACTGGCTACGGGACAATCGATCATCGAGTCGCATTCTAGATTGACTCGCTATCCTCGCTCGTTTCTGCAACATCTTCGGCGAAGGAAGATCAACTGTTGACGTCTTGTTACACGCGTGAAACAAGTATTTCTATCGCTATCCAACACACTTCACGTTCTCAGACGAATCATTTTTCCGTTCGAAAAATTAATCTATCAAGAACTCGACATTGACGAATAACAATGTTAATTGGCAATTGATTCTAGTCTGCAGTATGGCCATACACACAGACTTACATTCTTGAAAATAGCGAAAATGGAAATATCGGATTCATCATCTTTGACAATTTTTTCTCCGTTAATCGTGTTTTCCGACACAAACAATAGCTGAAACTATTCGTGGCCTTTCGAGAAAAGGTCATGCTTTCTTTTCTTCTAGTTATTTCTCATGATTTTTGCGAACCAGTAGATAGGTCCAAACTGAAGATAAAATCAATCGGCAAACTCTCTCTCTCTCTCTCTCTCTCTCTTTCTTTTTGGGAATGCCGACAGAAGCAATATCAACATTGATTTTCGTCGAACATCAATCCAACCCACTGTCACCATCCGAACCATCTGATTTGAGTAAGGACGCTTGCGCCGCACACTCGACTCCTCCTATATGTGCACATTCGAAGGAGATCGCCAAATCGTCCCGTGCAGTGAATAATCCCGCGAGCCGATATAGACGAACCGACAAGCCCCGCAGTGAGAAGTCACACGGGAGGAGCTGCTGCTGCTGCGGGGGGACGTGGTCTCGGGGAAGAATGCGGCAATTTTGCGCAACGGAACAATATGACGCGTCGCGGCCGGAAGCAATCAGAGCACCGGAAGGGTAGGGGGGTTGGGTGGGGTGGGGTGGGGCTGGACTCACGTTATTGGCCTCCGGTCCGAGCTGGTACACGCCGATGTCCCTGGTCAGCCGGTCGTCCTCGAGCCGCAGTCCCATGAGCACCGCCAGTTGGCAGGCCCGCCCGCTGCAGAACGCCTCCAGCGCTTCCGCCGCTCCGGCCAGCTCGACAAACTCCTGCAGTGCGACAAGCAGTATATATAAGTAGCTGCGGACGCGCGCTCCCCTCGCCGCGTCTACGCGTTTTCTTCAACAATTATATATCTCTATTGTGCTTCGCGGAGACTCGAAACACTTAACAACAATCGCAACAATCGCAACTTCGGCACCTCGGTTTTCGTAATGAAAGAGGCGAAAAATATGGAATCCCAAAAACGTCCGTGTGTATGTGATTCTTTTTTTTTGACGGAGTTCAGCAATTCGTTGGGGCCCGAATACTCACGAGGATCAACGAGATATTTCCCTCGGCAATCGTCGTTGATGTACATAGCAAAAGCTCAAATCCATAGGTTATAAAAAGAGCGAAAAATGTCGAAAAAATTGAGGCTTCAAATTAGACATACACTAGTCTACGAAAAATGTGTTGTGAGCAAATCGGAGAAGGTGGAGGAGATCGCTGCACAAAGTTACTCAGAATATGCCCCATATACGTATCTCAACGGGCCAACTTGAGCGCGTTTGATCAACTTCGTGTCTGGACGACGACGCTTAGCCCGGATGTTTATTCGATTTGCGCCCCCCCCCCCTTCCTCTCTCGCCCCTTCGTCCAGCGACATTATTGATATCGCTTGTGAAGAGGGGAGTAGGATAGTCATACCAGAGGAGTAACATGATATGTCAGAAAGGAACAATATTGTCCAATTAACCGAATCAACTTTCGACGCATTGACCAATACGAAAGTTTTGATTCAATTCAGAGGAATCACGGGAAAGGAGTCATTATCCCGAGTGATTTTACAGTAGAAACGGTTCTCATACCATGAAATCCGCAATACGTTCACGTTTACGTAACGATACGTTGTTTACAACATCAATCTATTCAATTCCATCACGCGTCTTGATTTTCGCTTATCAAAGTGAAACGAACGAATATAATGTGTTGCTTTCGAAAATGTCCAATCGACACAATCCAATATAGATCAAAAGCACGAATCGATCAGATCCCGTGAACGGGGGAAAATCCGCGCCAAAAATAAAGGACCAAGTTTCGGGCGAGAGGGTATAATCGAACAGGTCCGCTGTATAACAAAGAGCGGCTCTCGGCGACTTGAGCTGCCGCTCTATATATATATATGCACAGATATAAACACACACACAAGCCACCGGCTCACGGTCCATTTAAAGCGTTCGCGAGCGGGGAGTGAGAAAATGGAACGGGGGAGGAGGTGGGATGGAAAAAGCTCGGCCAAGCGGAAAAATCGAAACAGAACCGGAGAGAAGAGAAAATGTGTAAACTTTTTCAATTATCATCACGCATTCCTGTGCAGGTCCCGCTCCATTTGCGAGCCGGCGATGTTAGCACGTCGTCGCCTTGGGGCCGTGTGGGGGGTGTAGCGCCCCGTCGCGCTCGGCCAGTCGATCGATCGGACGCGCCAGCGCCAAGGAGGAATATCGGATTTTCCGCAAGCCCGGGCCGGCCGCCACGGGGGGAAGAGAATGAATCGACAAGCGCGCGCGCCAACTCGTAAAGAGTACTCCGCAAGGGGAGCCGCGATTTTTGAGTCGATTAGCACGGGGAAGGGGGAGCAGAGCGAGGGGAGCCGAGAGTGTTAAACGCGAATTTTAATCGATGATCGTCCCGTGTACGCCTGAACAGATCCCCCCGTGGATTAATAATGGATCGTGCGTGCATTTTTTCCCGTACGATCCGAATTCGATGGTTGAAAGTCTAAGTCATACGATTCGATTGAACGAATTAGGTTGAGAACCTATTTCTGATGCGAAAAATTTTATTCTTTCAACGCTCAGCCCGAGAAGAAAAGTTCCTATGCATTATTCATGGTAAATGCTGCGATTAAAAGTCTTTCGAAATTGCAATACATAACCATATCGTACCACTTTTATGAACTTCTAAGCAACGAATCAGGATTCTACAGGATCGTACCCGGTTCCAGGACTATGATTCCCGAGCTCGTGCGGCAATTTGTTCATCCTCGGCACGGGGAATCACGAATCGAGAAAATACATAGGATCACGCACGACTGCTTTTTACTTCTCGATTATTTGACCGAATTTTCCGAATCCGAGCGAAATTGCTATCAGAATTTAATTAAACTAGCTACATCAAACGCGCTGCGCGCGATCTACATGTCGTCGCCTCCGTGTAAAAAGGGGCCAACTCAGCGTCCGGAACAAGAAGGGGCCAACTCGCTGGCCGGGCAAGAAGGGGCCAACTCGCCGTCCGTGCAAAAAGGGGCCAACTCGCAGTCCGTGTAAAAAGGGGCCAACTCGCCGTCCGTGCAAGAAGGGGCCAACTCGCCGTCCGTGCAAAAAGGGGCCAACTCAGACGAGTTTTGAATTTCACATAAAATTCAGTTCACGAATCTCTTGAGAAGTCTTATGCACGCTATGTGATAGCCGTAGTGCGTCTCTTTCAATGATTAGGTGATTTTCACGTAATTTACATGTCATCAGAATGTAATATGTCAAGTTAACTATTTACGTTGAACGGCTTTTGCTCGATGGTTTCTTTTAGAAATGGTATACATATGTTTTTGACGTCGCTCATAGTGGATCCGGCCTGAAATTCTAAAGATTCAAATTAGAGCCTCTAAGATCGCCTGATAAAAATTTGGAATAAAATCCGGCCTCGGATTTTGAAAATTCGAATTAGATCAAGCCTCTAAGATCACCTACCAAAAATTTGGAAAAAAATTGAATTTTGTCGAAAATTGGTATACATGGGTTTTCGAGGTCGCTGATTACAAATCCGGCCTCAGACTCTGAAAATTCGAATTAGATCAAGCCTCTAAGATCACCTGACAAAAATTTGGAAAAAAATTGAATTTTGTCGAAAATTGGTATACATGGGTTTTCGAGGTCGCTGATCACGAATTCGGCCTCAGATTTTGAAAATTCGAATTAGATCAAGCCTCTAAGATCACCTAACAAAAATTTGGAAAAAAATTGAATTTTGTTGAAAATTGGTATACATAGGTTTTTGAAGTCGCTGATCACGAATCCGGCCTCAAATTTTGAAAATAATAATTAGAGCCTCTAAGATCACTAGATAAAAATTTGGAAAAAAAAATTGAATTTTGTCGAAAAGTGGTATACATGGGTTTTTGAGGTCGCTTATTACGAATCCGGCCTCGGATTTGGAAACTTCTAGTTAGAGCCTCAAAGATTAGCGACCGAAATATTAAAAAGATACTGTATTTTTATGGAAACTAGCAATAATCTCTCGCTCGCTGTCGCTCGCCCGAGTCTTTCGAGTGGATTTTAATTGAAAAATGTACAAAATATTCTATAATCTTCAATATTCAACTCAGTTTCAATAAGTTATACTTTTAATTTATTGAAAATAGATATCAATCGACATCATAATGCATATAAATTATAGCCCTCGATCTTCTCTTTCGATCCATCACACCACATTTTCTTCAAATCATCATTTTCTAAGTTGTTTATCAGATAGAAAATCGGAGAAAAGTGGTTTTCGGCAACGCGGCAAGTTTTCTATGACGTATATTACGCGCCCACGTCTATTTTTTTGGATTTTCCACCTCAGATTATGGAAGCGCTCATTTTCCTCTATAAATCTGCAAAATCAAATTTTGAATAGATAACCCATTTATACTATTTTTTCAACGTTTTCTGGAATCAAACGTCAAATAATTATTTTTGGTCAATACGCCCCCACAATATCAATTCTTCCAACACATAGCCAAATCAAATTGTAGCTCTTGACCTCCTCTTTCGCCCCATAATACCGAGTATTCTTCAAATCATCAAGTTCCATGTTGTATATTACTTCAAAATCTTTCGTATGACGAAAATTCGGCTACACATGATTTTCCACAACTTAGATCACGCTCACGCGTCTATTTTTTTGAATTTTTGACCTCAGATTATGAAAATGCTCGGCCTCCTCTATCGATCTGCCAGACCCGATTTCAAAATACTCTAACAAAACATTCTTTCCAAGAGAAAAATATGGGAATCATAAATTGTGTACGGATTAATTTTAATATAATGTAAATATTCAAGCCCATTAGATATTCTTTCGATCAAACATACTCTAAATGGCACCAGATCATAATCTCACGTATTTATCTGAAAGCATAAAAATCGCAAAGTAAACTACCAATTTTCAATTACATACTTCATGCCTACGCATCAATATTTTTGATTTTTTCACGATGAATAATTGAAGCGCTAAATGAGCTCTATCGATACCTCCAATCAGAATGTTCATCACGACGCTGTTTCATACATTTTCCAACGGTTCATGCGGTACAAATTGATGAAAGTCCGTTTTTTCCATATTTCACGCCCACGAATCATTTTTTCCAAAATTTCCACCATAGAATGGGAAAGATTTTCGATTGATTTATAAATCAGTGAAACTCAAATTTGCACCATACAACTATTTCACAGTTTTTTCCAATGAGGATACCAAAAGAACGCAACTTGAATTTTACCATTTTTTGACATCCACGCATCGTTTTTTTGTTAATTTCAATGCGGAACATGATACCGCAGGCAATTTCCCTTTGATCCGTTTTATTTGTTTTTATGGTAGTCAACTCCTTCATTGAAAAATCTTTCCATGAAATTTCCGGAAGGATTAACTTTACAGTATAGTTTAGTAGTGTAGATTAGTATCCATGGGTTTTTGAGGTTGCTGATTACGAATCCGGCCTCAGATATGAAGATTTCAAATTAGAGCCTCTAAGATTAGCGAACGAATATTTGGAAAGTTAATGGATTATAATAAAAATTAGTTTCCATGGGTTTTTGACGTCGCTGATTACGAATCCGGCCTTCGATTTTGAAAATTCAAATTAAAGCCTCTAAAATTGACGACCGAAAATTTGAAAAAAATACTGGATTTTGATGAAATTGGTATCCATGGGTTCTTTTGGGCGTTGATTACACCTCGAGCTTTGGATGGAAATAAGCCTAAACCTTCAACATCATCGATGGTAACGAAGAAGCATCCGTTTAGATGGTTTACTGAATAAAGAGGCATTTCTTCTACTCTGGTGTCAGCAAAAGTCGGTTGATTCCATCCAAAATAAACTTATGTTGGAAATGTAATAAGCATATCGATCAGAATAAGCAAAAATGTTTGTGCCAAGTATAATCTTCAATACTTGTACCAGAGGTTATGCTGTTACGCAAATAGAGTTTCACGGTATTTCACTCTAAACACTGTATATCAATTTTCTAGTTCTCATTTGTTCCGTTCTTTCAAAGGAACTTGTAGAACAAATCTACATTATATTAAAATTAATCCGTACACAAATTATGATTCCCATATTTTGCTCTCGGAAACAATGTTTTGTTAGAGTATTTTGGAATCGGGTCGGGCAGATCGATAGAGGAGCCCAAGCATTTTCATAATCTAAGGTAAAAAGTCCAAAACAATAGACGCGTGGACGTGATCTATTATGTGGAGAATCATGTGTAGCCGAATTTTCGTCATACGAAAGATTTTGAAGTAATAAACAACTTGGAGAATGATGATTTGAACAAAATTCGGTATAATGGGTTCGGAAGAGGAGGTCAAGAACTACAATTTGAACTGTCTATGTGTTCGAAAAATTGATACTGTGGGGGCGTAATGGCCATAAAGACAATTATTCGACGTTTGATTCCAGGATAACGTTAAAAAAATAATATAAGGTAACTGTACCCAATGTGCCCCCCCTTAAGGGTTTTTCGCGAATTTGACTATGATAGACTTCGAATTTTAAAATTCTGTGAACGGCATCTCAAAGCTTAGCTTAATACCTATTAGAAACCATCTTCATAATCATCATTCGACTACTTTAACCTATCGAAAATCGCAATTTAAAAAAAAACGCAAAAAGGCTAAATGCACAAAACGTGTACTCAATTTGGCACAATTTTTTAATCATTAGCTACAGCCTATATAGGCCTACAGGGTCGATCCAATTGGCATTGAAATAAACTCTCAATTATGTTCCCAGTGATATTTATACAAAATTTTTAACATACAACTCAAAAATACGCGTCTAAATCATCGTAATATGTCTATACAAATATTCAATGATTTCACTCAGTCTTCCCATTTAAAAACGCGTAGAGGGGCACATTGGGTTCACTTTTTTTTGATGCGAAAAAACAGCAATTTGAGTAGGATAAAAAATAATTTTAGGAAAACTGATGAGACCAATCGAAAGCTGAGATGTTTTTACACAAAAAAGAGTAATGACACTTTGAGAGATAAAAATTATTGACACCTGATTTTTGAGATTGAGTGTGAAAAGTGAAATAAGAAAATGGTGAAAAAATCAGTAAGTGAAACTTCAAAGTGTTGTAGGAGAGTGGTTTTAAGGGCTAAATGGGCGGGGAAGATACCGAAAATTTTCTTTTAATTCCCCCAACATAACCCAAGAGCGACTGATGCTCAGAGAGCACCGGAAATACGAAATCTGACGATTGTGCCAAATTGGGTACAGTGCCAAATTGGGTACAGTTACCTTAATTGGGTTATCTATTCAAAATCTGATCTTGCAGATTTATAGAGTAAAATGAGCATTTTCATAATCTGAGGTGTAAATTCCGGAAAAACAGACGTGGGGGCGTAATATACGTCTTAGAAAACTTGCCGCGTCGCCGAAAACCATTTTTTCCAATTTTCTATCTGATAAACAACTCAGAAAATGACGATTTGAAGAACATGTGGTGTGATGGATCGAAAGAGGAGATCGAGGGCTATAATTTATATGCATCATGATGTCGATTTATATCTATTTACAGTAATTTAAAAGTATAACTTCTCCAAACTGAATTGAATATTGAAGATCATAGAATGTTTTGTAGATTTTTTGATTAAAATTCACTCGAAAGACTCGAGTGAGCGACAGCGAGCGAGAGATCATTGCATCGTATATGAATAAAATTATAATTGGGAATATACACACGAATGCATGTATTAACTCTAAACGAGCGAAAACTAGAAGAATGTAATCACACTTGAAACAGTTTTTTCTATGAAGTCAAATATGAGATGGTTTTTTATTTGGGTAACCTTCTAAAAGGATGTTTCCTTGTTACGGTCGACGATGTTGAAGATTTAGGCTTATTTCAATCTGAAGCTTTATGTGTAATCGGCGACCTAAAAAACCCATGTATACCAAGTTCCATTAGATTCCATTATCTTTCCAAATTTTCGGTCGGCAATCTTGCAGGTTCAATCTAATTCGAAGTTTAAAAATCTGAGGCCTGATTCATAATCAGCGATCATGGAAACCCATGTATACCAAGTTTTATTCAAATCCAGTATCTTTTCAAATTTTTGGTCACCAATCTTAGAGGCTATGATTCTAATATTTTAAATCTGAGGCCGGATTCGTAATCAGTGACCTCAAAAACCCATGTATAACAATTTTCGACGAAATTCAATTTTTTTCCAAATTTTTATCAGGTGATCTTAGAGGCTCTAATCTTAATTTTCAAAATCTGAGGCTGGATTCGTGATCAGCGACCTCAAAAACCCATGTATACCAATTCTCGACAAAATTCATTTTTTTTCCAAATTTTTGTCAGGTGATCTTAGAGGCTTGATCTAATTCGAATTTCCAAAATCTGAGGCCGGATTTGTAATCAGCGACCTCGAAAACCGATGTATACCAATTATTGACAAAATTCAATTTTTTTTCCAAATTGTTGTCAGGTGATCTTAGAGGCTCTAATCTTAATTTTCAAAATCGGAAGACGGATTCGTGATCAGCGACCTCGAAAACCCATGTATACCAATTTTCGACAAAATTCAATTTTTTCCTAATTTTTTGTCAGGTGATCTTAGAGGCTTGATCTAATTCGAATTTCCAAAATCTGAGTCCGGATTTGTAATCAGCGACCTCGACAACCCATGTATACCAATTTACGACAAAATTCAATTTTTTTCCAATTTGTTGTCAGGTGATCTTAGAGACTCTAATCTGAATTTTCAAAATCTGAGGCCGGATTCGTGATCAGCGACCTCAAAAACCCATGTATACCAATTTTCGACAAAATTCAATTTTTTTCCAAATTTTTGTCAGGTGATCTTAGAGGCTTGATTTAATTCGAATTTTCAAAATCTGAGGCCGGATTTGTAATCAGCGTCCTCAACAACCCATGTATACCAATTTTCAACAAAATTCAATTTTTTTTCCAAATTTTTATCAGGTGATCTTAGAGGCTCTAATTTGATTTTTTAGAATTTGAGGCCGGATTCATAATGAGCGACCTCAAAAACATATGTATACCAATTTCTAAAAGAAACCATCGAGCAAAAGCCGTTTAACGTAAATAGTTAACTTTTGACATATTACATTCTGATGACATGTAAATTACGTGAAAATCACCTAATCATTGAAAGAGACGCACTACGGCTATCACATAGCGTGCATAAGACTTCTCAAGAGATTCGTGAACTGAATTTTATGTGAAATTCAAAACTCGTCTGAGTTGGCCCCTTTTTGCACGGACGGCGAGTTGGCCCCTTCTTGCACGGACGGCGAGTTGGCCCCTTTTTACACGGACTGCGAGTTGGCCCCTTTTTGCACGGACGGCGAGTTGGCCCCTTCTTGCCCGGCCAGCGAGTTGGCCCCTTCTTGTTCCGGACGCTGAGTTGGCCCCTTTTTACACGGAGGCGACGATGTATGCGTTTCAAAATCATATTTCAATTATTTTTCCACGAATCTTGACCATAATTGTTCTAACGTACATCTCATTTTCATTTCATGATGCAAATTTCTAAAAGCTAAATGAATAACCGAACCCTGAATTCTTATGATCCATGTAAAACTGTATAAGAGTATTAGAAAGAACTATCGAGCACTGACATCTTCGTCTATTTAAATTATCCTGAGCTATCGACACTTGAGTTCGCAAGACGATTTCAGATTTTTAACACTAAACTATTCATCAAACCACATAACACATAAAACTTGCAAATCAGACATCTTAACCTAACAGAGTTATCCTATCCGGCAACTGTTCAAAACTAAAAGGTAGCCTAAAATATCCACGTACCATCAATCAAATTCACATATCTACAATTATAGTTTTGAAAATAAATTGTCGAAACTTATGACAGCTTCATCAACGAAACTGACTATCGTAACCTATAATATCATGTCAGCAGCTACTCTCTATCTATATATACATCTCACTCTATATCCATATATACTCCTCTACAAATCACGTCGTTAGATCTACACCAATCAAATCACGAGTTAATGCCTTCACTCTAAAGGCCATCACTTTTTTATGTAAGGAATTTACTGTTCCCTTTATGGATAATAGTGAATAATCAATCGGAATTTTCTATTCATTGAAAACTGCTTCTCTAATGATGAACAATTAATTTCAATCGAAACTAAATATTCAAAAAATAGTTAAAGAATCACTGATCAATAGTGCAATCGGATATGCAATTTCCGCTATAACGATCAGTGGTTTCGAGACATCGAATCGCCGATAGAAAAACCTGTCATAATAATCGACTAAATGGGTTACAGCCAACGGGCAATTCGATAAGCATAAATCGTTATCGCAACCGTCCACTTGAATTACCAAAAACGGCAGCAGACACGGGGTACAGAGCTAATCGGGAGAGATCAGACCTGGGGAAGGGGGTGAAATTTTGAGGGTATCGCACGGTACTGTGCCGGGCGTCTGAAACGCGATTGTTCGGAAACGCGGAAAAAGACTCGAGGGCGAAAGAGAAATCGACGTGTCGGCGCGAATACGGGTGGAAAAGTAAAAAGTTGGCTCGGTCGCAGCTGCAGATAGAGTGGGGATCGAGGCAAGAGAGGCGGCGATGACGGAAGAGAGGCCAAGATACATACGTACACGTATACACGGCAGCGCGCGCGCACGAACAGATACGCGCACGCGCGCAGGCAAATAGAAGAGGAGAGCCGCGATAAAAAAGCCGAACCGACGCGCAGACACAAACGGCGGCCCAGGGATGGACAAAAAGAAAAAAAGAGGGCAAAACAAAAACGAGACCGGCGGGGCGGCACACGAACGGAAGGGCGGGAGAGAAAGAGGCCGCGATCGGGAATAAAGCAGGGGCTCACAAAAGCTCGAGAGCCACGCTGCGCGCACACGGAGCCTCGTCATCGGCCAATCCAGTCACGTCTCTCTCTCGCTCTCGCTCTCGGCTCGTTTTCTCTGTTTCCGCCAGGGGGTGACATGATTACCCGGCCGCGGCTCGCTTGATGAAAATAAGGAAAGCGATCTAAACTTTGTATTACACGGCTTTCCGCCGAGCGAGAGCCTCGGATAAAATCGAATCCGCCATGGGGCGGACTATTTAATGCCGCCGACGCCGTCGGGGAATCGTGAGATTCGATTGAGTGGTTTTATTGGTATATAGTCGCGAGCGGAGCAGCCGTTTCTTTTTACACCCTCTCAACGGGATTCTCCCGAGCGACTCTTGCTGAATTACTTTTCGCAAGTAATGCGGCGCGCGATCCGATTGCCGCCGCTGCATAATAGTAATAGACGTTCGGCTCGCACTGTGTTTGCCAGGGGCCAAAGTTATTCCGCCAAGCGAACATCTGCCGTTGGTTCACGGGAGCTGGGGGGCAATATCGGGTCTTCGCGGCGATTCAATTATACTCGCTGAGTTTAAAATGGTTGGGAATCAACATTAGACACTGGTGTAGGTGTTTACTGTTCATCAGGGAAAATTGCATGAATACGAATGTTCAATCGATTGCTCGAGTGACGTCGATCCTTTTTCTTCTCCGTATACCGATTGTAAATGAGTCGAAATACACGATTTTTGGTAATTCATCGGTAAGAAAATGTTACTTTTCAGTTCAGTGAAATGTTTATACCGATCAATAGTAGCTTTCAACTATTCAATAGGGGATGTTTTATATCCGTTAGTAAGAACTATCAGGACTGATGAGCGGTGAACGTTTGCTTGATTCTACAGTACATTTGCCTTTCTTAATACCAACTGTGAATAATACGATCCACAGAATAGTAATTTTGATCAGTTATTTGTCGAAATTTCGCTGTTTATCAGTAGAAAAGAAATTTGCTGCTCAGAATTGCTGAGTCAGAAAAGTGAATATTTCACTATTCCCTAGATGAATATTCACTATCATACACCAGTTGTGCAATTTTTATTCATGAAGATCAATCAATGTTCAGAGTAGTATTAGGGAGTGGTATAGTGAAAGTACTTGTGCCAATATGGCATCCTGGTCTCAATAAAGTTCGTTAGTAAAGTCCAATTTTATCAAAACTACGAAGTGTGCCAAGTCCTTATAGAGATCAGAATAAAAATTTAGCCCGAGAAATAGAATGGAGTGGAAGATTGTGGCAGTAGAGCACGTGTACACTCGCCAACATCTACGTTTCGAAGAGATTGTTTACGTGACTGATTACTTAAATACTGGGGTGCGGTTTGAATCTCAGAAGATGTCCATGCAAGTAATTATATTGACACTGGATACAGACATGCTCTTGTCGTTTCAAAAAAAGAGGGATACATACTCACGAATGAGTTTTTTCTGGGTTACTCAACCAGCAACTTAATAAATACTCGCAACTGCAAGCATATCTTCTTCTCTATACTGACAAAAGCAAATATTTGTATCTCAAGTCACTATTGTTATAAATTTGTAGCTCTCTTCCAAGCTTCAAGTTTATCGATTCTGGAGTAATCAGTCCGGTAAACAAATCGTGCACGTTCGCAACAACACAGCTTCCGGGGGCCGGGGTAGTTTGACAAGTGTACGCTTGCGTTTCGCTGACGCAATATATTCCGCTGCACCGATCATTCATTCCGGATATATTTTGATACTCAGCCTCGGGATGTTTTTGATAAAACCGGTCATTACTGACCAGCTGCCATATACGAGCCAAATGTATTGGCATCCTCTATACAACCTATTTCAGCTGCCGATACACGCCTTCCGCGATTCACATGGATCACGCGCGCTTTAGAAAGCGAGTTTCAATCCCTCTCGATTCGTTAAATTGGAAATCAAACAGTTCGCGCGGTGTACTATATCAAAAGATTCGATCTGTGGAAACCACGCGATTTGGGAGCTTTCGAACCTCCCCCCCCCCAACCCTCCGCCTCCGACAAACGCGAATAAGCTATTTTGAATTGCAGCTTTCAACATATTCCCCGGAATTCATATCTATACATGGCGGTTGAAAATCATCCGGTTGGAGTATAATGGAGTAAGCTCGAATCGACGGTGGCATGTGAACTTTTCAAAACGTTCGCACGCTGCTCGTTAAAGGGGGATTACATCCAGAGGGCGATATTCATTGACGCATGCTCACCCTTGTTATGGCCCAGCCTTGCTCCGCCCATTTTTGAAATTTTAAATTGACTCGAGTCGCATCGCACATTCGCGATGCGCATTTTCCCACATGCTATCCGAGTTGCGCCGAGAAGCGACATTAGGATTAAGCATACATGTGTGAGTGTAAGAATGCGCTGATTGAGACGCATCCATGCGACGGATGGCAAGTTGCACGTAGTGCATGGGAATCATAAGGACAGCTTGCATTTTTGTGCAGCTGCCCAACATTGAAACGGATGGATGTCGGCTATAAGATATTCTCTTATCAGCCTGTGCGGAGACACGAGGAGCCAGCGGGCGCTCGTGCGGGAATGCTATTTTATAAGTGCAAGTTGCACACGGCAACTGCGCAGCTTCAAATTAGTTAGAAACGGCCATAGGAGATCTTCTTATCGGCACGTATAAGTTGACGAGTAGCCAGCGGGCACTCGAGCGAAAACGACGAATGAACGTATAGACGATGTATGAACCCTGCATGTAATGCAACTAGAATTGTTCGCTATAGGAAATAAGCAATTGATCTGGCCAGATCAGAATTTATCTATGTTTATATATTTTTATCGGAGACAGGCCGATGTGCCATGAGCGAATGGAATATCTTATCAATAGCGTTTTGCCAGGATTAATAAGTGCCATGTGAAATAGTTGAATGACATGTATAAGTAAACCGATGCGCCTTGCAGCGCATACATGGATTTGTAACGAAGCGACCGCGCTTCGTAGTCATAAGTATTCGCGCGTGCGAACGGAGGAAAGACGCTGAGCCACGCGCGCTTGTTATCACTCCATGAGGGAGAGGTAATTCTCGCGAAGTGCAACTGCGCTTCCCAACCGTTTCGCGCCCTGCGAGCGCATCTTGACGTGACGTCACGACGCTTATAAAAGAAGCGGCCGCGGCGGACACGACGGAGTTGATCTGTGCTAATCACGGATGCCACACGGGTGGCCGGACATGGAGCACGCGAGCGGCGCAGCTCCCCCGCGGACGCGTAGCATACTTACATCTATTTCGGAAGAACAGAATTATATCGAACGATCCAACCACGCGGGATCGAGTGTTAAATATAAGATTTGGTAACGTAATAAAGTTTAGTGCTAGTGCACATGAAGTGGGTTTATTAACAACACCCCCCCCCCCTCACCACACATGCATCCGGAACCAACACGAGTATACGGCCCAGCGCGCCACGGACTACTCGGCTGCCACGCTGCCAAGCTCCAGCCAAGGACAACCAGGCGCCGGACGGATTAGGGAATATGTAAGTGACCGAGCGGTCTTACACACGGATAACGGATCGCGACACCTTCCAATAACAAACATTCCAACCAATATAGGGGTATTTCGCCCAACCGCCCCTCTAAATAACGGTCGGGCCATTACACCCTCCTATATTTTTGCCCCCTCCGTCCCGTAAAGCGACGCCGATTAAGCGCGGGGATACAAGGGGGGAAAGCTCACCTTCACCAAAATCGGAAATCCGGCAATCGGCACGCCATTGACGACTTTGAGGTCCCTAATCAGGAGATCACCGGGCTCAAGCTCGCTGATGTCGGTTTTCGCAGCCAGTAGGTCGCGGTACAGTTGGCTCCGGCTTGACGAGTCGCTGCCGCAGATCTTATCCAGCCGAGCGATTATCTCGCGGTCCAGTGGTGTCGCTCGATCCGCCTCCTCCGAGAAGTTCGCCGTGTCTATCAGGATCGCACCTGCAATTGACTCAGCTCACATCAACTGCACACTCGCACTTCCACCCGGCCCCAACTCATATAAATCTGAAGGAGCCTAGCCCGTGACGATATAGGATTTTAGTAACATTACCCACATGCATTCGGTAAGCTAATTAAATGGCAAATGTTTACTATTCATTAGTGAAAACTCCATAATCTTATACTGAAATGAACAGTGATGATCCCATGATACCAATAGTGAATAATTTCATACACGAAAAAGTAGTTCGCAGTTTAGTAGTAGTGAATATTTCACTTATCAGTTGTGCGATTTCTACTAATGAATGATAGTTTTCAACTATTTTCAATTCAGAGAATAGATTCAGTGGTAAATTCTGATTTTTTTTGAATACTAACTATAGTTCGGGAATCCCACAAGTGACAATCATTTTCCAGGATACATGAGAATTAAGAACTGACGAAAGACTTTGTGTTTTCACATGTACTCGAATCAAAGAACCAGTATCGCAGTGTAATTTTTATGATACGTATCCCGAATGTGTCCCCTCCTGCAATCAAGTAAGGAACTTTGCGTTATCATCATTTTTTTCCGTGTAAGATCGAAAAAGGTTCGCAAAGTCACGAGTTGTATCGACAGGTGCATGATTCAATCAACGTTATGCGTTCGAGCATCCGTTCCTTTATCATTGGATATTCCATCGCAACGTCGGGCTGTCATCGGCAGCGAGCGAATGTACGAAGTTCGAGGCTGCGAGCTTATCGGGAAGTAGGTTAAGCTTCGATAACAAAGTTCCGAACCTTCCTGCCGCTGACCGACCCTGTCCATAAACAACTTTTCGTACACATGCAAAATTGAAACATTCGGATCGGCTGACGCGAAGGGTCGCGCCTTCCGTGATAATAATCATGATCTCATCCGAGCTCTGAAGAAATGCCTCAAAGATACCCGATATCGAGATCTTCTGGGAACTTGGCGAGATCACGATGAGATCTAACTAACCAGGAGCTGCCATTTGGAATTTGAGTCTCTGATTTAGCTGAAACTTTTTAGTAATTATATTCAAATTCAAAATTAATTGACAGGTGGTTGACCTAATAAAAATAATATCCAAATAATGTGAGATACGTCATTGATGTAGTTTTTCCTCAACTATTCGATGATTCACCATCGGAAAATCAAAAGGTCAGGCCAAGGGACTGCAAATATCACATATTTAGGTATTAAAAAACTACCTACTATAGTTTCAATGGAATTGGAGACCCAACCATGAAATTGTCTCCTGGGCGTCTCCTCCAAATGCATCAAGACTGTAATCAGTAATTATTGTTGTAATTTCAATAACAGCGAATAATGTGCTTTCAATACCGGCATCTCACAGTTGGTCAAGGCTCATGTATTTTCTGCAGGTGTAGTCCCTGCACACCGGGTACAAGGCGATCCTCGCCGCGAAAGAATATCATTTCTCGTAGGAGATTGTGCTCGAGGCCGAAAAGCCGCAAAAGCGCTTGGGTAAACTATGATAAACAAAAAATCTCCTTTGTCTACAAAAAAAGAAAACAAAATTGACTGCTCGAGCGACTCTTCGACCAATCGGATGCCAGAGAATCGGGCTTGGGACATTTATCTTCAAAAAGAAGATAACGCGAGTGAACAGACAGTTTTATTCCGATTCTCGAAACGCACTTTTTCCAGAAAGATCCCGTGCGCGCAAAATCTTCATATAGAGAATAATCCATCGCGGGGTTAGGGGTGTAGAGGGGGGGCAAAAAAAGCACATATAGCGAGGCGAGTCTAACGAATGGGATTTGGCCAAAGGCACTTTGCAGACTCTAGTTAAAAGGGAGCGAAGAAGCAAAGCCGCAAAGCGGCTTAAAAATCCCATGGACGCGGGCGACGGGGAGGATGATCGCCTCGCCGGGGCCGAGCATTAGCTTCGTTCCGGCTCGCGATTGAAATGCGAATCGGGTGCCGGGGCTCGGGATATCGCCCGACAAACGTTTCGCCCGAGAAGAAGAAAGACGATACACGAGGAGGAGGCAAAGAGCTACACTCGGCATTGTTTCACGGGTCGAGCGGCGGATGTGCCGGGGGAGTAGCACGTGGGCGACGACGCGCCGAGAATAATGGGATTCCCGCGATCGATCACCCGCGGCTAAGACGGATTGCCGGTGCGGAGCCTTGATAATTGCGCGACCCTCGCGCAAAGTTGTTCAATCAAAATATTTTCTCCTGTTTCGAGCGTATAACCTTGCTGCAGCGCCGCGTGTGTGTTTACAGGGGGACACGCTGCAGCCGAGCGCTAATATATCCATTACGCGCGTGTACGTGTGTGTAGCCGTTGCCGGCTCTAAGTACACGCGGTGGATGTTTGACAAATAGCTCATTATGCCCGTGTGTACCGGCTGCAGTTTCGCGAAGCTCGTCATATATGTGTGCGCTACGGGATTAATGCAGCCGCGTTTCAGAGACAATATCGAGCTGTTTTTCCTCGAAGCTTTTATGCGAAGAGGAAGCTTTGCAACGCGGTAGTAATCGACCTCCCGAAACAGATCTTCGGATCTACGTATGTGCGACGCTCTTTTGGCACGTGATATAACTCTAGAAGCAATCGTATGATCTTTCTGGAATTTGACACCAAAGTTAGCAGTGGCAAGGTGTAAACCGAGCTCGATTTTCATCAACATACTACGTTTAGTCCCTGGCAACCGTTGCTACGGGGATTCAACTATGGTAGAATCTTCGTACAACTTTTGATGACAAAGGACACAGGATATTAGTATTTCACATAACAGGTGATATCCCTGTCGAGTGTTGCTACGGAGCTACGGACAATTGGTTTGACGTTCATCTTTCATTGGCCATATTTTTTTTCACACAAAGCCTCTTTGAGGAAGCGTATGCTGTTCATATATAGAAAGCATACTTTTTTACAGTAGACTCTTCGAGTTTAGCCGCGAAGAAAGTTGACGAGTGATTCCCATGGCGAGATTCCGTTTCCGGAGCCGTCTTCTATCCCTCTAGCTCCGTAACGAAAGAATCACGGCAGCAGGGAGGGGATAAATCGAGATTTACGTTGTGTTATTGCCTCAAACGCACGAGAGTTGCCCGTATATCGAGGGCGAAACACGTCAGACATATATATATATATATATGTCCGTGAAAAACCCGAAATCAATTTGCCGCGTGTATATACAAGGGCGATCCTTCGTTCGGCGGCGCCACTTTCGCCGAGTCGTCTCAACAAGTACACTTCAGCTCAGCGGCTACTCGATGGTGTTTTTCTTCTTTTCTCTGCCCCGCGCGCACCGCAACTTTCTCTCCCTGTCTCGCTTCGAGTCGTTGCGGTGTACACGTGCGCGCAGGAGTGACGCGTATACGGCCGGCAGCGCAGTTCCACTTGGCGCGCGTCCGCTCGGTTTACGTCCCTTTCTCGGACTCCATCACCGCGGGGGCTGTAATGCGGGTCGGCAAATGCGCGACGCCGCCTACCAACGTACGTACGTATGTGTGCGCGCGCGCGTTTACGTACACGACCTGAACTTTGGTCAAAGTAAGGCGCGCGACGGCACGAGAGAGAGAGAGAGAGAGAGAGAGAGAGAGAGAGAGAGAGAGAGAGAGAGAGAGAGAGAGAGATAGAATCCCTTTCCGCGGCGGCGGCGGCGGCGTCGAAAGTTCAGCAGCCCTAGAGCAACTTTCGGCCCCCGTAGGAATAGCTCTGCGGCTGACAGGCTAGCCTGCCTACCCGCTCGATTATATATACCGAAAACAATACGCCACGCGCACGAGGGAGAGCGACATACGCGGGGACGAAAGGAGTCGAGACAGACCCCGGTGGATTCGAGTCGTATGCGTACGCGAAGAATTATGCAAGTTGCGGGCTCGATCGGGGAAGGAAAAAAAGGGACGCGCGAGCTCGACGTCGCGGCCCGTGCCGTGTGGGGCTCACCCGAGATTTTATACCGCGGGTACGAGATTTTTGCCGCTCTTGATTCGAGCGATATCGAGGGAGAAAGATGCTTCGTTTAGATTGGTCATTTTTGAACAGATTCGATAATACGACTGTTATGAATGAACTCTTGATTCAGCCCGTAAGAGGATAGCACGTACATACTATACGAGATCCAGTTTGGAATAGGACACCGAGATTATAAAGTTTCTATTACATACACTGAGAAAAATTCTCTTATCGGAATCTGCTATATGATATAGTAAACGTAATTATAGAAGAATCTACTATAAATATCGTTAAATTAACTTTATTTGTGTGAATAACCCTCATGTTTTATATTTTTTTCATCAATGTTCAATTACTATTTGATTATTGTTCACCGACCAATAATTATTGTTTAATGAACCAGAATTATAAGTCAACTGTGTCCGCTCAATCATATCTACTATGAATAAAAGTACTGTATAAAGTGAAATCTACTTTAAATATAGTATAATTGATACTTTTTCCATGGTATACATGAGTGAAATTTGTATAGTTGGATTCACAATATCTCATAGCTGGGTCAAAATAGAACTATATTTATAGTAGATTTTAGTTCACGCAACTATAAACTGCTCTCAGTGTATATAAACGAAACGTAGACTTATGTGTATTTATCGTTTAAATGTATATACATTGATTAATTACACTTACATTATTCAAATTAATTTCCATTGGAAAATAAATATAAACTGGTTTTTGTAACTGATTTTTCCCTTCCCTGATTGTCTGCTGCATGAAACAAATAGATTTTATTTTAATTTTTGAATAGTAACTTATTCATATGATTGAATATAAAATCAAGAAAATGAATGTCTCCTCGTACTCAAGAAACTTAATCATCAAGAGACCAAGAAGAATATTCTTACACCAACACCAAGGTCGCGACATGAGGAAATAGTATCATTCGATACTAGACCAAAAGACGAATTGTAGGCACGTGTTTGCCGCCCGAACGAGGCGAGTATATCAATCAACTTCTTGATACAAGTGATGAAAACCAAAATTTTTTGGGATCAAGACGAGATCGCCCAAAATATCGTCTTGCCTCGTCTCGCAAAAGCCCTACCTATACCGCGCCGAGTGACTCGCTTTCCTTGTTATATTTATTTCGTTCGTCGGAAGAGTCGGGGGACACAAAAGAGAAAAATCGCCAGGTATTTATACGCGTTGCTCCGTGGCGTATGGCGAAATCCGATACGTCGCGCTTTTTCATACGTCGCGTGTGATCCACGTCGAACTCGGACAATGCGAGGTGAAACCTGGCGGGCGAGTCGAGATTTTGCACCGGCCTCGTTCCTCGCTTGTTTATTGCGACACTCGTCAAATCCCTTACAACGCTCAAACGTAAAATAGTATATGCATAAATTGTGCCTTGGAATGGACTGAGATTATTTAGTATCGATCAATTGATTAAGTTTAATGATTCGTAGTGTTGATTTCAGATAGACAACGTTTCGGTGGCTGTAAATATTGCCACAGTATGCTTATAAAATATTACAATAATTGTTGTTCATATTTTCTGTAGAAAACAAATGCCCCTGTTACAAACTGAATTTCTCAGTGAAGAATTTCTTCAGTAACACCCATCAGAGTTAAACTTGTTACGGGGGTTACTGTTTCTACAGAAAAGACGAAAAATGATTATTAAAATATTTCATTAGTTTAATGACGCTCATCATGTAGTGATTAGTATTTATCTATAGTCAATATTATTATTATTATCATTATTATCATCATTATTATTATTATTATTATTATTATTATTATTATTATTATTTTATCATTATGATTATGATTATTATTATTCTCTAAGAATTATTTGAATTGCCGCATTAACCAGATTGAAATTTTTCAAATAAATTTTCAGATTTGAAAGGGTTGGCATTCCGTCTGAAACCAACAGTATACGAATGAATCATGAAAGATTATTAATTAATCATTAGTTTTGAAATGCACATGAGTGTAAAAATATGAGGCTATGGTTATGTGGATAAGTGGATGAATAGAGAAACGAGATGATCGATTAGGGAATATAGTCCGAGCGTACATTGTTGAGTATACTCAACAATATACGCTGTATAGAGGAGTTTGAGCGCGTGTTTTTTCTTTCTTTCCCGCGATGAAAACCGCACCTCGGATGAATCGAAAAGTATATACAACACATGGTGCATTTGGCATTGTAATTAAAGAGGTCAAACGGATGACGATTCATTCGGTCGCATTGATATTTTACTAGTTTTCAATAAAGGGACAAAGAGCTCGGGACACTCACGCGAGTAGTTTGAACAAGCAATGGTCAGACAGCGAGTCAGCCGAGTCATGTGGCTTACCTACGTGTTATTCTACTCGCGATGGAATAACGAGGATAGTACATCCGTATACATATATACACTCACATCCGACTGCACAATTCGAACTTTGTCCGGGCAAACACCCGGGGAAACATTATCGCAACGTGTTTGAATAGAGCGGCGCGAAAAATCCCGCAGCCAGAATATACTGCACAGATACATATATACGCGTCCGCGACCATCTCAAAGGAGCGTTGTTCCTTTCGAAGGGCGCGCCGAAGGCGGTTGGAATCCCGCGCATCACAAAAGCCGTGTCTCTTGTGTCTATATATATACGTCCGCGGCGAAAATTGATGATTCATAATGCGCGTGGGGGAGGAAAAAAAACACGAGATGAGCCGAAACAAAGACGGGAAGAACCCATGTACGAGCTGGAGAATTAGACACGGAACGCAAAATATTTCGACGCGACTGCGCTTGTGAGTGTGTGTTTATATAATATGTATGTATAAATAAGAGTATTATTTAAAGCCGGCTGAAATGGAGCACTCGCTAATGGGACGCGCTCTGGATTCGTTGCACACGGGATATATTTTGAAACCCACAACTAATGTGGATATTGATTCGAAATAACAATATGCCCCCTCCGGTAACGAGGAAAAGCGTTGCTCGACATACGCGTCGGATCCTTGCTGAGCGGGTGCGAATGAATTTTTAAGGGGATCACAGTGGAATTTTCGTTTCGACAAATCTTTTTTGAAACTCAAATAATTATATCGCTGTGAGCTTACCAGCGAGTTACCGGCTATTGTATTGAACGTGAAAAATGTATAAATTGAGCTACTTGTAGATACACTGCACTGTACTCATTTCCATATTATAAGGGGAATAAGTTTTTTTCGCGAAATCCCATGGAAAGGCGATTTCGAAATCCCTTTGTACACGAGGAGAGCTCGACATTTAACCGAAAGTTCGTACCGAAACTGAAAAAATTGTTCAATGTGCGGAAACAATGTTCTTCGGCTTTAGCGAACCGGGTGATTCTTTCAGAGGGAATATTTCCGAATAAAAGTTGTGGATATTGACAAGATGAACAAAATGGGCCATTGCGACTTTCGATTCGACCGTTGGTTTATCAACAAACTGATGAAAACTGCAGGAAAAAACAATTTTTCAAGTATTTTTTACTTTCGTAAATTTGTTGTTGAATCAGTTGGTATATCGGTAATAAACTAACATGCGGATTAATTGCAATTATAGATCTTATCAATGCAGCTGCGTCACTTGCTCGAATTAACGTAATAATGATACAGAACTCCCATTGTATATGTGATGAAAACGAAGATATCGAAAATGTATTATGATGATGTATGTTTTACGATAGGCAAAGGTAATAAAAAGTTAATACAAAACATGCGTAAAATTAATCTGTATTTTTTTCATTAAATATCGATATTATTGTAGCAGAGTCGAACATCGAATAGAGAATTATGTAGTGGAATTATATATTTAGAATTACCTGAAGTAGAATTACAGGTAAATATGTAATAGAATTTATTCGAATTGTAATTTAATAACGAATTTAATCATAAATTCGATTACAAATCAGCTAATTATAAAAGAGAATTAATTATTAAATCATGTCATGGTTATATTATAGAATTCTTACACTATGTTTATATGTATATTTTCAAATGTAAGCCGAAATTAACCTGTTTTAGTTTTTCTTTTATTAATTAAAAAAAAACATAATTTTCATATAGTGAATTTTCACTGTAAGGATTAAGCTCACGCGCATCGAACTGTATAGTTGGTTTCCCGAAAATGCCCTGGACGTTGCTCGCATTATCTTCGTCAATCAATCACTCGTTAGCGTCACGTTTTTAGGGAAACACGAACATTTTCCGAGCTTCGGATTCGCGGAACACTCGATCGTTCGGGTGATTAGGGGGGGGGGCGATCATTCGATCGTAGAATAAAAGGGGATAATCGAGGCGAATTTGCGGGCTCCGACGAATGCGCTAATTCGAATTAATATCCAATTGATCAAATACAAAACGGCGAAGCTGTTAATTACTCGCGGCAAAATGAGATATTAACGCTCGTCCATTATGATCGCGATGATCGTTCAACGCGTCGCCGTTATACAAGATACCACCCCACGCGAATTTCGCCTCGTTTCCCGCGCAAATCGTGTTTCCCATCCGCAGAATTTTACAATCGAACGACATATCTCGCACTAGTATTATATATCTACGAACCAATGCAAGTACGACCCGATATGTTCTAGATCAATTCGCTCGCGTACACACGATGGTACATTGTGCACAGGCCTATCGCGATTACCCGGCTCGATACAGCATTTATCCGCGAACGTCAAAATATTCGTCGTCAACGTTGAGCTACGGACGCGTGTGAATTATACCGTTAAATCCGATTCGAAGGTGCCAGTGAAAAATCGCAATACAGATACGTCCACACACACACACACACACACACACACACACACACACACACACACACACACACACACACACACACACACACACACACACACACACACACACACACACACACACACACACACACACACACACCCACACACACACACACACACACACACACACACACACAGCCGTTATATATTCGTTAATTTCCAATACATAGCAAGGCACACGCGATGTGTCGATTCGCTCGAGAGAAAAGAGAAAAAAAACGGGAGCATTGCATCATCGGCGAGAACAAACAGCCGGTCAATTAATCAACGGCTTATACATACATACTGCCCGAGCGCGTGTATGCAACTCGTAAATGGAATTTTATATATACGTATACGAGTGCGCGCGCCGGCTATACTGCGGGAATAAGCTAATCTGCAGGAATGTCATTGTGGCGCATATACCAGCTATCCGCGTGCCGAATAAATAACGCGACAGTACTTACACTATTATAATCGCGCCCCCTCGTCGTCGTCCCCCCCTGTCCCGTCGATATGACCACTGTGTGCGCGGCGTTCCGCTCCCGGCGATCCCCCGCTGATTCCACGCGATCTATCGCTGATGCGAACAAATACAGGCTGGCAAAAATCAAAGCTCGAGCCCGCGGGGGAGGTAGCACACGGGGAGAAATCACCCGGTACGATTCACAAGTGAAAATGATTTTAATAACGGTGATTCAATTATTTTTAACTACTCTCTAAATTCAAAATACTCAATGTGTTACCTTTTAGGGTTTTCCGCGAATTTAACTATGATGAAATTGGAATTTCAAAATTATGCGAATGGTCTTAAAGGCTAGCTCAATAGATATCAGAAACCATCTCTATAATCATCATTCGATCATTTTAACCCGTTCAAAAATAAGGAAATAAACCAAAGTAACTCAAAGTGCCATTTGAGTACACGATTTTAAATAAAAAAATTCTAGTTTTCTACTGATTTAAATTTAGAGAGCAGAGTTTACTATGGATTAAGTGAATACTCATTAGTCCAACTGATACTTTTTTCTTTCAATATCATTTTTCGTTCAGTCAACAACACCGAGGCAGTTGTTCTTATTCCACGGCGCGGAGCAGTTGTTGTGACCGACTTTTTTTCCTCGGCGTAGAAATTCCAGTGAAATTTTTGGGTTTCGCCAGTCTTTGATTGCGCTACCATCGACCATTTTTTTTGTGTTTTTCCGTGCGTGCATACAATGTTTGCCCCTTGTAGTATCGCGCGAATTTCGGAAAAATTCGCCGCGGGCCGGGCGCGCCGCGCGTCAGCGAATATTTTATCCGCGCGTTAGCTCGTTGGAAAAATAACGATTTATCGGGGGTAGCTCGCGAGCTGGGAAAATATTTAACGACGCGTCCGGAGCTCAATGGGGCTCGAGAGGCGGCTGAAAAGCGACGGCCGATTTTTGCCGGCCCCCGCGGGTCAAAGGGCATTTGTTGTGATATGCGCGACGCTGGCCCGTAAGAGGCAGAGACCAGCTGGGGGCGAGGGATTAGACGTCGAGGCCGAAGTTTGAGGGAACACGTGGTGGAAGGCGCGGAATGAAAATTTGATCGCGTCCGTGCATTATGAGATGTATATTCGAGGTGGGGGGGAAAAAGTGGATTTTTAAGCTGTCCTTGTAGCGCTGTCGTCGATATTGAAACGAATGTCGTTGATTGTATTAGTCTCAACGTGTACATACAATGTTTTTATTGAAGGTCATTTTTTCATGAATTCGCATTTTCACTGCAGTGTTGTTGAAGATGTGAGGTTTCTATGAGTGGGAAAGACACTTCGAGGGATTTTAATTTGTTTTTCTAGTACTGGAAATACTTTTCGTCTAAAAATGATTGGTAGATAATCTTATTCAAACATTTTCCTCTAAATGAAAGTACCCTTTGAACATTGACATTTTTCTACCATATGCACATAATATAATTTTGGGGAATCTTATGGTAAACGCCGGTCTTCATAGTGTTGCAACTGTGTTGGGGTATAAAAAATAGAAGCATTTGAAGTGCTCTACAAGATCACAGTGGAATTTTTGTAATACTTTATGCACAGGTTTTTTTTGTCATCGATCTACAAGTGAATAGAAGTAGACACAAGATTTTAAAATTTCGCTAAAAACTAAATTTTTACTCTGAAAGAAAAAATAACAAGTTCCCCGTTCAAAGCAAATACAATGGGAAGAGACTTTTTGCAGTTCATCGAGTCTCAGAAGGTACTTCAAGAATCGTGGATCATCGATCCATCCCAAAGAAATTAAACAATATAAAAAAAAAAAAATAAGTCTGGCCTGTCTGACTGTATTATCCGTAAGCACCTTATATTTAAACGTAGAATAGAAGATCTAATCAATTTCATAAAAACGTTGGAATTTTTACGATGTGCAAGAGTTACAGGATATCAGATAATGAGGTGCAACGGTTTTCATATACTTATTTTTGATGTCCACTATACCGGGTAGTTATTACATCGTGAAGGTTAAAATCTAAATTTTTAGTATCAGCTAGATACTTATGAACATGAATCACCGAAAGTATTTTCATAACAGTTAACCAGCGTCTTCCGCTGCGTCACGGATGGATCAACATTACTTTCAATTTATTTTGTATACGAGGAGAAGATAAAACCCAGTATTCGAAATTTAATCAACCCATTTTAGGCAAGATGAATATCTGTATATGATCTCGGGGCGTTGGTGTACGATTCCAGAGACAGCGAGCCCGATGAAATTTATTCGCCGACATCACGTTTAATATTTCGGCCCCCTCTAGAAATTTTAATAATGCAAAGTAGCTCGTCATTCGCGATATTTGAAAATAAATTGATATAAATTAAATGCATAAATCACAATAATGGCAGATGGGGGGGAGGAGGAGGTGGAAAAGCGAGAGGAGCGAACGACTGGCGAGTGGGAACTTGAAAAGTAATAATGAAAGAAAGCAAAGTCACCCAATGATAAATGAGCCGGGGCGAGAACAAACGTGTGGCGGGAATTCGTGATCTGCGGTTATACGCCAACAATTATTTACGCTCGCGGGATTTATTGTTTCCCCTCGGCGTCGCGCTAGATTGAAAAGTGCGATAAGGGATTATCCATGAGAGGCGCTTGTAAAACGGTATAAATATTCCCAAATACCCGAGCTCCGTGGATATTATATTCGACAAAACACCATTGAATATATATCCCTACGAAAATACCATTACTCCCGAGTGTGTCGAGGGGCAAAAGTCCCTCGGAAATTCTTCCGAACAAAGTTATCGAAAATAAAAAGTTGAAAAATACCCTTGGAGATATAAATTAGCTCCATCTACGTTACAAATCTCTCGCCTTGGCCATATTGAAGCTACACCCACCCCCCTAAGTTCCGAGATACGAGGAGGAAAGGAAAAAAAAAGAAGAAAGTCGGAGGAGATTTCGCTATATGAGAATTTATACGCTGTCGACGGTATTACTGTCCATACTGTCTAAGTCTCTCCCCGAGAAAAATCACCCGTGGGACTATAGCCCAGTGTCGCCCGTAGGTTTATCATTCGTCAGCCGGCTATTGTTTGCGAGATGACTCCATTGAATAGAAGCACACAGCACCTGGACAGAGTCGCTACCAATTAGGAGGATGTGCCACGACACCCTGTATACGTACCAATTAACCGTATGTCGTTTGTAAGACACTATATACGCGTCTCTTCTCGTCCATAACCCAGCTTCAAGAACCCTCCGTAAGCCTCGTAGGGATGTCGTAACTCCCAAGTCCTACTCCCTAATCCCCGAGAGAATGAATCCTACAGTTCGTTTTTCAAATAGTGCTGCAGCTGACCTCCATACGGATGTTTATCGCAGGGGGGAAGAACAAAATTGGTCCTATAGACTTATTTTAGTATCAGTCAACAAACCGATAATCTTTGGATAATCTTTGGGATGTATAAGGTCGCCGACCGGGGCAAAATAGAGATTAACAATGGATTTCTTGCTGTATTTCAAATTTCTTCTTTGGGAGATTGTCAATTTGATCGAAACAAAAACGCGCGAATTTCTTACTGTTCGTTTGAATTGAGAAGCTATGTAAGATTTCGCTATTCTTTTTAAAAAGTTGCCGCCTTACATAATAAATTATGATTTCAATCGATTCTTCATTTGGGTGATATGATAAACATCATTTAGAGTATTGCCTTGAAAATGCCTCGCGTATTTGTGATTACAACAGTATAATTAGTTATAGCTCCAATGACCAATGAGTAATTATTTTTCACTGGGTAAAATAAAAGGTATCAGTAAAAGTAACAGTTCGACAGCGGTTTCTACGGGTACAGAGCCTCCGTCCTTTGTCATCCAGAGTACTAAATATGAATCTCAACTGTGTAACGGTCGAAACTTTGATCCGCTGTGAAAATGGATACTGTGTGTGATGGCCTGGTTGGGCAGAGTCGGCGCCCCTCTCCAACGAAGCGCTGAGTCGCGAGGCCGCGAAAGGCACATAAGAAATATGGAAATTCAATGAGTCACGGGCCGCCGGCCAGCGAACTTGTGGGAAATTCAGCTCTGACGGCCAAGGCCCAGGATATCAGTCTGGCCCGGACCCGCACCAATACAACTGGCCGAGAAATTATTGATCATCGGTTGCGAGACCAGCCGCGACAACTGCAAGACCCACTGTCCGCCAACGCTGCCGAAGGCCAGGCGCCCAGGTCCATCGCCACCCAGGGCACCGCGATATTTCCACCGGGCGAAACGACCAACTAACGCGCCGAAGGAGTCGGAGGAACGAGCGAGCACCCGCCTACCCAGACGAAGACTACGAGCCTCCTCGTCAACAAAGACCGTGGCCACGGTGAAACGCGTGTATGTGAGAGGTATATATGTATGTGTGTATGTATACATGAGTGAGAGCGAACGCGTGTCAACATTGCCGTGTAAGTGTCACGCAGATTTAAGTAAGCGCGTGGCGTGAGAAATGCGCCAAGATCTACAATAAATTAATTTTTGCCTTCTATTTTCGAGTCCAACTGGAATTTTTGTCCAACCCACACTCCTTTCCGAACTATATTAAATAGAATCATTAAAACTGATTAACGATTGCTACTAAAAATTAACTCGGTTCACATCTTCACTCACAAAAGTATCTTCTTGATTCCAGAGGAATTAGACCTCAGTCAGAATTTCTGCTACTTCCAAGCAGGATCTTCTTGAGAGAAAGCTTTTCTTCTCCAATCAAAAATATATTATGATTGAAAGTAGTAGAATTCTGTATGATGCCTAATTCCTCTGGGAACAACAAGATACTTTTGTGAGTGTTTCCACCAACTACTCGAGCATCAGGATCTCAGGAACATTCTTTCGAGAATTATCCCGTGTCAAAAATAGCGTCATCATACCGACAGTTATAAGAATCGACGTTTTTTGACCCGTATATTACGACAATATAGGTCCAAAAGTCTGGCACATAGAAGGAGCTTTCCAGAACAAGACAAAAACAATTCTTGTTTGACAAAGAAGAATCTATTTTTGGGTTTTCATTTGGTCCCCAAGTGAAAATCCAAAATGACGAATACGAGAACTCGCGCACCCGAATGAACCTGATGGACCATCGATCACCATGAAATCCATCTCGGAACATTATATTATGAGATTGGTTGGAGATTGAATGCTCCATAAGGATGCGCGCAAACTCACCTTGGAGGAGTTGGCAAAGGTGGACCAGAGCCCCGGGGTTTCGCTCGAGTGCGTCGCGGGCGACGAGGGTGGCGCAGCTGCCTACCCGGCCGAGGGTGAGTTTGCGCCCGGTCCACGGCCAGGCCGCGTCGTGCGGACGGTGGTCGATCACCTCGTACACGGCTGGGGCCAGCCCAGAGTCTTCGTCGCTCAGCGTGTGGTGGTCCACCAGCGCCAGCTCGAGTTTGCCCAACGAGTGCAGTTGCGCCAGGTCTATTTCGTTGCTGAAAATTCAAAATTAATTACGTGTAGTTCGCCATGGATAAATTATGCCTAGAAATTTAATGACATAGATGAGGCATAATCGAGGCATACGGTTTGCATCGGTTAGTAATCTATGCCTCAATATCTACAAAACGTTTAGGCATTATCATAGGGCGTACGAGTTACAAGATCCTAGGAAATATATATTTCGGTTTAGATGAAAAACATAGGCATAGATAATCATCAGATTATTCATAGGAATTCACTTATATATGACTATGATAGAGAGGGTGATCTCAAAGGGCGTAATATAATTTGATTATGTAATCAAGCGCCCGTGACATCCCTCCCCCAGGCGTGGTATACATACAGCCGGTTGGCGCACCGCAAATATACACCCAACTTTCCCTTTCATGTAAAAATTTGAATATATTATTGGGGTGTTGACACTGTACTCAAAATTCTTTATGGCTATTTCAGTGACCTTTTGTACGACGATGGTCATGGCGTTTTTGATATCAGTGTGAGATATTTTCAAAACGTCAGTCTTCTACATTTCCGAGCTTGCCTACAATGCGATTTCAATTTGTCAGCATCAGGCTCTTTTGATCATCTATATTTTGGTTGACACGCTTCTTTACGCATTAGTGATCCAAGACGACTGTAAAGATACAGTACATTCGATTCTCTTAAGATTCACTTCCCTCTGTAGATTGTTTTCGATACGGGACAGTTGATCCCATTATAAGATCCAATGGCATCGATCCTGTATCTCTATTTAAGATGCATTTGAGAAGGAATGAGTGTTATCTCTGATCGATAGACTCACTGAATCGCCTTGCGAAGAAATTTCATTTTGAAAGGACTCATTGCATTTCCATTTCAATTTGTACATCCAGAAGTTCGAAATTGTTGAGGCAGGAATCATATGTTGGCAGAACGGATCTTTTCCGTTATCTCTTAATTTCCAGGTGTATTAATATTGAGACTTGCTTGGCTTCCAACGAATAACATTCAATGGATACATGGTGGAACACTGGAAATTTGACTATCCCAAAGGAACGAGAAGCGTTTCTTTTCTATTAGTTACAATCATGAAAGGAGCCTTGACGGTCGGTGTCGCCCGGAAAGATATCAAGACAGATCCATTACGATGTCATCAACGGACAATTCGTCAAATGGGTTAGGATCCCCCACTTTTTGGTCACCATTCTCACTCGCAACGTCAGATGCTTGCCCGGTACTCTCGTCTGCGATGGCCTCGTCAGGCGCTCTTACGGTTGTAATTACAGTAGTCGACTCGGCTCAATTTGGATTGTTATTAGTCGCAATAAGACTATGTCCTTTCAATGGCTTATCTGTGCCAATAGTAAAGCATATCTCTTTTATACAAATTGTCTTTGTATAATAGGTACATAGTCCTATCTATGCATGTTGAACGTTCACTAGGGTAAGAGAACTCTGTCCACTTCTAGGCGTACTTTTGCAAATATAATTCATTTTTCATTGTTCTTGTGATTGCAACCGATAAGGGAATTCCGAGAAACAGATTACGAGGGAAAATCTTTGTAGTTTCCAACGAAGATTACGTAATTCGCGAGTAAAGCGAGCTCATTCCCACAGCGATACGCCAAGATTCATAATGGATCATTTGTAAATGAAGAGAGCTAGTTGTTGATTACGAATAAATTTGCAATTCAAACATGGAATGCCTTGTTAATGAGTACTGCATAGTAAGTTGCGATAACAACGAACAAGCTTGCAGCGAGGCGTTCCAGATCGATTCACTTGGTTTTCGACCATACATCCGCCCAAAACTTACAGTGATCCTTTCAAAATCCAAAAATTAATCGAGTGTTCTGTACGTATCGTGTAAATTTCGATAAATCACGATTGATTGCACTCCAAAATTAACCATTCAAGGTGTCGAGAAGCTCCAAAAATGACATCTTTTTATTTAGACTAATCGTCCTATGTTTTTGGTTGACGATTATTCATGGTTCGAAATAGGGAAGGGCGAGCACTTGGCTAACTAGGAGATCACTTGGGATGTGGGTCACCAATCTTGACCAAAATTTTTTTGGTGTTTACTTGTGGCAAAAATAGTAGTAGGGGAGCTGGTGGTTAAAAACTCTTTGGTTCAGTTATGGCTAGTTTTTGGATATGATGCAGTGTGAAGGGTGTACATGAGTCAGCACCCACTCGCGAGGTCTGGTGACGTCGCGTTTTGCGGGGGCGCGCTTCGACGTATGTCAAATTATGATATGCGCTGAATATGATTTAGTTATAGTTCAAAATCGGTTGTAAACTTGTTTATCATATAGCAAAACACAAAAAAGCAGTCAGACCGCATAAGCGTGTTGCGTGGCAAGTCAGCACCTCCGTTAAGTTGTCGTAAAAACGATGCGGAAAAATGAGTTAAGTATGGCTGAAAATTGGATCTGACCAGTTTTTCGTGTTTTTTTTTTTATATCATAAACCAATTTACAGCCAACTTGCAACTCCAACTAAATTATATTCAGTGCTCATCATAATTTGACATACGTCGAAGCACGCCACCGCCAAACTAGGGCTTCCGCAAGACGAGAAAAATTTCTCGTCTCGTCTTGGTCTCGTCTTGGTCTCGTCTCGATTTTCGAGACGAGACCGAGACAAGATTTTTGAAAAAATTTCGAGACGAGACGAGACTCTTCTCACTAAGAGTACGAGATTTTCAAGACTCTCGATTCGAGATCTCGAGGAAAAAAAAGTTTTAGTGAGTTAGTTAGTAATTTTTGAGCAAATATAAAAATGCTGTTTTTGTAAGGAAAACTCGACTGAACCCACAGAACGATAGTAAGTATATTAAGGTAACTGCAGCCAATTTGGCACTGCAGTCAATTTGGCACATTCGTCAGATTTCGTATTTTCGGTGCTTTCTGAGCATCAGTCGCTCTTGGGTTATGTTGGGGGAATTAAAAGAAAATTTTCGATACCTTACCCGCTCATTTAGCCCTCAAAACCACTCTCCTACAACACTTTGAAGTTTCATTTACTTATTTTTTCACCCTTTTCTTATTTCACTTTTCACACTCAACCTATAAAAGCAGGAGTAAATAATTTTTATCTCTCAAAGTGTCATCACTCTTTTTTGTGTAAAAACATCTCAGCTTTCGATTGGTCTCATCAGTTTTCCCAAAATTAGTTTTTAAGCCACTCAAATTGTTCCTTTTCGCACAAAAAAAAGTGAAGTCAATGTGGCACTTTATGCGTTTTTAAATGGAAAAACTGAGTGAAATCGTTGAATATTTGTATAAACATATTACGATGATTTCGACGACTATTTTGGAGTTGGATGTCAAAAGTTTGTATAAATATCACTGGGAACATGATTGAGAGTTTATTTCAATGGCAATTGGATCGTCCCTGTAGACCTAAAAACGTTGAAAATAGCGTATTTTTGTCTGAAAATTTTTACTCAGGTGTTATTAGGATCGCTGATAATGAATATGAAATCAGTTTTACAATTTTCCGACATTCAAGATGGCGGAATCAACATGGCAGACTGGAAATAATATATTACATGCTGAAAATCTACTCGCGAGGGATTTTCGAGGAAGCTGTTAATAAGTTTGATGTTATATTCGTATTCTTAGATCGTGAAAACCCTCGGGAAACTTTTTTAGACAAAAATATACAACGATCTTAAAAATTTCCAAGTTACCATTTTCACTGACTGCCGATTCGTGATCAGCGACCTCAAGAACCCCTGTAAACCAAATTTGATCAAATTTGGTTGACTTTCAAAAATTTTGTCCGCCATCTTGGATCCGCCATTTTGGATTTTGAAAAACTAACCTCAGATTCGTGATCAGAGACCTCAAAAACCCCTGTGTACCAAATTAGATCAAATTCGGTTGACTTTCAAAAATTTTGTCCGACATCTTGGATCCGCCATTTTGAATTTTGAAAAACTAACCTTAGATTCGAGTACAAAAATTCAGACCAAAATATGCAGTAGAAAAAAGCATGCCTCAAAGGGTTAATTGGACATTAATTTTGATTGAAATATAATAAATATTATGTGCCAAATAATTGGGTTGATAACTGATTTTTCATTTTCTAATTTTCTGCTGCACCAACAAGTTTAGACATTCTTAAAATTCGAAATTTCATTTGAATTTTGGAACTTAGTTCATTATAAATTAAGAGTTACTTCTTGATGTAATTGAATATTAATTATGGAAATTGCGTTCTTCATTTTTAACTTAATATTCTTCGTTTAGATAAAAAACTAAATCATAAAGATTATAAATTTTCTATGACCAAGAGTCTTGTCAAGAGTCTCGGTTCGAGACGAGACCAAGACCAATATCCTTACACCAAGACCGAGATCGATATGAGGCGAACCAAGATTTTTCGAGACCAAGACGAGATCGCCGAAAATATCGTCTTGTCTCGTCTCGCGGAAGCCCTACGCCAAACGCGACGTCACCAGACCTCGCGAGTGGGTGCTGACTCATGTACACCCTTCACACTGCATCATATCCAAAAACTAGCCATAACTAAACCAAAGAGTTTTTTTACCACCAGCTCCCCTACTATAGAGTGTATCCAAAGTTTTAGGGTCCCGCGTAGAAATGAAACCATGGGAAAGTTTTTGAAAACAAATTGTCAATGTAGTTGACAATGTAATTGAAAAAATATGGGAAAACTATTGCTAATGGCCGTGTCCCATAGATTCCAAGAAATATATTGCAAATTTTTTCAAACTCACAGAATACAAGGTATGACTTATCCATATTTATCCCATATTTGTTAATTGATTTTACATGGGCAAATGATGGTTTAGGATGCCGACGTCGGCGTGTCGACTGGAAGTTTTATTTGAATAAGGATATCTCCTAATCCCCGATGATGTCCAGGTGGCTAGGGTCGCCGACGGCAATATCTCGAGGGTACGCTCCTGTTAATTTAACTTGGAGGAGCTGACCCTGGACCCGAACTATGTGCAGGTAGTTCAGGTTCCCGATGACAGTGTTCCAAGGGTGCGCTCCTGGTATATTTGTTTGGAGAAGCTGACCCTTCACCCGAACGATATCCAGGTAGCCAGGGTACCCGATGACGGTGTCCCAAGTGTGCGCTCCTGGTATATTTGTTTGGAGAAGCTGACCCTTGACCCGAACGATGTCCAGGTAGCCAGGGTACCCGATGACGGTGTCCCAAGGGTGCGCTCCTGGTATTTTTGATAGGAGTAGCTAAACCTGGACCCGAACGATGTCCAGGTAGCCAGGGTACCCGATGACGGTGTCCCAAGGGTGCGCTCCTGGTATTTTTGATTGGAGTAGCTAAACCTGGACCCGAACGATGTCCACGTAGTCAGGGTACCCGATGGGGGTGTTCCAAGGGTGCGCTCCTGGTATTTCCGCTTGGAGTAGCTAAACCTGGACCCGAACGATGTCCACGTAGTCAGGGTCCCCGATGGGGGTGTCCCAAGGGTGCGCTCCTGGTATTTTTGATTGAAATAGCTAACCCTGGACTCAAACGATGTCCAGGTGGTCAGGGTACCCGATGACGGTGTTCCAAGGGTGCGCTCCTGGTATTTTTGGTTGGAGTACCTGACCCAGGACCCGAACGATGTCCAGGTAGTTGAGGTCCCCGTTGACGGTGTTCCAAGGGTACGCTCCTGGTACTTTCGCTTGGAGAAGCTGACCCTCGACGGTCCGTATCACCTGGACATCTTCCGGGTCCAAGGGCAGCTACTTCAAGCATAAATACCAGGAGCGCATCCTTGGAACACCGTCATTGGGTATCCTGACTACTTGGACGTCGTTCGGGTCCAGGGTCAGCTACTTCAAGCAAAAATTCCAGGAGCGCACCCTTGGAACACTCTCATCGGGTACCCTGACTACCTGGACATCGTTCGGGTCCAGGGTCGGCTACTCCAACAAAAAATACCAGGAGCGCACCCTTGGAACACCGTCATCGGCGATTCTAACTACCTGGACATCGTTCGGGTCCAGGGTCGGCTACTCCAACAAAAAATACCAGGAGCGCACCCTTGGGACACCGTCATCGGATACCCTGACTACCTGGACATCGTTCGGGTCCAGGGTCAGCTGCTTCAAGCGAAAATACCAGGAGCGCACCCTTGGAACACCGTCATCGGGTACCCTGACCACCTGGACATCGTTTGAGTCCAGGGTTAGCTATTTCAAGCAAAAATTGCAGGAGCGCACCCTTGGAACACCCCCATCGGGTACCCTGACTACGTGGACATCGTTCGGGTCCAGGTTTAGCTACTCCAATCAAAAATACCAGGAGCGCACCCTTGGGACACCGTCATCGGGTACCCTGACTACCTGGACATCGTTCGGGTCCAGGTTTAGCTACTTCAATCAAATATACCAGGAGCGCACCCTTGGAACACTGTCATCGGGAACCTGGTCTACCTGCACATAGTTCGGGTCCAGGGTCAGCTCCTCCAAGTTAAATTAACAGGAGCGCACCCTCGAGATATTGCCGTCGGCGACCCTAGCCACCTGGACATCATCGGGGATTAGGAGATATCCTTATCAATTCATAAATTGAAGGAAGTTCCGATGGCGGTGGCCATCTTGAGGAACTTTTTCGGATTGGTCGATTCCTAACGGGCTCAATTTGGATTGGTCGGGAGCCGGAGTGAATGGAAACACGAGTGAGTGAAGTGAGTTGGGAGTTTGAATTTTTTTTCTTTTTTCCTTCATCCACAGGGGTTATCCTTAATGTTTACTATGCTGTCAGTATTTCGATGTGCTAAGGTTACAAAAGCATTTGAAATCAACAATATTCCAAGTGTTTTCTTGGAATATTGTTGATGAACAAAAAGTATTTATCATCCACGTGTTCAGCCAACCAATAAACTCAATGCGCGCGCTCGCGCGCGCAGTAAATTGCTAGTTCAAATAAAACTTCCAGTCGACACGCCGACGTCGGCATCCTAAACCATCATTTGCTCATGTAAAATCAATTATAAAAAATATGGGATAAATATGGATAAGTCTTACCTTGTATTCTGTGAGTTTGAAAAAATTTGCAATATATTTCTTGGAATCTATGGGACACGGCCATTAGCAATAGTTTTCCCATATTTTTTCAATTACATTGTCAACTACATTGACAATTTATTTTCAAAATTTTTCCCATGGTTTCATTTCTACGCGGGGTCCAACGCTCCCAAACTTCCAAGATATTAATTTATGTATTTTAGTTAAAAACGCTGGTCTCGTCCCAAATGACAATATGTCATCTGAGACGTATTTCCCTCACTGCACTACACTTTCACTGTTCTCATTGAAAACTACATCACATTTTATTCTGAAAAACATATAAAAGGAGTAAATAACGTGTATACTCAACAAATTTTACTTCCATGTCTTACTCACATAGAGTGAAACATGAAATATGTGAAAAAATCAACGCTAATCGACTTTTCATGCTGTGCTTGGATACTGAAGCAATAACAACATGTATATAAGCACAAAGACCACAAATGTAGTATCATAAGACAACAATTCAGTGTCAGACTTGATTTTTATTCATGGAAACTTCAATTCTAAACATGTGTCGACTAATATCATACTATAACACACACATATTGTTATTGCTTCAGTATCCAAGCACAGAGTGAAAAGTCGATTAGCGTTGATTTTTTCATATATTTCATGTTTTACTCTATGTGAGTAAGACATGGAAGTAATATTTGTTGAGTATATACGTTATTTACTCTTTCTATATGTTTTTCAGGATAAAATGTGATGTGGTATTCAAGTTATCACAGTGAAAGTGTAGTGAAGTGAGGGAAATACGTCTCAGACGACATATTGTCATACCAGCGCCTCTAACTAAAATACATAAATTAATATCTTGGGAGTTTGGGAGCGTTGGACCCTAAAACTTTGGATACACTCCATTCTTGCCACAAGTAAACACCAAAAAAATTTTGGTCGAAATTGGTGACCCACATCCCAAGTGGTCTCCTAGTAAGTCTGAGGGCACAGCCGAAGGGTCTCGCATCAAGCCCAAACCTGTAGGTATACTAATCCGTACGGGTCAGTAAGCCATTACGGCTGCGGTGCGGTCGTCTGGCGAACGAAACTCAATGGGAAAAACGTCCAACGAGAGCAGATTCTCGAGCAAATTGGAGCGTGGTTGGACTTTCAAGTCGATTATAGTCAAATCAGTTGTCGATGCTGGTCTAATACGCGAAATAATTCCTATGCATGAGCAAAGTGGCTGTCAATAACACTGCGCCCATTGGAATTTCGAGTGTGTCTTTTTGATGCCATACCAATAATACGATTCTCAACTTTATAGAAGTCGATTGAAAAAATATTGAATAACATACAAAGAATCATATACCAATACAAGTGTAAAAAAACTGTTCTATCTTAACACCGAATTTTCAGGCACTGAGAAAAATTTATTGTCAATCCTACCAAGTCAACAATCAATCTAGTTTTATTTGCTTTGAGATTCAGTTATTACAGTAGATTCAAATAGAAAAATATGGTGGTTTTGATCATAAAACATGGTACATTATATTTAGTAGTGGCACACTATATTTTTTGTTCATATTACCATTACTTGCTTCCTTAATAAATTTCAATTTTGCAAATCATGTAGCTTAGAAACTAATATTTTTTAATTATCTTCTTTTATAAATTGACATTTTCGTCTGATTGGGTGAAAATGTAGTCAAGATTTTTCAATGTAATAATTGTATGTACATAGTTGGCCCTCAAAGATCGTCTTTTCAAAGTCAAAGGTGACAGATGAAACGGGCTTCCAACCGGATCTCTTCTAAATTGCGTGTCACACAGCGTGAAACAGAGATCCTCAAAACTTTCAACAATACGATAACTGACGTAAAAAGTTGTCAAACCCTTTACAACTATATATTTTGCAACCTCACGACTAAAAAGTCGTGAAAATTCGAAATACTCAGGCGAAAAGTTGGTCGGTGCGTCCGAGGGCGGGCATAATATCGATTTGCGATCATCGCGCACGAGCGAGGCAGGAAATTTCGGGTGGCCGCGCCGTGAAACTTAGGATCGGCTTAACCCAAATTCCGCGGGCAAAGCCAAAATTGAATTGGCCCGTTGGCGACTGCAGAATAGACTGGGACAAAGAAATCCCCTTGATAAAACTCGCGGCTCGAAATAAAGACGCGGGGTAATGCGGCGCTTTAAAAGCGTCCGCACGGCGTTCGATTAAAATCGCAATTTAAAATTAACGAAGCCGAAGAGTAATGCCTCTCCGCGAAATACATTACACGAGCGCGCGCCGGCTCGCTTATATAAATAAACAATGGCTCGAGCTCGTAAAGCTCGCCCGAAGTCACGATTTCGCCCCTCTTTTTTACTTTTTTACCTTTTTTTATCCCTTCGGCGCTCGAGCCCCGTGGAAATACGTTTTTTCTGTTTGTTCCGCGTATTATAAATAATTAAGCGGGCCGCGCGAAAAATGTTTGCTCCGCCGAAACAAAAGCTTGATTATCGTGAATAAGTTATGACTTTTTTTTCCTCCCCCCTCGTCGGAGCCGAGTGCCGGACGTGTATATATATATATACGTATACGCTCGGAACGGATCGCGCGTTGCTGATTTTGCCGGATCGCGCGTTGGGCATTTTCAGCCGTTCCAGCGAGCGAATTCACGTGCCGTGAAAATTATGGAAATGAAAATTCACAAGTACGAAATGATGTTGTACAATATTGCCGGGGCGCGGGGATAACTTATAATTGACAAATTCACGAAATGAAAAACAAGCTTCGCGAGTGTTTATACGCTCGTCGCTTCGAATGTTATCTATCTATACACCACGCGCGCAGTAAGAAGTAGCAATACGAGGGGATTGTCGAATATTTAATTTGATGCGCGCGATACGACCGGGCAAAATTCAACGAAACTTTTTTTTTACGCTATAACTAGACGATTCACGAGGTAGAATGAATGTTTGCTTTCGAATGTCATCGGTGTCATTTTTGTCTTGATTTTTCGCTAGACACTGCGATGTTATCTCAGCGGTTGTTACGCCGACTGCAGTGATTTGCTCGTGTGATCTGGAATATTTCGTATTCCTTAACTACTCGCGGTTGACACAATTCGCATTGTGCAATTCCTGAACATTACAATAATAGCGGAAGTGGGCCGAGTGTTTCTCATTATATCTTCGGCATCTGCCGGATAATTTTGGATAATTTTCTCGGGTAGTAATAACCATTATCTCCATACACTGTCGGCTTTTCCGGGAACAAAAAGTCTGTGATAATTTCTCTGTTAATGATTTTTCGAAAAGTGGAGGGAGTCGGGTATTTTTCCAAAGTATAAATGCACTGCACTCGAAACAGCTTTGAACAATTCGCTCAACATGAAGTTTTTTTTGCTCTTGTCCATCGCTGCAGTACTCGTCGCTTGTGCCATCGCGGTGAGAGAAAATAACGAACCCGAAAATACATATGTTCCGAAAAATATTAGAAGTTGGGATTTAACCCATTAGCGCCTGAACGGACACTTTTCGATGCCAAAGTTCAGAGACTCACTGTAAGATGCATTTGATCGGAAAAAAATCTGGAACCACAGTTTCCTATGGTTCAAAAGATGTTCTTTCGAATGGTGGTGGTTAGAAAATCCAAAAATGAGTTTTTGTACAAAAAAATAGCAGTTTAAAAAAAAAATTCCGAAATTTCGTGGTAAAATTTTTTTTGTGAGGAATTTTTTTCTGCCTTTGCATTTTTGCACATACTAAAAACTAATGAATATCGCGTCCATGGGTCCTTAGCTAAATGTTAGTATTCTTACATTATCAAAAAAAATTTTTCATAAAGCCAAAATGGCGACCGGAAGAAAAAATCGTAGTTTCAAACTTCAGCAATTTTTTTCTCGAAAACTATGGACTTAATCAAAAAATTTATTAATAAAAAATGTCTTAGAATTAGTCAAAGAATACCCTCGAATTTTTTGAGAACCGTAAAAGAAAATTTTTGATTTTTCATCAAATGTGAAAACTGAAATTTTCAAAAAATCGTTTGAAAAATCTGAAAAAATTTGAAAGTTTTCTTTGACTAATACTAAGACTTTTTTGTCTTAAGAAAAATTTTTGTCAAGCTCATAGTTAGCGAGGAAAAGGTTTCTGAAGTCTTTTTGAGGTCAAACTTCAGCAACCTTTTCCTCGATAACTATGAGCTTGACAAAATTTTTTCTCAAGACAAAAAAGTCTTAGTATTAGTCAAAGAAAACTTTCAAATTTTTTCAGATTTTTCAAACGATTTTTTGAAAATTTCAGTTTTCACATTTGATGAAAAATCAAAAATTTTCTTTTACGGTTCTCAAAAAATTCGAGGGTATTCTTTGACTAATTCTAAGACATTTTTTATTAATAAATTTTTTGATTAAGTCCATAGTTTTCGAGAAAAAAATTGCTGAAGTTTGAAACTACGATTTTTTCTTCCGGTCGCCATTTTGGCTTTATGAAAAATTTTTTTTGATAATGTAAGAATACTAACATTTAGCTAAGGACCCATGGACGCGATATTCATTAGTTTTTAGTATGTGCAAAAATGCAAAGGCAGAAAAAAATTCCTCACAAAAAAAATTTTACCACGAAATTTCGGAATTTTTTTTTTAAACTGCTATTTTTTTGTACAAAAACTCATTTTTGGATTTTCTAACCACCACCATTCGAAAGAACATCTTTTGAACCATAGGAAACTGTGGTTCCAGATTTTTTTCCGATCAAATGCATCTTACAGTGAGTCTCTGAACTTTGGCATCGAAAAGTGTCCGTTCAGGCGCTAATGGGTTAATATAAATTGTGGAACGCGGGCCAATGAAGAGACGTAGAGAATCGTGCACAAGTACAAGAATACATTATAAGTAGAATATATAGCTCGGATCAGTGGAATTAAAAGTGTATTATACCCCAGTTTATAGAAGATTTTATGTGACAAAAATACTAGTAGCGAGCTGACTGTGCCTATAGACTGTAAACGTACAGTTGAACGATTATACAACTATATTACTAGTTCTTCTATAGTTGAGATTTTATGTGTGCGCAAAAGAGGCGCTGTCGAACCGTTATAGTTCTAGCAAAATTGCAATTTCAATTTTTTCATGCATTATCAAGCATAAAATGATTTGTGTCATAGCAGCAAGGACCTCCATCTGGTGGCCCACCCGGCGGACCACCCGGCAGACCACCCGGCGGACCCCCAAGAGGACCTCCCCCGAATGGACCCCCTCCGAGTGGACCTCCTCCCTCAAGTGGTTCTGACAGCACAGGTGGCAGTTCGGGTGGCAGCTCGGATGGCAGCTCGACTGGCGGCTCATCTTAATCAATAGTAAAGGTAATCCTCGTACGATTCTGAATGTTAATGTAATGTTTTCTTCGACCCTTAAGGTACTGAATGGGTTACGGATATATGGGCGCATTTTTATAAGTTGCATAACACTTGGATAAAAACTCAATTTTGACCGAGGATTTTTTTTTGTTTTAAACATACGATGATTCTACAGTAATTAAGCTAAAGATATTAACAATTAAGTTTCACTGGGTATCCATCGAAACCTATAGTCCTTACTCTCAGAGTTCGTACAACTCACAAAGAGATTAGAGTTTTTCTAAAACCGATTTTAGAAAAAATCTGGCGAAATGTATTGAATACTCGGTCTATTTGGATTAATTCGCAAAGAAACATTGTATGATGTGAAAATGCTTGAGACTTGATTTTTCTTTTTCTAGTGAAAATCATCAGCACAAGACCTTTACATCCTTCAAGAGAATCAGCCTCCGTTTCTTTACAATGGAACTTTGAAAGCATATTAAAAAGCACATGAAAACCCTTCTCTTTGAAATTTTATTTATAAAAAAATGTCCTTACCCAAACGAATAATTTTTCATATAATGTACCCGAATACCTGAGGTTGGGATCAATTCCTACTTTAGTTCGAAAAGAGAATAATGCCCTGAGAGGAAAATATAGTGATGGTTAATACGTTATTTTACTACGTTCTTTAGTACAATTTGGTTCTGGCTAGGCAATATTAATAAACTTTAATGTAATAGTAATCATTATTGGAAAAAATTATATTCATCATGTTTATACGATATTCTATACGTATAAAGTGAAGTATTATAGTACCATTTACCATATGTTTCTAGTAAAATGTATGGCAGAGTTAGTACGAATTGAAGATGGACCGATTCGAGTTTGAATTTATTCAAAGTGTGGGTATTGTATGGAACAGACTAATCATTAATACAGGAATCCATTCGTTCATAAGTTATCGATTCGTAATAATGTTCCATGAATAGTTAAGTAATATTTCATCAGCAATTATTGTACAATAGAGTAGAATTTCTGTGAAAAGCTGAAAATGATTCACATAGTAAACGGTATTATAAAATATTGATATGCGATAATTGCAAGCTCCACTAGAATAAAGTAATTTAACTTATAAATAAATAGTAAAGATTATATGATATTGAAATAGTCAGCTCTCGTAATCAGATTCTTCTCAGTGTTATTCTCTAACTTCGTTACATAAGTCATTTCACTGTACTGCAGCGAATATTCACTGTAAGCTTCAGTCAATAATGACAGTAAAAGAATTCACTGTGGTGATAGTCAGAGTTGACTGTTGTTACAGCGAACATACCATTGTTAATAAATACAGTGGAAAACATTTCACCGAAGCTTACAGTGAGATTTTCACTGTAAGAAATTCAGAGAGTAGGGTTGCAGAACTGCAGGCGACGAATCCCGAGCCTCCCGATCGCCGCTCGTCTCGAGATGTCAGTGCACCCCGTAAAGGGGGTACAGTGCAGGCTATTGAAAGACAAGAGAGCTGCCGAGCGGCCTCCACTCCCCCCGCGAGGAAATCGCGACGCGCGATAGGTTTGAAAGCTTGCAATTTGGCCGTTTCGCTGGCGCCGACGCTTTTAAAATCATCCCGCGTCCCAATTTTCCCCCAGCCCCGCCGACAGGCGCGAGTGGCCCGAGACGAAAGAGTTGCGCCGGATAATGTGGGACTCGGGTGAAAAGTTAGCGGATTCGTCGTGGGATAAAACACGCGCGCGACAATTTGCAAAGCTCAGTCGCGTAAAAGCGGTAAATGCACTGTTCAACCGGGGGAGAAACCGGGCCGCCGAGCATCAGCTACTTTTGTATACATCTCGGGCTTTCGTCGTCGGGGAGCTTCGGCTGATTATACGTCCGATTGTTTTTTTTTGTTTCGTTCGTTGCGGCTGGTGGGTTCGCGCATCGGTGGCAAAGCATTTTGCGGCTCTCTCTCAATTAGCAATGGACAGGATCGATTGGGGGATCCGTCGAGCGGAAAGTTTCGTTGAACGGAAATTATCAAAGTACCGAACAGAAGAGAGCCCCCAGCCTCCACAGCGTTTCAGATCTCTCTCTTTCTCTCGTGTAAGAAACTTTGCGCTCACGCCCCTCCGCATTCGAATGCACCCAGACGTCAAGGCAAATTCGCGGCAATGAGCGCAATTAAAAGTTTACAAAGTCATCTTTTTAATTTGCTCCATTACACGTGTATATCTTTTTTTCTTTTGCTGAAAATCCAAGAGTGTAGATACGCTGCAGCTACCAACGACGCGATGCGCTCATTGAGGGTATGTCGCGAGCGCTTTTAATTTTGAAAATCTCAATAAATCCGCACGGCGATTGGGCGAAATTTCGCATAGCAGCGTTCTTCTCCCCGAGTGCAAACACCAAAAGACTCGAATCAGCCAGAACGGAATTCGAACAAACAATTTCCCCAATGAGCTCGATGAAATTTTGATGCAACGTCAACAAAACATTTGCTCACGCCATCGGTAGGTGGATTTCGCCCCTTCGAGGTAAGCATAGAGACGAACTATTGCAAAATGTATACATGAGCGGCGTTCGCCGCGTGGAATCAAACAATATCAACGTATCGCGAGTGGCAAGGGGGAATTGGTTAAGCCGGACGTAATTAAAATCTCGCCGGAATTAAAAAGTCCCCAGTCGGCCGAACAATCGTCGGGGCCGATATGGCGCACGGCCAGCCATTCACCAGTCGCATCCCCTTAATAATCTTGTTTGCGCGACGAGCTGCAGTTCAGCCAATATTCAATTATTCACCAGCCAATTCGAGGGTTTTTTTTTCGGTCCAGCCCGTACAACGGCGTACGACCGGCGGGCGTTGTGTCGAGCCGCCCTCGTATTACATATTGACATATCGGAATTATTTTTCACCCCGCGCGGCCGGAGAGCCACTCGTCGCAACGTTCCTGCGGATATTACTCGGTTCGCGTATTAGATCTAGGGTCTTCGAATGTGGGTGAGAGGGAGGAGCCAACTGCTGGACCGCTTGTTCGGCGTTCAAGTGAAATTTAATCAGGTTTTTTGTGTGTATATTGCGGGACAAATCGTTTCGTCCCGCCAGACTTGTGGCGTCGATTGTCCGCGACGGATTGTCCGCGTTTGACGGGAATAAATGAGAATTATGTCGATAATAGATGTATATCGCGCGAAAGTGTACATCGAATGCAAAGGGTGTATTGAAAATATGTAGAATAGTCGAGTTTCTAATTCTGTATGCGCGAGTGCGCGCCGGCGGATTCGTGTATGAAACGAGTCGATAAAACTGCCAATTGCAAATTCAAGCCAAACGAGTTGAGCAAAACGATTCGGCGATGCGACGGTGTCGATACAACGTCAACGCTCACGTAGATTCTTCCGTATCGTAGCACAATCGAATTCACTCGGAATGCTGGACTCTCTTTAAAACCTTACAGTGAAAAGCCCAGTGTATAAAGTGCATTTGCGATTATTCACGTGATCAATGTTAATCTGTCACTTTGGTTCACCACGAATTTTAATAGCAACAAGTTTCACATCACAATTCAAGAATCGCAATATGAAAGAATTAATTGCACTTCTGCTCGATCATTCATCCGGGCGTTTGTACAGTGATTTTTCACTTCCCTATGCCGGTTTCTCGATGTAAGCTTTCAAAATATTTCGATCGAAGTGAAAAGTCCCGTGATTTTTCGGTCCGAAAGGTTCGATAAGCGAATGGTAACATGGCGAAGATGATGTTCCGAGTAAAACAAAACATCCCTTTCTGTCACGGGACTAAAGTCGAGAATCATGTACGCAGAGTTCCATCGTACACCGATGAAAAAAAAGTAGCACGCACGGCTACATCGGTGGAAAAGCAAATTTAACAACTCGTGTTGAATCAAACTTGCACATCAAACTTCGGCGCAGATGAAACTAACGTCCGACGCTAATGGACAACTCCTCTCGAGGATCAAGCAAACAATATTCGACTTCGCGATTTTTCGACAAAAGGTAAAACGGATATCGATCGAGAGAAGAGAAAAAAGATAAAAAATCTCTCTGCGTCTTTGAGGGATCGCTCGCGATAATTCGGCGCTTTTTCACCCACGCCGGGTTTTTCTTCGAAAAAGCGTCTTATTAAAGCGTAAGTTTTTGGGCTCGAGGGCAAGAAGCGGCTGCGGCGGGCCGGAGCTGAATATTAATCGACAGGAGGGGGCGGCGGCGAGGTTTGGGCGCGCAGCAGCTCGAGTTTGGGCGTAAATTAATCACGGCGCATACGAAGGCGAGTCCGGCGTGCGCTGGTGTACGTGTATACGTGTGTGTATATATATATACACGGGGCGGAGGGAGAGGGCCGGAAATAATTGATGGGCGGCTTTCGCGCGCGGAAAAACCACGAGGCCGGGGGGCCGGTGTACGCCGCTTTCCTTCGGCCGCGTGTTTTAGTCATGATGTTCCCGATGTGCCGAGCTCGCGAATGAATTTTCATGCGAGATTCGAGGCCAGCCCGGGGTTGAGTGTACCTTTTCACGGAGGGGCGAGCTGGAGCCGAACGAAATATATAGAGTGAGACTAATTTCAAAGTACGCGCGTTGGAGAACGAAATATAGATGTATTTTCACTGTATTATATACGATGGGAAAACGCGATGGCTGAGCGTGTTTGGCGAATCCTACTGGACAACTTTCGGGTACTCTTGCAAGATTCTTACGAAGAAAAGCACATCTCAGCTTCTTAGGTGGAGAGAAGCTCACCTGTAAGTTCCTCGGTCGCGATATGTGCTTCTCTTCGTCTAAGAAGCCGAGATGGGCTTTTTATCGTCCGCGAGAAACTGAAACGTGCTTTTCCTCTTGAAGATCGTGGATCATTGTTATTTGTTACGAAAATCAATATTTTCTTCAAATTTTTGTGCACTCAAACCCGCATATTTTACAAATGAATCAAATTTTCTACTTTCACAATTTTCACGGTTTCAGATCCATTTTTAACTTCAAACTTACGCCTATACAGACAAATTCAGCAGTACTACTGTTTGAGGTTTCATAATGCCGAATAGTAGAAACATATAGTTACAGATATTGTATTTGTGATACATCGCTTACATAATTTTAATGTTAACAGATGATGGAGTTTCCTAAGGCATTGTTCATTCACATTATGTACAGTTTCGAAGCTCCAGAGTGAAAAAATAATTCCTCTAATGTTCAGACTCCTCATAGCTATACTAGAAATTCCAAAATTGTCTTCTTGCCTTTGAAAGCTTGAACACCTTTTTTTGGATAATAAAGCATGGGATTATTTTCATAAATGAAATACCTGCCAACAATGCGTGCTCGGGAAAAATTTTAATAACCAACCATATACATGCAGGTTATCGAGGAATTTTCCGTGGACAAGCCAATACAACGCAATCGATTATCCAGATAAAGATTTGAATTCTCAAATGAATCAATGGGATAAAATTTCTTTGTCGATCAACGAATTTTTCAAAATTGAAACTTTGCGGTTTTGATACGTTGGAATTAAAATTCCACACATTTGGCGGATGAGAATTGAGTTTGCGCTCCCTCGTGCCCTGCGCAGTATAATAGCGCAAGCATGGCATGCACGTGTGTGTCTACATATACGAGTTCGCTTGTAAATGCATATACTGCTGGGGCTGCTCCCTCTGACCGGAGGAGGCCGTAGCACATTAGCAAGACCCCGCATGGGGGGCAGGGGCTACGCTAAATTCAAGAGAGAGAAAGCTTAAATAAGTATACTTTCCCGAGATATATATAGATCTTTTGTATAAGTTATGGGCATTTAAGAGTTCTGATGCTGTATAAACGAGAGTTGAACTGAAGACTGATGCTCGCTGGATTATTAATCTTGTTCCCGGGGATGGGTAAGCCGCTCGCGCGAGCGCGCGATTCCGGCGAAATGTTGAAAAATGTTAAATCGGCAGATCTACTTTGCATAATAAGCCGGAATAAATGATGGAAAACTGCTTATGCGGATTACGCGTTGCATGCATTAGTTATTGTTTCAAACAACTAATGCACCAGCTCCGACATCTGCACTGACAGAACGATATATTATACGTGTTTACTGGTACTCTGATGCAGTAGTCGTATCCGGATAAATTATTCCTGATATAATGTGGCATTTTCTGAGGTTTTGTATTTCCGGTAATCTCTGGCCACCAGTCGCCATTAGGTCAAGTTGGCTGCAGTATATTATATGAAAATTTTTGCTGGTGTTTTATCGAATTTTAACTCGACGGTAAAGTGACTATTATTTTGTCAGGAGTTGAGAGAAGTATAGGCGTATGTAACTTCCGTACGTTATCTACTACTGCACGTACAACAATTATATGAATTATTTATTAGATATTGATTGTACGTGCAGAGTAGGTGGGTATATCATGTTAGAGGGATATTGGAGTATCTCATGCGTGTTTTACTGACGCTTGATTTATTATCTCGTTGTTCAATCAAAGTTGACTCAACTTGAGTAGATCCTCGAGTTTTGGGTAACACTAGCTCATTAACCCAAACAGTTGGCCACACTTTCGTAGAATCGATCACACACGCAGGGGATTAATGTCACCAACAAACAAAGAGATCTTGCTCGGACGATGATTTTGAAAAAACTAAAAATAAAATTATCCAGGTATTGTCGAGAGATTGCAGAAAAAGCTCTCGCAGCTTTCCTAGCCAAATATTTTAATTCTGTAAGACATCGGGAGAGTCGAGGTGAAAAAGGCTGCCCACGAGAACTTTGGAAACTTTCTTAAGTGAAATTCACCCAGTGTGACCAATTAGAGTTGAAAAGAAGATGATACTCTCGTAAGATCTGACGAAGCAGAGAGAACCAATTTGAAAAATCAAGAACTTTCGTTCAAGTAACCCAAGAACAACGAGAATCTCTCTCTCCGAATTAACATGAGGGAAAAGCTATAAACAGCTTAATAATTAAACGGAACGTAATGTCCGTCGGCTTGGAGTAAAAAAAAATAACGGGCATTCAATTATTTCTGAAAGTTTGATTGAAGTCGCTTCCGATAATACATTTGTCGATTGATCATAACCCCGGTATATTGATTAATTTCTGTTCGCTACTACCAGACGATCGAATGGATATGATCTCACTTATTCTTACGATCGTTTCGACTCTCGCGTTCTACCCCAGCCAAAGGCGCGAGCCAATGGTCGTTTCACCCGTAAAACGAAGAAGAAAAAAAACAAACGAGACACTCACCGGAAAGTCAAGAGGTCTCTTGGCACATCGAGCCTTTTGAGTAAGTACACCACTTCGGTCTTGAGGCGAAACTCGTCCCTGGTGACATTGAACACCGGTATGACGGCGATATCCTTGCGCTGCTCGTACTCGAGGAAGCCGTAGGCCAGAGAACACACCGCCGAGTCGAGGTCGCACGTCGGGTTGCCCAGCACCACCCGCACCCGCTTGCACGACTCCAAATCTGCCTGCGAATTCGGGTCAAAATCACGTACTTTACTTTTTTTCTCCTGTTTAACGAATGGTATGGTGGTTCACCGCGAGACCAACAAATCAATATTTATCGTGAATGCACGAGAATGATTATTATTCATCACATATTTTACGAATCAATTGAGGAGTCTCGATCTCGCGAGTTACTCCTTATCCTCTATTTGTTTTCTCTAAATCAAGCTCTTCCCCAGAATAAAATTGCATTTTTGCATGGATTTGTATAAGTCTTCCCGAGCGAGCAATATTTTAAAAAATTCCCTCAGTGAAGTAGGACGCGGAGAGAAATGTAAAGATACTCTGTATCGTCGAGTATAGTGATAACACAACTACATATTGTCGATTAAAAATCGCAAACAATTAGTTACGAAAAGTTGAAATTGTATACAGAAAAAAGAGCGTCGCGCAAACAGAGACATGCCTCTCATCCAGATGGATACGAGTAAGAAAGAGAATGAGATCGGGAACTTTAATTTTCTATACAACCTCTGCAGGGAGATGTACTTTTGTTTATGAAAAAAGATTTTACGTTGGTAAAAAATGAATCTTTTGAAGAGCTTTTAATATTTAAAGGCTTTTCCAAGAGGTTTAAATCTTAGGGAACTCCCCATTTTGAATTAACAAAATAATCACATATCCATCGAGTCGAAATTCCCCGATTTATTTGTAATTATGTTTCAATCGAGGTACAGTAAAGCGCAGGTGGAAAAATCAATAATGGGGAGGAAGATTCGTCTCTCACATTTCCCGAAGGTGCCGAAGTGAAAGCAGCCTTGTTGTACTTTGCAAATGAACATTTCCAACGAAAATTCGAAATATTGTGGAATAATCTTCATTATTGCATGTATGTACGAGCATCAAATATGGGTCATATGTGTGTATATAACGAAAATGTTATAACCACCGAGTGGAATGTTTGTTGCGTTACCGAAAAAGCATAAAAGCCAATCTGTTATATAAATGTTTCAGAGTTGAATTTATGAGTATCTGAAATATAAATGAGTCGAGCGCCCGGTCATACTCTACTCCGTTTGTTTCATCTGTAACGTAAAATAAATAATTCTTTATTTTTAGAACAAGCGAAACCGAGAGTAGTGAAGCTTTCCGTTGAATTCAGAACGACTTTTCGGGGAAATTTCCCAAGTCCTGTGGTTTATACATGTAGAATGAATTTATTTCTGGGAATTATGTATTCTATCTCACGAGCGCACATTATTAATTACTCAAAGCCCAACTCACGAGGTGTTTTTTCGAGGTAGCAAGGAATGCCTCCATGTTAGTTTTTCTGCCAATGTCTCGTATTCGCCAATGTCGGAAGCGACGAATCTGCCTTCAATTCATTGCTGGAAAAGATGAAACAAAAAGAAATACAATTGTTACACAGTGACAATAGTTATATATTAGACAATAGTATCGTAAGTACGGTATAATATGATCGAAATCGGATCACTCGATCTTCAACTACAAATTAGCCTAAGTACTTCGCGCTGTTACATTGTATCTTGATTACATTGGGGTCTCAATCTAATATCGAAATACGGTATAGGTGATTCATATACGCCTGACACATATTAGGGTCAAAACTATACTGTTCTACATAAATTCGGTGGCAAATTTGCTGTAGAGACTTTGATGTAACTTGTTAATTATTAAAAACTGTTTAGAAAGATTGAAATTCGAATGTTTGACTTGCAAAAGTTCCAAGATTTAATGCTCAAACTGTGCTCCTAAACAAGCAGTGACCTAAATTCAATAACCTTATGCATCGTGAAATAGAAAATATTTATCATAAAAATTAAAGACTTCAAAATCGGAGCAGTGAGATCTCTCTGACGGTCTTAGGCCGAACTGAAGCCAGCACGACGCATCGATCAAGTAGAAATCTTGTTTGCCGGGGTGTGTGCGCGCACGTGGTACACTGTATATTCTGTATCGCGAGGAACATAACCTTCACATGCTGCCACAAGGCGCAAACACAAATGTGCGGTAATGTTAAGCTAGAAAAATTCAACAAACAATTCGAAGTTACGTAGGAGACCATATAGAATTGATACGAGTTCATAATAAAGCGTGAAAAATGTTGAGAAGACAAGCTCGACTGAGGAGAGAATATCTCTATAGAAAATCCATCCAGGACAAGCTGAAAACGATCCAGGACAAGAAGGACAAGATCAAAAGGAGCCTTGAGGAAAACATCCCTATCCATCCAGACTTGAGGAAGGATGCGCTGTACATCCAGAGGAAAGCAGAATGGGAGGACGCCGGACCGGAGCTCGCAGTTGCCCAGGGAACAGAGATGGGAGGAGCGTTGGGCAACAATGAGGACGACGAGTACAGGTGGGCAGGTGTGGAGGACCCCAAGATCGTCATAACCACATCTCGCGACCCAAGCTCCAGGCTGAAGATGTTTGTGAAGGAGCTGCGTTTGATATTCCCCAATTCTCAGAGGATGAATCGAGGTAACTACGAAATGAAGCAGTTGATTCACGCTTGCAGAGCCAACGACGTTACTGACTTCATCATTGTACACGAGCATCGAGGAGTACCCGACTCCCTCATCATCTGCCATCTTCCCTACGGACCCACAGCCTACTTCACCATGTCAGACGTTATTATGAGGCACGACATCCCAAATATTGGTACCATGTCCGAGCAGTATCCCCATCTCATCTTCCACAACTTCAAAACAAAACTTGGATTGAGAGCAATGAGTATTCTCAAGTATCTGTTCCCCGTGCCCAAAGAAGACAGCAAGAGAATCATCACTTTTGCCAATCACGACGACTACATCTGCTTCAGACATCATACTTACAAGAAAGTGAACGGAAAGGACATTGAACTGTCTGAAGTTGGACCGAGGTTCCAGTTAAAACTGTATGAAATTAAATTGGGAACATTGGACTCGGAAAAAGCAGCCGACACCGAGTGGGCTCTGAGGCCGTACATGAACACAAGTCATAAGAGGAGGTTTTTGTCTGACGATGATGGTTGGCAACAAGAAGATGACATTGAATAACTATATTTGTGTAAATAAACAGTTCTGTGTAAATAATTCTAGACAATAAAAATTTCATTACAATATTATATTATTTTATTGTTTCTATTACCAGTAACTACAATTAATTTGCTTTCTAGTCATTGATACAATTTCAAACCACACTCTCTTGATAGAAAATTATTTATAAATAAGAATCTTTGTAATACTCAATCTGATCTGAGTATTTTATTTCAGACAAATCACATTAGTATCCAGTATGATCAAAATGTAATTGTTTAATTTCATGAGTAAAAGTTAAAGTGTCTAACGATAAAAACTTGTTAACTGTTTTGATATAACTTGTATGTACAAAATAACTAGATGAAACATGAAAATCTCTCTGCAATATTTGATCAGTATGGAGTATAATTTTTTCATCTCAATTCTAATAGTGGATATCTGAACCAGATTGAAGTGATGAATTCAATACCTCATTCGAACATTTAAAATCACATTCCCTATATAATTAGATTTCTGTACTTAGAATATGAAACTTAGCTCTGAATCACATCAGCAAGATGAAGATCTGAATCAAGATTTTTAAATTATAACTCAAACTGAAGCTTAAACTGAACAGAGTGAGATAGTCAGAATGAAACAACTTAGCAAACTAGCATTGGTTAAATAATAATAATCTGTATACCATAATCAGCCTCAGAGTTTATTTTCCCTCTTGTCAGTATTAAAAATCAATTCAAAACTCTTCAATACCCGGTAAGTATTTTAAGCACTTGCCATATGCAAATTGAGCAACTTCTGAAGATGTAAAATGCTTTTTTAAAGATGCTTTTTTCAAAAATACCCAACATAAGCAATGAAACTATATATAAGTATCAGGACGGAATTGTGTGTAACAACCCAAATTACCTTGGGGCCTGCTCTTCAATCAAAGATCCCTATACGTAAACATCAAAGAACATCACACCTGCAGCAGAGCAGTGGCCGCGTGCATGTAAACAACGAACGTTGGCTCGCGTTGGATTCGAGAGTGAAGTTGCCCGCGATTAGCGTGTGTACACAAGTGTGCCCCCTCACACACATTCGCGCGCGTACTTATATATCTCGCGCAGAATCGAAAGGAACACGAGCTAGAGAGGAGCTCGCGCCGCGCGGCAGAACCGCTTTCGCCGCGCACACATCAGATAGACTCGCGCGCGCGGTGGCGGCGGTGAGTCGGTCGCGGGAGTGGTACATGCGAGAGAGAACAACAGCGGCGCGCGGGGGCGGGGGATCGATGTGCGAGAAGGGCAGCGCAGCGGCGGGGGCGACGACAGCTCGTTGTGTTGTCGCGGGCGGTGTGCTGGTGGCCTGCGCCGAGGAATGACCGGGTCCGGCTCGGCTTGGCCGCCCGGTCCTGATCTTCGCCTGCACTACTCGCCGTTGCCAGCTGATATGGCCGCGCAGGTATGTGTGTGTGCGTGAGTGTTTGTGTATACTCGCTCGCTCTCGAGCTGCAGAGAGACAGGATGTATATATCCCTCGGTCGCGAGTTGACGACACGACGACGTGCACTGTGTGACAGCTGACAGCGCGACCGACTGTCTCTCTCTTAATGTGCAGTGTATATAACAACGCATATATAAGTACTCACCCACGTTCTCCGATCTTCGCGCCGCGGGGCAGTTACTTGGTGTGCTGCATTCCTCGGTCGCGCGCGCGCGACCGCCACAGGACGTAATGATCCTGTTGTGCTCGGTTCGTTCAACCGAGCGATGTGCCACTTTGAATACTCATATATATGCATGCGTCTGCATATACGCAAGCGGGGGGATAGACTCGCCAAGTCAAATTTGAATCGTACGCAAGCAGTTTGCGTCCGAGGATGCTGCTGCTGCTGTGAGACAGAGAGATTATTCGCGTCCGCGATGTGCCGTCTTTAATTTCCTTGGTGTTGAGCTGGGGTGTAACTGTCTGCTTGGCCTGCAAAGACAGGGGGAAAAAGTGCGTCGGTGCAATCATCCTGTACTATATAAGATAGATTTGATTGTAGCTCTCTTGGGAGGTGGTCCCTTTGCTGCCAGAGAAAGCATCAAATTATGAATTAAATTATTACTGGTCACTCGGGAGCAAAGCATAGCCCGGCGAATAGGAATAATTCATGTGCTTTGATGTATTGGATGTTTTCAAGTCTCTTTATTAAGTATTAAGTAAACTGATGGTATATTTGTAAATTGTATAATGTTTATTGTCTACAATCGTAAATTCAAAGCTCGTGCTTACAAACTGATAAGATTGCTCGTCTTGATAAGCATTTCTTTTTTCACTTCTGCTATACGGCTTCAAAACACTTGCAAGGAGTAGTGGCTAGTGATCATTGAAACGGAAAATGGAACAAATTCACAAGCTCCAACAAACCTAGTGATCTCCAAAGACTAAAGTAGCTGGATTGATTTGTGAATTTTCAGAGGAAGATGTTCCGTAGAACGAGAAGGATGTGGTGAATACAAAAATCAAGATGAGGTTTAACAAGCAGGAGCTGATGACCCTGGCCACTCAGCCTTCACAGAAATTCGAGAAGGAAGGTATACTTTACGTACGAGAGCGCCAGGAGGGCTTCTTCCGCAGGACAGAGAGTAAGTCATTGTGCTGTGATACATACATATACTTTTTTGAATCCACAAGATGCTCGTTACGCATTCCTAAGTTAACAAACTATGGACAAATAATTTGTTGTCATAGTCACACTTGGACAGTACAGCTGCATGTTTTATTCTCATTGATTATGTTAAATTGGCAGTCTTTATGATTAAAATCCAGTTATTGATTCAATGATTAGTTTATAATCGATTGTTCACACTACAAAAATCCATTGTTTTTGCATCAAGTTTATTAGTCAGAAGTTGATTTTTAATTTTCAATAGGTAATTAACTTACTCCGTACAATAGTTTAGAGAAAAAATATTCTAAAGCTATGTTAGAGTATAGATTTTTTTACAATAGCTTTTAAATTCAATATTTTGATAATTTTGCTCTGACATTGTATATTGTATGATAGTTATGTCTTGTTAAATGTTTAATTGTATCAGTATTGTCTCTTATTGAAAGAACATTCGAGACAATCACTAATTATGATGAAATTATGTCTGCACTGAATTAGTACTTATGTGAATATAGCTTTTTTCAATGTTATATTTTTACCTTTGCCTTAAAATTCTTAGTTCTCATGATAGGATGTTTTTTTCAAATAAGTAGTGACGTTATTAGTATTACAATAGGCATTAAAAGTGAATATGTGATTTATTATTTTAGAAATGAAAGGATGTTACATTCTTCATATTGTTTAATTTTATGAATTATCATAATAGTATAATCAAAATTTCAACATCTCATAAAATGATGATGAATTTTGAAAAATATATAATTAGAGAATAAAATTTTAACAGAACTAATGCGTTTCATTGCAATTAATTTATCAAAAAGTTAAACAATCATCATATCGCGAATACTTTCGAATGTGTTTAACGCAAAATAATGGTTGAATTGAATGTAACACAATACCAATTGTTCATAATGGATTTGAACTATTTAGCCAAATATACAATGAAGTTCCAGACCAATGCTGAAAACAGATTGTTGCCACAAAATCAATTTCAATAACTACGATGAGAATGAAAAAAATCCTCTCTTCGATGTATGTTTGGCTTGTACATTCTTCTCGCAAACAATATTGTTATTAGGTGGAGGTACTTGAAAATGAAACGATCGAAAATTCAGAAATCAATCGTTTCAGAAAGTGCGTCATTGTAAATTTATTCCATTAAATACCTCTCATGATCTAAATAATCTAATGCATTCTGTTTCCAAATTAATTCACTGTAATATTAGTAATAACAGTTACTTTCGGCTAACTTTGGCGCGAATGAATCTCTCCTCGGAGAATTAATCTGTTTCAAGTTCATCCATAATGAGATCTTATAGTATCAACTATTTATGGATCATTCGAATAAACATCTTTTCGTGATGTTTAACATTGTTTTGGAAAAATTTCGTTCGAACATCATGATATAAATTTTCCTTGAATTTCATCAGTGATAATATTATACAATATTTCATTGTGCATATTTTGTCGAATATTGAAGTCACATCAATTTCAATCAGTTGCAAGTGATGTTCAAAATCGAAATATTGAAAATCGAACTATTTTTGACGTTCGATAATTATATTAATTGTCATTGAGTAATATCATATTTCTGAAAGAAACCCGTAGTAATTTCGAAGATTATATACCTGACGGATGTTTACGTATATTGCGAAAGGAAAAATGAATGTGGGTAAAGTAGGAGTTAAATAATACTCCCGAATCCTCTTAACACTGGAACTTGAAAGGATTCTTGGATTACTCATAAATCTTGAGTGGTGTAATCGACGCTACACTTTTAAAATAAACTTGTATATAAGGGGGATGGCTAATAACGATCAGTACCTCCGTAAAATTTCCAGGTTCAGGTAAAAAACTTGACAGCAAAAAACAAAAGGCAAAAACACATAAGACTCTGCGAGACTTCAGTTGCGTTTCAGCCGGCACGAGCAAAGGTACAATCGAGCGAATTTTACCTATTTCAGAAAAGGACATTTCTTTCAAAACGTTTTCAAGATTTTCACAATTTTCAAAGTGAATGGGAAATTATTCTTCGTCCCGTCATACGAATTCTATGGCAGTGAAGTGTACACACTTTGCCATATTACAAAAGAATGAAATATTAATTTTTTTTCTTCAATACGATTTGAATCCTTTTTCAAAAATTTAATTGTCAATTTTCATTTATTCATTAATTTATTTATTCGTTTTCCACGGTATTGCTCGGGCTCTGCCCCGTTTCACTTTTTATCAAAATAAACGAATATTTCTCAAAATTGCAATTATCCATCGAGCTTCCATTGTTTTCAAAACACTCTGCCAAAAAAATTTCCCCAGTATCAAAGTAAATTCTTGCTACGTCTCACTTTGCGGGATTTCGCGAAAATCTAGTCGAACTCATTTGAAAGAAACGTTCCGGCCTGACAATCTCACCCTTCGACACTATCCTCATCATCGATCCTTGGATTATTCCGCAACTAACACACCTGAGTTTATATCTAACACTTATCATGGTTGCAGTATATAAGAGAAAAACAAAAAAAAGACTTCACCGTCCCTCGTACTGAGTTTACTTCATGTTTACCCTCTAGTTTGGAAACTTGACGATGCTTGACCGATCGACAAATGAAAATAAATTCGGAGCGAATCGAAACGGCGACGAAAGGTATTTTTTGTCGAAATGTGAAGTAAACTTGATATACGTCCATTTGGTACACGCAAACGACGCACTTAATGAAAATTTGAAACCACCGAGTGTGAATAAGACGGGGAAGCGGATATAGTAATAGGATATATAACGTAAGTTGGAGGTAGTTTGGGTTTCTCTGACGAGACGGCTGATTTTCATGAGAGTTTTTGATTTTACAGTGTTAGTATATACAGTAGTGCGACTTGCACGATTTGACACTATTTTTATTTTCAAAGTGACGCGGGTGCACCGAGGAAAACAACATAGGCTGAAATGACATTTTTCAAAATCTTAGAATAACTTTGCTACGCGTTGAAAAAACACAGTTTTTCTTCTACGGGGTAAATGCGATTCATATTAAACTCCATATATTTCTTGTTCCATCCTTGAATATGAACTTTTATATGACATTTAACTGAAAAGAATGGAATGAATAAGCGAGTTATTTCAACATAATCATCATAGCTAAGTTAAAGAACTTCAGGAAATTGATATGGAGTTTCTATACATTATGGAATAATGGAATAGCTTTCTCATATAGAATTTTGAAACGACTCTAGTTTTTTTGAAAGGATTTTACATGATTAATGTCGATTCAGCCTACAATTTTTATTTCAGTAAAAAATCATACAAATTTATACAATGGGTCTCATTCCGAATCCACCCGTAATACAATATTGCGCGATTTCGAAATACTCAATTGAATACACGGCAACATGACGGAATGACGAATTCATCGCTGCAGTAAAATGTCCCCGCCGATCGCGAAGGACCTCGAGTTGATTCGACACGCCAACACAGTAACGCACAGAAACGTTCCTCGCGCCGAGATACCGAAGAATCATCGAAAATTACTAAACGAAAAGGGGATTTCCGGTCGAGAACAAAAGTTCGACACGCAACGGCTAACGCGCCACACACCGCGTCACACATTCTCACCGTTGCAAACGATGGGGGGAAAAAATCGCGGACAGGGCACGGGTTCGTTTCCGCTGCATGTGCGCGGGGTGTGCGACAAGCGAGAGTCACGCCAAAACAAAAAAAGGAAGAAAGAAACGTCGGAGTTCGATAAAGCGCGCGCGGCATTATATGTATATCTCGCCGTGTGCGCGCTCGCGCGACCATGTCTCGTGCTGCAAATAATTACAACGGGGAGGGGCCTCCGTTTGCGCAATATTTTCGGCTGAGCTGGGTGTGTGTTTTTGTGTATATTATATGCTTCGAGCGCCAATTAGCGTCGCATGCTTTGTTCGGCTTTGGGCTTTTGTGCATGTGGATATCTGTGTGCGTAGTCCGATATATATTATATACTAATCCGCATGGCTGTGTGTCGAGTGCACGTGTTTTTTTCTCCCTCTCATCTCTTTTTTGCATGTTCTCTCGCTTTTATCGTGTAGTTTGTGCGTATGCGCTTTTTACATTCGCCCCCTTCTTTTGCTGTTGAACAGAGTCGTTTTGACGTATTCTTTTTTTTCTTCTTACACCCGCCGAGCACGCGGCGTGCCACTCCGACCGGCACTTTGGATTCGAGGAAGCAAGATAGACGGGGGGCACGAAAACCTTTCGTGCTTGATTTGAAAAAAAAAAAAAAGAAAAAGTAGAAGTATATCGTATGGCTGATTCTATCAGCATCGATCCACTGATTTTTGGTTGATTCTCAATAATCAAATTTATTAGATCAAGTGTCTAACTGTACACTTACTTTTTTTTCCTCACTCAGAATATAATAAAGCGTTTGTTAATATGATTGTGTTTCATTAATTGATTGGATGGTCAATGTATGATTGATTATATTCCATAGTGATGTTGGTAGGTGGAAGGGAAAAATAATCTAAACATTTCTTCGATTACAGTTGATTGAGCGATGGATCTTTAAATCATGACTTTTTGATATTATACGGAACCGGCATCAGTTGTGAGCCAAATTGCATTTTTATATTATGATCTACATTAGTTTTATTGGATATTCCATTAACTAACGAATTTATCATCTAGTGAATCTTAAAGTCAATTCGTGTCCCATCTATATTCTAGTAATCGAGTTACCTTACACATATGTAACAAAATTCATTGCTTACTCACACAATCAACTGTAATCGAAAAAATGTTCGGATTGTTTTTCCATTTACCTAACCAACATCACTATAAAGTATTACCAATCGTACATTCACAAAGTCATTCAAAGGGGGGGGGGGGTGGCGAAGTTATTATCTCAAAATATTGACTTTGTCTAGATTACTTTCTGTAGTTAAACACTTGAGCTCATTATTTTGATAATCGAGAATCTTCTAAAAACGCAACTCTTCCGATTAATGCTGATAGAGTTACCAAATTTTGTATTCAACTAACGTTATAGAATGAGTATTATACATACTTTGATCTGATAATGTTGGATCTCCAAGTCATGGATTGTTGATGTTCAACAGACTTATTGAAAAAAAGTAGAAATATCCTTTTCGACGCTATTTATTTTCTCCATAGCAAAGCTTCGTATACTTTAGCAATATTTGCCTGGACACCCCAAGCTATTCATATATATCAGAAATATATACATACCAATAAGTCGCTGCTCACTATGTCTCTTAGATCTTTAGAAATCGAATCGGAGCTGGAAAGAATCCCCGTGTAGCGTTGCTGCTCTTTTTCACTATGTGCATCTCACCATTCTCAATATATACATACACACACATATATATATATAATATATATATATATATATATATATATATACGCTGTGTCGAGCGTGGGCATTGTTCTATAACGAGGTTACGAATTTTTTGCTGGCGCAGTAAGCCTCGAGCGATGGTGCAGGCTCCGGGGGAATCTGCTGTTTTACTTCAAATCGAGGGAGCAGTGGGGGTCCGAGCCCCTCGGCGTCATCATACTCGAGCAGTTCAGCGTGCGAGTCGAGCAGCCGACCAATCACATTCCTTACGGCTTTAGTATTGGTAAGCTTCTTTTATTTATCTACGCTCGCTCTTTTAAAATTTCGCTCTTTAAATTTAAAATTGTAAGATACTCATATTTATCAGGAATTGCGCATGACTGATGCATAATGGCCAATATTTGACCGAGTCTCATCGGTTATGCGATTTTTACAATTCTAAATTTAAAGAGCACTTGGAATAATTTGGTTCTTTCGATGTGGCGAGTCATCGAACGCGGGGGATTATTAAGTGAAATCGTCGGATCGGCGGCTATTTCGTGAAACAACGCAAGAAGCGCCACGTGACGTGTCTACGTGATTTTCCTCATTTGAAATTGCCTCACAACCACTTTTTCCAATCACCCAATCGTCCAACGTACAAATACATATATACCCCCGTGGATTTGCAAAATCGTGGAGGCCTCGTATTTACCGATGATTATCGAGTTGATATAGACAGACGCGCGCGTTATCTATATATACGAAGAGCGAAGTAATATATACGCTCGATCGACTCGGTCCCACGCGACTTGTGGCGTTTCTATAAATAAAGATTCGAGCCGGTCGGAAGTTGCGCGCCAGTGTTCCATAATCCATCCCCGCGAGCCACTCGAGATATACGTATATAAGCGTACGTGCGCGTGTATACGTGCCGTGAGAAGCTCTCCGCATCGCATCAATAACTGGAGCGCGACATCAATTATTGACGTCAATCTCTATAAATAAATTCCCTCCTTCGACCCGACGGCCCGCCTCGCAACTTCATTTTTCTCCTTTGCCCGAATTCGCGCGTGCGTGCGTCTACATACGTATATGGTAAATAATATATACGCAGCGAATCTTGAGCGAATATTGAGGGCCGATAAGGAGTCGCGCGCGTGACGATTGTGTATGCGCGCGCGCGTATTACGAGGAGGAAAAGCAAAAAAAGTGTGTGTGCTGTGCGTTGCAGTGTTCGACGGCGGGGTGTACCAACAACTGGGGGCCAACTCGTCGGAGGAGCGGGACGGCTGGCTGCAGGCCCTGCAGCTCGCGAGCTACGACTGCATGCGCAACCAGCTGCTGTCGCTCAGGCAGAGGATGGAGAGCAGCTCCGGGCACAAGCACGACGCCGACATACAAATGCTGCGCCTACAACGCGCCATTACCATCGGTGAGTCGAGCGTATATTCATGGCTCGGCTGACGAGCCATCATGATGGACAATTTTTCCCGCGCGCACTTATTTGACTATTCACGCGTACCACGCGGTCGGAGGCGAATGATATTACTCTACCGACTGTTAGTGAGGTGACAGTTTGTAACAGCTGTCAGTTTCAGTAAATGTATAGGTGAAGAAAACGTTTTGTTATTTTGAGTATGAAAATATATTGTTGGCTTCACCTATATTTGTCTGGTGCTGCTCGCTAAATTTGGAGAATATGTCCGAGTGCGCGCGATACTGTAAATCTCTACCAGTCATGCACTATTTAACAGTGAATATGAAAACTTTCAAAATCATTAGTCCTACATCATTAAGCATAATTCATGTAACGAAGGATTATGCGGAAAATTTGGAATTGGTATGGAAAAGAAAATGAACATTTTTTCAGTCTAATATTTATAAAATGTATAAATTTGTCTTCCTTAAATATGTAAACATCAAGATAACGCGATAACACATTTTTTTCTGTCTTTCTATCTGCACAAAGTGTTCATGGTATTAGAAACTTTGAAACGTAAAGCTTCAAAATTACACAAAATTCTTCGATTTCTGAATAATAACGGAGAGCTTCACGAGGATATAAATTAATGACATGATCCAAAATTGGCATATCGTAGGAATCAATTGATATTAGAACATCTCACAGTAATACCTTCCCATAATTGACTTTAATGAAATACAACCAAAACACCGAGAATGTGAACCCTCTCTAGTTTCCACGCAAGCACTCTAGTTTCCACGCAAGCAATGGGAAATGTATTACTGCACACTTTCGTCACCTAATCGACATGAGAATTTTCTCTTCGGATCTGGAGAGTTTATCTATAGGGTCAGTTGTGGCGTATGTTCATCATAGATGTTGATTCTCAACTTGGGCTTTTTTCTATAGGAAGGTAAATATTTTCCACGCGAAATTAAAATAGCTAACGGTGCTACAGCAGTTTAAAATTGCATACTCTATAAGTAATTAGTTATATTTTGAATTATTTAAATAAGGTTTTAATGTTATGAAATAAATATTCCAAAACAAGTTTATCAATGGCACGTCTCAAAGGTACTTTCAAAACAGATTTTTCGAATAGTAATTATTTGTCAGAGAAAGTAACATGTTTCTGTTCTTTATTGGTATCAAGTACCCATTTTCGACTGAGAATCGAAAAAAAACACAATGATCCGAAGTAAAAGAACAAGAAAATTATAATAACCGTTACATTTCTATTTATACTCTGTATAGCCATACTCTCCGAAGCTATCACGACGGTATATCATTCAGGCATAGATTGAATCAATCTGACAATCCAGTTCACAATCTCAATTTTAGTTCCTCCCACAGATATTCTATGGTATCAAAGTCTTAATATCGTCTTGGCTACTGCAAAACTCGAAGATTTTCCTTATTGAAAAATTCGTGGATCGATGTTTCGTATCGTTGTCTTGTTGAAAAATTATTTCTCGTGGCATATTTTGACATACCGTGTTCCGACAATAAGTGCTCGCAGTACCTTCAATTTCGACGACTGAACCGACTCTTTGCTAAGCTTCTCGAAGCACGACGCCATATACCTATAATAAAATAACTATACACGATAAAATGCATTTGCATTTCGTCCCCTTACCGTATTTGGAAGTGGATTAATCGTAAAATCGCGATTGCCATCTGCACTGTATACATACACTGTGTACACGTGAAAAATCGTGGGTGGGTGAGTGAGCGTGGGGGTTACCCGACTCGGTGTCGCTCTTGACACGGCGCCAGCGATTGCGCGAGGTGAATTGGAGGCTAGGAAGCAGATCGGCCCGTAGTTATAAGAGAAATCACACAACGGCTTGGTCGATTTTGTATTTTACAAGTGGGTACCAAAATCGAAGTGGGGCTTGGCAAGTTTGTCTGTTATGGTTTCGTTCTGTGGACGCCACCGAAATCGGATACGTTTATCGATCTCCTGCCGAAGAATGACTCGATGGACGATTTCGAAGCGGACGAAAAACGAGCTTTTTCGTTAAATAAGGGTCAATTCGAAGCGAGAAATGGAAAATCGCTGTACGGGTATACGCGACGATAAATGAGTCGGCGAGCGGGTCTGTTGAGAATGGGCATGTCCGGGACAAATGTGTTCAAACAACCCTGATTCGTCGGGAGGAAAGTTTTCCTTTCGCTTCAAGTTTCTCCGCAGACGAAAAATTTCACCCGGGAATAACAGATACGTGCCGTTCGTAAACACATTTTCAAATCGTCGACGGTTAGCCTTGACAATTGGAAATCGTTTCACAACACAATCCGACTTTCATATACGTTGGACAGGCACGTGGGAGTATGGGAAAATTGCTCGGACGATCCGGTTAACAGTTGATTCGATTGCGTCGAGACAATCGCGTTGCCTATAAGGACCGACGATTGCATTACAGTTTCATCAGTGTAATCTATCTCTCATCTCGTTCATTGCGGCCAACTATTCAATTGCGAAAAACTCGTTTGATTATTAACGAAAATGCCGATCGAAAGAGAGAATGCCGATCCAAATCAGAGAACTATTCGTCTTGCCACACTTGTCTGATACTACTAATTCAACGGGTTCTTTGATATATTAGGGAAAGCTCTATATTTGGGGTCGCTGGTTATTGGTCAGATGCCAGGACTACGAAATTAATCGCTCGGACAAATTCTCTGCAGAATCACACTTTATTCTGTCATTTCGAACTCAAACTCCTATTGACGACAATGAAATCAAAATTACTATAAAGGAGAACTATTTTCAATGAAACGAATCCGAACGATCGAATCATACTCAGAAATAACGAACATCCCAGACTTCTGGTCGCCACATTGAATTGACTATCTTTGTTTTGAGAGCTCTACTTCTGGATTCCGATTCAGTGACCTGTGAAACATTCGAGATAAAATCCTTCTATAGTAAAACAAAATAAATAACAAAATCGGCCAGATAATCAAAAATTGACCATGAATTTTTTTTCTGAACATTTAATAACGCGGAAATGAAAATAGAACCGGATAGTTTATTATGATGAGTCTGAAATGTTCAACCATGCAAAGAATTATTCTGTTTCGAGAGTGAACTAGTTTCTGGTTTCTTTTCGAACTAATAGAGAACGACGTTACACTAATTCACAAAGGAAAATGAAAAGATTGAATGAATTTATCGAGTTGTTCTATTTATCAAGCTTATATACATCAATCGTATCATTCGAGAAACGAATTATAAAAAGTCACAGAGGAGCATTGGAAGGGAAAAGTTGTGCATGTCCTGGGAATCTTTTGAAATTCCTCTGTAAATTCCTGTGATTTTCCAGTACTTTCATAATCTAACTGTGAAAATGATTAAAAACTACTATTCTTTAGTGAAAAAAAAAAGTTAATAAATAGTAAAATATGTCTGAAAAGCTTATTCGTCTATCAAATGTTTCACAACACGCATTAAGGAAAAAAGTATATCCTTAGTAAGAGTTATAAAAAAATTCTAATCAGTTATGCGATTTTTGCGAATGGAATAGTAAAGATTCACAATCGAATAGTAATTTTAATAAATTTTGAACTGGTTGAATAAATAAGGGGGGGACGGTTTGATTGCAGACCCAGCGGAGATCCCGATGTGCGAGGTGTCGCTGGCGTGCGACAACCTGCTGTGCGACGGGCACGGCCGGCCGCCGAACCCGGTGCTGGAGGTGCACGTGCAGACGCGCCACGCCCCCTCGTGGGTGAGGTACGCGCGCACCGAGCTGGTCGAGCACAGCAGCAACCCGGGCTTCCTCTCCACGGTCAGCTTCCGCGCGTCCGACGGCATCGCCCCCGAGTGCCGGATAAGGATCACCGCGTACGACGTGCGCGAGAGGGTCAGCCAGACCGCCACACCCATCGGCTCCGCCATCCTCGCCTTTAGCGCCGTCTTGGATACGCCCAGGTTGAAAATCTGCACCGGCTTTTCAGCCGCGTTTTTCTTTTTTTCCCGCCTGAATTTCAAACTCTCATTGCATTATATTGGTTTGTTTAATACGAAGTTTTCATTGCGACAAATCTTTATTTGAATTATTCTCGAGGATGGGCCGCTGAGCAGTAAATTTCTTGCGGCCAAGTAGCATCAGCCTCAAAACTTATGGGATAGTTTAGGTCCAATACGGCGGTTAAAGGATATATTTTTTTAGCTTTTCCTGATTTTCCGTATTGGAGCAATATTCCCTTGCGTGCGTGTGAATTGGAAATTTCGGGGTCGTTAATCACTAAACGGTAATCAGATCTCGCTAATCCGAGACAATGGATCAAACTCAGAATCAAATTTTCAAAGTCACAAATTTCAAGAGTATCCTATTTATATTCTCTAGTTTTAGATTCATGGACGAAAGAAATGTACTTTTTACAGGTCTATCTTCACGCTTTCGATACGAAATTGATCAAACATAAGTTTATTACAATCTAAAATTCATGTTCCTTTGTCAAATAAACGAATATAATGATTACAATTCGTATCTATTAGCAATTCTGACCACGAATTCCGTGAGTTAATGAAATTTCACGTTGGAATTCATCATTTTGAAATTTTTTGACAATCGATCGGATAGCAATAAATATTTCTGAACAAAGTTTTTGAATAACGGACGTTTGGTCCTTATAAACGGGTTATGGTAGAAAAAACTCGTATATGAAACTTTTTTCTCAAAGCAATGTTTTATCTGTTTTATCCGTATTCGTAGCTAATAGATCTCGTCAACTAGAAACTTCGTATGCGGGTGCGACAATTCGATTAGCGAGGTCCGGGTAATTCGACTCGGTTCGAAGGTTCTCGTGTTAACGTTCGAAATCATTATACGTTTGCGATGAATTTGTGTTGCGTGCCGAACTACGCGTGGGTCGCGACATGGATTAAGTTGATTAATGGGACTGTTGCCGAGCTCGGAGTCATGGAATTCAGTTACATCACATATTTCAAGAATACATTTATAGATGTGGTTGAGAAAGTATATTACATTGTCGTTGATGTATTTATCTACAAGATAATAAATTCATGATGGGTGATAGTGATTACTAAATTGTAAATAATGGTTGGTTACTTACAATATAATAATCTTTGTTTACTTCCGTGATGCTTGATAAGTTCATAAACGTGGGTAAGGATTGTAAAAATGTTGATACCAAAAATTTGACTTTGGACTAACAAACAAAATTCCTATTGTTCCTGCTTAGGTTGAGGATACCTCTTAAATCAGCCAAATCTACGACGGTGGGCTTTTTGACGATAAACGTATGGAACCTAGAGGCTGAAGACAAAGGAAACAGTACCGAAAGTACGCCTTCCAGAAATGTGCCAAGTACTCCCAATCAACAAATGTATTGTCACAGACGTTCACAGTCGCTTCCTCCAAGATTGGGTACGAAAATTAAGCTTCCGCATCAAGGACAACTGAAACTTCTGTTTGCCAATCCTCATATCCAAACGTACAGGTACAGTTCTCATGATGTTATTCACGAATATAGCAGTTTCTAACGAAATAGGAAACAAAATGTAATCATTTGTGTGCATCTTTTCAGATTTCATTCTGGTTTGGGTGGTGATATTTGTGTGCACGAGACAATGGCTGAAAGCAAACTGTGCTTTCAATTTCCACAACAATTATTGTAAGCTATTTTAATACTGTTCATTGAGTGCTAATTTTTACGTCAATATTTATGATATATTCTTGAATTTCACAGAGCTCTCTGGATCCAAGAAGAGAAGGAACTTTTGCAAGAGGTTGCTGGTATGGGCGAGTTGCGAGAGCCCTGGCATTCTAAACAAGTTGAACTTCTCGACCGACATTTGCACCTTTTACACTTGTATTCTCAAGCGAAAGAGAATTTAGCTGCTTTCAAAGGTTAATCTTTTCACTGAGCTAACGCTGTGGAATCTATTCAACGATTATTAACTTTTTAAAATATATTTACAGGCAGTTACTTCAAACAGTCTTCTCGAAAAAATGATAGATCTTTAGAGTTTGCTCCTTTAAATTTACATTTACAAAGAATGTGGGTCCACAACGATACTCTGAACAAATGTGGATTGTATGATTTTATGAGCGTGGGAGCGTTTACTGCTCATTCACACAAAAGCAAAAACGGTGGTCTTCTGAGGTAAAAATATCACGATTTCTCTGAATTTGAAAAATTAAATTCCTATCTGGCAAATAACTAATTATTTATTCTTGTTTTCAGGCTAGTACAAGCGTTGAAAGAATCTCCCGTAAGATGCAATCAACTCTACCAAGGTACATCGAAAATTTCAATGGCTCACGATGCTATTCAGGCCATTAAGCAGCTCCGCCGTGACGTCGTCGAAGCGATGCGTTCTCTTATGAAGCTTGCTAAAGAAAAACAAACGAGTGGCATGCTTCCCATATGTGAAGATATGGTCACTAAAACTCGCATTCTACTTAGTCTCTGGGATCCTGGACTTGTGGAGGAAGCTTTGACATTTCTGGAGGAACACAAAGTTGCAAAGGTACAAGAAGATATCAACAATGACGATTCGCTTACACTCCACTTCAAAAACCAGTCGCTATCGCCATTCAAAAGGATAACGCAACAGCTCAACTTTGATTTGAGAAGCCCAGATTTTGACGAGTTTACGACGCCAGATACACCAGAGTGTGTCCAAGACATATGGGCTAAGGAAAGTGCCAAAAACAAGTATGCCAATTTCGCTATGAAAAATGATATCAACGTCAACTCTGATAAGCATCAGACAAATGAGAACTTCGTCATATTTCCTGAGGTAAGAAAAATATAGATTGTCAATGATACAATCTCCTTGCAATTTATGCCATTTATCTTAGCTAAGAAAATAACAAATTAATAGGTACTACTCGTAACTGACCGATATTTCTTCTGAAAAAAATCATTTGATGAACATTTGATAATATCGATAAATCTGATATCAACATCCTCCCAAATTAAATCGCAGGTTGACGATGAACCCAAGGAGAGCGACACCGTACAGAATACCGACAAAGAGACGCTGAAGAACGAGGACAACAACAACCATGATGAATCGGAGATCGAGCGCGTGAACGATTTCGAGCTAAGCAAGCGTTTTCTCGATACACAGAAAATGTGCAACTCTCCCTCGGCCAACTACTATAAACCAACCGACGAACCAGAGCCATGGGACCTCACGCAGCTCAACATCGAGGCGAGCGTAATGTGCCTCGTGTCCAAGGTGAAATTTCTGTGCGGTCGTTGTAGCAGCCCTGCCGTCAGGCTACGCAATAAAAATGCGCTCATCGAGAGGAACAGCCAGAGTCTCAAAGGCTCTCTGGCCAACCACAGAAGTAACTCCACTGTAGTCACCAGCCAGCCGAAGAATGGTTTCAAAAACGAAGAGGCGAGCAAATTGTTGGATAACGGGGGGACTCAGCAGGCTAGCGATAAGCATAATTCAGCCGCGTCAAAGGCGCAAGAAGGTACGATGGGTGTTAAGCTTTCAATGTACTTTGGAGTGGGAGTCTAATTTTCTCAGAGGGAATTCGAAATTTGCATGATGAGCGTTGACTATGGATAATTCTTCATAGCATTTTTTTTCTATCAAATCACTTTTCTCGAAAGCCGAAGGATGATCGGTGTATCACATTTATCTCCTCAGCAGGTTTCTGATGTTACATGTAATACTCGCCACACCCTCCGATCATCATATGTATCTTCTGTTTTATTTCTCCAAATAAGAGACTCACTCTAATCTCACCCATACTGCATTATTTTACTCTTCACGTCTGGCTTTCTGTTCATGCTCGTCATCATTGGACACGCACGCTTTTGCCGTTTAGGACCGACTGTGATTTATTGTAATACGTCTTCCGATAAAGTGTGTCAAGCCATGGACTCAATAATGACACGGGTGATAAAGAGCAAACCGAACCAGCGGAACAAGTTTACCGAGGGCCTGGATTTCGCATCGATCGTCGACTGGACCAGTGAACTCAGGCCGAGCATGAAAAAACTGAGACAGGCAATGGACGGACTGCTGAAGACCGCCAGACTCACGCATTCGGTGTTTAGAGTCCAGGAAGATGCCAAGTCTGCCCAGCGCGTTTGCAATGTGCGGTACAGGAGAGATGTCTGCTTTAGTCAAGCGGTAATGATCATTTTTCCTTACAATAAGCGAGAGGTTTTGAACAAAACGTAGTACAATATACATAATTGTACGCATCTAGTTTGATTTAGGATAGCCTTGTAAAAATCGTTTCATTTATTGAATTTATTTATATACATACGCAATTGATTATTCAAAAGAAAAGAATACTCCTCGCGAGTAAGAGAAATCGATAGTCAAGTAACGCGGGTTTTTTGCAATGATAATAAGTCCTAATTCAAAGAAAATACTTTTCGAACGCATGTTCCGATTTTGAAAAAACACTCTAATCATATACTTTGTAATTAATTACAGCTGACGGCCTTAGTGTCGGGTCTTATGGCGAAACTTTGGTGCCAACGGCCAGATCCGATGTTTCTGTTAATTTTGACAACCCTCGGCCCACTTGTGTCCTTCGAGGGTTTATTGAGTTACTACGGGGATGAAATTGATATGTGGGGAGACATGGCAGTTGCTGTGGAAGATATGCACACAGTCACTTTCACTCTGACGAGGTGTGGCATCCAAACCACGTACGTGCGACAGAATGTTTCGATTATAACCAAAATAATTCAGTAATCAATTTGTTTCTCAGTAATTGTATTCCTTCATATCATTTGATAATTATTTTTCAACCCACTGAAAACTCGTGCAAAAAGAATGATTCCCTCGAATTTCAGTACTGTTGTGGTCAGACATTGATACAGTTTTTTTTGTTTTCCAGGCGTATTGAGGGCAAGCCAAAGGCCACCCAATTCCCATCCCCGAAAGTGATTGGATCGAGAAATGCTTTATCGGTGCTTCTCCCAGTGCCCGACGCCGTATACTCGTTACTTCCTCTAGTTCCGGCATCAAAACAGACGCTCTCTTTCAATGTGACTCCCGTATTTTTCAATATCGGCATCAATGAAATGGCTACCCTGGCTGAGAGTCTTGGGACGACAAAACCGCAGGAGAAGAGTAACGTAGATAATTTTGATAGGCTAAACGAGTATTATTTAAGATTTAAGAAGCTGAATTTACCAACAGAATCCACATCTGCTAGATGTGAGTATGATACAATTTGTCATTTTTTTCATTCCCAACCGGAAAGGATATATTTTTAAACGTACAATTTTACGCAGTTGGAACTAGATCGGCTTTGAATCAAACGCTGGCTGACATGATGACAAATTTGAAAGCTTGTGTTCAAGCCAAAGTCAGTAAGAATGTTGAAATTCTGCAAGTATCATCACAGATATGTAGGCGCATGAGGGGTTTGAGGTTTACGAGTTGCAAAAGTGCGAAGGACCGAACTGGGATGTCAATTACGTTAGAACAAGTCCACATTCTTGCTACGGAGTACCATTTAGCGGAACACGAATTTACGAAAGCTTTAGACTGTATGCGAAGGTAAATAGGGATTCAATACTTTTCCTAATATTAGTGATTATTTTATGTTGTCTAACTGTATTTTGAATCTTACAGTGAAGGATGTCGGAGGGAAAACACGTGGAAGAATATTGGTGTTAGGAAGTATGCCTTCAACAGCTTGCAGATAATGACGTTCCCAAAACAGTATCGACCACCAACCGGAACATACGGCTCGGCACAGACTTAATTTAGTTGTTGACAGATAGGATATTCTAATGTATTGTTGTACAGAATAGTTTTTTAAGCGCTACAGCGTATGGTAGTACGGACGCGTTATATTCGACGTTAACGTGGAACCAATAGACGGTTAGTGCTAATATTAAGTATAACTTTCTTCAAAGGTGCTATTATCAGTCTGTTTATTGATGATCTTAAACAATCATTTTCTCAATGATATGTATCTAAAAATTGTGAACCTATCTCACGGGTACTAATTTGAATGTGTGTAACGTTGATGTATATAACGTGGGTAAAAGATCTCTTTTGTAATCTTGCGTTTTCGTAAATACGACTAACTCTACAGAAAGAACTACTGGGGATAGATATAGATGCTTTTAATTGATCGTTGATGATAGCGAATTGTACAGTGCCATTGTGTTCGTTCGTTACTTCGGGAAGTAAAAAAAATACTAAAATGAATATGTTGGTTAAACAATGAGTACAGGGAAAAAAAGTATAAGTTTGTTTATTTTTCAGTCATGTATATAGTAATTGATACAGAAATATACAATCATAGATATTATGAATTATAATAATTTTTAATACATTTTTTATTTATTTAATGGTGCAGTTGGAAATAATTTTCAAGTGTATCTGAATGAATGAGAACAACTGGACTGTATAGAATTATGATTCCAAGTATGAGAGCACCTTCGTATAATATGAACTTTTTTTCGTAATGCACAACTATGTAATAATGTACTAACAAATTGGACATATTTCCATAGAACGTTTTTGAACTTTCTAAAATAGCGGAAAATTGTGCCAATCGCAATTTCCCTCATGAAGATTTTTACGCAGCTGCCTTCGTTATGAAATTCATTCTTACGATGTGTTATATATTTTGAAATAAAATTTAATTATCTCATTATGACCATGTTCTATTTGAAATCCCGTATAAGTATTTTCCGTAGCCGGTAGTCTGAAAAAGCACTATTTTATTCTTTCTATCTGATGATCACGTGGTGTAGATGACATATCTTATAATTTTGGAAATATTCGTGGAACGCTGGAAAATGATCATAGTATAACCGAGGAATATATACATCAGTTTTTACCAAGAAACTGAAATTCAGAATAATGGTTATTCAAATTTCTTTTTATCATGAAATGGATTCAAAATTTTTTCCTTATCGTAATTTACGACATGGAGATTTATATATTTATGTTGAACTTGGTTGAAAATCATATTATTATTCAAATACGTATTTGTTAAAAAGCATATTCTTATCATAAAATTGAGAAAGTTAAAAAATGAGTAATAATTAGAATATCTGTTTAAATCATATCCAGATGCTAATGTCTGAATTCAAGGTTTTATAAATTTTATCTGAAAGACCCTAAATTAATTAGCGTGATTGTGTATAAATTCTACATCAATTTCAAAATGTCTCCCAGAGGATTATACACGAAAGATAGGAATTTTTTTTCAAATCTGTCTAAGGATTATAGATTCACAAAATTACAATGTTCATTTCAATTACCTGCATCGTCGTCCTTTTTGTCAACGTACAAAACTGTTTTGGTGAAAAGTAAGTCGTGTATATTTAAACATCATTAGGTATATATAGGTACATACTTGATTTTTTTTCCAACTAAACTTTCACTTACGGACTTAAGTTTTTTCAAAATTTTTCCTAAGTCAAATACTTTTTCTAAACTATCAATTCAAAAGGCACACTAATTACGATAATTCAATACGTATACTCACACACGCGCGAATTCTTCATTTTTTTTCGCGAAATTTGTAATAACAATCTACTAATTCAAAAATTGATACGAGGATTCATGATTGTATTTATTCTTTCAATACGTTTTTACTATGATAACTCATGGCATACAAATGTCACAGATATATAAATTCTTGATTGACGAACTGATTGAAAAATAAGAAATACGTAAGAAACCACATAACTGGTGATAAATTTTCTTTTATCTATATCACAATATTCTATTTAGTGAACTTGCATCAATATTTGATATCAATTCCTTATTTGGAAATGGTACTAAGGAATCCCTGGTGAGTTCGTTATTGGTGAAAGCGAACCTCGACCCTATGCGGCTTCCAGATATATCAGATTCTTTTTCACTGCAGGTATGTTTTGACCAAATTATCATCCAGAGATTTAAGTTGTATATTTATTTTCCAAGTTCAGATTTAAAACCTGCCACTTTGCCATTCGATTTTTTTTTCTTGCAAAAGCTATCACCACCCAATATTCTTTTTTTTTCAGGGGCTGTTACCAGTGACCGTATATCGACGTGTCTTACGAAGAAAGACACATCTCAATTTGTCCGCGAAGAAAGACACAACTCGCAATCTAGCCGCGAAAAAAGACACAACTCGCAATCCAGCCGCGAAGAAAGACACAACTCGCAATCTAGCCACGAAGAAAGACACAACTCGCGTCTGGCCGCAAAAAGGATACATGGCGCACATCCCACAATTTTCCGAGATAAAAAATATAAGGAATGAAAGCTTAGAATGAGTAGGTTATCGTTGACAAAAAAAACAAGTCTTTCCTACAGTTTAAACTCTTTTTTCGTTAATATTCGCGGGAGAATAATTCCGACATTTGTCTTTCTTCGTGGACAGATTGCGAGTTGTGTCTTTCTTCGTGGCTAGATTGCGAGTTGTGTCTTTCTTCGCGGACAGATTCGGATATGTGTCTTTCTTCGCGGACAGATTCAGTTATGTGTCTTTCTTCGTAAGACACGTCGATATATGAACATCACTAACGGATACATGTCTGGTTTTTCAAAAATATCAAAGTTAGAAAATTTCGACCCAAAATTCGAGAACTTCGCGGTAGGTTCTTCTGGAGTTGTTCACATTGATGAATTAAATGGCAACTTTACATATTCCGCATCGGCGAGTGGACTTTACGACAGCCAAGGAATCCTCAGAATGAAGATGAAAAACGTTACTGCCAACTTGAACCTCGCCTTCAAAATCGACAAACTTCAGATTCACGAATTCAGCTGCAAAATAACGAATTATACGTGAGTATAGAGAAATTCTAGTCCCACACATACTCGAAAATACAATGTCTCACAGCCAAAGCGTTCGGTTAGGAGGATAATTCATAATTTGGCATCACACGATGTAATGGACACAGAAAAACATGAAAATTCAAAAGAAAGATCGAAGCAATTTGATCTTCTGTCTGATTTTATTTTTGTACATTGTAATCATTTCTTCCAGACGTCTGGAGGTGGTAGTCGACAGCGAGGATGGACCTAGGTTTTTTGAAACCATAATTGCAAACAGTATGCTGCCATTCTTCAAACACAAAGTGCTGCAAACGATCGAGGCAGAGGGTATCAAATGGACGGAGGAAGTTTCTGCGACGAAAGATCAAGGTTTTATAGAAAACGCAATCAGCTCAATAACTAAATTTTTCAGTTGAAATAAATATACATATATGCTACCTAATCGACATTGTATTGATTTACCTCCCATATATTGGACCCCAATTCATGATTTTCCATATTCATATTCCTTCGCGAACACTCGCTTGTGGTTCTCATGATTTGTATGAAAAAATAAATTAAATTCTACACGTTCTTAACTTCTAAGGATTCGTATATTTTGTCACAAAGAAAATTGAATGAAAAGTATTTGAAATTCAATGATTAAGATATGCTTTGTATTTGAATGATGCTTTTGATGACTATATAGCCGATTTTAGTCAGGATTCAAAATTTTGACGGTAAATTTTTAATGAAATAGTGTTCTATTGTTAATGTGCAATCAAAATAATGAATCAGTATTCATATCCTAATGAAAATTTAATTTCGTTGTTGCTGAACATGAATATTCATGTATATACGCGGTAACTCTTGTTGTAACATACTTATTATGTGTTCGTTTATCAATTAGAAGTCTCATGCATTGATGCAATTTCAATCCAATATCAGATCAGCCCGCATAACTCTTGATAATTACTTACATTTATTCTGCATTGTTGTTCGATTCATACTTTGAATTCGAAATTCCATCAAGAAAATTGAAGAAAATCATCGTCTAATAAAATTTAAGCTTACAATATATTTTCCCGGTGGATAATAACTTCAAAATTGTAAAACTAAATCGTAAAATTGTATTTTTTTTTCAATTTGCAAAAGAACTATACTAACTATAAATTAATCTTCCTAATACTCAGTCCCACAGTTTAAAGCTTATCTTAAGCAAAAATTTAACTTTTCAATTGTCAGGTCTAGACACTCACTCATGATACCCTACAAGACGAAACATATAAAAAATCTATGAATTTTATTCACTGCTCCTACGTAAGTTTGAATATATTGTAGACATATAAATTATAAAAAAAATACTGATGACAACAGGAATGTGCATTATAAAACTCGATGTATGTATGCAACATACGTAGTGGTACTCATGGTGCTAGAGAATTTTTATCCTAAGAAGAGCTTCAATCAGCGCACGAATTAAAAATGCCTAACAACTTGAGGTCCAGCAGGTTTTCGTAGTTACTCACCGAATTTGAGACATAGTTTCTTATCTTTGTTCTGCATAGGTTCAGTGCGATTTTCATTGATTATATCGCTTCTAAAAACATTCTTTACGAAACGAAATACGTTTTTATGTAGAATATGTAAACCATTAGAAAAAAAATTACTTCGACAACAGGAAATTTATTATTTTCTATTTAATCTTCTTCTTTCTAGTCTCATTCTTTTCCTTGAGCCTACAGATGACCGCTACTGTATGGATATTGAAAATATCTGTTATTGATAATGTATGGTCAATTGTTCATCAAGCATTACTAATGTAACATAACATTTCATTACCAAATATTCATTACAGACAATCTTTTTAGGCAGTTTCTGAAACATTCATAACATTGAATAAATATGTATCATGGGGTATCAGATTGAACTCAATATCACTCGTTGTGTACAACTGCTCCAGGAAGTAAGTAATGATAATGAAATTTTGATGAACAATACGGACGTGGCAACGAGAACCTCGATCGCCCTCATTTTTCTATCATATGGCCACAGGTCGAGTGGCCCACTGACCACTCCCTCATCAATAAGCAAAAATGTTTGTCGCTCTCCTGACTCGAGACTCGAGTTGCTTGGCGATCAAAAGTTTTCTTTGGTCGGTGGAATAATTTGATCGGGATGTGAGAGCTAATTTAGCGTTTCTCTGTTCATTTATAGATCATACCATGAAACGTTACTCAGGTACTGTTCTCTCTCAGAGGAATAAGATGGGAAACAAAGAATCCTGGAAACTTGAAATCTTCCGGAAGTAAAATAAAATAAAAAATCAATCAAGGGAGAGGTACATAATACAAAGTAGAATTATTGATCTTTGTTTAAAGAAAACAAAATAATATGAAAGATAATAATAATAATAAAAAAATCATGATAAATTGCCGAATTTCATTTTATGTTCCAGCAATTTAAATACATCAAATAAATCATATACCAATGAGCAGATTATATCAAATACATTTGGCAAGGATTGGTACTTCTTTAAATCATAAGTTTGAACATTTGGTTGACACTATACATGCAATGAATAAGAACTAAGGTAACTGTACCCAATGTGCCCCCCCCCTAAGGGTTTTTCGCGAATTTGACTATGATAGACTTCGAATTTTAAAATTCTGTGAATGGCATCTCAAAGCTTAGATTAGAAACCATCTTCATAATGATCATTCGACTACTTTAACCTATCGAAAATCGCAATTTAAAAAAAAACGCAAAAAGGCTAAATGCACAAAACGTGTACCCAATTTGGCACAATTTTTTAATCATTAGCTACAGCCTATATAGGCCTACAGGGACGATCCAATTGGCATTGAAATAAACTCTCAATTATGTTCCCAGTGATATTTATACAAAATTTTTAACATACAACTCAAAAATACGCGTATAAATCATCGTAATATGTCTATACAAATATTCAATGATTTCACTCAATCTTCCCATTTAAAAACGCGTAGAGGGGCACATTGGGTACACTTTTTTTTGATGCGAAAAACAGCAATTTGAGTAGGATAAAAAATAATTTTAGGAAAACTGATGAGACCAATCGAAAGCTGAGATGTTTTTACACAAAAAAGAGTAATGACACTTTGACAGATAAAAATTATTGACACCTGATTTTTGAGGTTGAGTGTGAAAAGTGAAATAAGAAAATGGTGAAAAAATCAGTAAGTGAAACTTCAAAGTGTTGTAGGAGAGTGGTTTTAAGGGCTAAATGGGCGGGGAAGATACCGAAAATTTTCTTTTAATTCCCCCAACATAACCCAAGAGCGACTGATGCTCAGAGAGCACCGGAAATACGAAATCTGACGATTGTGCCAAATTGGGTACAGTGCCAAATTGGGTACAGTTACCTTACTTCTATCATCCCTCATAACAATGATATCTTCGAGTAATTTTGGATTTATGGTTTCCAATGTCTTGAATTTATCTGTTTGAACTATTGCGTACTCAAATTTTTTATTAGAAATCGGAAAGTTTTGCTTTTGGGAGTCTCGCAATTGTACTGATCAGCTTATGCAGAATACCACAGGCTTTTGAAACATTCATAGTTCTCCAAATAGTTTGTTCACACAAAGACTTTACAACAATGTCATATTCATCTGCTAATCTGCTTGTTTATTCAAGAAGAGCCATTCGATGTCTCTTGCTAACTCATCTCTTATCAATGGTTCACTTGTAAACTCATCATAAGATAATTTACATCTAACAATCAACTTGTCATCATCTAATGGAATGCAACGATTATTCATAACTAACTCTCTGTTTACAAATTTGGTCCATCTTCTGCTTCCACATGGAGGAAGTAAAAGTTTTTTTTTTTTTTTTCACTACATACCTGTCCAACAATATTCATTAGATATACATCAGCGATAGCTGTGATTTCACCACTACCAAGTGACGATACGAATAACGAAATGAACTTTTGATCATCTTCAGATCTCATTGGACACGTTTGCAGTCGCTATTTAGTATGGTGGCCTGTAAAAGTTGGAGAAAAGATTGCCATTTTTCTTTTTTTTTCCTTATACATCCATATAGCACCCAATGCAAGTCAAAAGAGGGTATAGGCTATATCCGTTGATAATATATACCTATCTCTATTCTCTGCGGGTTGAAAATCCATCGTGACGTCATGTCTTCACCCGACATACCTATAAACACGCAAAAGTACGAGCGACTCTTCAGACAATATAAACATACTTATTGACCTGCAGGATAGAGATGCTATGGAAGTTTATCAGGAACATTTTTTGTCTTAATAAATTTCTTAGTTTTTCCTCATCTCTTTGCCCGTCATGTTTTTTCAGAAACTTGCATGGTTGGGTGAAGTTTTTCAAAAACGACTGCTCGTGTATCAGGACTCCAGAATTTTTTTCTCGCACGGAATATAAATTTCCTAATCAATATCTCAAGTGCCACACAATCTTTGCGAAACTTGCAAAAACTCTGCCGAGAGTGTCTCGTTTGAAATATTTTGCCTGATCTATAGTAGGTTTATATGAATATTGAAGTTTGATGTGTGGCAAAAACGTTCGTCAGAGAATTTTTTCCGGTATAAAGTTATAGAGACATTTATTCTTGCAAAATACGATGATGCAAATGGCTACAGTGGGGCCAATTTCAATGTTCTAGTTGTAAGGGAATTTGAAGGGATTTCTTGAGGATGACCCCAGGTCAATTTTGACTGTTCGCGGTTCGAAGCTACAGCCATTTATTGAGCCTTTGAGCATCGAATCCATTCACTGGGCAACGATCTTGATGAATGCAAGAACGTCGCATCAACATTAGCATCGTGTGATCATTGTTTGGTATCATTGGTAGTATGGCCAGGTTAGCGCAGATCATTGATCAACCATGACATCTATTATACTCTAATGAAATGACACTATTCTGATTACTCTTATAGAAAAATGTCGTCGTTCCCAAGTTTTCCAAATATAATCCAATCGTTTATGCCGACTCTATTTGATCAGAAAATCGTTTTCAGGAAGGTACTGCTGACGTTGATTTGATGGACTATGAGAGAAAAGTAACAGTTATACTTAAAAAATCATCAAAAAACGAAAAATACATTGAAGTGACTATTACAGTCCAAATTCACTTTTGCAGGGGTCAGTTCGAAGGCGATTCTTCTATCTCTCATAATTAGTCATTTTAACAAAAGATAGAATGTTATGCAGCTACTATAAAATTGAGTGTCACGTTGATAATCACTTAGCGTGTACTGATAGAATATTGTCTAAATTTTCGCAGCATATAATCAACGTGACTCGCATAATGACCAGATGTTTTATGGAAGGATAGAATTTTCAACGGATTAGATGATTACAAACAGTCATTTTTTCGTTTCTTCAAAAGACTTTCCTTGAATCTCCAAATAACATTTTTCCAGATGTTTATAGTGATTACACGAACAATCATTTTTTAAAGACTCTTCTCGATTTCAATCAGTTTTTCATCACATACGTGCCAGGATTATATTATCCTTTACCACTTTGTTCAAACACGATCTCCCCAATTATGATAGTTCATATCGAGGCCTCTTACGAAGAAAAACGCGTGCGATTCCATCCGCGAAGAAAGACATATCGCAATCTGGCCGCGAAGAAAGTCACATCTCGCAATCTGGCCACGAAAAAAGGCACATGTCGCGTTTGTCCACGAAAAAACACTTAGCGCACGTCCCAGAATTTTCCGACGTAAAAATATAAAAGGAATGAAAGCTTAGAATGAGTAGGTTGTAATTGACAAAAAACAAGCCTTTTATACAGTTCGATTGCGGTTTAATCTCTTTCTTCATTTTTATTCGCGGGAGAATAATCCCGACATGTGTCTTTCTTCGCGGCCGGATAGAGATCATATATTTCTTTCTTCGCGGACAGATTGCGAGATGTGTCTTTCTTCGTAAGAGGCATCGATATACCCTGATATCGTCTTAATTGAACAAGTTCAAAGATATAAAAATTGTTTTGAACCTGGAGTTTCTTTCATCAAAATAAAAGATTGGAGAGACAGTATATGAAATCTTGAGATAAATAAAAGGGTATACGCAGAAAATTAAGACAAAAGTCGGAAAGTGAATGTCACTGGAGCATACAAATTGACCCAGTTTTTTCCACTCTGATGCACTCGAAAGCAACGGTATTCTATGGTGATAGTAATCGGAGAAAATCCAGCGTAGGAGATTACAATAGTTCAGAAGAGGTACTTCTAGTGTCCATTAAACAAATATAAAATAATGCTCTCTGCGATCGAAGTGTTGGGACTCGACGCTGAGTCGAGTTATATTCGCATTCATCGTTATATATTTCTTCATAGCGTTTTTGACAATGTTCCTGTATGATATTACTTATCTGTATTTTTATGAAGATTATACGCTGATTCGTTGTTTTCATTGTCATTCTGAGGTTATTCCCAATAATAAATAGTGAAAATGTCACATCCCTTGAATGATCATGAAAGAAAAAATTATAGATTAGAAAATTGAAGGCCGAAAATATTGAGCTTTTGCTTTCATCCATTTCATCTATAGACAACAGGGTCACCTCGAAAATTTCAAATCTTTCTCGTTTCATTTTTGCCTGTATTGTTTCTTGTGGAATTTCTCGAAAACGACTTTACCAGAATTTGTCCATACTCTACGCAAAAGCCAACTTTCACTCTATAAATGGGCGTCTCATACACATACGCGCCTACCGCTGACAGAAATTTCCTGAATCAATTCAGCGAATAATATCGAAATTAAGTTTCTTCGCGTAATTGATTTTATGAAAAATCGATTCTGCCAAACTATGCTCAATGCTCAATGTCACATATACAAGTAGATAGCGCAAACTCGCATCAAGTCGAATTACAATGACAAGCGCGCGCATTTAGCATCAGAGAAAATAATACTCGCGCACGCATATACGAAAATAAACTTTGATCTAATAAAAAATACGAAATTCACGCAAAAGTGGAGTACGGCTCGTGCACCATTGTCACCAACAGACAGTTGTTTTACGCGAGTTTTGCAAGAAGGTATATATAACAATGTATACAAAAAGTGCGTTGTTGCACGCGCGGAGTTAATTAGCTCGAGCAGCTACATAGCCGAGTGCAAAAACCGTAATGCGTTCGGTTGGGTAGCTCGCGCGCGGCGAAAAAAGAAAGCTGCACTGTTGATTGCAGGTGATCTCTCGCACCCACGCGTTACAACGAGTGTTGTGTGTGTGTGATATCGTCTCGAGAAACCCAGCTTTCGAAGAGCCGCGGCGCGCAGAGAAGAACCGATCAGCTGCGTGCTCGAGTGTGTATATATGTCTATACAGCCCGTCCGCGCCGACATAACCTACAACAGTAATAGGATTTCAGCAAAAGGGGGAACGTGAGAGAGGCGTGCGCGAGACGATGTCATCCAGCTCGCGGCGGGACTCCTAGTGCCCCTCCGAGTGCAGCCGCGGGTGAGTGAATTGTGCATACAGGATCGCGGTGCAGTTAAGTTCTACCCTGCGTGAGCTTAGCCGTACTGTGTGCGGCCAGTACAATGCGCGTGTGCGCGCGTACCATATACTTGTTGAGCTCTGGAGGCGAGCCTCGCAGGAGAGGCCTTTTATTTTTGAGTGCGTGAGTCACGCCCAGTGGGACAGTAAATTGTTTGACTGCTCTCAGATTTGCATTAAGATTTGTCAGATCGAGAGGGAGCCGTAGATAGTGCTATACCAGTGCTCTCTGCTCAATTGCCCTGTGTGAATTATAAGTGCAGGTTCTTTGCAAATGTAAACAGTACACTGATTGTTTGTCAATACAAGCATTATATATAGGCTCCCTGAGCTTTTCATTGTACCATTGTTTTGATGAATCATCTGCTGTAAAGTGACTTTCCCTTTGTTTTCTATCCGGTTATTGCGCGAATCTTTATCAATTGATTTCAATCATACTTCATTAGATTAGCCAATCAATCTCCATAAGAGCAATTACTTTTGTGAGCTTCCAGCGTTCAAGAGAAGTATATTTTATAATCAATTACTGATTTGGGTATTGAGAAATAATTTGCCCTGGTCGCAATTGGGGCTGAGCCCTATATATAGACAATATATACTATTAGCTTGCTAATTTTCAATAGTATAAAATGCCCTTTAAAAAGACACTCTTAAACAGTATTGAGAATCATTTGAGAAATTGTTGTTTTAGCTCTGTCAGTTTTTAATAATCAATAATACTAACAATCTTTCATGTAGGTCTAGATGTTGAGATAATGCTGCGGATACAACAAATACAGGACATGGAGTTGTAGCCTCAATGGATGACAAATGTCTCTTGCAAATCAATTTTATGTTAACGCCAGCTGAAGTCAAACATTCATAAAATCAGTGGGAATGGGCGCTTGTCTGTGTAAAGATGGCACCAACGAATCTGATCAAACCCCAGCGACTGCCACAAATGGATTGGGAACAACAATTTTGTTGGATAATCACTCTGAGACTATTGCTGCAAATGAGGCAACCAATTACAAATTTCCTACATCTGCCAATATCGATAAGCTAGTATTGGAAATTTTAGGAGTCATAGGATTGCTTGTGGACAAGTAAGACATATTCTTTAAAATCCAATCCATTATTCACAGTGTTGAATCCGACTAGTTCAGTATTCACATTAAGTATGAGTTCCTCAAGAATATTGAATTTGTTGGATTAATGACCCAATGTCTCCATGTTTGTTAATAAGAGAAAGATTAAGTATTGAATGAATAAATTTTATATCCTCTGACAATGACAACATTCAAGTCACATTTTTTGTTTAGCGAACAAGAACCACCACCAGCAATGTTAAAACTTCACAATATTGCTGATAAAGAAGATGGCTGGATACAGGTTGTTAGTTCAATGGTTAATGTGATTCCTATGCATAATCCATTAGGTCCATCAGTTATAACTTTAATGCTAGATGATTGTCCATTACCGTCAAAAGTGAGTTGATTAAGAACAATAAAATATGTTATAAATAATAATTTTAATTATTCAAGAGAATCTGTAATAAATGGAAAATGTCATATTTTCTCAGGATTCAGTTTTAAGGTTGTCTCAAGTGTTTCAATTGTCTCAGAAGCAGAGTAAGGTACAAACTAGTTCAACACAGCAGCGAAATATCTGCGTAGTTCTAGGGTGTATTGCAGAAAGGTTGGCTGGTCCTAGTAGTATAGCGATATTATCAGATGCTACTTTAGACTATCTTGTGTCAAATCTTGTGAGTTTCATGCAGTTTTTCCAGTCCAAATCATAAACTCTTAATATTATTTTCAAATAACTATTCATTTTTTCAATTCAAAATCAATTATTTTCAGAGAGAAGATTTAGAACCATATGTTGTATTATATTCTTTGATAGCTTTAGAAAAGTTTGCCCAAACAAGTAAGTGTTACTGCTTCAACTAATAGTAAGGTTAAAATTAAATGTATAAAAAAGAATAATATTTTAATTCTATGAATTGAAATTATAATTTTGGTAAAATTCATTGATTGTTCATTCATTTTTTTCTGCAGGTGAGAATAAAATAACAATTAAGAGACGACTTTTATCAGAAAGACCAAACCCTCTGCTGGAACTGGAGAAATGGGTCAACGAGACTCACTATGTCAGACGACAAGTTGGCTTTTGTGCTCAGTGGTGTTTAGATAATTTATGTAAATAACAATCATTTTAGTATGTTCAGGATCGTCGAAATATAGGCACGGTACTAATTTATGATAAATTTAATTCTAGTTTTAATAGAAGGCCGAAAATATTCCCATGATACGGTTGATATGACTGGCATTAATGTGATGTTGAACACAAAGGATGTAAGCGAGTACCTGAAAATTTCGCCCAATGGCTTAGAGGTATGTTTATATTTATGCATATGTTGATTTTTACGAGAATAAAACTCTGTTGCGATTCTGAAATAATAGATGTTAGTAGTAGATGAATGATTGAAAAAACAAATTCTGAAAACCATAACTGTTATTGATTCTTATTCCATTGCAGGCGCGCTGTGATGCTTGTTCGTTTGAAAGTGTTAGATGTACATTTCAAGTTGATGAAGGGATATGGTATTACGAGACTTTAATTATAACGACTGGTGTAATGCAAATCGGATGGGCCACAAAAGATAGCACTTTCTTGAATCATGTATGATTTACAGAGCTTATTATTGTTATTGAATAGTTTTTTTATATAATAAAAATGAATAAAAATATGTTTTGTTATCAGGAGGGATATGGCATCGGAGATGATCAATTCTCATTGTCATTTGATGGATGTAGAAGATTGATTTGGCACAATGCACGTAGTGAGAAATTTTATACCATACCTTGTTGGAAAGCTGGAGACGTTCTTGGTTGTTTATTGGACTTGAATAAATTGGAAATCATTTTTTCTATCAACGGAGTATCTCTGAACCCTTTTACTCAACTATTTCAAAGTGCAAAGTAATAACACAATTTATTTCATGTAAAATCAATTTTATCAAAAATGAAACAACTTGTTTGAAATTGAAATTATTCGTTTTAGGTCAGGATTTTTTGCTGCTGCAAGTTTTATGTCATTCCAGCAATGTCTTTTTAATTTTGGAAACGTACCTTTTAAATATCCACCAACGGATCGTAATTATCAAACATTCAATCATCATGCTACTCTAGATCCAGAAGATAAAATAGTTTTACCTAGGCACATATATCTTGATCAGCTCCGAAAGTTGAGTGTGAGAGAGGATTCTTGCACCTTGTGCTTTGATCGTAAAGCATCTGTCAGATTATTACCTTGTGATCATCGGTGAGATTTCAATTTTACAACGCTTCTTGACTAATACTTATTAAAATGAAACACATACCATATGCATCCAAAGCTATATTGAATTATTTGAAGAGTTCTCCTATTCATTGAATATTCATAATTAGGAAATGATTTGAAATAACAATAATTGTAAGCATTTTAAAACCTAGTAACTCGTAATCATTACGAGTTACTAGGCGTTATTCAGAAATATCTGAATCATATTAAAATTTATAAATAATTCTATTTTTCATGTTATATGTGTAATAAGTATTCGTATCCATATTTAAAAAAACCATTGTTCTTTATTAGTAAAATTTCTTTTTTAATAATTTTAATCAAATCAGATATGAATGACAATATTCAAAGATGAAAAAAAAACATTCATGTAATTGCTTTTATCAGTAATTCCGAAGTGGGTTTGCAAATTAATTTCAATAATCAATTGTATGGCAATTCTCGAGTATCTCGTACACTGGTTCATTTCAAAATTGAGTATGTATAAGTATTTGATAAATGTACAATTATCAGTTTGTTTTGTGTGTGTGTGTGTGTGTGTGTGTGTGTGTGTGTGTGTGTGTGTGTGTGTGTGTGTGTGTGTGTGTGTGTGTGTGTGTGTGTGTGTGTGTGTGTGTGTGTGTGTGTGTGTGTGTGTGTGTGTGTGTGTGTGTGTGTGTGTGTGTGTGTGTGTGAATGTCCTTACCAACTTATTATAGTCATATTTTATTTATGTATTCCCCCCACATACACACAACACACACACACACGCGCGCACTCTCTGTTTTGAAATTTACAAGTACTGAGACACTTGGAAAATGCCAGATGATTGATTATTCAAATCAATTGCATGAATTATATTTTTGTACTGCTAACTCTGAATTCTTCATTTCTACATAACGTAAATTATTTACATTCATGTATAGCAATATCGATTTACTGAATTAATAAACTGTTTCCCTGAGAAATAGCAAACAGCTCTTCAATATCTAATTTCGAGATTAAAATAAAACTTGAAAAAATCTTATTCATCCAAATTAAATGAATTTAATTGATAAAGTAGAATCTGATTTTTCATTGACTCGATAGAATGCTAATGAGGCCCTTACAGGCTCAAAATGAGTGAAAAATAAATAATATACTCATATTCAATATTTTTCCTGTTACAAAAATGAATATTAGCTTTGAATATTTGAATATTTGAATAATAATTGCATATTTTCTCCAGGGGATTCTGCCAAACGTGTTCAAAACAGTTAATTGAGTGTCCCATGTGCAGAGCAACCATTGAAGAAATGTCTGTAGACAATACATGACGCAAATCAAATGGCCAATCATTTATCCGTCAAATCGTTCTTTCACTACGTCATGTGATACTAAACAAACGTTACGAAATAATCATTGACTCGATAGATTATTAAGTTATCTATTAGTGTGTAAGCCCTCTCAAAGTTACAGGTCCGGGTGTGAATGGATCTTTTTTCACGTGACGATCGAAATTTAACTTCAACATAAGAAGTATATCTAAAATTTCGAAAATTTCAAACCAATACGAAAATACAGGTACCATTATCTACATCTACATTACATTAAAATTCATCCGTACAAATACCCCACAAAGATTTCAGTGAGCGCTTTCATTAAGCCACGTTCCGAGGTTGAATAAATGGTGCGTGGGTGTGTAAGTTGTGAATGAGAAAAAACATACTTTTCACGGAAACTTGACTTTTTTCGTGATTAGAAAAATCTGTTAGAACGCAACGTGAGGCATAATGTGGGCAAACATCGAAAGGTGAAAAAGGGGCTATCTTTTGGCCATGTTGTCGGGTAAAAATAATGCGTCGGTATGTCCTGAGTACACAAAATTGCATAATTTGCATAATTCCATAATTGCAAATAGAAAAGAAAAACACGGATAAATTTTTTTACTACGCCAACCATTCAATCATTAACTTTTATTAAATAATTCTTCAACAAAGCAAATAAAAATTGCAAGTTTATTAAAATCCACACTAGGACAAATGAAAGACATGAACGATTGGTATCGAGCGAGTGGTTCTGGCTAGTATTTATTAAATTTTAATTTTTTTTTCTGAAGATCTTAAAATTTTAGTTGCATGCGGAATATCTGGACATCAATTTGATTTTAAAGCTAGTTAGAATGGGACTTTTAAACTAGTTCCAAGAAAGAATATATTCATCAATTCACCTTGTCCAATACTTTTCTTCTACAATTGAAAAACCAAAATGTAATACAAGATATTATTCTATCGCATTATTCCGTCATCAAACAGAATGTTAACGATAAAACAACATTCCAATTCATGACTTTTCTCAGACTTATTTTTTCATTTTCTAGAAGTCTGAAAATTTCCAATTTTTGAGATAGTTGATTTTTTTAAATAGGCGTGAGAGTTTGAGGTTAATCGATCTTTACGGTGATAAAAAAACGTTATAGAACTTAGAAACAACATTCTGTACATCATTTATGCTTCATTAAATATAATTTAATCTGCTGAACTCTTTAAATAATTATTTGACAAAAAAACGGTTTTTTATTGTTATATATTGAAATTAATCTTATTTTTATAAAGTATATCATTAGAAGTTATATTATGTTTAGTTAGTACAGTAAAGTCGAAATAGTAGAATACATTCTGCTATATCTCTTCAAATAACAGCACGATTTGCAACGAAATTTGTTCCTTCTTGCTCTATGTAGGTAGACGTTTATTTACAATGATTCATGATGGCAAACAACACTACGAGACTTTGAAAAATTAATTGTAATTTTGCTCTTGAAGGTTTTTGATCAGATGTAAAATCATTTTTTGATAAGGTAACTGCAGGCAATTTGGCACGTTTGTCAGATTTCGTATTTCCGGTGTCATCAATCGCCCTCGGGTCATGTTGGGGGTATTAAAAGAAAATTGTTGGTACCTTCTCCGCCCATTTAGCCCTTGAAACCACTCTACTATAACACTTTGATGTTTCACTAACTTATTTTTTCACTCTTTTCTTGTTTCACTATTCTCACTCAACCTAAAAAATCAGGAGTGAATAATTTTGATCTCTCAAAGTGTCATTCCTCTTTTTTATGTAAAAACATCTCATCTTTCGATTGGTCTCATCAGTTTTTCCAAAACTATTTTTTATTCTACTCAAATTGCTCTTTTCGCATCAAAAATAAGTGAAGCCAATGTGGCCCTTTATGCAATTATAAATCGAAAGACGGAGTAAAATCGTTAAATATTTTTATAGACATATTATGATGATTTAGATACGTATTTTTGAGTTGGATGTAAAAAGTTTTGTATGAATATCAATGGAAACATGATTGAGAGTTTATTCCAATGCCAATTCGATCATCCCTGTAAGCCTATATAGGCTGTAACAAATGAAATGAAACCGTGCCAAATTGACTGCACGTGTAGTGCATTTGGCCCTTTTGCGTTTTTTTTTCTGCAATTTCGAATACGTTAAAGTGGTCGGATGATAATTATAGAGATGGTTTCTGTTAGGTATTGAGCTAAACTTTAAGATGCTGCTCGCAGAATTTCAAAATTCCAAGTTTATCATGGTCAAATTTGCAAAAAACCCTTAAGGGGTGGCGCATTGGCTGCAGTTACCTTAATTCAATTTTTATACAGCTCTCTACGGAAAAATAAGGAATAATCTTTTCAGAAACACTGCATCCATTCCAATGCAAAAGTTCATGAAATCTCAACAATAGATATATTGAAATTATTAGACAGTAATATTCACTATTTTCGAATAAAACATCAACTATAAATATCTTGTGATCTACTTTAACTAAAAAAACCAAAATGCCCTTACTCGCGCTATATAAACTCATCGAATAATTTTGAATACGATTATTTGTAAAATAACGTAGAAGTGTACAAATACCATGTAAAATATAACTGATATAGAGATACATACAAACATAAGTATATTATGAAAACTGTACATTTTATTCTTGATTGAATATAAAGAGATGATATTTTAAAATTATATCGATAATCTTTCCTCCAGCCAACCTTGTGTTTTATTTTAATTTTCAATGTATGCACCTCAAAGCCTACAAATTTAATGCGAACTCCATTTACTCCACTGAAAAAAAAATACATTGAAAATACAATGTTGACAACTGAAACTATTTCAAATATAACTTTGATATTATTTTCAAAATAGATGAATTATTGTAGTCCTAGTTGGAAGTATTTTTAATTTATTTTTGTCAATCTTTTTCGTTAATTTAATTGCGTTTTTTATTGATTTTTAAACAAACACTCATAACATAAAACATTGTATCCGACCAATGCGTTGAAATTTTAACACTTGTGTGAACGCGTGCGTCCACACGCGTCTTTCAATTTTTACGCATCGGTCGCTTGATAGATATACTATTTTTGTTTAAAATATATGAAATAAAAAAAAATATTGACTGCTCGTTAGTAACAGGAAGCTATACTGTGTATTTCACCTACTTATATACATATATCGAATCCATTGGTTGGCTGACGAGTGTTGAGAATTGCGCGCGACGTCAGGCGTAAGGAGATCTAAGGCTCGACATATCAGGACTCCTGATGTTTTACTGCTCGCGGATGTGTCGGCAAGTGCAGGCGTGCAAAGAACTAGATGCGGCTTGTGCTGCTCAGTATTTTGTTGCTGCTGCTTCTCGTACACTCCAGCCTTGCCTCGGAAACCTTCTCAGTTGATCAGATCTTGATCGAGAAAAATCGCAAAACCGTCGGCTCTCTGTTCCATGTGCCCAGTGATAACACCGCTCCTGGTAATGCATCCCTCAAACTATTCATCCACTATATAAGCCTATTGTATAGTCAACGATTCAATTCAAGTCGTTATTATTTTTTGTAAACATCAAAGCGTGATTGCATTCTGGTTTAACCTCAATCAATTTGTTTATCATTCGAAGATCAAGTAAATGATAGATTCGCGATTTGATATGTACATACAAGATTCAGTTACTTTATACAGTAAATTATTTGAAATCCATCGCTCATTATTGCAATTTTTCCAAAGACAGCAGTCGTTCGAGCCTAAATGTCAGCAATGAAGTATCGACCAAGAGATCATTGCAAAAATTATTGGTTTCGCGTATATTGCAAGACACAGGAGATCCGAGAAATTCCACTGGATCTCGAACATCCGATGAATACGTCGAACAGAACGAAGACGTGCCAAGTTACCCTTCGAAAATGTCGACTCTAACAACCGAAAAATCGACTCCGAACACAGTAATTAAAAGTTTGTTCTCGTAATTTGATCAATTATCATGAAGAATCAGCATAGACATATTGTCTCCGCGATTTATGGAATCTTTATGAAATCAATCAATTAAAGCAATCAAACCTGTAGAAAGATATGGGTAATTTTACCAACTAGGGGGATTTTGTGTGCCCGGTTTTCACAATTTGCTGAAGGAGTTATTAGTAAAATTAAAAAAAATATATATCATGCGAATTATTTGAGTAAATATGAACATTTTTTGAGGTCCAACGTCATTCACCACTCGGAATGTTTGAAAGATTTTCTATGGAAAATTCGAACCCTGCCGATGAGAACGAGGCTGAGTTTTTAAACGCGTTCAACGACGATGTAGACATTTCTGCAGATTTTTTCAGTGACCAGACCGATACGAAAAAGCGTAATCGTCTTGAAGACATCTATCCAGAAATAATGGAACTTCCGAAACAAGAGACAAGGTATTGTATGCATCTGCAGTTCAAGACTTGTGAAATAATGATCCGAGTATAGTTATCATTCCGAGTTTTGAAGTTCGTACTTATAAATATTTCGTCAATGTCTCTCCAGATTACCGGAAATCCCGGGTATCTCGGACGATGCAGATGGCTATGAGCCCGTTAGAAAGAAACGTAACAGAGGAGAGGATCGAGAGGAAGAGTCCGATATGGATTGCGATGAGAACGAGCATGATGATGAATATGAGTATGAGGAAGAGACACCTGACTTATCTCTCCCCAGAAATGAACAAAACAATGAGAAGAAGGTTGAAAAACAAAACGGCATGGCTAAGACGTTGGTAGCTTACTCTTGCATATCAGTTATAAGAAAATTTCGCTTAAATTCGTTTTAATTAAAGTTTATATTATTATTAAATTTTTTATTATTTTACATTTTAAAGACACTTATATCAATCGGTACTCCAGGCCGCATACATTCCTTTAACGTTTGTGTTTTCTTATGAGATTTTCGTACATTTTGCTGATGAGATATAAAATTCGGAAAGTTTCATTGAATATTTGTTGACATTACATTCATAAGAATCAATAAATTCTGTATTTTTGATTGAAAAGTATTTCAACGCTATTAACGTATCTTACAGATCCGCAAGAAAAACTAACTCTGGGAAATCTAAATCGTATCAAGTTAAATTTTCATCATCAGTAAACAATCAAAATTCGAAAAAGAATAGTCATTCGCGCCACTCCGAGCTTACTAGTTCGAAAGATAACAAACGACCCGCGATACGGGTGAACAATAACAAGAATACTAAGAAAATAACGCATTATAAATCAAAGAACCGTATTGAACAAACGAAACTCAACCCCAAATCTTCTAGAAAAATCAGCAAACTTATCCCAGCTAAAAAAAACCTCTCGAAACTTGGTACGTATAAGAATAATAGAATGAGTATTCAATCGACATTCCATTACGTTTTCAACTTGAACGATAGAATATCCTATCAAGATTTACAACAAAATAATGTTTACAGACAATTCAGATTCAAATAAAATCTATAACAATCAACAACGAAATAAATTAATTGACAAAAATACCACGAAGAAGAAAGCTCAGAGAAATATTCGTTTGAAAATCATGAATGCGCAAGCTCTCAAGGCTGCTTGCTGCAAGTATAATCAAGGTGGCTCAGTTGAACTAGATGTACCCCTGTACAACGCAAAGAGGTATGAATGAAACTAAAAATATGGCCTGCTGAACAATTTTTGATAAAAACACTTTTCAGAGATCTTCAAAATACTGGACAGAAACAAGCAGTTGATTCAAAAAATAAACCTGAGATGAATAAAACTGCGCAATTTTCAGAAGAAATCAAAGATTTATTAGACCAATTGATTGCAAAAGTGAGTGACTACGAATTTTGATATGCTACTTTTTCATTCTTAATATGTTGAAAATAACATAAGCTTGCTTTGTATTTTATTCAAAGGAAGTATTAAAGCATAAATATATGGGCTCATTATTAATTCATTATATTGGCAGGTTGGAGATCTGAATAAACTCATGAATAAGAATGAGGAGGCAAATGAATCCCAATTTACAGATGGAAGTGAGTAAAAAGTGAATCAGCTTCAGCTAATACGGTATAACAGTATGCTTATATAATAGAAAGAAAGTCGTCTATCATTAGCTAACAATATTTAATATCCATAGATCTAATGAATACTTAAGTATAGTTATAAGTCTTGAATCTTAAGATACTTGAATATTATAAGTTTTAATAACTGAGAAAAATTTATTGTAAACTCAAAATAATCGAAAAATCCAATTTCGCAAGACTCAGATGGGCAATTATGAAAAATTTATCTAATTGCTGTAATGAAATCTATTTTTGACCAGAATTGAAAAAGTGAAACGTCCGAAAAATCTCATGTAAGAAAATAATCACTACAATATTTGGAATATATTCATTGAAACTCTGCAATTTGAAATTCTAAGATCAATATTATTAAAAAAATATTGTGCAATAAGGGGAGAAAGGTCTTTGATGCCCTCTGATTAGTGCGGACTCCACGCAAAAAGGGTAGATCTGGGCGCGTCTCGAGTCGGGTGCAAAATCAATTGAACAATTTAGCAGATGCGGGAGGAAAGTGTGCGTGTTCCTCTTTATTAGGCTGGGAGCTGGATAACTTCTCGTATGCAAGCCACATATACATATATATGCATGTTTTATACGTTCTAGGACCCTTGTCAGTACACTTTTTGAAATAATTTTAGTACCTTAAAATAATATTGTCACCACTTATTATCATTATTTAATAAAATATTTACCAATATTTGATCAAACAGAGTTTTATACACTGAGTGATATTTTTTTTGCCATCTTCTGATTCGAAAATTATTGATAGAATCACGGACAGGACAAGAAAAGTATTTTGAGTTTAAATCACGTAAAATCATTTTTCTCTGATACCTTTGAAGAAAAAGGAGAAATACAGAACTTTTTAGGCATTTTTTCAGTTTTTCTCAAATTTCCTGACTTGTGGATCCTCAAAGCAATCTTTCGATGATAGCTATTCAAATCAAGAAACTTTTTCCATTACTACCTTTTTCGAAAATGCTTTATTTTTGGCCTGCAAATTATTGAGAGGCGAATTACTGTAATCAAAGTACCCGCAAAACAACATTTGAGATGTCCATCAGATACAATCCAAAAATCGTGTTCGATTTTGTCGTACAAGGAATCTTCTCTACTTCTCTTCTTGTCAGTTAAGAAGCCTTTCATTCATATATATTTTTATTTTATTTATAATCTGAATCGATGTTGCCATAATTTCATAGGACTACTAACATACTAACATTACATACTAACTAACTGTACTACTGTTATACTGACATACTAACTTTCGCACCTGATGTTATCAAGATTCTTGTCAACGTGTAATCGTTACCATTGGTTACCATAAATATATTTTTGAGAAATCGTACTTTTTAACATGAGAGATTCGAATATTCATATATTCCATATTGATTTGATTGCGCCAGTACGGGAAGATATCTAGCTTCCAAACTATCATTCGAAGGCGATAGGTCCCACTTTTGAAACTAACTCGCAATGAGACATTTTCCTGAGTGAGACACCTCACATTGCGCGAAGTTGACCTGATATCATGCGTATGTTACGGAAAAGAAGATGCACAGGCATGAGTTTTCCTTTTTTTCCATGGAATATAGCTCCATTGCATGCATTTATTTACTGATTTACAGATATCAAACAGCTAGAAACTTCAGGGACTCCAGAATTCAAATTCAAAACAGCGCCAAAGATGAGATGCTCGATTTTCTAATTGATGAAATTTCTAAACAAAAAATAAAACTTCGCGTGGTGTTATAGTAACCCAGCGATTTATCCCTGAAAAATCACTAAGATTCAGATGCAAAATGTAAGAACGTATAGGTCTTGCTGATACCCAGTCACTGTATTCTCGCAATAAATGTGAACACCTGCAACTATGGAACACTAATGTTGAGTCTCTTCTGGACGTTGAAATCAAAGTCAGTCATAGACGAATAGTCTCATCAATGGATCTAATATTGATGAAAGAATGATTCTAATCTTATTATGGGGCGTTCTTCGTCAGCTCTCCGAAGCCGGCGCGCGGACGCTAAAACCTCACATTTTCGACGCTTGTTTTCGACTCTATATGACCCATATCTAAATAATGTTGGATATGCTATCAATGTAGTTTTTTCTCAGCTTTCCGATGGTGAATTTAGTTTTCCAAATTTTTCACATTTTCACAAAAAAAAAACATAAAACAGGCCATATCTCAAAAACCTATTTTTTTAAATTTTTTTAAGTAGTCTAGATCGAAAGCTGAGGTTTTTCTACGTTGATATGGACCTTCTGGAAACCTACTTTTTTTTTGTATTCGAGTAATTGAGTAGCAAACATGAGAAAATGCGTCGCGTCGGGCCGGGCCGCGCCGTGCCGCGCCGCGCCGCGCTGCCTCCACGCGCTCCAGCTCAAGTCTTCTGCTTACAAGAGTGCCGAAATCGGAATATATTCAATATCCATACAAGTCTCTATCTGTTGGATAAACTACTATCTAGCGTAGATTATGTACTCATTTGGTTTATGGACTGAGATATGGACATTATTTCATTTCACATTCTTTGACCTTCGTTTTGGCTTTGATATTGAAGACTTTGCCATACTATGTTTCAACTGAACTACTTTTTCAGTTCGTTTTAATCTAGGAAAAATTTCATATTCCTCAGCAGATGAAATTTTTTTGACCATCAGTCTGTCATTGGAAGTTGGTATGAACGCATGAAATTGCAGAGTACCTTGTATAGCAAAACACTTATCAAATCTTTCTTTCAATTTCAGTTTAGCTTGCTCATAATCTTCTTTCTTACTATAAAATACCATGGTTTCTTTACAGTAATTTCTTGCCCATTCAAATAAACCTTCTGCGGTTAAAATATGATTATTTGCAGAGCGTTGTAAACTTGCTCGTCTAGCACCTCGTTTCACATTAGCTCCAATTCCATCGCATGCTCCCTTCCCATGTGCGGTCGCAAAAAAATGCCATTCCGCGGGAATGCCAAAATCTTTCTTATGATTAATAAGATTAGAGAAACTTTTTTGATTTTTGAAGTGTTGACCCGCTCCATCGGTACTATAATAAATTTTCTTTGGTTTGTATTCTTTCTTCAGATAATTTATGATTATTTCTTGGTATACATAAACTGCAATAGTGTCATGAGATAAATTATCCGAAATAATAGCCAAACTTTTGTGTTTAAGTTCATTGTTTCTCTGAAAGTAGATAACTACTGTGAAAATTGTTGCCTGATTATTATTCCAGTGGAAAGATTGAGCTGAATTCTGTACAACAAAAGCATAATTTTCAGCAAAATCAAAACAAACTAAGAATTCTCCTTCTAACAATTTTTTTTTTCAAATCATGAATGAATACAGACTGTTTTCTGGCAAAAAAGTCGTGAGTTTTCAATTTCATTAATTTGTCACCCAGCAAGTTCAGATATTCATATGTGTCGACAGATTGTGTGACAATTGAGCAACGATCAGTTTGCATCCACGTTTCAAATTTCACATTGTGAATATTATTATCATTAAAACTTTGGAGTAAGATCTCTTTAAGCACAGCTGTATTCGGACAATCCAAACAGTCCCCTAAGAAACACGCGTCCAATGGTTTGGCACATACAATTGCATTAATGCAGTCATGATAATTTTTTAGTGGAAAGCGTGTGTTTTTTGTCAAGTGTTCCAATTCTACACCACTCAACATAAGTTTTACGTTTTCATGATGAACGCATACACAAACGTTATGCGTTCCACTACTACCTGCTAGAATACAATGGGGAGGTTTGAGCTGTGTGAATTTATTGTACCCTATTATAACATTCTCATACTCTTTCTTGAACTGAGCATAGAGTTCTAATAAGTTACATAGCAACAATCGCTTCTGTACATGAACTCGCTCATCATTATCATTTTTGACCGATAAGAAATCTTTCATCCCAGGCATCAATCGACTATTATCGTCGCGTTCATAGAAACTTTTAACTAAAGATACTGTTTCATCAGGTATTACTTTGCCTTTCTTTGCAATAGGTGATGTTAGAATACCATTTTCAGCCATTAGTTTTTGAGCTTTTCTTGCTTCCCATTCTGAGCAAGAAAACTCTCTTTGAAGCTGATCACGACTCCAATATTTTGGTGTAAGAGTGAGCAATAAAATTCTTTCCTGTTTGTTCTGGGTCTCTCGAAATTTTTCTTTTATTTGCTCGAGGACAGTTACACCTGCTCTATGATACTCATCAGTGCAGTTTTCTCGACACGGTTTATATTTCTTACTGACTGGAGAGAACGGATCATTTGTACTATTTTCTTTCTTCAAAGATGAGGATAATTCTAACCTACATTTCAAGCAAATTTTCGCATTTGCAGGTATTGATGGATATGTGTCTGCAAATGATAGGGGAAACTTGACTAAATTTTTTTTTACAGTGTGATTCGGTTTCTGAAAGGGATTGGCACATTTCAGAAATTGAACTCCAACCATCTTGTTTCAATATTGAAACGTTAAACGTTCAATAGGGACAGATTAATGGATAGAGAATGTTAGTTTTGAACAATCTCTTATTGAATCTCGATATATTGTTAAGCAGAATCAAATAAGAATTTTTTCAGTTATAAAGATATGAATTTGGCGTTTGTAACGGATGACTTTATAGCTTTCACCGGACGAATTCAGTAGCAGGTATGAGAAAAATGGTATCCCTCTGGCGGACACATTGAGAGATAGTCCTTTATTCAACAGACACAAATTACTTAGTATGGATATTTAATCGAGCGCGTGGAGGCAGCGCGGCGCGGCGCGGCCCGGCCCGACGCGACGCATTTTCTCATGTTTGCTACTCAATTACTCGAATACAAAAAAAAAGTAGGTTTCCAGAAGGTCCATATCAACGTAAAAAAACCTCAGCTTTCGATCTAGACTACTTAAAAAAATTTAAAAAAATAGGTTTTTGAGATATGGCCTGTTTTATGTTTTTTTTCTGTGAAAATGTAAAAAATTTGGAAAACTAAATTCACCATCGGAAAGCTGAGAAAAAACTACATTGATAGCATATCCAACATTATTTAGATATGGGTCATATAGAGTCGAAAACAAGCGTCGAAAATGTGAGGTTTTAGCGTCCGCGCGCCGGCTTCGGAGAGCTGACGAAGAACGCCCCTTATATGCATATATAATCTATAATTCTAATTATTGCATTGCCTTATGAATACAAAGTAGAATTTTTATTGAGTGAGTATAAATTGCTATAATTTTAAAAATCGTATCGTTAACCGCATGTATATAACTTTCCGTAAGTTATTTCAAATGATATGAGGATTGACATTTCTTTGGCAATTATGGTTTTATTTTATTTCTTTGGCATGAATGGTTCACAGCTTTTGTTATTCGAGTATTGAATAAGATTAAAGACGTTTTAAATGTATTTTTGATTTTCCTAATCATCAATACTATTTCATTTTTGACCAATTTATGCCATTTTTTCGAATTGGCTCTATGAGAATTAAAAAAGTAGGATTCATTTCTAATGTAGTTGGTTCTATCTATTTAAAGTGATACTAGCAAGTGATCAGAATCTAGTTGTCATTGATGACATAAATATTTCTGGCTAAAATATGCGTGGCTATCAGGGGCCAACAATGCCTAGAAGTATGTTTATTTGCGTAATCATAAGTGCATTTCCGCTGGGATTCATTTGCTTGCTGTCCTTAGGGCGAGAATTGAAAATTTTGGGAAATAAACATGTTCCAGACTACTAGTCGCATTACTAGTATGTGATACGTGGAGTGACATCCGTACATAGAATTATTTGACGCCAATTCGTCATTGTGATACAGTTAAATTGAATTTTACACAACATTATCGAGGCTTACACAGCAAAAATTTCTGATCAAAGCTGGTCAATATGTATGTTTGACCAACTCACACAAATGGGATTCACAATACTACAGATCAAATTTTTAAGCTGCTTTTTATCAAGACGAATGCATTATTCAATAAAATGCTGCTCATGAACAAAAAAATAATGAAGGTTATTGGATCTAAATGAAACTAAGCTGAGTTCAACATTTTTATGAATCTAGAGCAGAACATATTATACTGTTGTAGAGTATTCAATCCTCACATAACGGTAGAATGAGAACCAGAAGGCGGAGAGCTAACTTCCAGATGTTTCTACATCGTCAAAAGTGGTAAAGTAACGGTATTTGTGATCTGTTGCAACAACGAATAATATTCGTTGGTTGCAAGTTATCATAGTGACACAATTGCTTACTGAATTGATCTCTATCTTATCGCTCTACTTAGTTGGATAATAGTGTTCTTAAGACCTGAAATCTTTGATATGTTCAATATACTGCTGTTATCTTTCAACGATTTCTCAATAGGAATATTTTTAGGATGTAAATAAATAATTGATTTGTATAATTCATTTAATTGGTTTTTTTCTTCATCTCTTGTCGTTGTACAATTGATCGTGTTTGCTTATTATATATATTTACAATGTAAAAGGGTAAATACTTACCCGTATACGTATCAAAATATGAATAAAATAAAATAATTTCTACTCGGATTCTGATCCGGATACATCCGAAACGTACTCGCCAACATTAATGGTAAACTTGTATTCCTGATCACAACCTAAGTAAGCATCGCTCATGAAATACAATGTATAACTGTGGTGCCCTGGAGCTGGAGCCAAGAAGTCCAGTTTGACCGATGCTTTTTGTTGTAAAGTCAATCTTTTGATAGACAGCAGCTGATTCGCTTTCGGGTCTCCAATAACGACCCACCAGCCCTCCTCTCTTTTCTGAGGGAATAAGGGTGCTACCACAGGCCCTACAACCTCATCTTCTCGCTCCAACTGTACAACTATATTAACTGTTTCTCCATGCCTTATCGTATCCTTGTCAATTATTTCGTAGGACATTTCAATGTTGGGATACCGATTACAGAATTTAGCCACATCGGCCATTTGCTGTTCATTTAGTTTTAGCAACAGATTGCGCACGTCATCTTCGAGTTCCATTATATCAAATACTGTTTCCACCCCTTTGTCGGTACAACGTTTAATCACGTCAGTCGTGAAGTGGGGTAATTGTTTCAAGTATGAATCCTTTGACCACATGGCCTGAGTTACCATCTGCGCCAACTCCATAGCCGCTACTGCCGGTGCTAGCCAACCTATAACATACATAATTTCAAATAAGAAGTCGCCTCTGCCAAGATTTTCAACAAATTTTCGTTATAACTGAGTGAATCAAAATAACAAAATCTTAGATGTACAACTTAGAAAATCTTAATATTTTCGTTCGACTTCGAGTGAATCTTCTAAATTTTTAGATCAAATCGTATGAATAAAAAAAGATAGTAGAAACTAAATGAATTCCTCAAGTTCGATCGTGCAAAGGTTAGTATTATTATTATTCGTTCGCAAAATTAAAGATATATTCTTGATAGTTTAATGATGATTATTTAAAGGAATTCAAATTTTATAACTCACCTGATGAACTGAGTACATCAACGCAAGCTTGTATCAATCTGATAGACTTGCTCAGTACAAGTTCCGTATCCTTCTGCAGCTCGGGACCCAACTGTATCCTTGAAAGATGTGCTTGAAGAAGTAGTTGTGCTTTCACATGTGGATCCGCCATCCTCTGGGCTTGCGGTGCATGTGGTAATCTGTCTGACAAGCTCCTAAGCAGATTTTCTTCTCTCTGCCTAACGGGAATCGATTCGTACTCTGCCGCAGCTGATATGATTTCAAGAAGCCCTCGAATCTTGGTCTTGGCGTTGAGCGAACCATCAAACATCTCCACTGTGGCATAGTTGATGTAATAATATGCGGCAATCATGCCTAGATTGAGTGGAGTGACGTCCATTTCATCTTCGACGGTGACGCACTTGGCTTGTTCCAAATCACTGAGTGTATTCTCGACGAGCTCGGATAGGTGATCGGACAAATGTCTGTGTGTCACTCCCTGCAAGCCATAGTAGTTAGGATTCTGAGTGAGTCTTCTGTAGAGGAAAGTCCATGTAAGGTAGTCAACCGCATCTTGCTTGTTTTCAATTGTTTTAGTGACGATCTCAGCATTGAAGTGATCGTGCAGCCTATGGTCGAGATGGCTCTCCACCGGTAACGGCTCGTTCAAGAACTTCTTGAAGAAGTCTTTCTTGGAGCTCTGACACAGTAATACACACTTGGCATCGTCATCGACGAGAGGCCTGTTCGCTCTGGAAACCATCTGCAACACATCAGTGATTGGATAGTCCTCGTAAGCATGGGTTTTGCCGTTGTAGCACTGCGTGTCCATTATGACTACGAGGTATGAATAGATAGTGAGACTCCAGCAGAGTTCTCTGGTGACAACAGCGATTTGAATGGCACCGCTGTCAAATAACTGCTCGACAAGTCGTCTGTCATTAGTCGATAAGCCCTCGTGTAGGTAAGCTACACCCTGAGTCAGGGTCTCCCTCAGAGATTTATCGCTCATTCTCTCGATGAAAGGCTGAATATCGGACTCGTCTGCGTGGAAGAACTGAGCTGGCTTGCCTTCAGCTGCGGTGAACGTCAAAATCTCGAAGGCTGTGAGCCGGGCCTGCTTGCGGGTTGGTACAATGATTATCACTGGTTTACGTAGTGCGTGACGTTGAATCGCGTTATACACAGGCTTGGCCATGGCTGCGAGACGAGACGCATTGTGAGTTATGTTGATACCCTGCACGTGCAGCTCGAGGGGCACTGGTCGGACCGACGGATGGAAATTGAAAGTGCAGGCTGCAGGCGCGCCTAACCATTGTGCAATGTCCTTTGCGTCGGCTAACGAAGCCGATAGAGCAACTAAACGGGTAGGCTTATCCAGCTGAGATGAAATGTACCTGTGAAATTTTTGCCAATTATTATATTACTTCTAGTGGATACTTTAAAATAATCATATCTTGCGCGTATCTACCAGATAGCCGTGAATATCGATTATGAACGAAATTATGCGTTTAGCTGAGGATAATTTCAGTTATTACCTGGCTCTGGAGCAAGCAACTTCCAAAACAGGTCCTTCTTCTCCACCGATGAGTTGCAACTCATCTACAATGAATAGTTGGATGTTTTGAACGTTTTTACGCTGTTTCCATCTCCGCGACAGTACATCCCATTTGTCCGCAGTGGTAATGATGATTTGGCCCTTGGCAAGCAGTTTGAGATCCGTCCCCGTTTCACCCGTCAAGCAAACAACTTTTTTACCAAGACTCTTGCCGAATTTGGCTGACCATTCTATGTGGATATTTTCAGCGAGCGCTTCTTTGCTCACCATATAAACGCAACGACCTTCAGGATTCTGCGAGATGAGGCGCAACACAGCGAATTCAGCGATTGTTGTTTTGCCGGATCCACTAGGAGCACCCACAAACACATTGTCATCGGAATTGTATACTGCATTGAATACCTAATACAAAAATTTGATACAAATTATCATCTATTCCAATTATCAATTGATAATGCACAATGAGATGAAAATCTTTTCAAGGTAATAAGTGTTTAGTATGTACCTGGGTCTGAATCGGATTGAATTGAGGGAACGAGTACAAGCTTTCAAAAATATCATTACGTAGAGCAGTAATAGGCAGAGGCTGCAGATCCAGCAATTCTGTAGGAGGTAAATTTTTCTCAGGCAAAATGAGATGTCTGAAACTGACAGGTAACTGTGTTTCAGCTCCGATCCACCGGTCTGATACCACTCGTAAAAAGTATTGAGGAGGCAAAGGTTCAAATACGGGTACAAAAAATTTGATGAGATGCTCGTCATTTGCATATTTAGCCTGAAATTAATAATGATACAAGTTAACGATCAAACTTAAAACAAAGAAAAAATATATGGTAAGTAAACAAATGCATATTATTCCATCAATAATTGCTACACGAGCATAAGTTAGAATTTAAATGTCAGTTATCTCACCTTAAGTAAAAAGTACTCATGATGAAGAATAACTTCGGAATCAACGTCTTCTACAAGAATCCAGAAAGCTTCTGAGCCACCGTGTACCTTCTCGTCCCACATGAAATCTGGTGTTATAGTTAATTCAACTCTTAAAGTTGACCTCGTGATAGGTTGAATGTGCGTTGACAGTTCAAGTTTGGGAAACTGATGTATGAACTTGTGAATTGTTTTGCCCAATTTTGGAACGCGAATCAACTCTCCGATTTCGTTAGGTCCAAGATCGTAAAGTCGCTCCCATGGGAAGTTCTTTTTCTCAATCTTCTTCACAATCTCTTCGGGCATCTTCCGAAATTGGCGGAGCGGTGACATCGATTGCCACATGCGACGGTCAATCATTTTGCAGAGAGAAAGACATTTATCAGCTAGCTGAGCCCAACCTCGATATAAAACGATCTCATAAATCGCACGCATCAAACGAGAAGCAGATTGAGTCACATAGACCATATCGGACATTAGAGCAAATCCTTCAAGTTTGAGCTGAAAAATGATGAATTTATCTTCAGAATAAAGAATGAAACGTGATAAGAATTACGTATTGTATACAAGTAGTATTGAATACATCGTTAATAGGTATTATACACTTATTGGTATCTCACCTGAGAAATGTAAGCCTGGAGCAATACATTGACTTTAGCACTAGGTTCTTCCATGTTTTCTTTTATTGGAATGGGTACTCGTTCCATCAGTTTATTTAATTCAAGTTTCTCCTCGTCTCTGACGTTGATATTTCTGAATTCACCGGACAAAGAGAATACCCGGAACAACTCAATCTCGCTGAGCGTTCGCTTAAGCAGCTGATTGTATGTGTTGATGGTTTCATGGGTGCAATAGTAGTGTGAGGCTATCCTTCCAAGCTCAGTGGGTTGGAAGTTGCCTGATTTTCTGTCATACTTGATGAGACCACTGCGATCCAATGCCATGGCAGCCGAGTGCACAAGATCGGCGCGATGAAGCTCCAACAATGGATCTGCGCGTAACGTATCGTGGCCAATACCGTAGAGAGTTGGACAGCGTAGCATACGGATATACAGGTATGTATAACCTAGCCAAGTGACTGCATCTCTCACATTTTGAATTGTGCCCAAGACTATCTCAGCATTCATCATGTCTGGCATTTTACTCACTAACTGTGACTCAATGGGCAGCTGTTGATTCAGCAGCGATAGGTAATATTGCAACTCACTGTGATTTGTTATAAGAATACCTACAATGACAGAAATAACAAATATGTACTCATGATGGATATTTTCGAAAACTGAAAAGATTTGTATAGTTTGTTTCGGTTCATGACGTACCTTCTCCTTTCGTGTCGTACTGTGGACGACCAGCACGACCCAACATTTGAAGTACATCCAAAGCTCCTAGTTCAACCCAACGTCCTTTCTCGGGGTTGTAGATTTGTGTGCCTTTGATTATAACGGTATGTGCTGGCAGATTAACACCCCAAGCCAAAGTAGCAGTGGAAACTAATACTTGAATATGTCTGTCAGCAAACAAATCTTCTACAAGGGTACGATCGACTCTCGTCATTCCAGCATGATGGATAGCAAAACCGTAAGGGAGCAGATCCTTGAGCTCCATGTTCTTTACTTGTTCAGCTTCAGTTCTCAAAACTTCCATAGATGCTGAGCCTTCTCTGAGAAACTGACCAAGTGAGTCTTTCTCAAGACACATGTCTCTAATGGCGCGCGCAGTTTTGCCAGTTTCCTTTCTCGAGTGGACGAAAACAAGAACCTGGTTTTTGCCAGCATGTTCCATAATTTTTTCATAGACGACTTCATTCATAACTTGGAAGCGTTTCAAAGCTTTCTTTTCAGTTACACCAATGTATTGTTGTTCCAATGCCACGGGCCTACGAAAAATAGCAATACGTGAATTTTCTTAGCATAAAAAAATAAAACGATTGCGTGTTGGAAATAGAAATGTATTTTCAGCATATACGCCATTGTATTACTGATCAATCAAACTGATTTACTCACCTAAAACTATTATCAAAATAGAACAAACCAGTTTCAGGCTTGATACGCAAGAAAGATGCTACATCTTGATAATTTGGCAGCGTTGCGGACAAACCTACTAGTCTGACATCTTCTTGAGTAGCCTCTATATTTCGGAGTGTTCTGGCTACTAAAGATTCGAGTACTGGTCCTCGTTCGTCGTGAAGCAAATGGATTTCATCAATAATAATCAATCGCACTAATGACGTGAATGTTTTTTCGCCTCCTTTTCGGGTGATAATATCCCATTTTTCTGGAGTACAAACTATAACCTGTAATCATTTTTTATAGATGGTCAAAAGTTACTGGAGTATATGTATAACATTATCTTATAAAACAATAAAAAAGGAAACAAAAATTTCGTTAGTATAGTCAAAATATGAAGTTACCTGAGTTGCAGCTATTTGTTCTCTGGTTAATTGATGATCACCAGTCAATTCTGATACTGTCAAATTGTATGTGGCAAGTCTTTTTCCAAAGTTACCCACCATCTCCTGTACAAGCGATCGCATAGGCGCTATGTATATAATTTTAAAGTCATCTGCGTTAATGGTACCGTCAGAGTTGATGTGCTTGCCAATTTCACGCATCATCGTGAGCAGAGCGACATTTGTCTTGCCAGCTCCAGTGGGAGCACACAACAGCAGGTTCTCGTCTTGATCCAAGGCACATTTGTATAAACGACTTTGAATACGATTGAGTGTTCTGAATCCCTCGAAAGCTGGTTGTGCAAATTTTGGTAAATCGTTGATAGGAACAAGTTTCTCATTCTCTTCAAAAGCTTTTGGCTTCAGAGCTGGGACGTGAACCTCTTCATACCTAGAATTGAACACAAACGAGTGGTTTTATTAATAAAAACAAAAATTTCAAGCCAGTAGATTTGAAAGTTGAAGATTAGAAACTTACCCTTTACGCTGCTTTCTGAAACTACCATCAGGTAGATGACAACGTTTGTTTGACATGAAATGACTTCCTTGGACAAAAGCTATATCTTCCAAATCAATGACGTTTCTTGTACCCTGAACTAATCCACCAGGCCCACCTTGATCTTCATTTTCTTCTCTTCTTTTACGTTGAGCTCTTCCTTCCATAGTTTCATCATTACCATCTTCACCTTTACCAGTTTCAAGTTGATGCAGAATTTTTGCAAGAGCTGGATCTTCTGACATCTTTCTACGAATTTTTTGGCGCTCAGATTCTGACTGAGATGATGCCAACATTGTACAGTAGGTAACTGAAAATGAATACAAAATAGATCAAGTTGATTGGATTATTTGATTACCTATGTTTATAGTCTATCAAAATGAATAAACAATAAAAATTTGAGTTCTTCGAATCTGACGTATATAAAAAAGATACACAATAAAATGAATTTATATCATAGATTTAGAATGGAATCGCCAAAATCAACTTTTTACTCACTCATATTTCTGTACTTCTTCAATTGCTTTATGAAATCAAAACAATCGTAACCAAGTAATAGTACAAGTTGATTTTCACATTCTCTATCATCTCCAGCAATTTTCAACACTTCCAATACATCTCCGGCTTTAGCTTGGGATACCATTGCATCATTATAGATAGCCTTCAATTGTCTTTGTAGCCAATACGCATCGATATCTCTTGGATGTAGAGTCTTTTCTTTCTTCATTTCTTCTGCTCTACCCAGCTACAAAAATAGAGGTGAATTATTGGTTGTTTATAATGAGAAACAAATATTCTGAGATACAATAGAATAAATTAAAATATACAAACTAGATAGTTCATTAATCAAATTGAATGATAATCATGATCTGAATTTATTTAGAATATGTACCATATTATTTGAATTAAATCTTTGATTTTGAAACCTATAGCTTTTTATCAGAAGTGTGCGAAAATCAGCCATTTTGGGCTGTTCGAGATTCATTAATCAAAATTTACTATTAAACTTAGAATGTATCTCGGGCACCTTCTAGGTAGTAATCAAATTTTGCAATTAAAAATAACACATTCTACAGTAAAACATAAAATTTGCTGTCCTAAAAGGAATTATGTCTTGCAAATCAATATTAATAAACTTTATCGAAACTATCAAGGAGAAGAGTGATGAAAGAGACATGTATTTGCTGAGATACAAGATACTTATAAACTTACATTTTCTGCATGAATTGCTCTGTCGTCATTTGCTTCCTCTCCTTCTTCCATTTCTTCTTCATTCTCTCTAACTTCTCCGTAAACATCTTCATCATCTTCTTCACTACTTTCTTCAAACTGTACATTGATTCCATAAGTTTCATCAATATTTTCCTCTCCACCACCACTTTTTTCATCACTACCAAAGTCTGTTATCTTTTTTCCTAAGTTTACCAGTAGTGCAAATCTTTCTTCTGCCAAGTTTCCTAGTAGCAACTCAGTTTCTCTCTTTTTTTCTTTTTCTTTGAGTTTGTCATTCTTTAAAACAGCTAAAACCTCATCTGCGGCACCACAAAGAATATCACGAGGTTGATCACCAATCGCTTCTTGAATGAAACTCAATAAAACTTCATAAGTCTGCCTTGTTTCTTGGGTCTTTGGTCTGTACACAATACCGACCAATTCATCAACACCTTCAGAGAGAACTGTTGCTCCCTTGCTGTGGGTGAATTCATATTGCGCTTCATCACGTTTTTGTCGTCTGAAAAAAAATACAATAATTTTATTGATAAGTATTTTTATTAAATTGAATTGATCCACAGAGAACTGGATTTGGCTTAGCAATCAAGAAGAAACTATAAATTAGTAGAATCTTTGTAGTTCTGAATATTTTTATTTCAACGGTGAAATGCACAAGATTGTGACATCAAAATCAACTTTTAGGTTGTAGCATTTGATTGAACTGTTGACCCTTGTGAGTTTCAAAATAATTAGAGTACTGATAATTGACTTACTTGACTTTTCTTTCCTCGGTCTTTCCAGGCTTGCTTCTCTGAGCTCTATCACCCATTTTGGTGCCATCCAGTTTGCCCACAAGGGACATGACTTCTCCTGTCGCCTCATCTCTGCTTCGTCTTTCGATTAAACGGACATCAGCTTGCAAAACGAGATTAGAATTCTGAAAGAAAAACGAAAAAGTGCTAAACAATAGCGTAAAATCATTCGATAGGCATCGTTTACGTTTCGAGCCAAACATAACCTATACTATCCTAAGTTTTTGCATTTTTGATTGAAAATACAAAATCATATCGAATATTAGATATCTCAACGCATCAACGGTATATGATGGGCATTTATCAATGCTTCTATCGATGAAAATACATGTAAAACAACTAATTACCGCTTTATATTCGTATTGCAGCTGCCTAGCCGCTGCGTCCGCCATGGTGCCAGCGTCACTAGTAACTTGTACGGCAACTGCGGTGAAGCACATAGTGACTTTTTTCCCACATTCTAGGGAAAATGTCGGTATGATAAAACTGACGCGCGCCCGCCAATTAAATTACTAGACTCGGCAATTCAAAAATTTTTTAATAACTAGCCATTCACAGCGCGTGGTTGGCTGAACACGCGGATGATGAATGCTTTTTGTTCATCAACAATATTCCAAGGAAACACTTGGGATATTGTTGATTTCAAATGCTTTTGTAACCTCAGCACAACGAATACTGACAGCATAGTAAACATCAAGGATAACCCCTGTGGATGAAAAAAGAAAAAGCATATTTCAAAATCCCAACTCACTTCACTCGCTCGTGTTTCCATTCACTCCGCCTCCCAACCAATCCAAATTGAGCCCGTTTGGAGTCGTGAACTGTGCTTAATTTAACCTAGCGTTGCAAAAAAATGCAACAAAGAAAAGTTACAGTGGAGGATAACCCCTGGAAGGAAAAAAAAACAGTTACAGTGACCGGAAAATGAAGAAAATGTTTATGCAATGTTGACTTCATAAGCACTAAGCAGAATAAAAAAATAGTAAAAGTGAAATATGAAAAGCACGCAAAAAAAATTACAATTACCAATGGGTCAGCAATCGTGATGATATACCAAAATTTAAAAATGAATAGAAATCACTCCGGAAAGGTTAGTTTTTTTGTTACCTTATATCACATGGAGAAACAAAGGTATGCATCAAAATTTGATAGAAAAATGTGTACGGAAAGCTTTCCCGTTTTACGCGCTATGTGGGATGCTAGCTTACCTCAATTTACCCGCAAGTCTCTCATATGACCACGTATCAATAGTGATACGCAATGGTATATGGAGACAAGGTCGTATTTGAAAGAGAATTTTTTGATTCACCCATTCGAATCGGATTGGGATTATACAAAATAAAATCATGTATAAAATCAATAATGACTGACAGAAAATCTCCAAAAATCAAAATGTTGGAATTTATGGCTCGGGACATGAGCTGTTAGGGTATCCAACAACCAACTCCCAAAGTTTCATCGTCATTGGTTTCCCAAAGGTTGTCCCAAAGCCACTCTCTTAGTCAGTGAAATTGTGCATGTTTACTTGGCACGACACTGCAGTGCTGTACAAAAATATTTCATGAAAATAAGATCTCATGAAAAAGTTACTTGTTCAAAAACGTAATATTTCAAATGTTATAAAAGTAAATTCATTGTTGCTGTTTCGGTAAGGTTTCATCACACTGAATAATAGTGTTTTATTTGATATCGTAACTTGTAAAAAGTAATAACTAACGGAATGATGATGCTATATAACCGAGGGTTTTTTTTTATTATTCACGGATAATCAAACACTTTCTCGGTACTATAACCTGATTATATAGGAGTATAAACATTCTAATCGAGGCTTCTACGGCGATTTAAGCAATTGTCAATCTATCACTTTTCTCCTTTTCTTCTGCCTTCCTGGAGCAGATATGGATGAGGACATATGGGGAATTAATTAATGACGAGGGAATGAATTAAAAAGGCGCAAAAGCGGTTTTTACAAATATTGAACTCCAGAATACGTTTCTGGCTTGTTCGAATTCACCAGATATTTATTTATTTTTTATTATGCTGATGGGTTGATTTCGGATAGATTGAATCTCATCTTATGCTTGGAATATTAATACTGACGCAACGTTTTTATTATTCTCTTGTCGAACTTTATCCTTTTCAAATTTTTCGAGTATTTAACGAAGCTAAAAACATATGTATATTCTCGATAAAATTAGGAAAAAATTGATTCTTTATTATAAACATTAAATTATCACAGATACAGTGATTGGTATCAATAGCATTATAATACTTGGTAACTTTAGAATAATCCAATATATCTAAATAAACTCGATGATATTTTTATAATCCAAATCGTTCTCAATACTCATTCACAGTTGGATTTATACTGACAATAAATCAAGAGGTTCCAGAAACTTAGAAAGTATAAAATATCAATTCGATCTTTATAAAATGTAACACTAATAAAAATATAATGTTCCTGCATTAATCATGGAGATAGCAATCAAATAAAACATACGAATAAAATTTCTATATTTGCAAAGTTAATTCATGCAGCGTTTTATGAAGATTAGTTTATTTAGTAAATAACCAAAACAACATTGCATAAAATATTGCAATACATTCATGTTCCATAATATTCATAATGGAACTTTTCATTATCATCATTTATATCATTATTTTTCGACAAAGTAACGATTTTATCTCTAAATTTCATATAAATATATAACTTTGAAAAATACCAAATTAAAACATTATGTTATACTTCGATTAGCATTTTAACCATTTTCAATATTTTTTGTAAATATTTCGGAGTCCGATATCCAAGTCGCCTCACAATCATCGATAAATATTTCACGATCTTTTCCATTTTTTCTGTTCTTTTTAGCTGATTAGAATATACCCACAATTATATCCTTAGATCTATTTATTCACAATCAATTGAACATCATAGCAACAAACACATTTCCCCCTAACATAGCGTAGCGAATTTCGATTTACATTGATACAAGAGATAAATATCGTACATTGTTATATACGCACACCAAAATAAATTTTTTCCGCATTTGCGCATGAAAGAACAATCATGTAAATGTACAAACCATCATTTCATGATCTTAATTACAATATCCATGCAGTGACTGATATTTATATTTACGTCAGTTAGTCTCATCATCGTAACACTTTTCACAATAGAATTAGTTAAAGAAGAGTTTCGTCGGCTGAGTCTTGGTATTTTCGGTTAAATACGATGGGCAAAGTTTGCATTGTGTGCGATTGTAAAAATATTACTAATAATAGAACGCGGACGCAAGTGGCAATATTTGGTTCAAATACCTATTGCTAAAATTATAAGTTACTATTCTGAATTACTTAATATCTTTGTGAATCGTTTGTACTATCTGCGATGTAGAATTCAAAGCGTTCTTTTTTTCCGTGATCTAGTCTTGAATATCTATGGCAGTTCTCCAATTGGTTCCTGCATTGGAGAACGGGAATCTTTAAGAAATCAAACAAAATTGATTTAACTTGATCGAATTTGACTTGAGAAACTGAAAATCTCTCAGTTACTTGAATGTGATGCCTTTTTTGTGACGATTAGTATGAGACGTTACCACACCCAATCAATGCACTCACGCGTGCGAATATGAGTTTATTCATGCATCCCGCTGAAAATATCTGCACCGAAATCCATACATGACCCTCTGTGGAAGTCCGTCTGAGAAATATTACATTTCGACAATAGAGCAAAAGATGACTTCTATATACAGGTACGCGTGAGGCTTGCCGCCCGAGCGAAGTGAGGCTGGTATAATCCCACGAGCCTAAAAATCTTCTTCTGCTATAGTATCGAACAGTAGTTTTCATCACGAGTGTAGAAAACTATAGTTTAATGATCAAATTTCCAATACAAGCGATGAAAAATCTATTCCATGAGTAGGAAGTACTTTTCGGTAATTTTTATGATTTTTGAGCCCTCATCAAAAAAGTCTATTCACTGGCTACACGTCTTTACTAAGATTCTCTATAAACATATACATTTTTTAAAACAGAGTATCACTCATTTTCTGAATCTATTTCACTTGTCATATGAAATTGGCATAGGAGTTGGATAGCGTATTATCATTTTAAAAACTGAACAATGATATGAAAATATCGTGAATGTGCATTCTTTCATTTCCCCACAGTATGATGGAAAACGTGAATTGATCAATTTAAACTTAGGCGTATATAGCCAATAGTCTCACGATTCTCAATCATTTTCAACTACTAGAAAAGGAAAATATTTGTCAACTCCCATACCTATTTTTCGTGATAAATAAATTAAACTCAGGATCCGAGTAATATTTTGTTGGTTTCGAACGAACAGCCTGGCGAGTGACCAGTTGAAGAAAAACTCCGAGTTGATTCTCTGAAAATCTATCTCGAAACCTCCGGATTGGCTGCCAAGATACAGATTATCGATTATTTCACGAAAATAGGGATTGCAGAAAGAAGCCATTCGGATGTTGCACCCGAAACAGTACGTGTCTCGGGTGCAACATCGGGACACCCCAACAAGGGCGTTTACACTCGGTAAAATCACTTTTCACGATTCGTCAAAAGGGAAGAATCAAAAATCGTCGACGAGGTCGATTTTTCTAAATCCACGCGGATGCGGGTGTCGATTCGAAAGAGGAATCGTCCGACGAAACAGCTGGAAAGCACTTGCAGTAGTGGTGTTAGACACTGGACTACTGGGGCGCGGGGTCGCGGGTGTCGTCGGCGGTGTCGTCGAGAGTGTGCAGCCAGTTGAATATCATCATGTTGCGCTCGTACTTGGACAGCTGCTTGCCCCGCTCGCGCTCGACGTCCTTGACGGTGAGCGCGTGATCGGGGCCGGGTTTGCGCCCGGCCAGCAGAGCCGCCGCGGCGTTGCCCGGACTCGCGAGGCTCACCCCGCCGGGTATCGTCAGCGTCACCGCCGGCCCGACCGCCGTCTCGGCCGCCGCCGCCGTCGCCGCCGCCTCCAGCCGGTCCAAGTTGAACTCGCTCTGGGACAGACGCTCCAGCGCCCGGTACGTCGTCAGCAGCCTGCAATCACACGAGCGGTCGACGGGTGAAACTTCGCATTTGTTGTATTTTCGCGCGATCAACGATTTATTGGAGAATGTTCGTCCGCGGCTGCTTTGAATAGTATATTACACTACAAAGGGACGAATGTCGATCATTCTTCCCGGCGGAGAGATTGCCCCCCGAGGCGAAGCCGAGGGGGGCTATCTGCCGGGAATGATGATCGACTATCGTCCCGTGTGGTGTATACTATTTTTCTAAATAGCCGGCCGAAAATTCGTGGTCTATGAACCACCGCGACGCGAAAACTTGCAAGCAGGGAGAATTCGTCTGCTTCACAGTCGCGGCCATGTTCCGCGTGCGTGGCAGCGCTGCTACTGCAAGAGCAGACAAGCAGCTGATCTAAAAAGGAACGAAGGACTTTTATCATCTGCTAACATTTACGACCCGAGCGAAGCGAGGGTTGTTGGTTAGCAGATGATCAAAAGTCCTGAGAAAAAAACTAGTTTATTCATGTCAAGTAGATATTTTGACATTGTAAAATTAGATAGGTAAGACGGGCGTAATAATAAATAGACAAAAGTTAGAAACTCGAACAATTGGAATTGTGAAAGTTCACGTGACACCCCGATATATTGGGGAAAATAAACACAGGCCTTATGGGCGAAAACAGATTTTTATTTTATTTACGCTTTCTCAGGACAAAATACTCCAAACGAGTGATAAAATCAAATTTCTGAGGTGACAACAGATACGTGATAATTTTTTTTCCTCACTGAATCGGTCATTAAAGTTTGAAATTTTATCTCGAAAGGGTAAAATAAAGCCATAACCTGTCAATCTCACGTGTGTGTACCTCCGTAAATTGTACCGGGTAGAACTGTTTCTGCTTTCGGAGGTGAACATATGATACAGGTTATGGCTTTATTTCACCCTTTCGATTTGACAGCGGGGAGGAAAGCTGAGGTTCGATTTTATTCGTCCCGGCCGATTAGATGGCGCGCAGATAGGGAGGAATCATTGAGTTTCGACGACTGTACATGGGGACGAATGTCGAATTTTCGGCCGAGGTAGTAAGAAAAATAATTTAACGTAGAATCGGGTTTTCTAACGATTAATTGTGCGTTAATAATGTACGCTCTGAGTCTAAAATAGTAAAAAACTAATATTTAATAGTGATGAGAATGGTAGTTATTAACTGGAAGATGAAGTAAAATTTAACTAAAAAAATTACAATTTTGAATAAAAAATAGTAAGCTTTTAGTAAATTACTAAAATATTAGTAGAATTTTACTATTTTCACAGTGAATATTTACTATTTCGAGCAGTTGTGCAATTTGTACTGTTAAATAGTAGTTTTTTACTATTTTAGATTTAGAGTGTATGATCCATTGTTAGAACCTTCAGTTTGTCTCACGGTGAAATTAATTCATCCGAATCGAATATTTAAAATGTTGATTTAGCTTGGAGAGTCCCACGGTGTTCCTTGAATTTTCTCAGATATCTTACGGGAACTGGGACCACAGTTTAGTGGGTGTGAGTAGATATTCTTGCTATTTCCGACGTTTTATACCGATACAACGGGGCGAAATTGAAATCTTGATTAAAATAATTATTAAAAAGCTGAGTTTTGTAGGTTCAAAAAAGGATAGAAAATTATAAGAAAAAGTAGGTTTTGAATTAGACCAAAGGGAGTCCAAAAGAAATGTCGCAATCAAATCTGAAAGGGTCAGGCAGATAGCTGCGTGATGTGACTCACAACGCCTATATGTGGATCAATGCCAGTTGCGCAGAACTCGCCGCGGCTTCACACAAAGAGTAGGTCTATTCGACATTTTCCGCGAAGACTTTTTTACTCTTCAGGATTTCCCGCAAAGATTAACATTGTTAGCTGCTCTTTCAAGGACTGACGATTTTCGTGTCCAATCGAATGAAAACCAATTTCTTTCTTTAGCATAAATCTGTACAGATTTCGATATATTTCTATGTATTGCATAACTGATTAAAATGAGTAAAATTTGACTAATTTCCAAGTGAATATTTACTATTCGTCAGTTCATTATATACACTTCATCGGATATTATTATTCATTAGATGTTATCATATCTATTATTCATTAGTTATGCAATTTCAACAAATAAGATACTCATATACTTATCCATGCTACGCTCATAAACAGCACTTTTGAAAAAATAAGAAAAATATAAAATAATCGATTGAAGCCAACAAGACTCACCAAATGTGAACAGACACTATATCGCACTCACTGGGTATTCGAAAAGATCTATGTGTAATCAGAGTTTCACGCGTAGCACAAATAAAGCAGCGATAATTTTCTCCCGTCGCGATTCTCTACAATTCCCGGTCACAAAGTGATTTTCCGTTTGCAAACATGAGAATCTATGCGAACAGGAGCACACGGACGTGAACGACTCATCACTGGGACTCGACATTGTTCCGTCGGTCGGATCGAATCATCGTAATACACGCTCACTGCGTGCGGCCTAACGACGGCGATTGGGAGGGAAGCTGACCTGCGTCGGATGTAGTTCTGGCGGACCTTCTTGTTGACGGATCTGACGAGGTCGGCGGCGGTGAAGGGGACGAGTGGCGAGCTGGCCATGCTCGCGTGGACGTTGAGGCTGGCCCCGCCGTGGGGGCTGGGCAGCTGGGACCTGCTGGCGACGTCGCCCACCGCGACCCATGTGCTGCACGACCTGCTCGCGTGGTCGAGCCTCGCCTGCTCCAGCAGGAGGCTGCCCCGGTGCGCGAGGTCGAGGCCGTGGGCCGAGACGGCCGCCCTCAGGCCCCGGCGCTCCGGCCCGCTCACCGCCTCCGGGCTCGGCAGCTGCGACACGTCCGACGTGCTGAAGCTCTTCTGCAGACCCAGCGCCGAGGACAGCGCGCCGCAGCTGCGGATCAGCTCCGTCTCCTCCTCGAACCACAGGATCTCCGGGATGTCCGCCGGCCTGCCAAAACCACACACACGTTTTAACCTTCCCCAACATATTATATGTATACCTTTGGCATTGCTCGTAGTCTTCTGATGTAACTGATTCCATCATCCTTTCCACAGCAATGCATTTCTAGTTGGAAAAGGCTGATGGAATCTGTTATATATTGTTTGATAAACATACCAGAGGATAGAATTTTACTCTAATGTATTATTGGATGGTATCTAGTGTGCTATATCCAAATCAAATCTGTTTCTCTTATAAGCATGAATGTTAATATTCACCCGAACCGACTTGTACTACTAGCATCTCTCATCGTGGCTTTGCCCGCGGTATTTTCAGTGGAACCGTATATGCACGTGTAACTCTTCGCAAGTAGTCTTTGGAATGAATTTCCACGAATGCTAGCTACATTCAGTCGCGCTGCTCGCGCGATCTATATCATTTCCCTAGTTTTTTTTTCACGATATAATCTTTTTCATGTGCTTATCAATAAATTCGCTTCACTGCCCGTATTCTCGAAACCCACATTCATATTTTGTTGGGCTTCTGAAAATGAAAATAATCATCGAAACCTCGAAACTCATCACTGTGAGCTTCCCGGTTTGTTGACAAAACTTTCTGAAATTAAAAAAGATTCATCCTCTCTGCCCCAACTTATTCTTCCCCTGCTTTTCATTCGCCCGCAGTATCTGCCTATATCTACATCTTACTCATGGCGCGTGGTTTAGTCTAAACCTGGCTTCACTTTACAGGCCATCACTTTTTATTTACGGAGATGATAACATTTTCAAAAAACATTTTGTGTAAAATTTTCCGACTGAACTGACCGGGAGGGTCGTGGAGGATATAATCTATAGATCTAGGATATTTTGCGTCTACACATTTCCTCTAAAAATCTAATCGGTTTGGTAGTTTCTGACGTGTGTTGATTATCCTGCCAGGATACGTGCATTTTTATTTATAGAGATACAATGTGACTCCATTTTCACCACTACCGATTCTTTATTATCGTTTCTTTACTTCCCGCTCATTTTTCTGTGTTCACACATTGCGTAACTGTGCTTTTCGAGGCGATGCAACGCGACGCGAGGGTGCATATATTTCACAAGCCATTTCCTCGATTCAATTTTTCGTCCGACTGAAATCTTAAACTCGTTGGAATAATCGATTATTGGCAAATGGATATATGACATTCGATAAAATAAAAATCACTCAACTTTATCTAACAGCGTTTAATTCCGCGAATAAATCATGTAAAACAGTTGAAGAGATATTTTTTTTATTTATTATGTAGATTGGAATAGTCTGAAGGAATATTAACTCTGGAGCTGATTATACTTCAGTGCTTTAATTAACTTTGTCTTAAGAGTCATTGAGGAGCCAGTACGAATAAGATGTTATTGATCAATAACGCTGTTTAGCTAAACTAGTGTATAATATATGGTAATCACCGTTTAACTTGATTAAATTGCATTAAAATTTGCTCAGTCTGTCTTTCAAAGGATCCAGCTTATTTTTCCAATGCTCCATAATTATTTGAAACATTTTAGAAATATTGACAATAATACACAGCAAAACAATAGAAACTAGTTTCAATGGTGTTAGTATTATAATTACAAAAATATAATTTTCAGAACCTTTCTGTTTAAAACAAACAGTATGAAAAAGAATATTGGTTGGATGAAAATATTTTATCGAGAGGATCAATCGCTGTCCTCGAAGGTGAAACTAAACTTGACATATTTTATTTTCTCTGATTATCTATATAATGGATGAATTACACTCGTGAATCAATGGCCTTTTGAGGGAGACAAATTTATCATCATCAACTTACTGATATATCCACAACTTTCATCAAAGTTTATATACTGACCAGAGAGCCACATGGGATTTGGGTCTCCGACGTCACTAAAACTTTTGGAGGTGGTTTACGGCTACCCAAACAGATAATATCTACTGCAGTCATTGACCCTAACGTTTCGATTTTCCGGAAATACTCTTAGTTTTTTATCTAAAAAATATCTACACGCATGCGTTTTCGTAAACATGCTTTTTAAATCTGAAATGATTAAAAACTACTATTTATCAGTAAAAATTGCCTAACTGATGAAAACAATAAATATCCAATCAAAAAATTAGTAAAATTTCGATTCGAATATTCACTATTTTCATGAGTTATGCAAATTCTACTATTTCAACATTAGAGAGGAGATATGCATTCTGAATATACTGCACGCAGTATGCATATCTCCTCAAACGAATCCAAACGTTAGAACCGAACTAGTGCTTATACCCCATGTTATAAAAAAACTACCTCCAAAAGTTTCAGTGTGGTTGACGTCCAAAATGGTATATACCCGTGCAAAAGCGAGCAACCGCCGTTATTGAGTTGGCACCGTTATCTAGCATCAATTTCTTTTTTCAACACCATATCACGACACTTCAGCTCGTCACATGGACGTATAACAATTAAATTATGCACGAAGAGTAAAGCCAGCATTAACAAGAGCTATAGCCGAATCAATCAGCTCGAACGAAACTCACGGACCTCGCGGGAGCGACTAGCTTCGTAAAAATGACCCATTATAAGTTGCTCGGAGGGAGTCGAACTTGGGTTATTTCACTGAGCGCGTTGAGTTGATCAAAGGTGTTATAGATGTAGCACGGGCTGCGCGCGGCATTACTATAAAAATTAGGACGCGCGAGACCTGTAAGCTGTTGGACCCGGCCGTATCGCGTACCGCGCCCGACACACATACGCCTGTCACGCGTATAATCATCGAACCGCGTTTGTTTGCCGTAATTTCGTTCTTCTGCAACTCTCGGGGGTACTGGTGTATACACGCAATATTCGTCCCATTATCCAACGGCTAATGGATCGAATCAATCCCATTGTGTAACTATGCGATTGAAAGCTCTGATGTAAACATCCGAGCTTCCAATCGAGTGTACCGAGCGACGAATTAAATTTCACCGGTCCGTCCGTCATCGACTGTGATATTAATACCACGGCAGGACGAACAATGAACTTTGCGCATTACACTCGAAGATTGAATCAGCGATTTTGGATGAAAACCTATACCGACTAACATTATCCACGCATTACGCGCGGTTCGTTGCTCGCTATACGTGGCATCGTGGTTCGTTTGGGCATGAGCTTGCGGGTTTATGAGCGCTTAAATAGACCGATGCCAAGCTTGATTATTCCACTAAAGTGCTCCGACCCAAACAACCCCTTGACACTTTTTTCCCCACTTTCGTATAATCATTTTCGTGTCCACTCGAGTAATTACCGGACGCTTCAACCCTTATCCACCCCGATCTGTTGTTTATTCCGCGAGAACACTGTGCACGAGGCGCTTGTTGTCGAGGTGTTGTTTTAGAATGCACTTGCCTTTGACAACAATCCGTCGAGCACACTGGAGTGTTTCTCTCTCTCTCTCTCTCTCTCTCTCTCTCTCTCTCTCTCTTTAACCCTATTCTACGCGCTCGCACTCGCGTGTCGACCTCCACTTACCCTATCGATATACTTGTTCACCTGTTGCCGCTTACTAATAATTCAGTGCTTCTCCCCGAGTTTCCAAAATAACCTTTTCGATTATTTCGACGACTCAAATTTTAGCTAATGAACGTTCGACGTTATTCGTAATGTCCGTATCGTGTATACGTATATCTGCGAGTAGAACGGAAGTCAGCATTTTAATTTACGTCCTATGATTTTGATATATGCATGCGAATGAAACGATCGACGATTATTGTTCCTGCAGAAAAGCAAATTGTTTGGAGGAAAGTGAGATTTAAACTCATACACAATATGAAAAATCCGAAAAGTACTTCTTATCATTTGAATAAGTCAGCAAAGATTGGTAGCTGGTATCGTCAATTGTATAAGTAGTGACAGACGAGTGCGGCAAGACAAAAATCAAATTTTCTTCTTTTCTACACAATCGATACACACTTCATCGTTTGTAATATGTGCAATTTCTTAGCTTTGCACAAAACCAAAAGATAACTATGATCAAGTGGGTCGGGAATATTTATCACATAGGTAAAATCAGTACACACACACACCTGTTGCCTTGGACCTGGAGCCTTGAATCCGGGTTGGGGGAAGGACCTCTGCCGGCGAGGTGCACATCACTGTAGGACTTGAAATTGGCCAGTCTGTTGTGGCACTTGGCGTCGCTGGCGATCGACGAGACGCTGAAGAGCGACAGGTCGGTGGTGACGCTCTCGTGGCTCGGCGAGCGCAGCATGCGCGACGCTACCTGCAGCATCGGCGGCTGGATCGTCACTTGGGTCGGCCCAACTGGCGCTGGAGCCGCCTTAGTCTCGGTCTCCGACATGTTTTTACCCGATCGCACTTCAGCCCGACCCAGCACCGGCTTCCATTCGGCTGCCGAGCAGACGAGGCGATTTTTCACGACCACGGAACGTCGAATTGGGCGAAGGGACCGTAATATTTATCCGCAGACGCGAACAGCCGATTTAGAGCGGCGGAAAACCTCCATCGGAGGATAACACTTTGCAGCTCGAACGTGGCGTGCGGATCCTTCGAGTATTCACTTTGGGGAAAATTCACGCGCGCGCCCGTCGACGTTCGATCACTCCCGGAAGCCCACACGGGACAACAGAGCACTACACTGATTATTCGGCGGCTGCCACTAATCACTACGGGCCACACGCGTCGGTAATCGCGCGGAATCCAAGTCGCTCCTGAAATCCACTATTGAACGGAGCCGCTGGAAATAGAAGGGCCGAACACTCGCGGGGCTGGCACGCACATGCCGCGCGCACTTAGCTCTATTTTGGAGTGGGCATCGTCGCAGAAATCGATTCGCCAAGACGCGTGACGCCGGACCTTGGCTTGGCCGATCTCGATCCTCCTCTTGTTAGCCGCCCGCGAGGTCGATCGTCCTATTATACTGGCACATCCGGCCTCCGAGTCGTGATTTTCATTATATGAAGCGATGCGGCCACAGGCGTTTTCCCGCTGGTGTGACTTTAGACTGCAACAAGAGAACAATTATTTACCCACAACTCGATTCGCGATTGCCATTACGTGCTAAGTGACAGTTCGAGTTGAGTTTTTTCATTCACGCGATCCAACCTTTCCGAGTGTGAAATTGAAATCGAAAGGTTAATGAAGAAATCGAATTGTTCCCGGGCGTTGAGAAGGATCGACAGTTTTGAAATTAGTTCGGATTGAATACCGTACCAAAGCGGTCGTATCAAACATTGATTGATTTTGACGAGTCTTTGACCATTTCTGTTTGATTAAATATATTCATATATTAGACTGGTAAAAATCTTCAGCTCACGCGCATTACTGCGTTCACAGTAGCGCCTGCACAATATGACGTCAAGAGACTATACGAAAGAATAAAATTATGTCACAATAGCACGAGAATATGATACTATCATCAACGATGGTACTATTAATATATGACGTCTGCTCGGATCGATAAAAATAAACCCGGAAAAAATAACGAGTAACTTCAATTTTATGACTATCAAGAATCTTCAATTTGTCTATAGTTTTATTTATGATTGAAACTATTTGACAAAGATAACTTCAAATTTGATTGGACTTCGATTAGTTCATATGAATCATATATTCAACTTTAGAGAATTTTCTACAACTCACATTATTTCTTTCGCACGCGTATTATTTCATTCAATCACACAGTTCGGAAGAAAATTGGATCGTGACATGATTTATGTCATTTAAAATCTGTAAAACGAATCCGAGTTTCAAATGAACAAGAATAAATCGAAATACAATCATGAAATTATTATTTACAATGAATTTGATGATTGTATTTCGTAAGGTAATTGTTTTTATTAAAAGGTATACACTAATAATAATACCGTCAAAATTAATTTAGACTACATTATAATAACTTCGAAAAATTAAGCGGAAGTACAAAATTAAAAATTTGCATCAAAATTGATGTGACATGTATGAAATTCACCGTGTGAGCTCTGAAACAACGAGAGAAATAATTTCATTTATAAGACGTTTTTTAGGTAGAAATTTTTGAAAATTCAAAATCATCGTACGTTTTATTGTTTATGTGATTATATAATTATTCATTAACCTTATCAATCCATTGGTTAAGATATCATTATAATTAATACAAAATGAATTGAATTAAAAAGTTCTTCTAGAGACACAGAAAAATTTTGTCGTTTTGTACCGTTGCTAACGTTATATCTTTCTTCAAATTGGAGATAATTACTAAATCGATATATATACATACCAGCCTTGAAAGTGACTGAGTATGCGAGTCCATTTTTGAAATAAAATAGACGATTCCAAGTGCTCATTATATTAATCAATCTGCAGTGTGATATCCAATAAAATACGTATACATATGGGTAATACCTTAATTTGTCAAAATCTGTGTTATGGGTATTTTCAGAAGCTAAAGAGCGGTACTAAATTTCAGCAAAAAGAAACCAATAAAACCACTGCCAAGTGGATTAGCAGTATGATATCTCAAAATGGTTTTAAGAATTGAGGAATCTCAAAACTAAATGTTAATTAATTCGCACTCTATCCACCTGTTACTAAGAAAATGAAAACCAGCCATAACTTTTGAAAGTTATGGAATAGGGCCTTGAATTAATTTTCCTCTCTCGAGAACAACGATTGCTAAAAATATAAACAGCGATTACTATGAAATTCGCTGATACATTTAAATGATTACACAGCTCCACAAAAAAAATGAATCAGAGACTAGACCACCCTACTCATATGTATTTTGGGCCGCTGAATTCTCAGAAAGATTCCACTACCCTCACTTTTCCAATTTTCTTTCTGTCGTGGTACATTGATCCTCGTGAATCCTAATCTAAGCTCCAATGAGCATTCATGTGGGTTCATGGGAAATTTCCCTAGCTCACGTTAGCAATGGTTGCTACGAAAGTAAACGACGGTTGCTATTGTAAATTCAATCGGTTCCACATCTTTCCAAAACATAGTTTATGTACATATAGCTAAGCTACAACAATATTGCCCAAGTAACATATATAATCAATACAATGTGCAAGAGGCTATCTATGACAGTTACCAATAAAATTATCGTTCGACATTCATGATTCAATAGAAATTAAGGTAACAGGACGGGAAATACTGAGGTCATGTCAATCGTTTATATTGCTCCTTTGGTATTACCCCTCCTTAAATTAACGCGACAGAAAAAACGAAGTTCTATTGGAATAATTGATAAAAAAGACCCAAGACAGAGAAAAAATTGAAGGTGAAATTGAATGGTACACATCCCTCGAATTTTTTAGCTTAGTCCAAGTCAATTAAGAAAATTCTCACTCGCCGGAGAGAAATTAGATGGAATACGTCTCGGTTACAGAAAAAATTCATGTAATGACTCGTAAAAACTGGTGTAATTAATCTCGACCGGTCAGAACGTTTTCTTTCGACATTATTCTATACTATCAACAATGTCCCGTGCCACGGCGCTGCTGTAGACGTGCGTATATAGATTCAGCGGGTGGGTCATATTGGATACTCCTATCTTATGTAACCGAACTTTTAGTTCCCTAGCTCGCTTTTTTCATATGCGTCTCAAAAATAAATGCATTTATTTGGTCCAGTTAATATCTCCCAAAATATAAACAAGTATGAAATTTATAATAGAGAGAAAAGCAAAATATTTATTTGGCAATTTATTTTGTAATTATAAATCAATAAATGTCGGTAATTAAAAACTTCTTAATGAAAAGTTTTTATTTCGATCGCGATTAGACTTGATGATTTGGTGTTTACAAATACCAACCATTTTGCACACACATTTTCACGCACTGACCAACAATAGGGGTGGCACTATACATTCTGCCGTGATTATTCTTTTCCTCACTGTGTCTTAGTACATTCTCGCATCACATAAAATTCACATTTGTCACAAAAAGCCAAGCACTGTATCCTCAAGTTGTCCGAGCCTTCGTTCTAATTCCGGACCATAAATTTGGAAAAACTCACCACCGAAAAACTTACATCGCGGTAAAAAGTTCACAGAAAAAGGGATGAAAAAAAAGCAGCGGAAAAAGACGGGCCACAGCGACTTTCAGACGATTTCCCAGGAGGCAATCGAGCCGATTAGTCGAGTGGCAAAGCGTCGACTGCCAGATGTATACAATAGCTCGAGTGCGGAAAAAAAGCTGCGCGCACCAAAGTCGTTTCCTATACACCCGAGCCTCCACTCGCTCTTCCTCTCGCGCACACGCTCTCAATCTCATAATCCTGGCGATCTTTCTTTCTTACTTTTTCCTTCTCAACTGTTACCTCCGCGATCCCCTCAAATGGCATATATTCCTCACCTCGTATTGTATTCAACTCCTGACTTGTAATAATTTTTTCTCTTTGGCATTAATGCGCGTCCGATGTACAAGTTTTCACATCGAGCGTTTGTTTCAGGTTGTTTTTTGATTTGTTATAAGTACTCTTTTGATCGAATAAATCAGAATTTGAGGCAACCGCTATAATGCGGAAGGGGATATTGTTTCTGTGTTAGACTATACTCACAAGGTTACAATTCAGCATTCGTTACATTCTCGCTTTACGACAGCTATTGCAGCACTTATTTCTCATTTTCAGTTATTTACGAGAGATTTTATGAGGTTATTTCGAAGGGCAACCTTTTCGAATGGAACTAGCCATTTAATTCGGACTTCTAATGAAATTGAGTAACATCGTATTATGTATAAATGAATCATTACTGGATAGAATATACACACGAAGAACATGAATACATGGACTATTGTAAAGCTGGATCAACATTTTTGATGATAGGAATATTATAAATTATTATAATTGAATGAATCATCATATTTTAATAACTGCGTGGATGTTCTGCATTGCACTGCTTACTATTAAATATTACTTGACAGTACGATTCCGTTGTTTTGATCTATGTTATTTCCTCAAAAAATGCAATTACAGGCATAAATAGGTGCAAACGCATAAATATTACTTTTGAAAGAATTCATATGGTAAACAAAGAGACCAAGCTAACGCGTATTCATGAATTGAAAATTTAACTTTGTCAAAAACAATCTTCATAAGCAGTAACTGGCGGAAAAAAATATCTCTGTTCCGAAGATTCAAAATTCGGCAATTCAGAACCTGACTTTTTCTGATTAATTCTGAATTATGAAACCAGAGAAATTACTTTCCTAATTCGATTGCTCGTAAAAATCATCGATAGTTATACTGCCGCATAAATTGTCAATCAAAGAAGTATATGAACCACGAGTTTCCCGCCATACAAATTAGCCCAAGCTACGATCGGTTCCGCTCTCGATTCAATTAGACACCCTCATTCAGCCGTCATTCGCTCACGTAATCCTCCTTACAATCCACCTCGCACACGTTGAGGTGGCTTCAATGCCTTTCGGTTATCTATAACTCCTAACAATGTGGCGTGGATCTATATATTTCGGTTACATTGTGTACATCTCCCATATATTTACATAGTTGCCAGTGACAACAGCTGGGTAGGGGTTGTCGGCGCGCGCCGTCTTGTAGACCCGAAGAACGTATAGACTCGTCACGGTTGGATTATCGGGGAGAGTGGCGCCGGAATAGGAAATAATACGGTCGAACGATGAATAGCGCCTAATCAATATTTCCTTCGTAATTTTTTTCAACATATTTTACTGGGTTGAGATGTAATTTGGGTACAGTTTCATTGCATGTCCCAGAGGGATTGGCTCGCTGGAGTTTATTATTCATGTCACCTTGGAAGAACGCGGGATAGTATATTTTTTCCACGATTATACATGTTTTGATAATTATGGTTTAAACGATTCCATCATTGTAGATTTTTAAAATGATTTTCACGAAAAAGTATGTGATGCCGGAACTTGATTATTATTAATGCACGATTTCAATGGAAGTAGCTCGTCTTTATAAGCGTAGAAATTCTCCGGATATAGATTCCAGTTATTCAGTCAGTATTGAAAGGAAGACAGGATTAAGTCTACCGAGATGAAACGAGGAGATCGATATCGTTCATTCTTCGCGATCCAAAAGGGCCTAAAGACAACCACAGGGGTTAGGCACGTGGATATAAATATACGTACGTCATGCAAGCAAACGGACTCGGCGAATGCCAGGTAAAGAAAGGATAATGATCGATCGAGAATAGAGGAAAAAGCCACGGCCAATTTGACGAAACGCAAAATAAGGTCGTCACGTGTCGTCTGTCTGGAACAGCCGACGCTGCTGTTCGACGTCGGATGGAAATTGGTCGTAATTAGGGAATTCCCTCCGATTCTTTTCCTTGAAAGCTGAGTCCGAATAACGCGTGTTTTCCGCCGGTTTCACCTCTGCCACAAAACTACTACGACCGAATAAATCCCGCGCAGCGAGAGGACTGGCTTGAGATTCGACCCGACGTGGTTTTAAAATTGTATATGTCTTTCCGATATCTCACGACCGAGTCGGATATGAGAGTTATCGATCGGTCGCGAAGCCGAGTGGCCGAACTATATTTACATTTGTAGATCGTGTAATTCATTTCGGGTTCGTGAATGTTGTATGCCTCGTACAATGAACAGCAAAAAGAGGGTAGAATCTATTTGTGGGTCACGGATTTTGCTGAGTTTTTTTTTTAAATTGTTTTCGAGAGTAAACATGCAAACTATATACAGCCAATCCGCATATTCATTACTTTCTAACAAATAATAACCTACTCCCTGAAGCTTCGGTGGAAATCTAGAAGAGCTCACATATCAATGACACATCGTTCTTCGTTCAGATATGTGAAATCTACGTGTACTAACTTTACTTCAGTCTTTTGAATGCACCAACTGTCTCGCAGGTGTCCAAATGTCAGTTTTGATAATTTTCATTCGGGTATATAAGAATCTAACGAGCAATTATCCGAGTGATAACTTGATCTCCAGGTGATTAAAAACTGTAAATGAAAACTTTCCTCGTCCAAGTTCAAGAGAGTATAGGAGAATAGTCAAGTTCAGGGACACGACATTGAGTAAGTAGAGAATGGTCATGCGATAGATCGTCATAGACGTGCTAATTAATTAATAGAAATACGTGCATCAACGGCTCAACTCCGGCTTATGATTAAAAGTTTATTCTTCGAGAATTGAATCTGATGTATCTTGTTATTTTCGATTCGTATAAATTAAAAGGACTTGTAATCAAAGGTAGAGTTTTATAATTCACTGATAAACGTGATCTCTAAAATTCAAGGGTTACAATGACACTCGGGAAACGTATTCAAACTGAGATGTGACCTGGATTCCTTGCGAAAGCTCACTTTTCACTGAATGCTGAAGTACTCCTGAGTGATTTATTGTTCTTCTAAAAAGGCAGTGTACGTCCTGAACTTTCAGCATTTTTCGCTCATTTTTTGTCCCTCACTCTACCTTCTACTTTCCCTTCAAAAGCAACGTTAAAATTCACGAAATGAATTCACTTTTATCTCATGAACCTCCTTTGTTTAGCTGGGATTTAGATTTCAAACGTAAGAATTTCCAAGAAAAAATATTTCCCCCTAAACGAAAATGTCTAAGAAATTTGGTTTGGGAATCCTACTATACCGTATAGGAAAGAGAAATATAGTAAATCATACTACATTTACATCTGGAGTTTACTATATTGTAGTGAATTTTACTATCCATTTATAGTGCACGATATCACTATACAAAATATAGTGTCTGTAATTATATTTTCGTGAGATTTCACTGTAGTATACAGTATATTTTACTAATACACAGTGTGTAATCATAGATAAGAATAGTTACTGACATCATAAATCCACTAACTTTTGTATAGTAGGATTCGCCAAACACGCATGGCTGTCGCCTTTTTCCTTCATATAATATAGTAAAAATATAGTAGGGTTTACCAGATTTTTTTCTCAGTGTTTATACGATTGACTTGACTAGCATTTTTGGAGAAAAGTTTTACTTCTAAAGAATAATACCTGCTCTCCGAGTGTTATTGAAAATACATGCAATATGTACATACAATATGCATAAAGTTTCCCGAAGAATCCTTCAACTCTTCGACGCACCATCCTGAGAAGGATCGAGTGCAACGTTCAAAGTGAAATCGCGCGTGATTAACGAGCCGAGCTATTCCAATGCTCGAGAGTTTTCACTCGAGATCAGACCAATCGAAAAAAATCGACTACCCTCTCGGCAGATCGTAATCCCAGCGATCCGCCACACACGGCATCCACCGATATCCATTAAAAATCTCGAACGATATACGCCGAGGGGGCAGCTGCGCGTGTCCTCGGCCATATGCACACCCTGACCGCGTCGTCGGACGAAACAAAAAAAACAACGAGAACAACGAAGGAAAAGGAGGAAAAGCGAGTCAGCGGCCACGTGGGCAATGGCTGCTGACTCGTGTTTACCTGGTCGAAAGCTCTCGGCTGGTCGGGGACGACGGCCGGGCACGCCGCGTCGTCGTTGCCCAGACCGGCGGCGGCGTGTAAACAGCGCGGGGGCGTCGCGGCTCTCGCGAGCCGTGTTTCGGGCGGGGGCTGGTGCAGCGCCGCCGCAGGAGGAGCGCGTGCAGGAGTCGGAGGCCTGGGCCCGTGGGTTGCGCGCGCGAGCCACAGCTGCGTGGAGCCGCTCGGCGAATGGCGCTCGGGTACTATCCTCCGCCGAGCCCCTCGCGCGCCGCGGTGGTGTGTACGGCGCGCGCGAGTGGGGTGTGCGCGGCGCGCCGCTCTCCAGCGCCGGATCGATCGCGCCGAGCCGCGCGCACGTGTGTGTGTGCGTGTATGTGTGTGTACGGCCGCGCAAGACGCGCGCCCGAGAGAGAGTCTGTAACTGCGGCCGGGGCCAAAGACCCCCTCCGCCCCCGAAAACCCGGTCACCCGTGCGATCGATCCCCCTCCTCGGCCGCGCTCGCGCTCTGGGCCAGCTCGCCGGGACTGCTGCGGCCTCGAGGCCTCGCCCTGCAACTCGCGCAGTCCCCGCGACCATCGCCCTTCCTTTCGTTGCTTTCGACCGCATCTCCCTCGGGGACTTTTCGTAGACGCGTCACATGACGGGGAAGAACGCAATCTTTGGGGAGGAAACGACGTGTTCCGCAGGGGTCGGAACTTGCATAGGCTACTTGTTTGAGTTGCCGAAAGAGATGTCGGGGGTAGTATTGTCTAGTGGACTATACACTACAGGGAATCGCCGTAATTCGTTAAAAACTGCTGAGGATATTTTGATGAATGTTACTATGATTAGTTGGGTTTTAGCAGTCTGTGACCAGAATCCTATATAATAAGATACTCAAATAACTTTTATAATAGCTCTGTTTCAATTGTCACCAAGTTTTGTGAGGTTGTTCTCAAGGCCTAGAATCTCACTTAAAAGTACTCTCTGTTGATCTGCCCTAATCTAACGATCTAAACTCTGTGGGACTTAACTATCTTACATTCAAGAGGTTAACCGCAGCATGATCCTAACCAACCCTTCGTTTTCCATTCAAGTAATCATGAGAATCCGTTCAATGCTTTAACCCTCAATGGTAATTTGATATCATGGAACAATATTTGTATATTTCTTCACTATTTCATTTAATTATTCCATTATTTACCCGTGACAACGAAAAAGATTACTATCGACTCAATTTCTGTCGAAAAAGAAATAATATTCATGCAGTAATTATGTGTCTCTATTGTTTTCAATGTATGTTGAGATTCATGTTTTTAAAATTTGGAAACTTGCACTGTTGCTAATTTGAATTCCTAGCCCTTTGTCATGAGAAGTTTGTTTTCTCAGTGTAGGTAAGAGGGTCGCGGGTAATATGGCGATGTATGTTGAATGGCCATCTTATTTATATCGAGTATAACACGTTGGGCTGGATATGTGGATCCAGCCCATGTAGTATCTATTGAGGCATAATTAAGTTGAAAAAATTCTTGCTAAGAGTGAGCTTCTTGGGGGTATTATGATTAACTTGTTCTGACTGCATAGCTCACGATGATTTTTAAGTAAAAAAGATTATTCTGCACAAAAATTACACCGAAACCCTTCAATTTGGTTGTTTCAACAATGTATTCTCGGAAAAATGTTTTTTTTTTTATTCTATAGATGTTCATCTATAGAAACTAGAACGGAAGAAACTAGATGGAACGGAAACTGAATGATTCATGGAATGAAAGGAAATGGATAAGTCTGATTTAGGGTTGTGTCAGCAAAGGTCAAAATGGAAGGATCGCAAGGAAGCCCAGAAATATCGAGTTTTTATTTCACGTGACATTTGACCCAGTTTATCATATTCATCTCTTCTTGCGCGACGCATGTAGAAAATTTGATTGCAACGAGAAAATCGACCCCGTGAGAAAAAGATTGAGAGAGATTTCACGAGCTTACTTGCAGCAAATGATCAAATCAGCTCTGATTCAGCATTACCACGGCACGATATGATGTTATGTCACACTTTGAATTCTATTCGGGTTAAACAAGTAATATCATAAAATTGTTTCTCCAATAAATATTCTGCCAGTTATTATATAATTTACGAATTTGGGCCGTTACCATGGATGATCATATTACAAACCAGTAGCTCTTTATTACATATTTAACTAATAGATTCATACAATGAAGACATAATATTCAGTGACTTTCAAATCACGATTCGATGCACCAAAATATTCTTTCGGCTCATAGAAAATCGGAAAAAAAAGTTTGTCGAAGAGATGAACAATTAGTCTCGTTCCGCCTCACTTAGCATATAGGAAGCAGCTCGATTCGCTTTGCTCCCTCGTTATGACACGCACCCGTGCTCTAAGCCCTTTTATCTACGCTCATGTGAATTCAGCTCTACATGGTGTTGAAAAAATACCAGACGACATCACACCCTTGTCGTTCCCCTTGGAACTTGTTTTAGTTTCCGATTATTTACGTTTTGTTAAGTAATCGTACATATTGTTATCTACAAAAGTATCGATGACTTTTGAAGCTACAAATGATTTCAAAAATATCATCGAAACTTCAAATTGCGTCAGTTTAAACAGAATCAATTCGAAATTCTATGAATTACAGATCATAGATGCAATTTTTCAAGCAAATGAAAATTAACAAAATTTGCGTGGTTCAATTCAACATGTTGATTTCTACAGTATCTCTGACGAATGGTCCTTATAAAGCAATTACCGAAGTTGTTCCAAAATACTCAGAATTTAGAATCTCAGCAATAAAATCAATGTATTAAATAAGTTCGTATGGGAAGTAACAGAGTATAAATGAATTATTTACAAGTATAAAATCGAAAAAAACGAACGATAGTCTCCACAACTCAATTTGACGTATACTGAAATTTGAATACACCAAAGTCGCGTTGAATTTCACTCGTGAAGTCGTACAATTGAATATTCATCCGAGAGCAAATCAAGAACCAATTGTACCGCCGTAAGGGCAGTTGAAAAACGAATTACCTCATAGGTATACAGAGGGCTATACGGCGCTTAATGCAAACGCGCGGGGTCTCTTATTTTCCAGCCGAACAATGCGAGGCGCGTGCTTCAATTTCCGAGCACCCGGTATATATACGTACTCACAGACACACAGACACACACAGGCACACACGCAGTCTGTTGCTCTACAGCTCGCCTCGGCCGTAATTCGTATCAATGAACGAAAATGTCGGCGCGCGGCGGTAGCGCGCCGTCGAGTTTGCAATTGGCAAAGCTCGACCAACGCACGCTGCACGCACACTGGCGTGCACTCGCACACGCAGCGCGCGCGTAAGTTTCTGAAAAGAGAAAGAGATGAAAGAGAACGAAAGACAGAGAGAGAGAGAGAGAGAGAGAGAGAGAGAGAGAGAGAGAGAGAGAGAGAGAGAGAGAGAGAGAGAGAGAGAGGATGGGTGTCTCTCGCGGGGCGAAGCGGACGACACGGACCAGCCGACGGTCAGTTACTGACGGTGTCTCTCGCGAAGTGGACGATTTTCTCGATCCCGCGTCCCGCTCCTCTCTGGGCTAGTCGACGTCTAGCTTGGGAGTTTTCGGGCGCCGAGCTTGCGCGCTCACGTGCGATCGACCTTCGCGAGTCGTACTTACGAAGACGGTAAGCATCGCGCGCTATTTGTGCCCCGAGACCGATTTCACTCGTGTGCTCCCGATTCGGCGGTAGCCCCCCTTCGCGATATTGTGATTCCCAACGAGACCAGTGGCAAGAGATTCGCTGCGAGTGTTCGAACCGGGTGAATTATGAGGAGATGACATTTTTCGAGTGGCGATCGCTTGCCCTCGGGGGCCCTCAGTGACGGGCAATTTGTTGAATTGACAGGGAAATTGTCACGAGGTCGATTTAACATTTTTTATTGTGATGAGTTGTCTTGGAGAGGTTCTTGCGCGATTCAGAGACTCATTGATCATTTTGCGATTAGCTCGATGTGCCCCCGCAGAGAAAGAGGCTATTATCAATCTCAAGTCGAACTTTCGTTACGTATCGTTTGAAAAACACATTCATATTTCATTCGCATGAGAACAATGACAAGAAAACGGAATAAGATGAGCATTGAATTCTCATTCGGCTGTATATTTAAATGAGAAAATGTAAGGTTTCCTTGAAAAATCTTCTTTACTGTCTCGATAGAAGGAATAAAATTAATCCGATAATTACACGTTTTTAGTTTCAAGTATTTCTCGAACTAAGATATCTTAATTTCAGATGAAAATGGTAATAGAAATGTCTATCGAAAAGATATAGCCGGTTAATAAATATAACAAGTAGATCATGTACAAAAAAGATGCAGTTGAATTTTTGCCAAGTTTGATATGAAGATAATATTTGGCGCATACAAAGTCTATTAATTCGTAGCTTCTCGAAAGCATTTCTGATTCTAGTCAATTACATCCATCGTTAATTGAGATTGATGAAATACTTTTTTAAGGGAGTGGTAGCTTCTTCATGAAGATTAAAAATTCATATCTTCTAGCTCAGAAATGCAATTATAAGTTAATTGAGTGTATTGGAAAATCAACCCAAACACATCACTACAGAAATATTCATGTCAGGTTAAATTATTGTTATCTAGTCCCATGATGCTGGTCACAATAGAAATAGAAAGTTATATTTTTTGAGTTCAAATTAATCGCTGGCAAACGTACGAAAACAAAAACACGCACGTGTTTCTGCATGGCACAGCTGTCAAAAACACACACTGATGAACAATCTTCAGTGGCGATGTTCTGCCCAAAAATTTCAATGTGATTTCTCAGAAACAGATGGGAATTTTATTTCTGCACACAATTTGACTTTGGCTCATATCTTTGTAAGTGGGTAAAGAGACACTTCCTACAGGCATTCACGAGAGTTTTGGGTTTAGTGGAATAAAAATAACTGTAGCTGAAAAGCTTTTTCTGACAGTTCTGTGAGACTTTCGTATAAACAAATAAAACTTCCTATTCTAAGTGAAGATCTATTTTAACTTCAAATGGAACGACTTTTTCCAAAAACAACATTTCAAAAGAATCTTTTTCATCTGTGATAATTCATCTACTAATAATATTTCTAATATAGTTCTTATATTTGGAGTCCTATAAAATATAGATTTTAAATAGAGAACTTTAGATTTTTATGAAATGGAACTTGAAAGAAGTAACCTTTTAATAAATCAGCCAGTTTTTATTAAACAAGAAAATGAACAAAAGACTGTAGAATAATTAACAATATTATATAGTAGTGAAATAATTTAAAAGTCGTACAGGAGCAGACAGTCTGTTGAATTCATTTAAAATGTATTATACGAATTAGATCCCAAAGAGAAATTGATAGGATAACATTCAGACTAATTCATCCGCAATGATGTTCACTTTCTATGGTCATTAGATAGATTTCTTTTTAGAGTTCATTAAAAATTAACTCGCGTTCACTTTTGTGTTATGCAAAAATCGACACGAATATTCGATTAAGTGTGAATTCATTGAAGCAAAATCAAGCGCCCAACTCAATTATAATTAGTTGCATGCTTTTCAATAAACTGTACCTGTTACTTTATTCTCATTAGATTGGAGTTCCTCAAGCTATTTATAATTTTTTTCGTTTTCGCTCCACACATAAAAGGTATAAGAGAGAATCAGAAACATTATTTTAATTATACTTTTCGTGAGAATTTTGGAATGATTATCGCATTCGTATGTCTTGCCACACTCGACCTTTTCTACTCAACTTGCACTATAACTGATCCTGTATCATGATCAATAAAAAACCTATTCATGTTTATATGTTTTTTTTTCAGTAAGTATTCTATCCTAATATTTATATTTTTATTCAGCTCGATAGTTTAATTTTCATTCCAAAATGCATAGTAAACAAAAGAATAAAATCAATAACGCAAAATTTAAGAAACTAATTTTTTTGTATTCATATATTTTTTTGTATAGTTTTGCAGTGCGAAACTTCATTATCAATTTTGTTCCATTAAAATTTATATCTATATTTTGTTTATTGATCTATCAACCGACATTTATAGAACATGCATCACAAAGACGTTAAAGTACCATTGAAGGGTTACTAAAAATTATCTAAACGTTTCTCATTAAAATATTGTTCTATTCTTCTATCATCCATATAGATAATTTTCCAAATTGCATATTACAATATATATTATAATATATATAAGAAGATATTTGTATACAGTCTATGGATAAACCATGCAGTATATGAATGTCAGTCACCAATAACTTTATCTGTGAAATAATGTTCCATCTATTAGGCGTAAACAGTTTCATTGCGAAATTCATCAACGGAGTAAAAATTTCATATAGAAGGCGTGAAGCCAAAATACGATAAAACGCAGAAAAATCAAATTGTCGTTTAAAAAGAAGACTGGCCCTCCTAATATTATATGCTCCATGTGGATGGAAAGGAAATGAAGCAGCAAGTAAAGTATTGAAGGGTGGGGCTTTTGGGACACACACGCGCCCGCGAGCGTGTGCTATGAATAGCACTGGCAATGCCGACTCTCTGTCTCTCTCGCTCGTTTGCAAAAGAGAGAGAAAGAGAGAAAGAGAGAGCGAGAGAGAGGGCGAGAGAGAGAAGATCGAAACAATTCAAGTGACAGAGTCGACCAGCACTGCACAGTAAGGCCGACAACTCGTTGCTCTCGCTCGACAGGTCACATGAACTCTCATGGATCTGTACATTGTCTTGCTAATTCCCAAGCGTGGGGTGATGTGCGGAGGAGGGAAAAAAAGCTCAATTCTACTCTTGACTATATTTCGCGAGAATGATTCACTTTCACCACGTAGTAGATAGACTCTCTTTCTCTCGCTGAAATTTACAGGAGTTATACAGTCACACGGGCTAATTATTCATTTTCGCACGAAACTCTCATGTAACTCGATTTGAAGATCGTCGCGTTGAAATGTTCATACTCAAATATTTCCGGAGCTTCCGCTGAAAGTTAACTTCGATTCAGTTAAAATATTTATTCGTCGAATCACGTATAATTAGTCGTTCTTCGAATAGTTCCTTATTTCGAACGCAGAAAGATCAGTTGGTCGTTTGACGAACTAACACCAAACATAATTCACATTGTCTCGAGATCCAATGGGTTCGAGCATTTTATAAATAAAACGTGGCAAAGCTGCTCTCAAAAGTAGCGGGCTATTTTTCAAGCGCGCGGGCGCTCTTGCGCATCCAAAAGAAATAAATCCCGCTAAAACGAAGAAAAATGAGAGATTTTACGACGAGTCGAAGAACTCGAGTTGACGATTAGCACAAATGTTGGGGAATTCCATACCATGAGATGTTTTTTTGTCATATCCGACTTTTAAGATGTATGCGAGGGATTGAAATCGCCTGTATATTTTTGGACACCAGAAATGATACTATTTGAGAGACTGCGATCTCATAATCATCGATAGAATATTAGAACTGAGAATTCGAAAGGGTCTTGATTTCAACTGAAAATCTTTTAGATTAATAACATTCATTCTTGTAGTATAAGAAAAGTAAAATAAGGTACCTGTACCCAATATGCGCCACCTAAGCGAGAAAGGTCACTACGCCGCGTCAAATGAATATTTTCAAACATAATTGGTGTCAAATGAAAGGTCTACTCAATACCTACAGAATGAGCTAAGTTTTTTTTTTATTTGAACAGTTCTACGCTAAGATACCGCGGTTTAAAAAAAAAAAAAATTTCGGGAAAAAATTTTTAGTGTACCCAATATGGCGCCACCATGAAAATACTTCTTTTCATCCAATTTGAAGCATGAAGCACGTCTGAAATGGATAAAATACAAACAAAAAATTATATTTCTGATATAATTTTCTTGGAAAATACATTTTGTCTTTGATTAAACCATAGTAAATAGATTATATGAACTTCTAACAACCTAAATCAAATCAAGTTTTCAGTTAAAATTCATGAAAAACCGTTGTTTTTGAATCAACAAAATTAACTTATGCAACATCTAATTCCAATATTAATCTCTCAAATTGATGAACATTCTTTTTAGTGTAATTTTAAATATAATTGAGATGTTCTCACTGTAATGGAAGAGTTCAATTTAAAAAATGTCCCAGCCTATTTGGGACTAGCTATTGTCATGATGGTAGAAAAATTCTTTTTGATGTTTTTTCCAAGACAGTACTTATAAACGCACAACCTCGAGATTTTTCTCGTTATAGAATAGCCAATATCTGCTAAGCGTTTAATTTGACTACATAATTCTTCGTTCTGTACTGTCGTTAACGCATATGGTCGACTCATTTTGCTTTTCTCGGATATGTTTTGTTTGACATATCGTTGAAATGTTCGACGAGGTATCTTATATATAGTCGAAGCCATCCTCTGCGATATCTCACCTTTTTTGACCTGCTTCAGAGCTTGAACTAAATTCTCTTTCTACCATGTTTGGCGGATATTTACCATCAATGGGTTGATTGTAGCTTCTAGAGCAAGAAAATAGGGGTGGCGCATATTGGGTACATTTGATAAAAATAACGAAGAGCTATTGAAACGATTGATAAAAAGGTCATACAAAGAAAAAAAAATTGGATGATGTAGATGGGATGTCAAGGAATCGAATGATATGTCGCTCGATTTTTTTGGCCCAGTTTAAGGGTATTAAAAAAATTCGCACTTGCCTGAGCGAAATTAGATCGAGAATGAAAATTGGCGAAAAAATGGAGAAAACGAGCTCTAACAAGTTGGTGTAAGGGTTTCCGATCGGTGAAAATGTTTTCTTTCTTCATTATTTAGTATTGCCGACAAGATTCTGTGCCGCGGTGATGCTCTAGACGCGCGTATATATGAAATACGAAGGGTGGCGCATATTGGGTCCTGGCGCATATTGGGTACACCTACCTTATATACTTTTTGACAAATGTTGATACATACGTTTTTTGATTAATAGGAAGTTATATTTATTTTCTCTCAACTAATCAATCATTCTATTTTTGTCTATAAATGTATACGAGCTCGATTATCGAAAAATTGAGAGTAAAGTTTGGGCTTTTGATTTTACTGATCCATAGGATTGAATAATCTCTTTTATTGACAGTATTTATGAAATTCATCCGATGATTCACCAAAACCGCTTGCAATATCGTATCACTTGTATGACTTTTCCATTTATATTTGATTAGGGTGAGGCACGGTAAAAAAAACCTTGTAATCATTGATTGCTTGACTATAATTTATGACTTTGTATGGCATGGTATTAAATTGACCTATGTAGCTTTGATGTACTTGCGTGTCATGATAAGGGTGATAAAATACGAGAAGAGAACGTCGACATCATGTAAAGACCGACCGAAACGATTCACAAGTTGACTCCGCCACGTTGAATATAAACTAGCATAGAATATCAAGAGAATTATTCGAATGAAAATAATGAAATTTAACAAAAACATTACACAATACGTTTTTTCAGCATTTTTATATACAACTTAAAAAGTTTAGGTTGAGTTGCATAGCGTACTTTGCAGACAAATTTGTATGAAGTAAAAAGTAGAACACGCATACTCTCCAATACTTCAGCACCTCCCTGCGCGTTTCTGCGTAATTCGAGCCAATTTGACTGGGTAAACCAGTGCCAAAATTGTTAGACCTGGATCAACAAATACACGATCATTATTTTTTTACTCTAAGCAATTGATCTCATCAACCCGAATAAGGTCATTGTTTTTCGTAGATGTCTACGAAAAATCTATTTAGATGGAACGTGAATGCGGAAAACAGTCTCGAATAGTACAATAATACATATCGAAATTCCTCGCACAATCTCAGAAAATTTTTCGTTTGATGGTACCCAGAATTATGTGACAGCAACATTTCAAAACCTGACTTTCTTGAGAAAAAAAAATAATTTACTTTCACCTCATGCCCTACACGGGACTAATATAAAAGTACACTTTTTAGATGTCCTTTTATCGCACGAATGACGATTGACTGATTTTGACTTCAGAAACGACAAAAATGAATCCACAAGAGAGAGACACCGTCACCTCGACGAAATCGACGACGAAAGCAACGACCGGGGGGTACGGCACCGCGACGCCACGGCCAGACGCGGTCATGGCTAAGGCGAACCGAAAGCGTCGGACACCAGAGGACCAGCAGCCTACACCTCCCGAAGTTATATCGCTCCCAAACAAGGCCCACCGCAGGGTAAGAGAACCGTCTCAGAAGTCGCGCCTCGGTGACTTCTTTTCCAACATTGCTTTGCGCCTGCGTAGCTACAAAAGTCCATCGGTAAGGCTTGCTCTCCTTCAGCTTGGATATAACAATGATGCATCAGAGAGTTATCGAAGAGATACGTACAGTAAGCGTAAGGCAAATGTTGACTTTGATGTCTTGCGCTCTTACGGCTAAATTTTGGTATATCCGCGCGTGAAATCTATGATGTAGTATCTGCACTGACAAAAATTAAATCTTCGTTCAAGAAGAAAAATCAGTTTGAGGCTATAGAAAAGAATATTCCCGTTTGAATTAAGACTCTTTTGTTGATACTAGACGAGTCAGTTTGACAGGATAATAAATCTTTGACGCTATAGATTTTACTTCTTCAACCAGAATTCGATTACTGTGAGTGTAGACGTGGACAAAAAAGTTTTCGCGTCTCAAATGTCGTTTGACATATTGCGATAGCCACTCCTCCCGAATAATTTGATAATATTTTCCCGAGCAGGACAGCCAAGACGACAGTTCGAGTGGCGAGCGGCTGAATCGTCCGAACGTCGCCTCGACCAAGAGGCGAAAAATTGAGCAGGACGATGGGGCCGAGCAGGACGATGGGGCCGAGCAGACCGACGATAGTGCGTCGAATGCGGAGCTGGGAAAAAATCACACCGATCCGGCAAACATCTCGAGCACATCCGAAATCGAGGAGTGCAAGAACGAAACGACATACGACACTGCAAGTGAACTCGGTCCAACTGTGAAGACGAGCGAGAGCACAGCGCCCGTGCCCGCGACGACGATCTGCGACTCGGGAAACTCTGTCCCGACCAACGAGACGATGGACTACGCGAGCCTGAAGCGACCGATCTCGAGACGCGGCGACGAAACGGCCCGCATGAGGAAGACGATGCAGTGGCTGGAGGAAGGGTCGCGCAGACTGCGCGAGGAACTAGCCAAGACCAGGGCCGAGCTGCACGAGGAGCGGAGAGCCGCGAAAATCGCCCGGAGACAGCTCGACGCCACGATCAAGGAGGCCCGCAGCGCCGAGGCCGCCAAGTACATCGACCTCGTCGCTGAGCTCCGAAACAGGTGAGAGCTTCTTATTCTCCGGGACGATCGCGTCGTGGGTGTGACGCGTTGGACACGTCAGTCTATTCATGCACGAGTTAGCAAAACTTGATCTACTACTTGGTATAATTTAAACGGCTGTTTGCGAGATTTTTGCGGTATTCGCTGCTCAGTTATGGTTAGGTGGTGAATCAACGGAACTCGATGTTTTCGGCTGAATTTCTTACGTGGACATTCAACTGTCGGTTGTTGCATTGCGTATCATAAATCTAGAAAGCTCCTTAGACCAACACATCTTCACTGTACTTCGATTCCCGACTATTTAGCCGATGCTGAATATTCACTGTGAGCGTCGATGAAAAACGACAATTGACTGATGCTCACGGTGAGTATTTACTGTTCACTAAATCTGAAATATTAAAAAAACTACAATCTAATAGTACCAACTGCACAACTGATAAATAGTATAGTTATTGACTGAAATAATAGTAAAATTCTACTAATATTTTAGTAATTTAATAAGAGTTTACGGAGTTACTTAGTTTTGAGTCAATAACTACTATTTTTATCAGTTGTGCAATTTGTACTACTAAATAGTAGTTTTTTACTATTTCAGATTTAGAGAGTGTCGAGCGTCAGTGAAAAGTCATTGTATGGTGTATTTTCACTGTGAGAAATGTATTTCAAGACACTCTTAGCGATAATTTTCTCCCCTGTGGTATCCTTTTTTTTTATGTAATACTTGAATATGAAAAAAAAAATTAATTGAAATTTCAGAATATCCCAGCCGCCGCCACCTGACTCGGTAAACAAAGCGAAGAATGATTTTCTGAAAGATGAAAATCATAGGCGATTGGTTGCAGCTCTAAAAAAACGGCTGGCCGAAGCTGAAACGACGATACAAAAATTGAAGACTGAATCTTTAAATCTAGTGCTACAGTCTGAGAAGAAAGTCAAGGAGGAAGAGCTCACTAGATTTAGTAACATCGGCTTGCGAAAACTCGAGGTCGAAGTTCAAACACTTCGGGCAGCGAATAAGAGGCTTGAAGAAAAATTAGCAGTGAGTAAATTCCTGGACTGTGCATCAATTTCATTCCTATTTTACAGTTTTCTATATGAATCCATATACAGACTGGTATGCCCATTCATAGATTCAAAATATCCAGCTTTTAAATTAAATCCTTCGATCTTGCATGTGCTAACCTCGCGAATAGTACAGTTCGAATATTTCAACATTAATTTATTAGGTTTATAGAACAATGTGAGATTTGTCATACATTCTTCAATATACGATATATGCTCTGTGTTCCAGTCAATCAGACGAGATCGTTGATAAAATTTGCGAGCATTTGAAAATATGTAGATAACATGATTCTATTTTCATAATTATGGATTAAAAATTTCACATAAGTAAATCTGCCGTGATTCGTATATTTCATTTGGACTATTTTTATATCAATACTCAATTGTATAAGGAACAGAAGCCATGTTTACAGCATGATTATCCGTGTAGTTCATTTTCACTCTCTGTGAAAATGCAAACTCCAAAAAGCAAGCAAGTAAATCAAGAATGTAAACGTCAGTAGTGTAGCACCCAAGTTGAGATGCGTACGTATCAGAAAAGAGTTATTGGAACTATGATCTTTGAGAACCAATTCCGTACACTGAAAGAAAAAATTGATGATGGTGACTATATTTTTAATATGATTTTTAATCAATAGCGTGGCAGCTATAAGATATGAGTAAACTTCACTACTATGTATTTCTCTATTATTTTTGAATAGTAAACTCTCGTAATCGCATTTTTCTCAGTGTAGAATGTGGAGATCAAATAAATCTATACGACTCTCTATCTTAGTTTTATAAAGTTTCACCAGCAAGGTTTACTAGCCTCATCAGCCAGTTTTTGAATTAACGAAATGTATATTATATGGGAGTGGAAGTTAAATTTCCCCCTTACACAGTCGAATTTTCGTTTACTGACTAAAAGACAGTTACACCACGAATAATGATAAAACTTTGCGAGATGGTTTTGTGGCACCCAAAAAGATTATATAAGGTAAGTGTACCCAATAAGCCGCTTTCCCTTCTCAAGGGTTTTTACAAATTTCCCTTTGAATTTTGAATTTAATAATTTAGAGTACGGCATGTTAAAGTGCAGTCCAAGAGCTATTAAAAAACACCGCCATAACCATTGTTTACTTATTTTATCCTCTTGAAAATGGAAAATAACCAAAAGCACTCAAATTAGGCATATTGGGTACACGGGTACCCAATATGGCCCCTTTCCATAGTCACTATTTATAGCCTTCATAGGTTACAGGGACGATCAAATTGCGATTGAATAAACTTAAAGTGAATTTTCACTTCCACCTTCCACCTTCTTACAGTGATTTTTCACTGTAAGGATTTAAGGGAGTACTAATTAATAACAAATATATTAAAAATCAAAACCTGAACTCAAAACAAAAGTGGGGGTTGTGAAGGTTGACGAGCGAAGGAAACAGGAAGAGAGGTACCCCTGTAGTCCTTATCTTCAAAAGTAATGCTAGTCAACTCGTGATTCGATTGGTTTGGACCTAATCCCGTTGATGAATAAAATATGATTGTAGGATTTGAAATGAATATATTGGAATGAATTAATAAATACGTAAAAAAGATAATCGGCAATCAAATTTTAGAAGAATAATTGAAATATAATTTGGAAATGTAGTAATATACCGAACGCGCGCAGCCAGTTAATTCGTCATTTGGTTCGTTTTAGACACCACGTAGAGTGAGTTAATTATAGTCAGTTTTGTCAACCATTCAAGAGTCTTGATCAAATATCAATTTCTAAATCAAAACTAAATAAAATGTGAATGCAGGTTCCAAAAATACACAAATCAAAATTAATTAATGAGTACGTAAAACGGATAATTGTACATAAAATGTAAGAACAATGATTGATGTATCATTTTGAAACGTGTGGATATAGAATGTGCGTTTTGATTGTAGTTTATAGTTACATTAAAGACAAAATAATTTAAGATCCTGAATTTATAATTCGTTAATGTGGGCCTAAATAGAATTTGACCAATTTGAAAAAAAACTTTTGATTCGTAAATCGTATCTCTATTTGTATGATGCGCGAGGTACTTTCATGATAATATAGGCGTAAAATCTTTATTTACAAAATAATTTCAGATTCAGATGATGCAAATGAATTATGGAGCGACAACCGTGGTGGAGCGCGATTGACGTTCATCTAACTCGTCGGAGTTGCTTAGTTCGGCGTTTTACTATTTTTTTTTATTAAAAACATCCATGGCAAGTTTTTGAACGATTTCTTCAGAACCAAAAATATTCTGGAGTTTGGGATTGTTTCGGATTTATGAACCGATATTCTTTGGCCTATCCATCTGTTTGAAACTCCAAAACTTCCTCACTCCGTATCTCTCCTCCATTTACAGGTTGTATCCAACCTTGAGAAGAGAACATATACGCCCGGAATTGACCACCGTGCCACGGGACAACGAGACGGAATCTCCTCCATTTACAAGATAGTAGCCAACCTCAGAAGGAAATTCTGCTCACCGAAGGCGCGATAGTACTCACTTATTTGAATCACGAATAAAATTACTTTCTTTCAAATTAAGCGATCCGTTACACTAGTTTATCGATAAAAACTGATTAAATGGCACTTTATAACAAGTTTTTAGGACTCTTCAAGCTTGTTTATAAGCCACCCTTGTTTCCGGAAAATTGAGTAAATAATTTGTCATTTAAAATTATCCCATCTATCCAATCCAAAGATGAGAATGATTACCTATAATTTATAATCTGATAATTTATTCTGAGGCATATAAGTTGATAATTATAGACTAGTATTCAGAAAAAATTGGTAAAACGGCTTCGAGCAATTAAGTATTTAGGAGTGAATCATATAAAAAACACCATTTTTTGAGAAATATATATGGATATATTGAAAACTTATGTATCTATACAATTATTTGAAAATCTTTTTAACTGATGATGAAACTATCCTAATATTAAGCATGATCATTCAAACTGGATCATTTATACATTATAATTTCAAAGTTGTACAACTTTTGTTGAGACTATATTCACATTTCATATTTTCACATGTCAAAAAGCATTTCGAACATTGAAACGAATCTCTTTTCCAACTCTTGGCAAAACTGCTCCAACCTTTATTTTTACACGTGCTGTCGACACTCACTTACTTCGCCCTAGGAGTCAAAAACGAAACAAAATTCTCAAAATATTAGTCACAGTTCGACTCATCATTTTTTTTCAAGATGGATTGTATTATTCGAAGATGGCAGCAATTTACGTGAACGTATTACTTCCTGCAACCAAAACACTGAATTCTTTGGTGTTCTCGTTCTGTTCGGATGGGTAAAGTCAACATGATATAAGCCAAATTTGATTCTGAAAATAATAAAAATGAATTGATCAATAAGCCTATCCTATCGATGTATTCTGTTTCAAGTATAAACAATCACTGTTCTCACTCATAACCAGCCAGCCATTCGAAATTATCTATTAAACTCCAGACTGCATACAGTTTCACATTGCAGTCATATTTATTCACAGCGGTAAGCATAGCTTTTAAATATGAGTATAAATATTCACTTCTAGGAGCATCATCGATTGCTCCGTAATCTGAGTACCCATTTTCCGTGATGTAAACCGGTGGATTTCCATATTCTTCTTTGATCTTCAATAGAAGATTCAAAAACCCGTCTGGAACAACCTTAATCAACAAGAAAATGATTGGTTAATTAAAACTCGCAAATGTATTGAAAAACATGAGGTTTCGAAATTTCAATGACGAAAAACTCATGGGTGTAGATTGTTTCATCGAGAGACAAATTATTACAACTCGTGATAATTACATCAAATAATTCATTTGAGATTTGGATTATTTCATCGTTCAAATTATATAATGGACATTATACTAGAACTTTTTTAGCAGAAAAGCCGTAAATATACAACATACTTTTAACCAATCATTCGCTCCGGTCGACCAATTTTCGTCGTACGAATAAATAAGACCATGATCATCTTCATAAATGGTGTGCTTAGGTGTTTGCGCAGGTTCCACAAATTTACTCGAATAATGATTCAGTCCCAAGAAATCGAAAGAACCCCTGAAACAGACATCAAGTACATTTCTTAATTAATCGCATTTGATGTCGCAGTTTCACTCGTACGATAAGAGCCCCAAAACGAGTGAAATCCTCTCCTCATCTGTACCGTTGCGCCATTTTGTGCGTGAACTCAGGATAAGCATCGAAATAATGTGCGTGAGTCCTCAGATACACTTTACATTCATAGAATCGATAATTATCCATGAATGTCTCTGGCAATTGAAACGTCAGACTGGAGGCTTATAGATATGACTTACTTTGGTACCCAAAAACTGAAATATATTTTCTTCAGCTGTTAACACTGACTCATCCTTTCAATCTCAACATCAACGCAGGAGCGAAATTTAATGATATCTGATTGTTTGATGCTATTGTCTATAGAATTATGTTTCAAAATCAAATTTGAATACTATGGATGACCTTGATTACTCACCTTATATATTCGATCCAGTCTTGAGATAAAGTTGGTAGTCTTGAACGAGGGAGACCTTCAAATTTACTGTTAGCTGCAATTCTCTGCTTAAACAATTCAGGATAATCGCCGTTTTTAGAAAAAATCGGGTTAGCATATCTCCCGAATTCGAATTGGAAAGCCACTTCATTAGAAACATTGTCATTTTTGTTTTTGGAGTAGAAAAAGAAGGAATTCAATGTAATTCCTACACTGCCATTTTGATGTTTTCTGAATTCGTCATTATAAATATGATAAGCCCGAGCATGTGCTTTCAAAATGTTCGTAGTACAACTGTATTCTCCATGTAGATTTTTATTGAATCCTGGAAAGTGAAAATTATATTATGAATATTTAAATCGTGAAAACGAACAATTCATAATTGAATTCCACACTAACCCGGGGGAACCGACACTCTTAAATATCCTTTGCAAACTTCTAGTGGTTCATTAAAAGTAATGAACATTTTCACACGATGGCCAAATTCTCTAAATACTACTCTTGCGTAATCGGCAAATGAATCAACCATCATTTCATTTGACCAAGCACCTGTCTCTTGAAAAATTAGTGGATAATCCCAGTGGTATAATGTGACTAAAGGTTTTATGTTATTTTTCTCTAACTCGTCCAGTAAATCATTGTAATACTTGATGCCATCTTCGCTAATTTTGTTTGCATAGCCGTTTGGAAGAATTCGAGACCAGCTCAAAGAAAATCGATAAAAGTCCATCTATAAAATGATCATATATTTTGGACATTAAAATTAAAGCAATTGAACTAGATATCATACTAATTATGGTTGGGAAAGAAATGTTTAAACCCATACTTACTAGGAGATTGGAAACAATCTTTGGGCCACCAATCATGTCGAAACCTTCAGAAATGATTTTGGATACCCTAATAGCTTATATATCTACAGCCATTTGGTCTAACGTTTTGATTTCCCAGAGATATTCTGTCAATCTATCCGAACTAATGCATTTGTTGATATATTTCTGTACATTTAAATCTACTTCAATATAAAAATAGTAATAATTGTCCAAATATCTTCAGGGAATAAACTCACTCCATAGCATGGCTGTGAATATAGGCTATTAGGGTAGTAAATATCCATTTAGCAAACTCTCTTCAGGATTAATGATCGAGCGGTTGTGTCCACTTTCCTAGTTTAATGTAGAAAAGATTCCAGTCAAATATTTTCCTTATACTTACGCCCAATTGCCTTTCCCAATCCACTTTCCTAGTTTAATGTAGAAAAGATTCCAGTCAAATATTTTCCTTATACTTACGCCCAATTGCTTCAAAGCTGCGACGTCATCTTTGTATTTATGATATGAGTCTGCGGCAATGTCACCATTAGATCCGTCAGAAATCATCTCAGGATGTGTGTGAGTGAAATCATCCCAGGCATTTTTACCCTTATCTTGATTGAAAGAAATACGTCACGTGAACAATACTCAATAAAAGTCTTAAGTCCTAATTGAGATCCATTCCTACTCACCACTGACATTCCAAGCTCCTTCTATTTGGTAAGCAGACGTTGCAGCTCCTATTAAAAATCCATCCGGGAATTTCAGCTCCTCTTCATTGGCGATGCTAGGACTTGTTATGAATTAGATTTAAATTAGAGGTCTTATTATTTTTGGGAATACGATTCTCGGTTGGAATCATCCCATGATTTCAATTAAAGTTATGACACATTGTATCTCGAATGTTTCGAATAAGTATCGTTCTGTTACGGCCATATAGTATTCAGTTTGATTCGTTTGATAGTTGATGGCATTAGGGCAAGAACATTCTTCAAAATATTCGGGAAAAATTGAATGCTTGCTTCATACATGTATTAAGAAGAATTTATTTGTCAACACAACACATATCATGTCGAATTTTGGGAATCGAATTCCGCGCACGGAGTGGGGAAAACTTTCTATGACTATTCATAAAGGAGAACATTGTGAGGCCCATAAAAATACGTCACTCCCCGTTAAATTAAACATTGAAAAATTTTATTTAGCTGAAATTATTTATCCATTTTTTATGCTAGAGGTGAATTGATAGGTGCAAACAGAGAAAATCAAAAATGACTTCAAAAATTGCTAGTATATATACTCAGGCTCACTGTAAACTCTAATTAAAGTGGCCGAAAAAATCTAAAAAAAATTTAGGTGGTAATTCCTAAAATTCAGAACAAAATTGTCAGCTATCTCAAAATTTTCATATTTGATTTCACGTAGAAATACTTATATGGATGTAGTTGTAAACGGTAGAAATTTTAAGTTGATATTGATATTATAGTTATGATGCAATGGGCTGAAGTGCTACACGAAGCATATCCCGTCACAAATGGACTCCAGGTCTCAGTAGAAAATGTTAAACATAGCCAGACCCGTCGCGTTTACTGCAAATTATATCAAAAAATATGAACAAACTGTAAACATCAATTCTACAATGAATGATTTTTGTGCAATAACAGCTATCAATTATTATTCACAAAATTCACCCAAAGTTATAACTGTTTGCTTGAATCACAGATAGTAGAGCTGATGGTGAGTAGAGAATGTGAAACAAATCTTGACTTATCCACATGAATAATGAAATATTTACCTCAAATAAAATAAAGTTATAAATATATAGATGAAATACTGTAAGTCGTGAAGTATCATGTTCACGACGTATATTCGACTTTATTTTCTTTTCCTCAGGGATATAATAGCTCCTCCTCGATCGTTTGACGTCGGAAGACTGAAGCAATGATAAAAATACCGGTATAAATAATCTTCAACAACGATTAACAATTATTATCATGATGTAATTCAAGTACTCTGCTCTGCGCTGCGCTGTCTTTCATAAGTGAGTTCCTAATATACAAGTAGATCAATTATTAATCAATTAAAACATATCAACGGTTTCAAAAAGCGATAATAATAGCTTCGAATATATTTTTGCATATCTTAGTGGAGGTCTTCATTCAGGCGTAAGATCGATAATATTCTTCTGAATAAAATTACTAATGATTAAAAATAATGATTAGTGATCGATTATATTCTCTAGTATGAATAATAACACACATAACACAATAACATAAAAGGCAGTTGCACTATTTAAATTGACGTCACATGATTGTGAAGTAATCCCCGCAGATAGAATGTTCGATTGTTCGCGCAGTGAAAATCAAACGATGGTCCGAAACAATCGATTGAAAAATCGGCCATCGTAAGACATCTATAAAAGCGAGAGCATACTGTCTTTTAAAATTGATTTTTTTAACTTAAAATTGATTCCAACTGCAGACTAACGTCAAATATTAAAGCCGTCATTAATTTAAAATAAAATGAGTTCGTACACTAATAGAACTACTCAATATTCAACTTAGGTTTAAACACTCACAAACACACGTATATATGCTCAGTTAGAAAATTGAACTAATGTAAGAGAAAATTTAGTATTACTATATTGTTGATTGATCAAAATAACTGAAATTCACTTCGGCATTGTTAACAGATGCAACAATCACATAAATATGTATATCTAACTTTTATTTGCTATCTGAATAAATACTTATATACATATTATCAATCTAACTCAAATCTGTACTTGAAAAATGCATATTTGATAAAATCGTCAAACAAACATTTCTCAGATTTTCATATAATTTTTATGTTTTATCTCAAGAGTTTATATATTCCATATCGTTCTTAGATGTCAACATCATTATTCAAATTCCTCAAGTTCAAAAATGAACTCTACATTATAGAGGTAGTATTCCGCTATTGAACTTCGTCTGTGAACGCAGGTCCGTCATGAAGAATCCTATTTTTCAGAGATTAGTTGTTTCATGAAACAGAATAACGTATCACTGGAATGTAAAAATGAGATTTTATCAAAATCAAAAGAAATTTACATATAAAGACATTTCTTGATTGTGTTTCTCTCGAAGTCCACGAATAACACATCGTATTAAGTAACGGTTTAAAAACATATGATACGATTCTTCATATTATTCTCTTAGATAACTAACTGATATAGTTGCTTGCATTCAGACAGTGATTAATGAATGAACCTGATGGTACTTGGACGCTCGTTTACAATTTCTGCGAACAGCGAGGGGCTCATCTATCACTATAAAAACTTTTACTCGATGCCCGAATTTATGGAACACAAGCTTCGCAAAGTTGCTGAATAGATATCCACCATTATTTCATTTGTCCAGCTCCCCTCTTAGATTCTGCAGCGCCTATAAGTGAAATTATATTCACCTCCTTTTTTTATGCGCAATACACGTTTTCTTTGTATTCATAAATGGTAAAAGTCACATGTTGTGTCTCCAGTAGATTGATCTGCAAATTTTCTAGAGATTATAATCTATATGATGATCTTTAACTCTCTCTCCTTCATGAAAAAAATTGTGGAATATTATATCAGCCACTATTCGTTCCAAGGAAAGTCTACCATAAGAAAAATTCGATTCTCCAGGTACGATTAACATTGCAATCACTCTTTGTTTGGTACGACGACGTTTCAATCTGATTGAAAAATTATTAGGAAAAGTTAAATCAGTCATCTGCTTTTCAATGGTAAGAAGAAGTAATGAGAGATTCATGAATATTGATATTATTACAATGTCATGGACATTGATATCTTCCACTTATTCGTTCTTCATTGAGTGCTAATTGAAGCGATATAATACTTGACAAAATTCATCGATAACGCCTGACCTCGCATATGATATTTGATATAATCATAGTCAAGAAAGAAATCGGTATAAGATCTCTTGCCAGGTCCTAGAATTTTTGAGTATGTTGCAAATAGGATAATTAAATGAAGTATTTAATAGACGTTGAGAGATTATTTTTGCAGTTAAGAATACATACTCTACAACTTGTGAGAAGAAATTCTCATTCTGTATAGTGAAAGAAAAAGTTTGAACTTTTTCAGAGTACCTATTGTATACTCACCCGTGTACCACAAAAAGTCTGGATAAAGAACAAAAAATCAAATACAGATCAAGTCGTACTCCATGAAAAGTTTGAAAAACTATTCAATTTTATCTTGCTAAAACCTAACATATTCGACAAACTGAAGAAACTATTTTTGTTTATTCATTTGTGTATTTATATAAAACTGTATTTATGTTCTCATTCAAAGGAGCTTTATAGCTTTTATACATAAAAAGAAGAAGGAAAAAGTAAAAAACAGTGTAACAAAATACAAGTAAAATTTATCAAAACTTATAAAAATCACTCCTTAACTTATCTGTAAATGTACCAATAGGCCTAATTTCCATCATATCAGCTAAAAGATTATTCCACGATCTATGAATCCAATGTGTGGACAAGTGGGAAATATGAAAATTAAATCTTACCAGATCTCTTCAGTTTCTAGTAGAATAGTTCAATCGTAAACATTCAATACAGCTATTTGCAATTTCATAAGTTATGAGATTATTATAATAAAAACAACAAGAAAATTACATTAGAATCTCAAATCTGGACAATGTAGATTTAAAACTATAAACCATAAAATTCATTGAGTGACCCGTTCTGTAATAAAGAGTCTTGGGTTATTGGATAACTTCAAGAATTTTAAAATCACGATCAGTGTTAAGATACCGAAATCTGGATTCATATGCAACAACAAGGATACCGAATTATATACAGACATTACACAACTGTGAACAAGAAAAAGTTGTTGACAGTTATACAACCGAAACCAAGTATCTTTTGAGTTTTCACAGAACTATTAATAAGATGTGAAAATTCAAACGATGATGCATAAGTAATACCCAGATCCAAAATGTATTGAACCCTGTTGATTGAAAGGGCATGGAATTTATAATGGATTAATAAATAAGATCTTATTAAAAAATATTCCAGATGATATATTTACGAATTGTGATTACATTCCTTCGGTTTTCAAAGCGGTCAGGAATGAATCCACGTTCAACATCAGAGATTTTAACAAATTTTTCTGTTAGAAAGTTCAGTTGAGTCAAAGATGAACTGAATAATTTGAATAAGATGAAAATGTAAATAAAATGTTTTTCGTAGAACATATTTTTTAAAATTGACATAGCAGAAGCAAGGTTTCCATTAATCAAGGAATGAGTCCTCTCATTGGTTCATAGAAAATTGTTGAGGCAGAATTTGTTCGATTTACTTCAAAGAAATACGCAAAAAGATCGCATTTGGTCTTCACAATTTCCAAAAGCCAACTGGCGATTCTCTAACATACAGACAGATTAGATACCACCGCATAAATTCGATCAAAATAGGTACACCTAAGCGAAGATACTTTGCGAATATTAATTTGATCCACTATAATACTTATATTGATTCATTCATATGGTAACAATGTACGATATTTGAGAACAGATTTCAGCCATGAAACCGATGCTTTGGGAGTACGCTTCCTTTTGGGATCATTGAAATCAACGTTCACAAGTCCAAATTTGTCCCTATAAATTAAAAGATGCCATGTAAATGTGTAAATTTAGTCATGTATTTATGTAAATTTACTGATGTTTTTCTCAATAACAATTCTTATTCAATTGAAACCTTGGAATCTCACATTCCCATACAAAAGAATTTATCAAGGAGAACAAATAAAATATTTCTGAATTGCTGAATATATTTTCCTAAAAACTTTAGATGAAAACAATAGGTGTTCATTAAATATGTACCATCAATTTGATATTTTGTCTAATTTTTAATGGTTCCATAATTTTATAAATATTGAATTCATTGCTGAGTACGCAATCATTTTTTCAAGGAATAATCAAGAATCCATTAATATATTAATTTTGTAGTAAACCAAAAAATGCCATTACATATTGTATGTATAAATGAATTACTCACCCATATCCACCTGACCATTCAAAACTATCCAAGAAACTCCAAACAGTAAATGCTTTTATGTTACATTTATCTCTTTTCATTGCTATTAGCATTTCTCTCATGTAGGAATATAGATATCTCATTCGCGATTTGTCATTAACAGCGTCCTTATCAGGAACCCCAGTTTCCATGATGTAAACGGGAGGGTTATTGTATCTGCTTTTTATTTCACGTAATAGATCTCCAAAGCCTTTTGGTACAGACTAAAATCAATATGGATTAGTAGAATGAATATTATCAATATTGGAATTATAACCATAATATTAATGGAATAAAGCGTAATTACAGTTAACCAAACAGCTTGACTTGCAGGCCATTGCTCGTCCTGCGTGTATAGTAATCCTTCGTCCTCGTGTATTTCTTGATAACGGTTAGTAGAATTTTTAATAGTATTTTTTTGAGTATTCCTAATATTTGAGAGCGGTTCAACTAAGTAAGATGTGTAGTGATTCAATCCAAAATAATCTGATGAGCCTCTAAAAATGATTAATCATTTTAAATTAAAGTTTACAATGATGAATACATGAAATTCTAAAATTCAAGAAAGCTACTTAATAAGTTGGATCCATTCATTTGAGAAAGTAGGTAGCGTAGACTTTCTTAGTCCTTTTAATCTACTTTTTTCACCAAGCATTCGTTTCATAACCTCAGGATAATCACCATTCGTTGAAAATATTGGATGCGCTGTCCACCCACAAGTGAATTCAAAAGCAATATTTTGCGACTGAAGATCAAATTTATTCTTGCTAAAAAATCCTAAGCATGGTATGACAATCCCTATTTGACCGCTATGCTTATATCGAAATTCTTTATCATATATATGGTAAGCAACGGCGTGTGCTTTCAGCATATTGTGCACGCACGTATATTCTCCCCAGCCACTTAAATTCAAACCTGTAATATTGAATTATAATATCAAGAAAATTCTTCTAGGGTGTAAAAAATTATCTATCGAGAGTTGAGATAATTCAACATTGGTTCAAAATGTAGATATATCCAGAAATGCCAAAACATAAGGCATTTTGTGAAATTCACGTACCATATGATTACAAAGCTTCTTCGAGCAATAAAGCTAAAATTACTAATTTTAGAACCAAAAAATATGTAAGGATACTTTTGGAATAATTTCTATATAAAATCATGAACTGGAATCTTGTAGTTTCTGTAAAGATTGATTGATTTAACAAAATAAACTCTTACCAGGAACATGTTGAGCTGTTCTATATCCCATAGTGCAATATACATATGGTTCATTTATAGTGGAGAAAAATTTCACACGGGAACCAAATTCTTGGAAGATAATTCTTGCATAGTCTGCAAAAAAGTCAACCATCAGTTCATTCATCCATCCTCCCAGTCTTTCAAGAATTTGCGGGTGATCCCAGTGGTAAAGAGTAACAAAAGGTTCTATTCCTTGTTTTTCCAATTCATCCAAAATATTGTGGTAGTAACGGAGTCCTTCTTTGTTTAAACTGTCGAGACGACCAGTAGGTAAGATTCTTGTCCAGCTTATAGAAAAGCGGTAATGGTTCATCTGAGAACAAAACAAAAGTAAAATATTAGATGGAATCAATCTCTGGATTGATAAACAATCAATATAGGTTAGATTGAAAAAGAATTATATTTGCATCGTTAAAATATAAATTATAACAATTATTTATCTTGTAGGATATATATGCTCATCCGTCGTGTCTAATTAAAAATAATGATACCATTTGTCCACAGAAAAATTCAAATGGCTCACCGAATCCCAATTTCCAGTTCTAATCGCGACCGCTAAGAAGAAATTATTTACTAAATTGGAGTGAATGTTGACAATTACTCTATTTGAACAACATCATACGGTCTAGCAATGTAACAACTCAGTCAATGATCTAGGAAGCGTTGGTAATATGAAGATTAATAAAGTCGATCGAACCCAAGATTGCGCAGATCGGAGGAAATCGCGAGAGATTTGAATTCGCGCTCTGGGATATCGGTGAACCATCGGCTTACACACAATTTGATATATAGCTAATGCCTCAGGCACATATCTTGAACACAAAATGAAAATTAACGATTAAGTGAGAGTTGAATGATACTAAACTTATGGATAGTTTCAATATTGATATTTGTGGTGAAAAAAGATGAAAGCCTGATAATATATTATTCGGTGTCACAAAAAGTAAAAAAATATAAAAGTGAGAAACCTCACACCAATATCCTTCATCAATTTGATGTCTTCTTTGTAATTATGGTAGAAATCATTAGAAACATCTGCATTAGATCTACCATTTATTTTCTCTGGTTGATTATGCACAAAATTGTCCCAGACACTTTCACCTTTACCTAAAACAATTATTAATCATTTTTGTAATTCTGTTGTTGGTACTTTGAAGCAGAGAAACTGTATATTGCTTTTTTGAATTCGAGAGAGCATTAGGGTGGTGTCAGAATTAATTTCACTCACCACTTATATTCCAGGCTCCTTCTACTTGAAAAGCTGACGAAGCAGTGCCGATGAGAAAATTGTCAGGAAAATTCAAATCAATTTCTTTTAATACGGTATAAGAACCATTGTGAGTTATGAAAGTCATAAAAATGACAATGCACACGTAAAAGTTAATTTTATTCATTCTAGTCATTTTAATGAGTTACAGTTACAATCTAAATAAAACTACAATATACTCAGAAATTATCTGTCATTTGAAACCTTCCTATATACACGACTTTATACAATACGTATAGTAAGTAATATGAAGATATCCCAGTCCAAACGTACGCTTTTTATTCAACTTATTCCTCGGCCTTGTTTATGTTAGCAAATAATTCATAAATCTTACTCATAAACTTGTTTTATTGCTGTATAATGTTATTAATTTATCAAATGTTCTGTATGATTTAATACATTCTTGTGTGTGAATTTACAGCTGATTATGAATCAGGTCATGTGTTTACCGACAAACAGTTTCTTCAACTGTGAAGGATTTTCCGATTAATAAAAGCCATTCACTTGAAGTAGAAACCGTTTTGAACGAATTCTCTTTGATTTTAAGAGAAACCCGAGTGACTCTATACGGAGATTTCTTTCATCATGAAGTATATTCAGAAGAACACTTTTGTGAGTCTACAATATAATTTTCTGATATTCTGAATATCAGGATTTTCAAATATCCCTCTATCATTCACCAACCCCCGTTGTATACTACTGCTTACCTGCCCGTGTATGAAAGTTTGCATACAAAACGGCGCTTAGATTCATGGGCCAAGGTTTCACGACGCAATTAGTTACAAAAACAAGTTTCGCTTTTTCCTAACATTTTGGTAACATAGAACTATAATAAAATATCCGTGAATAATGAAATTATCTATTTTATGCACTTACACATATCCATTAATACGGAAACCCATGAATTCAGTATTTATCGTTATGTGATCCAGAGATAGTGAGCTCTCTCCTCGTAGGATTAGAATGCTGAAAATTATTGTCTATCGCAGTGTTTACTATAAATAGGGTACTTCTTCCAAAATCATTACAAATCTAGGATTGGGGCTCGTAAATCTTCGAGCTTACATAAAAAATGGTTATAGTTGAGAAAAAAATAGATCTACCTCTACATACGGCCTCGAATTTTTTTTTCAGTTTTTCGAAACTGCAAAACAGTGTTTTGTTTCATTCAACACTCTTTATCATATATTTCAGAAAAGATTATTCGACGTAGTGAATAATCTTCTCTGATGGAATCAAATCCTATTGCCAACATATTCTATCGCCAACATATCTGTAAGATATTAAAAATCACAATTTCTGGACAAAAGCAGCTTTTCAAGCTAAGCAGCTTATATTAGGGGGAATTCAAGGACAGAACGAGTGTTCCCATTCAAAATCTTGCAATTTTTCACATGGGAATACAGTACAAAAGAAATGAGATGAGATTATCTTGGATAATATTCTAAGAATGATTTGTCGTCGTCATTCGTTCTGATTGATCTTTGCCAATTATTTTGTGATTAATATGGATATAGAGACTGGCAACTGAAGACCTGAATTTACATTTAATATCACTCACACAAAGAATTACTAACCACATTCGTAACAAGAATCGAACTAGGTCAACAGAATATCATTCTTGAATTATAAGTATTTGAGATATTACTTGTGTCCTGACACGAAACACTGCACTTGGGAACGCATTTTTATGAGGATTACGTATAAAAGTGTCTTACAGAAATGTTCGCGATGGAATTCTATACTTGTAAAAAAATCTAAGAGATTCTACATAAAAATAAGTGTTCCCATATATTGTTCTAATGAATCACCTGAAGGCATTAAATAACTGAAAATAGGAGCATGTTTGAGGCCATATATATAGAGGTGGTTTTTTTATTTCTCTCACTTATATGCAACAACTTACCATATATCAAATTAGAAAAGAATTCCCGAATTTCAGGTCTATAAACTCGTGCTGCATTTGAAAGGAATGCAAAATAATATGCAAATCAAATTTGTTTATTTTTTTAATAACGATAACGATTACAAAAAAGTTAGACAACAATTTATGCAAAACTCTCTTTCTTAACTGTATCTAAACCAAGGTTTCCTGCACGAAGCTTACGAACGTTTCCAATAATAAACTCACGATAAAGCCTCTAATCTGACTCGTAGAAACCGCTACCAACCCATTTGCAGAAATCTTTCTCATCAATTCATAGTGGTTGTGAGAGAAATCCCGGCGATTTCACTATAAACATGGTTAAAAATATATTTAGCATTTAATTCCAGTAAGATGTTGTGAACCCTTGATTTTACCTAGAAATATCTGATTAGACATAATATCAAAAAATGTACCCTGAGAAACTAGCTCTGTGGCGAATCACGTTTGAAATTTCCCTTGTCCTTTCTATACTATTTTTATATAGTGATAAATTGATTCATTTCATTGGCTGGACAATGAACAACTCTTGGATCTTTAATTGATTTTTTGAAGCATTCCATTCTGAGTCAGCAAGAATTAAAAACAACCAAAAGACAAGTATCGGATCAAATCTGGCAGATTTGACAGACTGATTCAAAAATAAATTGAGTTTAGCGTGGTGGATCGAATGAGACTTTTACAAATGTATCTAGTCGTACATATAGTTAGACCTGTATTTAGGATGTTTTTCATGGAAAACATATACATGCAATAAAAATCCAGTTTACAAGCTGTTGATTCATCTTATCAATTTAAAAAAAAAAATCGTTTGCGAATCAACTTTTGGAGAGGGACAACGGAGAAAAAAAGAACGAGCAATGTAAAAAAAGTGTATTAATATTCTTAAAATGATATAAATGGGTGATAACTCAGATTTGTGAAATATCGAGTATAATGTATTCCGAAAGTATTTTGACATTTTTCATCGGTAATAGGATAAAACGCCATCAATCAATACATTGATGAATGCATTGATTTTCTGATGACACAAAAGTAACCTAGTAGATAAAAAAAAGCTAGAATTTTTTTTTCGTTATATTTAATGCTTAAACAATCCAGTTACGGCAAGATTATATACATACGTGTATACATAGTAGAACCAATGAAAAATGACTATCCGAGAACATTGATTGTTACATGTTGGAAAATTCTAAATTTTAAATAACAACAGACCGCATACTGTTGACTCGAGCCATTGCCAAACCGACTACACCCACAATGCTATCAAAAAAATTGAAAAAAGATAAAATACGACATGAGGTCAGTCATTTCATTCGGTTCAACGTGAATCATAGTGATCGAGCCGACCGTAAATCAGAGGTTGCAAATCAGCTCGGGCCGAACTCTATCGCGATGATTCATTCGGTTAATGAACGGCTACACGGGAGAATTGGCGGTTTTGCTTTGTTGATGTGTCTTGACCCGCTGCAGCTCGCATTTCTCCCCTAGACAATTCAGCCCGTGCATATATAGCGGATTCCGGAATGTTCCGAAGATTATTCACCTCTGGGTTGTTGAATCACGCGTCACTCCGCCGACTCTTCGTACCATGATAATTCCGTTGTTAATCTTACACAGCGCTGTAGAAAGTAGTTTGAACAAAGTCTTTCCAGAATGACCAAAACGAGTACTACTCCCACGCGATTCTCTGGAATCGCGAGCGCACATCTCATAGGACACGCGGTGTAGCTCTGAATGATGAGGAGGTCTGGACGCGGCCCATTACACATATATATATGCCGCGGGCAGCAGCCTAGCACTCGGAGACTAATGCACTCTCTGTTGGACTTGCAGATTGCGGAGGAATCGGCCAAGGCGCGGACAATCGAGTTGCGGGTCCAGCACGAGCAGCACGAGGCGGAGCTCGCGGCCCTGCGTAAGGCCCTGCGCACCGACACCATCAGGATGGTGAGTCACTCCTGCACTCTTGTACCTATGTGCACACACGCACACACACACACGCACGAACACACACACACACACACACACACACACACACACACACACACGCACACACACACGTACATACGTGAATGTATATACTTTCGCTCGACATCATTAGTATGTATATCTCTGTCTCCACTACACGCGGCTGTTATTAACGATGCCTCCCAAGTCGCCGACTGCGATTTTACGCGACATCCTGCCCTGGTGGTGGGTGGATTTTTCAATGCTCTCGCGAGATCGACTGCAGAGCAGGTCGCGATACATATTCGCATCTGGGAGGTCGTGCGTTCTTAGGTGATTTTGCCGACTCGAGCGCGGTAATTTTGGACTTCGCATCTTACGGCTTCTTTTTACAAGCTGTTTATCCAGTCATCTGGTTCAATCGCGAGTATGAGTAGTTACACTTTCGGGTCCGTATTGTAGGAGTATTCGGAAAGTGCCTCACGTCGGATCGATCAAGGTGAGTAATTTGTGATTCCAGTACATTTGAAAGGTTTAGAACGCAGAAGTTATTATAATTCGATTGCATTCTCGAGAAGCTTGCCGAAAAGAATTGGTCGAATTCTCGATAACACAGGCATGCAACAAAACAAAAAGTCAAGTGTAACACAACGCCCGATCCTCCTACCGCCATGTGAAATGATCCACTGAACGAGTATCTCTTTTTAATTTTACTTTATCGCCCCCACTAGTTTTGAGCGAATCGCTCCGACATTCCTAAGAGTCTTAACATTCCTAATATTCCGCGACGTCTCCCATAAGTTACAATGAGTCAGGATAGCGATCATGATCAAATTTATGTAGGTTATCGAGAGGCACAATTATTTGACTTAGTATTTGACTTTGGAAGTCATACTCAAAGTTATTGGAAAGTATTCTGTAATTTTGGTAGAGACGTTATGAATACCTCTACTAACGTTGACGTGACTCCCTAATTACAAGAAGATTCCCTTTGGGGTTCAAACTCGTTTTTAGATCCTATATGGGAGTCTGTTTGACGGGGGATGAAATCTTTGCGCTATAGCATAAAACTAACTTCCTTTCCTTTTTCAACCAAAATTCAATTTTTATGAGTGTGGCGTAAAAAGTATATATTTTCTGAAATTGATCAGGAATGATTAATGTCTGGTGCACCCGCTGTGCAAGTATACATAGTGTCTCGGATTACAGTACGCCTGATGATTCTTTCCGTACTCTGAACTCAATTTTAAAAATGTTTTTCTCTCAGTGTACATAAGATTTTCACATGAAATATGTTTTTTTTTTACGCAAAACGAGTTTCGATTATATTGAATAATCAAGATTTATGGGTTCATTGGGCTGTTAGCAAGAGAAGTAAACGATTTCGAGAAAAAACGCATCAACCATTCGGTAAAACAAACAATAGTTCCGATGAATTTCAAGAAATTTTCAATAAATTACAATACAATACTCGCCCATATGATAAAATCAATCTGCCCACTCACAAACGTTCCTGTCCCCGGGCATTGGGTCGCGATCACGGTGGAAACTCAAAATCAGCTATACGTGGTTATACGTGGCGCGATCGACATTTTTCGCCGGGCCGCGAGTCGTTGATCTCGTGCGAATGCGATCTGCCCCCGTGAGGATTTCTGGGAAGGCGCGAGGCCCCCGGGCTGTGACTCCCACGGCAGCAGCGTGCTTATTAAAAAAAGCGAGCAAATTAGATGGACTACGGAGGAGGCGGGGGGCCGGCAGAGCCCGGGGCCAGATATCTCCAGCAGCCCGACACAATGGACGCGTCCGTGCGCTCGCTCAAGCGAACGGGGATGCATTTCTCGCCTCGCGGTATATATATAGCATACGGTCGCGCGCACGTCCCGCCCGACTCGCAATTACGCTCCCGGCAACTTCCCACACTATTTTTAGCAATTTTTGCGTGCCCCGCTCCAATTTAAGAGCCCGATAGATTTCTTCCTTCGCTCGGCCGCACTACTTTTCGCCTTGCCCCTCGTGTGTGTGTGTATGCACGAAAACGCGCGGCTGCGTGTGTATGTGTATGTATGTATATACACGCTCGCACGTCGCCGTGCATTCCTTCATCCCCCGAGGCTGGTTTCTTGCTCCTGTTGCAGCCGTAACGATGACGGCTGGTATTTTGGAACGATCCTCGATCATCCGAGCCGGGAGAAGTTTACGCACACGCATTTATTATTCATACGCTTTCATCTGACTTGGCTCTGCAAGATGAACTGTGTCCTGCCAGAATCGTAGAAACTTTGTCACGGAAAGGATTTGTACCGACAGACAGAATCTTTTAGCAAATTAACCAACACAAGGGAATATTATTACTCATCTGCATAAAACAAAATGCTGTGTATTGACAGCGTTTCTTCCCAATCTTGTGGTCACGTAACACTCCAAGGATTTTAAGTCTCTCGTCCATAGTCGTTTTAGACAAAAATATGGAATGTGTAGTATTCAAACACTTTTAAAACCACCTGAATTAAATCCAATTCATCTGCGTTTGATGATAATCAAAATTAGAAATGAAGATAAAAATTACTAATTTTCCATGATAAGCTTTATTACGTATAGTCATTAGTTGCATAAAAAACTAAATTTTGTCGCTTAAGAAAAAAAAGGTTTATTTAAAAAAATTCCCTGGAGAAATTGGCATTTCAGAATTAATTTCATAGAAGATGCCGTTGAATCCACAGTAAGTCTATTCATTCAACAGTAATTATCAATTTTTCTTCATCTCGACGGACTAATAATACTGATGATCAAAAAGGCATTCTTTTCAATTTTGGGATCTACCATATTGGGTTCGCCATTTTAAACATAAAAAGTTGAATAATACGCAAACATTTCCAAAAATTTGATAATTCTTTGCATTATTTCACAAAGTCCCGGCCACACCTGAACGTGAAAATTCTGTCACAAAATTGAATCGTCAAATTGAGAAACAATGTTGTATACACGAGATATCAAACATAATCCCAAACACATACAGCATAATATCTTTCATTGCTCCCGAAATAACCACCACGGCTCAGAAACAAACAGACGCGATGATCAAATTGAATTAAAACGCACTGAAAAGAACGAAAACCGCTGCAGCAATGTATAATCGAAGGCAAATAAAGGTGATGAGGTCCGAGCCACGGCTTGTTAAATTTTCAACTTGCGCATTGCGTTCGATACTCTGGGGCCTAACTCGTGAACCACGCGCCTCTCGCGTGCGCGCAGCTTAGATTTAGCGTTCGTTTTGCGGTACCCGGCTATAACTCCTCCAGCCGCAGCCCCGTTCATTTAGCCAAGCCCCGGAATACTCGAGCCACGCACGCGCCCCGACGACGATCCGCGGGGGCGTGAATCGCATCTAAAGTGGATCCTAAACACCCCTGCACCCAACTATACACCTCTTCCTGTTTTGAGGACAGCAACTCTCCGGGGCTACACGAAGGAAATGCATTTTTTGCCCTACTGCAGTGTTCCGTTGCGGTGTTTGGAATATAATAGGCGCGCATCGAACGGTTTACCATTTGCGTGGCAAGTACACATACATATAAACCCAGGAACGATGGGACACACCGCGCTTAGCTCGCGGAGGAAGCAGCCGGTTTTTTACCGACAGCCCGAGGGTGGGAATTGCTTATGATGTATACGCGTGAGAATAACAACGCGTGAAAAAATTGACAGACATCGTCTCTGGCCCTCGTGGAAACTCTTATCGCTCCTCATTCGAATCCCACTTGCGCCTCTGTGTTGATCCCAAGTCTCTCGTGCGATCTTGTGGGAAGAAGCCAACGTTCAGGTACTCATGTATTTGAAGCAAATCACGTTCTAAAAGTTATTTCATTCGACAATTTTCGCGATTGTATAACATGCGAACGATCGTTTTTAGTGTGAAAGAAAGCAACATCGAATCGTCGTTGATAATAAGTTGATGAAGTACTGACCTTCGCCGACAGAAATAGACAGGTATAGGAGCGCGTAATGAAAAGAACAATTCTAACGTGAAGCTTGGAAGAAATGTTGAAATGACATGGATATTCTTCGTAAACAAAGAATCGAGGCGTGAGAGATGACAAGATTCTTACAGAGATCGCTTTGGGAATCGCCTTATAAAATCTCGGATGATTATGCGGTTGACATCACGTGTACTGTCATACGATGATTCAGCTATTCTCCATACAGCAGAACTGGCTATCATCTTCCAATTTTCAAACGTAACCACATCCATCACGCAAGATTTCATATTACGTATATAATACAGTGCAACATACAACTGTAATCTTCTTTCTTTCCCTACACAGTACTATTTTTCTTTGGTTTCTTCATTATGCAATTATTCGAGCTATTACAACTTTTCGCAAACATTAACAAGCGTGAATCTCACATTCACTTATAACTTTGTTGAACGTGTATGAAATATAATAGATTTATGTGCGTCATTACATGACGTTCTTATTTTTAGATTTTTGCAATTGCGGATAATGTTATTCCTCTCTTTCACGCTGAGTTATTTTTGTTTTCAGCACGTATAACATCAATAAATATATTTCAAAAAAACTGATTGCGAGACAAATGTAAATAAGCGATTGATAAGAAATATGATGTTTCATATCACGAGATACAGTATGCTTGAATACGGGCAATAAATTGGTCCCAAAAATGAAAATTGATTAACCCATTAGCGCCCAAACGGCCGCTCGATGACCGTTTTTTTGAGCGATAGATTTCATACGGTTATAATGGTTCAAAAAATTTGGGAAGAACATTTTCTTGCGCAAAATTTTATCAGCTTTTGGATTCCGTTACTTTTATCTCGATTAAATGAACGCCCTTATTGTTATAAACAATTGATTGCAAAAAAACACAAAATTTCGAGTCAACATTTTTTTTGTGTCAACCGTAAAACATGGAAACCGGTCGCAACGAACCCCGGGAAGTGAATTTCGAGCGTCCATGGACCTTAAACTTAAAATTGGCATAGTTGTAATTGTTTAAATTTATTGTTGGAAGACCCAAAATGGCGGCCGACCGAAAAAATTGTAGCTTTCAACTTAGAATTGTTTTTATCGAAAACTATGGATCAAATCAAAAAACCGCTGCCAAGTGCCTTAGCAGTATGCTTTCTCAAAGAGGCTTCAACATCACCCACAAACGCATCCCAAACCTGTATTTTCACCATTCCACTAGCGTAGATACTATCATTTATTTTTCAAAAATTACAAAAATATTATTTAATCAGTTCAATTCGTATCTTCGTGACTGTGTAAAGTGTCGTTCTTTTTCAATTGACCAAACTTTGTCGCGACTGTTGATGTCTGCCCGGGCTCTCTTATTATTTGATCAAATGCAACAAAGCAAACGGTTCTAGGTTATACACGATGCGAGACATTTGGACCTGCTTAATTTTTCGATCAATTCATCTTGTGACTGTCATACGGTTTAATGGTGGTTAAAATCGATCCATCCTGCCCTTAAGTCTGTATTTAGCAAACTTGAAGACTCATTTTGATCATTTTCGGTGGCTGAGGTTGGAAATGATCAATTCAAAATCTATTTTGATCATTTTCGACGGCAAAAGACACCAAATTTTCCCAATTTTATCTATAGCACGTTGAAAATACTGGAAACGAAACTTACATGAATTTTTCTTCCCCTTAGCAACGGTTGCTAGGGCGGTAAACAACGGTTGCTAAGGAGCTAATTGGGAAGATTTTGTGTCCTTTGCCGTCGAAAATGATGGAAATGGGTCATAAATTAATGATTTCCAACCTTCGTAACTGTTGCTAGGGAGGTAAACAACCGTTGCTATGGAGCAAATACAACAATTCAGTGTCCTTGGCCATCGAGTGTGACTTAAAACTGATTTTCCGGCTTGTCCCAATGAGCACTCATAAGGATTTGTGAGAAAACACGTTAGGAACGGTTGCTAGGGAAATAACCAACGGATTTTGCTGAAAATTTAACTCGGACTAGATCTTGTCACAACTAACCGGTGTGCAAAATTTCAGGACGATCGGACCATTCCTTCGAGAGTTATCGTGGACGAAAAAAAACGGGACGCACATACACACACACATACACACACACACACACACATACATACATACAGACACTTTTGGATTTCCATGTTTTTCGACCCGTAGATCACGAAAATCGATGTCCCGAGGTCTGATTCGGTGGGCCGATTTTTGCCCCATTACAAAGCTTTCCCTTTGAGAAAGCAAAATTCTTAGGAACAAAAAAGTCTTAAAATCACCTGAAGAATACTCCTGAATTTTTTCAGAATTTTTTGATGAAATTTTTCCAAAATTTTGATTCTTCAAATTCTCAAAAAAACGCAATTTGCTTAAAAACTTCTGAAAAAATTTGAGAATGTTCTTCGAGTAATTTTAAAACTTTTTTGTTCTTATAAATTTTTCGATTTTCCGGCTAAGAAACGCACAGAAAAATTTCTAAAAAATAATTTCATTATTTTTTTCTCAAAAACTATAGATCAAATCAGAAAAATTATACGAACAAAAAGTCTTAAAATTACTCAAAGAACATTCTCAAATTTTTTCAGAAGTTTTGAAGCACTGCGTTTTTTTTGAGAATTTGAAAAATCAAGATTTTTAAAAATTTCATCAAAAAATTCTGAAAAAATTCAAGAGTGTTCTTCAAGTGATTCTAAGACTTTTTTGTTCTTAAAAATTTTGCTTTCTCAAAGAGAAAGCTTTGTAATGGGGCAAAAATCGACCCGTGTGTGTGTGTGTGTGTGTGTGTGTGTGTGTGTGTGTGTATGTATGTGTGTAACGTTTTTTTTCGTCCACGATAACTCTCGAAGAAATGGTCCGATCTTCTTAAAATTTTGCAAACAGGTTAGTCGCGGCAAAATCTCGGCCGAGTTCAATTTTCAGCAAAATCCGTTGTTTATTTCTCTAGCAACCGTTGTTAAGGTGTAAAATTTTTCGTTTCTTTTGTCGAGGATAACTTTCGAAGGAACCGTCCGATCTTGCTGAAATTTCGCACACCGGTTAGTTGTGGCAAGATCTATCACGAGTTCAATTTTCAGCAAAATCCGTTGGTTATTTCCTTAGCAACCATTTCTAACGTGTTTTCTCACAAATCCTTATGAGTGCTCATTGGGGCAAGCCGGAAAATCAGTTTTAAGTCACACTCGATGGCCAAGGACACTGAATTGTTCTATTTTCTTCATAGCAACCGTTGTTTACTTCCCTAGCAACCGTTATGAAGGTTGGAAATTATTAATTTAATATCTATTTCCATCATTTTCGACGGCAAAGGACACAAAATCTTCCCAATTAGCTCCTTAGCAACCGTTGCTCACCGCCCTAGCAACCGTTGCTAATGGGGAAAAAAATTGATGTAAGTTTCGTTTCCAGTATTTTCAACGTACTATAGAGAAAATTGGGAAAATTTGGTGTCTTTTGCCGTCGAAAATGATCAAAATGAGTCTTCAAGTGTGCTAAATACGGACCGGATCGATTTTGACCACCATTAAACCGTATGACAGTCACAAGATGAATTGATCGAAAAATTATGCAGGTCCAAATGTCTTGCATCGTGTAGAACCTAGAACCGTTTGCTTTGTTGCATTTGATCAAATAATAAGAGAGCCCGGGCAGACATCAACACTCGCAACATAGTTTGGTCAATTGAAAGAGAACGACCTCACACAGTCACAAAGATACGAATTGAATTGATTAAATAATTTTTTTGTAATTTTTGAAAAATAGATGATAGTATCTACGGTAGTGGAAAGGTGAAAATACAGGTTTGGGATGCGTTTGTGGGTGATGTTAAAGCCTCTTTGAGAAAGCATACTACTAAGGCACTTGGCAGCGGTTTTTGATTCGACTCATAGTTTTCGAAAAAAAACAATTCCAAGTTGAAAGCTTCAATTTTTTCGGTCGGCCGCCATTTTGGGTCTTCCAAAAATAAATTTGAACAATTACAACTATGCCAACTTTTAGTTTAAGGTCCATGGACGCTCGAAATTCACTTCCCGAGGTTCGTTGTGACCGGTTTCTATGTTTTACGGTTGACACAAAACAAAATTTTGACTTGAAATTTTGTGTTTTTTTGCAATAAATTGTTTATAACAATGAGGGCGTTAATTTAATCGAGATGAAAGTAATGAAATCGGAAAGCTGACATAATTTTGCATAAGAAAATGTTCTTCCCAAATTTTTTGAACTATTAGAACCATATGAAATCTATTGCTCAAAAAAACGGTCGTCGAGCGGCCGCTTGGGCGCTAATGGGTTAAGCCAATCGATTTTTTTATTCATATAGCTGATTCTATCAGGCTTTCCATAGTAATGCGTTTTAGTAGATCTTCAAAAATCAGTGTAGCTTGCACAAGTGTTAAGACAAAGACACGATTTTAAATAGACTTATATCTCTGATGAATATTCTACTTCACTTGTAGGAATCCTGACACTGTCAATGAGGTAAGCTTCTTGTAGGTACTGATACCCATCAACAATGTCAGTACCATAAGTATGAGAAACGATATCCAGAAACCCTATTGTGGGAAGTGTGCAAATGATATACAAAAGATGAATATTTTCTAATGAATAAATTTCTAATTATCTGATTGTAAAGATTACTACGGATGAGTCCTATCAGGTGAATCTAGGACACAACGCGATTAGATTATTTCTTCTCACAAGACAGTATGACATAATATCAATAATTTAAAAGTGATCTTTTCAATTGTAAGCTAGATTGGTTATTGCTAGGAATCAACTAGAACGCATTATCTGGATATGATCTTCGACAGAATCAGTTATATGAATTAATCATACCAGAGGATACAATCGACAATTTTTTTTATTGTTTGTATCGACTATCATCATTGATTGTATACTATTTATTCAAATCGGTGTTGTTGGACTTTACAAGATATGAACGATGATATTCATTAGGACACGCACATGAACATACAAATTGTTTGGTTGGTGTTTCGATAGATATTGGGCAGAGGAGAATCCAGCTTCATCAGACGAATTTCGTAAATATTTCAAAAGTTGCGCAATAACCCAAATGACCCAACTCGCGAAGCTAAAAACTTCTCAAACGCGCATCGGCGCAAATGTGGATCAACGACAAATACACGCGTATAAATAAGTATCCGATGCTCCGCGGTATGAATAACGCGTTGCAGCTGCACGCCACATATATAAGTATATCCACAGACACACACACACGTATACTTTCTCCGGCGAGTGGCCGTGCACGCGGTCCCACGGGCCGGGCGAGGCGGAGCGCGGTCTTATATATTCGCTCTCTCGGCGGTGCGCAGCCTCGCGCGGAAATGGAAAAAGAAGCGCGGAGGAGAGCGAACGGTCCCCCCGCGAAACAGAGACGTAGGTTGCGCGCGCGAGACGGCAGATTACCCTGAAAATAACAGCACCGGAGAGCGAAGCGGTGTGCCGGCCTCTGCGAGATAGCGCGAGCGTATACAATGAGTACGTTTTCGCACGGGAGTATATAGTAGCAGTTCAGCCGGCCACTTTTTGCCGCGCGCCGCAGCACCGCTTCCTTCTCTCTCTCTTTGCGCGCATCTCAAATGAGCCGCATCGCATGACCGCTCCACGCGCTACCGCTTACGTATGCACGTGTATATACCTTTTGGCTTTTGCCGCGATCCTGCAATGGCCCTTCGCGCAGACCCGAGCTTGCTCCAACGTGCGCACGCTTTCTTCCGAACGGTTTTGCCGGGCGTGCGGATTTTTTTTTGAAGCTCGCTCGCGTGCTACGCTGGTATACAGCCCAGCTGCGCGCCAGATCGACTCTTTTTCTTTTTGCTTTCTCAAAGAGAAAGCTTTGTAATGGGGCAAAAATCGACCCACCGAATCGGACCTCGGGACCTCGATTTTCGTGATCTACGGGTCGAAAAACATGGAAATCCAAAAATGTCTGTATGTGTGTGTGTGTGTGTGTGTGTGTGTAACGTTTTTTTTCGTCCACGATAACTCTCGAAGAAATGGTCCGATCTTCTTGAAATTTTGCACACAGGTTAGTCGCGGCAAAATCTCGGCCGAGTTCAATTTTCAGCAAAATCCGTTGGTTATTTCCTTAGCAACCGTTGCTAAGGTGTGTATTTTTTCGTTTCTTCCATCCATAATAACTTTTGGAGGAATGGCCCGATCTTCTTGAAATTTTGCACACCAGTTAGTTGTGGCAAGATCTATCACGAGTTCAATTTTCAGCAAAATCCGTTGGTTATTTCCTTAGCAACCGTTTCTAACGTGTTTTCTCACAAATCCTTATGAATGCTCATTGGGGCAAGCCGGAAAATCAGTTTTAAGTCACACTCGATGGCCAAGGACACTGAATTGTTCTATTTTCTTTATAGCAACCGTTGTTTACTTCCCTAGCAACCGTTATGAAGGTTGGAAATTAATAATTTAAGACCTATTTCCATCATTTTCGACGGCAAAGGACACAAAATCTTCCCAATTAGCTCCTTAGCAACCGTTGTTTACCACCCTAGCAACCGTTGCTAAGGGGGAAAAAAATTGATGTAAGTTTCGTTTCCAGTATTTTCAACATACTATAGAGAAAATTGGGAAAATTTGGTGTCTTTTGCCGTCGAAAATGATCAAAATGAGTCTTCAAGTGTGCTAAATACGGACTTAAGGGCAGTGCGGATCGATTTTGACCGCCATTTAACCGTATGACTGTCACAAGATGAACTGATCGAAAAATTATGCAGGTCCAAATGTCTCGCATCGTGTAAAACCTAGAACAGTTTGCTTTGTTGCATTTGATCAAATAATAAGAGAGCCCGGGCAGACATCAACAGTCGCGACAAAGTTTGGTCAATTGAAAAAGAACGACACTTTACACAGTCACAAAGATACGAATTGAATTGATTAAATAATTTTTTTGTAATTTTTGAAAAATAGATGATGGTATCTACGCTAGTGGAAAGGTGAAAATACAGGTTTGGGACGCGTTTGTGGGTGATGTTGAAGCCTCTTTGAGAAAGCATACTGCTAAGGCACTTGGCAGCGGTTTTTCGTCCACGTTGACGCTTCTTTTTTTCCGCGTCGTTGAGGGGATATCGATGTGTCGTCTCTTGTGCCCCTTCACTTGGATAATCGAAATCTCATTCTCTATTCTCGACGATTAACGAATATTTACTAAAATAGTCATGAATTGCCAGTTTTTGAGAGTCGTCATGTAAATTCTTACATTTCATTCAATTCCCCACCGGGAACAATATCATTTTTCAATAGATTCGCCATCAAAATAGGTCAAGATAATCGAGCAATGTGTGCCGTTCGATTTCTTGTCATTTTACTTTCATAACCCAATTACTTCATAATCGTACGTGTTTCCTACATCAATATACTTTCAATGCACAAGGTTTTTGTACTCTTGTCAAAGATACTGAATAATGCTTCACCTCCTGAAAATTGATCTTATTCTCGAGTTCACAAGTCGAACAAGCTAATTAAATTTATTGCAAACGTTATTCTTCGGCTTGGTAAAGCTCGAAATCGATGTAGCTTAGCTTATTTTAAGGATGAACCTTACTTGCAACGAGCTGTGTTGGAAAACTTGCTTATAGTCAAATGTTCGAACTGTAATAATTTTATTTAGTCTAGCGTAATCTACAGTTGCTTCGATCAGCGTCTGAAAGTAATTGAAAGTTGATGTAATCCAGTTTATATACTATACTCATTAAGATAAAAGGCATGAGATAAATTCTGGATCGTAGATTGAGCCCGAGTCTGGGTATATTTCATTTTCAAAAAGATTCCACCTAAAAGTTTCATCACAACAATCTCCACTAAATGAGCCTTATTTCGTTGTTCAGCGCCAACTAACGATGGGTTCTTTACGTACCCTCTCCAAACACAAAGTACCCAAGCCAGTAGACCGGCGAAGAAATTCGAAAAGTGGGTGCTTTATTGTTTGAAAATTACAGAGGTGAAAAGACCCGGTAAAGCCCGTGTCCTTGAGTAACACCACTAAAATTTGGATTACGTAAATCTCGAAATTTTCTCAAACAGTACTTCATGAACGATGAATATTCTGGATAAGTCTGTCTTGTTGACTCGATTGAAAATGTAAAATCATTTAGAATATGAAACGTGTCAGGTTTACATCAGCCAGGTCGATGTCCTCGTTTCTGATTTGTGATTCCGAGAATTTGATGTCTGGGCTACTGCGTTATCTTTCACCAGGTGTAACTTTGAGCTACATGCTCCAGAATGACATTTTCACTTGATAATTTCGAGGGGAATTTTTCCTGGTTACCGTTAGATTCTGTTGGTTTTATAGCCGAGATATCATTCGAATAGCCGCGAAATTGGTTGAGAATTTTGCAATCGGCCATTTTTCGTGTCAAACGTAGAAATAAAGTTTCCATCGACAACTTCTCATACATCGCGTTGACACTTTTCTCGATTCACCACGAGGGGCGACTTACTAAAATTTTCTGTCAGGGAATACTAAAGAATACCGTGGAGTACCATGGAGTTCGGAGGAATACCATGGAGTACCATGGAGTACCATGGAGTACGAGGGAATACCGTGGAGTACTGAGGAATACTAAGGAGTACCAGGGGAATACTAAGGAATACTAAGGAGTATCAGGGAATACCAAGTGGATATATATATATATATATATATATATATATATATATATATATATTGTATATGCGCCACCCAGAGACATACTTTTTTTCATTCGGTTTCTTTTTGTAGTTCTGTGGTAGAAATCCTATGAGGTGGTAAGAACTAAAGAAGTCGACTTAATACCTTCAGAATGAGCTAACTAGGAGTAGGCACAACCTTTGGGAAACCAATCACGATGAAACTTTGTGAGATGGTTCTAGGGTATATTAATAACTTATATTTCGATTCGTTGAGTCTAACGTTTTGTTTTCCCGAAGATATCCTGTCAAACATATTGGATTTTGAGCATGAACAGTATATCTATATATACGAAAATCTATAAATATAGATATACTGTAAATGTATAAAATCGAATGAATTGACAGAATATCTCCTGCAAATTAAAACGTTAGACTTTATGGTTTGAGATATAAGCTATTAGAGAATCCATGAACCATCTCACAAAGTTTCATCGTGATCAGTGACCGATAGGGTGTGCATCTCCTAGTAAGCCACATAAAATCGAGAGAAATGACTTGTGGGGTGGCGCATTTGAGAAAAAAAAGGAAAACCTATCGGAACGGCTGATAAACACGACGTATGACGAAAAAAAAATTAGGTGATGTAGATGAAATGCCAAGGAATCTAATGGTATGTCGCTCGATTTTATTGACCTAGTCTAAGGGTATTAAAAAAATTCGCACTCACTTGAGCAAAATTAGCTTAAGAATCGGAATTGGTGAAAAAATGGAGAAAACGAGCTGTAACAAGTTGGTGTGAGCGTTGGCGATCGGGCAAAATGTTTTTTTCTCTCATTATTCTGTATTGCCGACAAGATTTTGTGCTGCGGAGCTGCTCTAGACCCGCGTATGTATATAATTTCAAAGGGAGTACTATTATTAATATGGAGTACCTGGGAATACCAGGGAATACCAAAAAGTGAAATTGGGAGTACTGCAGTGAGTCGCCCCTCGATTCACCAGCTACGGCAGAATCACTCACTCGCATCAATTCAAATCTGAGTCTGCTCCATATTCGAGAACGCCAGTCGAGCTAATTAACCCGCGTCCATTCGTTAGCCCCAGGAGCAAACGATCAGCGCGCTGCAGGTGCCGACACGCAACACAATATCCCATCCAATTAAAAAAAAATCCGCGCCGCGCGCGATTTGCGTAAGAAGCTCGAGTGGATTTCGCGGGAGTCTTTCCGCGTTTGAAAAATCCCTTGGCGGCGGAGCGTGTGAATATTCGGGCCGGTGCGGACGAGCCGTCCCGTCGTGGGAATGGTCAAACGCCGCGCGCGCGGATAGTTTGATACGCACACGTGCCGCGATGGTCCGGCGTTTGATATTCCGCGCTCGCGTTACCCGCGTCGGGGCATATCTCGCGGCCCGAGAGCGAAACAAGCCGTGTGTGGATTGTATATATGGCGAGATGCGCCCGGGATATAGACGCACTGAATATGTGTTATTATGCGCCGCGCGAGCCAGCGAAACAGCTGAAATTCCGCGGCGAGCGGACCCGGCGAATCGACGAGCCGCGACGTTTCCTTCTTCTTTTTCTCCCCTTTGGGTTTGGACGGACTCGCGACGGGGCGACACTGTAGTGTATAAGCCGCGCGGCCGAGGATGCGCTCACGCACTCGCCAAATCATACGATACTCCCCGGGAATGCGAATTTTGCGAATGAAAATAAGAATTTCTCACATTTCACGCGCGCGCGTTGTTCCTTGGCGTCGGGAATACCTTCCAAAGTATTTCTCCCGGCGTCTGGCATACGAATGTGGAATATGAAGTAGCTATAGGAATAAAGACATTTCGAGGATCAGTTTTCTAAAAACCTGGTGGGTTTGGGTTTTTCAAACTTGTGTTGAAAGCCTACCGATTATTGTCCTACTCGTACTTTGAACAATGAAACTGATTGACGATGAAAGAGAAAGTGTCAAAATGTGGTTTTATAGACAATAAAATGTTGAGTGTGATCAAAGGCGCGAGAAAGAAGAGGTATGGTTATAGCTGTGAAAGAAGCTAGAGGAGAAAAATCATGTGGACTCACAACTGTCTATATGGAATCGCTAAGTCATGTGCGTGAAAACACGCGTGGAATAGATACGAGAGATTTGGAGAAGAAAAAGAGACGCGAAGAAGAGTATAAGTGGATTTTTTTAGTGGCAACCGCAATTAAATTTTAAATTCCGAGCGCACGAGGCACGAGGAGGTAGAAAAGGATTAGTGCGAGCAAACTCAATTCCAAATGCTGTTGGCGAATTAACCATTTGAATCATAATAGAGACTACTTGTGGAGTTGGTAGCTATACGCGTATTTCTGCCTCTTATTGAATTTCAATGAGGATTTGATCGAGTGAGAGAATTTGTGTTTTACGAGAGACAGTTAAATAAGAGATAAATTTCGCTTTACGCGTATCTATTTAAATCTCATTCTATCACCTCGTAACCTAGCGGAAATGTGAGCTTGTGTGTTAATACTTCTCTTTGTTTCTAATTCTAATTTTCGATTCTAATTTTCAAGTGTACTTTTATCTGTACGTCCAAATGTTTCATTAATGAAATTGAATGGCGATTTGATTTATTATTCACATCGATATTGATAAAACGACGTTGAATGGCATTGCTTGAAATAGTTTTACCTATATTAATAATCCGCTCGATGAGGAAATATCACAAAAGAGAAAAATACTGGTAAATTACGTGTGACTGTTTAATCTAAAAGAGCAGTGATATTATAGTAGAGAAAATTTATTGTTTATTTGTAATCTATCTAATGCAATCTTGCACAAAAATCTTCTTGAGAAGATAAGTAAGATGGTTAGCAGCTTTTACAATATTTTATTCCCAAAGATAGAAGTGAGATTTATACACCTTTTTCCTCCGCAGCCAAGGAGAAAATTTCAATTCGAAATCCGATAAGCAAATATATGCACTTGCCTCGCTAAGAGAGCGGCATTGCAAATTCGACCCGCACATTTTCATGCTAGGCACAGGGGTTCCATCAATCTTGATGGAGACAGAGTACCAGAAAATATTCTAATGAAACTAGCACGACCCGAGCGAATTAGGAAGGGATCAGTGTGGTATAAGGCGCTCGGTATTACGGATTGTAAAAGCAAGTCTTTTCAAGGATAACTCGGGTGGCGCGTCGATGGTATCTGGACCCGTACAACAGACCTCCAACCAGTGCAATATCGAGCTGATTCATGCGGAGCCGCTTGACTAGAGTGAATGCCAGGATTAAACAAATGAGGACAATGGCGCCGAGCAACGAGTCGAATCGACATTTGCATCGTTTGACCGACAGGCTATGTGGCTGCTTTCATTCACGCCGTAGCGTGTATTAATTAAAAACGTTTTTCATTGACTCTGTGGCTAAACATTGTCTTTATTCGGATACGCTCAAATTTCGAGCCGCATATTCGCATAGTAAAGCGCTGCGTTTCACGTTATTAGAGCCTTGTTTCGAACGACTGAGCATCACAATGAATAAAATCGAAGCGATAAATGTTGATTGTGAGAAAATAGAAAGGGCACGTGGATAAATTTCTCTACGATTATCATTTGCAAAATATTTCTTTTGTGAACATTACTTTGGCGGACCCCCAAAAAATGATGAAAGAAAAAAACATGAACGTACAATTAAACATATATAAAAGTCGGAAAACCTTTTTTAAAAAGTTCGTTTTCATTATATTACCGTCGGACATTGTTATCGCGATTTCGTGACACCAAAAGAATTTGACCAAAAATCATTTTTACCAGGGTGACTTACATAATTATGTAATTGTGTGATTAATCCTCATCCCAATAAAATTGAAAAAATCCCAATATCAAATGCTCATATGGTTCTGTGACATGAGCCCTGTCAAAAAATTTTCTTTCTAAATATACATATTTGTTTATAAGACCCAGGATAAGAAGCGGCGAGTACAGCGAGAGGCTGGTTCGCGGCGTGGCTCGGCTCGCAACATCTCACTGCGAGTACAGAGGGAGGAGGCGGTCCCGTTGCACCTGAAAAACGAGCATCGCACGGCAGGCCATGTGCATATATATGCGCTGCTGGGCTGTGCTTAATTACCGCTTTTCTAAGAATGTCCTTATCTCCCGCCGAGTCCGGGGGGATTTCCATCGCGTCCTCGTGAGCCCGCGGCCGGCTGCGGCAACTTATGCAGGCTCGTGCGGATGACCGCAAAAGTGCGCAGCAAAGTCACGCTTGCTTTCATCGGAGCATCGCTCGTTGCGCATTGTACTGCTCTCGAAGCTCCATATCCCCGCTCCACCGAAACGTGTATAAAATATCACTTTTCCGTACGCTCTCGCGTTTCAAATGTGGCTAGTGGTATATTAAAGGTCTACTCAATACCTTCAAAATCAGGCCAGCCGTATACATTTTGGACTTTTCTACGCTGAAATATAAAACTTACGAAAAAAATGTTGGGGGAAAAATCCGAGTACACCCAATGTGTGCCATCCACAGATTACTTTTTTTCATCTATTTTTCGTCTCTTTTTGCGGTTATGCAGCAGGAATCCTGAAAGATAGTATGAATTAAAAAGCTCTACTAAACCCTTATATAAAAAAGTGACCAGTTAACTCGTGATTTGATTGGTGTAGACCTAACCACGTGACGAGTCGCGTAAAATATAGATATAGATAGTGAATGCAGGCAAGCAAGAAACATAAGAACGATAAGTTTTGAGGTTGTAATGACCAAATCCTTCTTGCCAGATGCTTTCAAAATCTAAATGTAGGTTTTAAAATTGCGGATAATGAAGATAAAATAAAAGTTGAATGTAGGGTTTAAAAATGCGAATATTGTGAATGAATTGATAAGTAAATGGAAAAGATTATCGTATGTGAATGATTGGAACATAATTTTGAAATGCATGAATGTAGATGGCGCGCAGCGCGTCTGAATGTAGCTAGTACCTCTAAAATGACGAATAAATTTATTTTAATCGGGCTTAGTGGACTATCCCAAAGTGATATTGCAAGAAAAAAATTCCACTCTCCCCGGGCTGGATTCGAACCAGCGTCCTCCTGATCTCCGGTCAGTTGTGCTACCATCTGCACCACCGGGAAGACGGCAGCTCACCACATCCCTGGAGCATGAATTTATTTTTTCGCAATATCACCTATATACACGATCAAAGATTCGATCGCTGAATCTGCACGATCAAGGTCCGATCGGATTATTGCAGATTCCCTTTTTACCTATATTTTCGCAATATCACTTTGGGATAGTCCACCAAGCCCGATTAAAATGAATTTATTCGTCGTTTGAAACATGTGGACGTTAAAAATAATTACCTTTAAAATGAGCCAAGCCGCATCTGACTCAGACTTTTCTACGCTGAAAAATAGTATTATTAAAAAATGTTCTTTTTCGTCATTAGGCGTGTAAATCGAGAGGAAAATCAATAATACATGACTTGGGAAGTGGCGCATATTGGGTAATCTTGATAAAAATGACGAAGAACTATCGATATGGTTGATAAAAAAGACGTATGATGAAAATAAAAATTAGATGATGTAGATGGAATGCTAAGGAATCGAATCTTATATTTTCTTTCCTCGTTATTCATATATCATACGTATATTTTCTTTTCTCATTATTCTGTATCGCTGACGAGATTCAAATCGCGGCGCTACTCTAGACGTCCGTATATAAATTAAAAGGTGGCGCATATCGAGTAGTGGCGCAGTATTACATATTCCAGGGAGTCCCACCATCCCGCTTTATCGTGGGCCTAAATAGCTACTCTAGCTGTTTCTCTTATTTCGTAAGAATGAATTCATTTTCTAACCAAAAATTTAATAATACGTTTCTTCGAGAAATCACTCAATTTTTTCAAAAGCAAATATTTCAAAGTCATTGGAACATAATGGGTAACTCAAACTTCTGTTTTGGACGTTATACTTGACTGATCAGAAATTCTGCTAGTCGCAACCACTTTCCCGATTATGATCAATGTAGCCTTATTTTATGATGAATCTAAACTGTCCGATCAAAAGAGAGGAAAAATTCTCTTACCCCCACAAACAATTAATAAATTTATAAATATAATCAAACAGGAAATTCCCTAATATTCATCGAGTGCTACGGAATTTTGACAAAGCCCAGATAGAAAAGGTTTTTTCTTCGGAAATTTCCTCATCAGTTTCTTCAAAAACACTGCATGATTGTACAGATCGTTGTTGAATGAATACACGATGGAATATAAAAAGTACAATATAGTTTACATAATTTCTGATATATTCTTTCATAAGTTCAGTTTTATAGCAAAAAAGTCTCGCAAACGTACATTACAATATATTACAATATATTACAGTTCTAAGACTTCCACGAGAGAAATAATATTCATTCTTCTTTGTCTGAGCTAATGATCAATTGATAAGAAAAAAAGCAAAAATCACGACGTACAAATTTACATTTGCAAATGTATTAAAACAAGTATTTCATAAAAATGATCTCAGAATGGCCAAAACATAGAAACTACGTAATCTTGAAAAAAATGTATCGAGTCCACCTCATCCTTTGATTCCATTGATTTCAAATTTTTTTCTATCCAATTACGGTAGTAAGCAACGCTGAGGAAGGCTTTCGGGGAAGACGGAGTATCGCAATCGGGAGACCAGGGTACAAGGCCTACTTGAACACCATTCGTAACAAGCGGACCGCCAATATTGTCCTTGCAAATGAATCTATCATCTGGAACGGTGCAGATATACTCGTCCACGTTCGAGCTACTATAGTCGAGGTTCCCCAAGCACTTAATTTTGTAGACGATGCGCAGGTTGGTAGTATCCTGGTGATTCTCATGTTCGCCCTGAGCTGAAATCTCCCAATTGGAGATGCTTACAACTGTGTCCGGGGCGACGAATTTTCCTTCATCGGCCAGAAGAACCTTACCCACGTTCCTGCCGAACTTGAAGGATGGTGTCACTTTTATCAAGGCTATATCGTTTTTGACGAGGCCGTTAGACATTTTGAAGTTATGGTGGCGCCTTACGGCAATGACATGGTACAGTGAGTCCCCTCCATGGGGTGTGGAGCTGCCTATCCACACGCTCAAGTTGATTAGTTGGCCGACGGTGCAGCTGGCAGAGGTCAAAACTATGCTCTTAGATATTATACTGCCAGAACAGATTCTCGAGTTCTCTTCTATTACCGAGACGAGATACGGATGCATTTCAGTATTGCTGAGGTAATCTGTGCCGTTGCCCGCATGGAAGTCACGATGGTTCGCTATCCCTAAGTTATCAACCAGGATGGGATCTCCTGTAATAATATGTAGTTCATGAAAAAAAATTCCAGAACGATGGAGACTCTAGTATATAAGGTAGACGAGAAAACTCACCCAGAACTTGGATTATAAAAATCGAAGATATAGCGAACAGTGGCATCTTTGGCGATCCGTACTAGTCTAAATTCATGAGTATCAATTTCAAATATTAAAGTGTAATGATGTACTTGGAGTATGGATTTATGAATCCCATTCACCACAGATAATCGATAAGTTCTTCAAATAAAGAAAAAAATCAAATTTATCAATGAACCAAATTGTTCATACAAGCTATTCTACGAATTATTCGACATGTGTTGAAGCAATTGAATACCTGACTCTCTTGAACCACGATGACCTAAATAATTAAGCCGCTTAAAATGTTCATGAAGCGCAGACCAGCCACCAGCAGGTGTTCACCTGAAAAGTAAAATGTTGACGTGTACATGGATAGAGCGCGAAACAAGCGCCTGTATAAGGCTTGTACATTCAAAAATGCGAGCGCGCATGTATGTTCCCGTTGAAAGGAGTCAATTTCGAAGAGATCATCAATGAGTCGATCAGCCGCCGCTAACGTGAAGAAAAAACACTCTAATTCACCCCCAATAATTCAATTGGAGTATTTGAGGAATCTCAATTCAAGAGAGAAAGCATACTGCTGATTGAGTTGATAGCGATTTGCGTGCCAACATAATTATTCATACGTAAAACTTAGGATTTTGCTTTCTCAAAGAGAAAGCTTTGTAACGGGGTAAAAATCGACCCACCGAATCGGACTTCGGGACCTCGATTTTCGTAATCTACGGGTCGAAAAACATGGAAATCCGAAAATGTCTGTATGTACGTACGTGCACTTTTTTGTCGTACGATAACTTTCGAAGAAATTGTCCGATCGTCCTGAAATTTTGCACACAGGTTAGTCGTTACAAAATCTCGTTCGAGTTCAATTTTCAGCCAAATCCGTTGTTTATTTCTCTAGCAACCGTTGCTAACGTGTTTTTGATAAAAGCTCAAAAAATCATCATCAATGCACGATGGGTCTCCAATTCTTTCGACGATCGATGAGAATCGATAAGACATTCATTTTGGAACAACCATTGTTTATTCTCCTAGCAACCGTTGCTATGGAGATACAAAATTCAGCTTCAGACTGACTTTTTTTTGTCGTACGATGAATTTGGAAGGAATAGTCCGATCGTCCTGAAATTTTGCACACAGGTCGGTCTCCGAAAGATGTGAACGTGTTTAGCAGCATCCGTTGTTCATTTCCATGGCAACCGTTGCTATCGTGTTTTTGATAAGTTCCCATATAATTCATGATAAATGATCATTTGGCTTTGTATATTTATGGGATTCTATAAGAATCAAAGAGACATTTCCCGTAGAAACCATTGTTGATGTCTCTAGCAACCGTTGTTTATATCCCTTGCAACCGTAACTAGGGAATGGAAAAAGTCAGTTGAAGGTCCATTTTTGGAACTGTTGATGACTAAGAAGTAAGAACATCGAAGCTCAGACGTTTACCATAGCAGCTGTTGTTCAAGTCCTTAACAACCGTTACTATGGAGTGGGAAAAGTCAGTTTGAAGTCCATTTTTGGAACTGTTGATGACTAAGAAGTAAGAACATCGAAGCTCCGACATTTACCATAGCAACCGTTGTTTACGTCCTTATTAATCGTTACTATGGAATGGGAAAAGTCAGTTAGAGGTCCATTTTCGGAACTGTTGACGACTAAGAAGTAAGAACACCGAAGCTCGGATATTTACCATAATAACCGTTACTATGGAGTGGAGGAAATAAGTTAGAGGTTCATTTTGCTTTCTCAAAGAGTGGTGATTGATGCAAATTGAGGTTCAATTGCAATACTTTGAGAAAGCATACTGCTGAGGCACTTGGCAGCGGTTTTTTCTCTTGGTATGACAGTCTGCAGACATGCTTGCATGTCCTTGTTGGTATTATGTTAACATGTTTCTGGGGCTATTCAGGTGAACGGTCGTTTCTTATTTTGCTCCATACAATTCAACTAAAGCGGGTCGTTTGACCAGCATGTATAGCGCAGTTCTCCTTCATGACGCTCCTACTATTTTTCATCACAGGCATAAAAGTTACTACGAGCCATCTCGTTATACGCTTGAGTATCATGAAATGACAGCGTCAAATAAACATACTGTTAATGCAATTGGCAGCGACATTTTTTATGACCAATTGAATAATGATGCATTCGTTCGTCCCCACGATTTGACTTGTCTAAGACAATAGTCAATAATTGCTGATATTATACATGTGCTGTTACATATACAGAAAATACATTCTTTGTATAAAAATATGACAATATCTCCGCTAAATCGAAACGTTAGAATAAATGACTGCAGATATAATGTATTTGGGATTGGAGACCCTAATCCCAAGTGGTTCCCTATAGTAAGCCACTTGTAGATCAGTTCCAAGAAATGATTAGTTTTTATTCCTCACTCGAGGTCCCACCCTTGCAAAAACATGACTAACATATCCATTTTACACATAAAACAATCAACGCTGTAAGTTTTTTCTTCAGTCAAACTCTTAAAAGTATTGTATATATACCATTTAAAACACAATTAAGATAAATCACATTCAATTTCTCTTCAGACCATTGAAAAATTTCAGAATTGCCGTTACCTCCATCTCTCCACCACTTTCTGAATGGTTCACTCTACAATTTTTACTGCACTATTAAATTAATTCTTCAAATTTTGCACTATGTTTCTCTTTACTCATTGGTTGTTACACCATTGATGAAAACTTCTCTTTGGTGCAGCTGCAAAACTGACTTGTAGAAGTATAGAGGTTGTATATCCAAACAATTAAGAGTAAATCTCTCGCTCCTTAATTTCCTATTATTATTCAACAAATATTCAACTGTAATCGAATATTCGTTCTTGACATTTAGGTACGATAATATTGATACATTTTCTTCATCCCCTGGCCGAAAGTACGTGTTCCGCGGACTGATTTCGCACAGGGAAGAGCGATTTTTGCGGCCGCTGGGCTGACGAGCGCCTCTGATTGGCTGCAAGATTTTTGTGGCTCGATGCAAAATTTTCGTTGCTATAGCTGCGAGAGTAAATATTTGCTATACCGCAAAACCGGTAACCTCGAAACATCGAAATGTCGTGCGTATATAGCCACGGTGGTTCCGCGTGTGGATGAGGGTTAGGAATTCGAATCCTGGCGTTCGAAGGCACCTCCGATTTTTTCGAAGTGCATTTGATTTTCTAAAAATAAAGGAATAGTTGTGATGCATGCGAATAAGGGTCACATGCCGCGTTTGAGGTGCATTGCAACTATATGGACATAAATAATAAAAACTCACTCCGCCGCGCGGTGAACATTACATATGAATTGTGGCAAATCGGAGCTCTAGAAGGAGCCAACGGCTAATAACTAAAAATGCAGAAGGAAAATTGTGGCAAATAAAACTTAAAAAATATAAGAATTTTTGGCAGGTGCCTTCGCAAGCGAAGAGGAAGTCTTTGACGAGGAAATTTTCGCGCAGAAACAAAAGAGATCTTGCAAATCCAAACGTTACCGAACAAGTCTTCAGAACCGTCTCTTTAGTTTTTACATATGTTGTTGATGCCCGCCCGACAAAAGTCGGGTGGGCATCAACAACACATGCAGCGATACAGTGCATTCGCATACGGCGGACAGCCAGTTGACACGAGTATATATATATATATAGCAAAAGCTATATACTCATCTCGCGCTGCGCGAATTGACCGGTAGGGTGGGTTGCTGACACTGTCCACAAAAAAAATATATACATGTATATAGCCAGCTTAGCTATTTCAATTATTAGCAATTGCTGGACGTACTTTCGGCCGGGGCTGAAAAAAAATAGTATACGGCACTTGGCCATAGAGTTGGATTCGCTGGCGTGCGATATGACAAACCCCGCACTCCAGGAAATCCAACTTTCTGGCCATGTATCGTAATCTACTATTTCTGTTCGAAGAGAATGAACATATCAGCACTATCTCAGAAAATCAACATTCCGGACGATAGGTCACGTTGAATATGACTTGAGTAAATCATTGATGACTTTATCACATAATGAAACTTGAAAAAGAAACAGAAAATTTGCTTCAAATTTAAGGTTCAAATGTGCCCTTTTAGAGATCTCTCAGGGTGTATTTTGTTAGTATTATTTCTCCACTAGTTGTACATCTGCATAATTGAACTTTCAAAATGAAATGGTTGGTTGAAGAAGAATTCAATGATTTTGCAACATGTAATTTATTTTTACACTCCAACTACTGTGATTCTTAGTTTTTGAAATTTGTTGATTAACTGACTGGAACATTATTTCCAATCTACTGTGATGAGAACAGACATAAATGATAAAATCTTTCGCATGATCTGTAAAAAAAATCAGGTATTGTGACGAGTCACATAGGTCTATAACACGGTTTGATGATCTAGATTTTATTTTTTTAACTCTTTACCTTCGAGAAACTTTCCATCGAAAGTATTGCAATTTTGCCAGCGGTTAAATGAGTTGGCCTCATAGATTGACATATTATTAAATATATATATTTGCGTGCTTTAAGAGAAATGGGATTCCATTCATTAAAATATCTTTTAATAAAAATAGAAGTAAGATAAATCATAGAAAAGTTTCACTTTGATAATAAACAATTGTTTGAATGGGCGATTCTCTGTAAAAGTGGATAACAGTATCCCTAGAAAATATTATTTATTTTTATTTGTGACACTTCGATTTCAGTGAAATTGAGTAGCAATTGTATGAATTCATTGCACATAATTAAAAATTTTGGAAATTTGATTATTTTTTATGGATAGTATATGAACGAAACTTTAGGCTGTGATCTCCGTGGCTGCTCCCACTCAACTTGATATTTTGCTTTTTCAAAGAAAAAGCTTTGTGACGGGGCAAAAATCAACCTCTCGATTCAGACTTCGGAACCTCGATTTTTGTAATTTACGGTTCGAAAATGTTCGATCTTCCTGAAACTTTGCACGCATGTATGTAAGATGCAATCCGACTTCAATTTTCAGCCAAATCCGTTGTTTAATACCTTAGCAACCGTTGCTAAGGTATTCTTGGGAAGTTCTCTGTAATTTCTCAAAAATGCTCGTTGGGCTCGGAATTCACGCGAGCTTTAGTGAGAAGCAACGAGATATTTCCCGTAGCAACTATTAGCTACAGAAAAGGGAAAATCAGTTCGAGGTTCATTTGTCGGCGGCAAAAGACACGGAAACTTCATTTCTCCGTGGCAATCGTTTTTCACTCAATATCATTTTGAGGAAGCATACTTCTGATGCAATTGACAGTGGGATTTGTCGTTGAATAAAGATTCAACATTTTCACTTCCACAGAGAATAATCCATGTATATTAAACATACTTACAAATCTTGGAAAAGTTTTTCATTGCTATCGATAATCTTCTGACCGATGTAGTTTAGATAAAATAAATGTATGATAATACCAATGTAAAGACAAATGATTCGCACCTTCCTTATGGCATTCGGGCATACATAGAGAATCTGGAATTGAATACTCATCAGAAAACACACCGAGAGAGATATTTTTAATACTATCTCACACGGAGAGTATCCGAGTTGCGGGTCTCTGATCTGGCTTGAACTGTATGAGATTGTTTTTAGTTCTCTAAATATTTACAGCCAATCAGCCTAATATTCTGTTTCTTCAGAAAAACTCATGGATCATTATTAGTTCTGTGCTATACGTGATCATAAACGCCCATTTACGCATCAATCGCGCCTAAAGTACGATTTTACGTACTAGTTCTTTAGCCCAATTACTGTAGTACTAATGTGTGAAATCGGATTTTCAAAAAACTGATACTTTTATACACGCTTATTATGACCAAAAAAAATATTGCGACATTGCTATGCATAGGCTTCTCCGCAAACAGAAGTAGCCGGTTGCTTATTTCGAGCATTTGAGTTGCATAAAACCAAGAAGCCGCCGATATCGCTCGAACGAATTCGAAAGATATCTGCCAACGATAACTACATTGCTATTTTAAATTTTAACGAGTTGCAATTTGTAAGTGGAAACTAATACTCATGGGAAAATCTCAAATGCGTGTAAGTTGATTTTATATAAGTATCTAGTGACGTTATTGCGGAAAGTAACAAAATTGTTGGAACCGAACGCTGTAGAATAAGTTTCCAAGTATTAAGATACTTTTGAGACTTTCTGAAATTGATACTTTCATGCAGATTTTCCAGACCAGATTTTTAAGTCTCAAAAAGTCCCCGTAAGCTCCAATATTGTATTTTATGGTATACGTGATCATAAACACTCATTTTACGCATCGATTTTCGTGCTTTAAATGCGATTTTACGCACCAGTGTTTTTGCCTAATTATTATAGCACTAGTGCGTAAAATCAGATTTTACGCACTCTAATCGATGCGTAAAATGAGCGTTTGATCACTATGCCATAAAATATTGTATGCAACTCGTGAAATACGATTCCACGCACTCGTGTGACCATCTAGCCCTCGTTCGCCGGCTTCGCCGACGGCTCGTGCCAGCTTGTCACACTGGTGCGTAAAATCGCATTTAACGCACTAGTTGCATAAGATACTATTATGATTTCCGGTCCAACTTTTTGAAAGTTTATGAAATAAGGTGATAGGATATCTTCCAAGAAGAAAAGATGGGAAATCACCTATATGTATCATATATTTTATATCATAAATGATTCCATATTTAAATCACACTTACATAGACTAGACCTGCACTCAATTGTACGATACCAGTAAAAAATATCACCAAAAAACATTTATTGAACGAATCTTCAACATGACCAACACATCTGTAAACACATCAAATGATAAATTAAAATATACGAATAGAATAGCTTTTCTGAGAGGTTGATGTAGTGGATTCAGTTGCAAGATATATACACATGATTGAATTACATACGCTGAAAACTATAGAAAATGAATAATCAATACCTAGGTAGTTTTGCTTACTACTCGGATACTTACTTCAGAGTTTGATTGTGTAATATCACGACTTTGACTAGTCGATTTTTGATATAACATCCATCAATTGATTGTTCTGGATGATCTTTGGAATGTTCAGATTCCGTCATTCGCTCCAATCTGTTACTGAGCATGCAATATAAATAAGTAATTAGAATAGTACATTTCGATACTAGACCAAAAGACGAATTCTAGGCACGCGGGAAGTTTGCCGCCCGAGAAAGCGAGGCTGGTAATCACACGAACCTAGAAATCGTCCTTTGATCTAGTATCGAACAGTATTTTTCATCACGAGTGTAGATAACTAAGCTTTAATGATCAACTTTTCGATACAAGTGATGAAAAATAATATTCAGTACTTAATTTAATACAGAGAATATGAGTTACAGCAAAAATTTAGAAGGTTAGCTTTTCCGATATATTCAAGCCAAAATATGAATGATATAGTAAATGGAAAATGACATTCGTCCTACAATTTCTCAGTAATCCGTGATAAAGGAAATGAAAGTCAAGCCATAGTTTGAGGGTTTTTTTTCCGTTTTTTTCATAATTTGTGTGGCATTTTCTGCCTGAGCAAAGCATAGCTATTCGCTGTTCGAAACGTTCAGGAGAGAGAGAAATTTAGAAGTTTTTGGTCTGAATCAAATGCATCAACTCTACGTAGCGCAATAGAATATTCTTCATCCATGTCGAGTTACAATCTGTCCCCTATTATCTTACCATATTATAGCGAATAACCCACAAGAGTGGTTAACTACTAGAACAAAAACTCCATCGGCACCTGCGAAAAGAAACATATACGTGGAAAATACTAATGATCCGTGAGTGCAAGCCCAATAGTAATAATCCTTCTGTTCAAATAGAATATAATCTACGAAAAATGGTTCCAGGGGAGGGCGAGTCGCATTTTCTAAAGGAAAAGCAAAGTCCAATGCCACTGGTAGTAGTGGTATCATTGAATAAGACACCCATGCGAAAATGATGTATGCTGGAAAGATAATTTGATCATATTATATATTCACGGAATTTTCGTTAAAACTTTCAATTTGAAGTCTCTTTGATCAGAGAAAGGCGGATCAAAAGTTGAGAATTTGTATCTTATTTCAAGAAGCAAATTGAGATTTCAAGGCTCAAACAATTTTTGATATTTAGTTCTCGAAAGAAGTGTTTCATAAGTTTTTAAATTCAAAATTATGAAATCATGTCTATTCCAACTCCAATCTAAACCATTATCATGGAATATGCACATGAAAAAATGTGCACATTTGTAAAAAAAAAAGTACTTGATTACCTGTATAAAAGACCACCGGAGAGTTAGCTTCTTTATAATAACTGGACAATATTTTGCGTTCTTGTTCATCTCTAATAGTACACCAATCTTTCGATATTTGCAGAAATAGCGTTCTCAGCTATCATAAAAATAAAAATCTTATTTGTGTATTCCAAAAATTGATTATTTAAAGAATTAATTGGATATTTTTCCAGAACGAATTGTATAGTTTCTTATACAATACTTGATTTATTTAAAAATGACTATAATAGTACATTTCGACACTAAGAATCATCTTCTGCTCTGGTATCAAACAGTATTTTTCATCACGGGTGTAGAAAATTAGGGTTCAATGATGGAATTTTCAACACAAGTGATTAAAAATAATTTTCTTGAATCGTTCTTATTTTTTTTATAATAATTTCCTATTAACCTACCGATGGTGCACTTGAATATGTCACTTGATATTTTATTAAACTAGACATCATGAATATAAAAGTTCCGAAATTCTCAAATGATATGATCACATCTTTCTCCCATTCTTTCCTCATTTTTATTATCTGCGAAACAAAATGAAATATAGATCATATTCTCTGTAGACTCATTATATAATTGTATAAATTATATTCACAATTGTAGGTAGTTCCATCCAATCTTATCGAATTCAGAAAAAACTCACCAATGGAATACCAAAAGAAGCGTTAATCAAAAAGAAAAGAACGTTACTGATTTTTCTCTGAATTTCATTTTGGTAAGGCCATAATCCTATTGTTTGGGCTAAAAATTTAGGAGTTTTATAGTATGGTCCGTCCAGAACATCCATGACTACTAACAGTATTTGGAAATACAATCTAAATATTTTAGAATATCAGTTAGATTTGGAATAATCTCGTCGATTTCAAAAGAGCCGTCGAAGCGTGACAAGTGTCTGAATCAATCTGAAAATATTGCAATTGAACTTTAAACTAAAGAAATGTTATTGAATAGAAAAAGTATTAATAAAATATTATCACAACATATAATTTATTTGATCGTAATAATTCTATTCAAGTATATTATCATGTATGGGCTATTACGAACAATATTTTATTCTTATTCTGACATCCTGAAAATCGTTACTGCTTCAGAAAATATAATTCTTATCGTATTGTGCGCATAACAGTATTTCTATTGTTTGAATAAACTTTCTTCGATGGAAAATAAATGATAATGAAAGTCATAAAAATGCACAGCATATTTCTAAAGTTAGACAATTCTTGAGAAGATTATTATATTAAATCAATATTCCATCGTGTACATACATATAAAGAACTAGCCAGAATCACTCACTCGCTATCGCTCGCTCGTGTCTTTCATTTGCTCTATCAAGAATAAAGAAAAATAATGAAATTTTTATTCGAATTATTGGTGAATAATTCAAAGTATCTACGGACGCTTTTACATCAACATGTATCTCATCTCTAGGCTATCAAAAATAAGGTCCCGATGTCTGATTTGAGATGTCAATTTTTACCTCATTCCAAAGCTTTGTCTTTGAGGAAGTAAAATGACATAATCAGAAATAGATTTTGTTATGATCATGAATTTTCGTCAAACCTCGAGAAATATCAATGGAAATAAATATAATTTCTACTATATTGCATCTTATTACTATATTGCAACTTAATAACTTTCGCCATGAAAACATGCAAATTTCTCATAAAATTAACGCCCACGCATCGACATTTTTCCATTTTTCACGATGGAAACGGGGAGCGCTCAATCAGCTATATCTATTCGTCAGATCAGAATTTCCGTCACGACGCTGATTCGTAGATTTTTGAACGATTTATGTTGCTCAACTTGCTAAAAGTCAGTTTTCACATATTTCTCGCACACGCATCGATTTTTCCAAAATTCTTCATTTCTTTCAAATATCAAGTATTTTTTTCAAACGAATTCTAAATTTTTACAAATTGAAACACCGAATTTTGAGTACATACTTCACGCCCATGCATCAATATTTTCAATTTTTTCACGATGAAAAATTGAAGCGCTCAATGAGCTCTAACGATCCCTCTAATCGATATTTTCATCAAGACGCTGTTTCATAAATTTTTTTAACGGAACATGCGGTACAACTTGAAAAAAGTCAGTTTTTTCCATATTTCATGCACACGCAAGAATTTCTCTAAAATTCTCGCCATGGATATGAAAGCCCATTCCATGTTCTTTCGATCAAACATACTCAAAATCGAACCAGACTTTAATCTCACGTATTTTTCTGAATGCATAAAAATTACATAGTAAACCACCAATTTTCAATGACATACTCCACGCACACGCATCGACATTTTTAGATTTTTAACAAAGAAAAATTGAAGCGCTCAATGAGCTCTATCGATACCTCTGATCAGAATTTTCATCACGACGCTGTTTCATACATTTTTCTAACGGTTTATGCAGCACAACTTGACAAAAGTCAGTTTTTTCCATATTTCACGCCCACGCATCGATTTCTCCGAAATTCTCCCCATGGATATTCAAGCCCATCCGATTTTCTTTCGATCGAACATACCCGACATTTCACCAAATCATAAAAATCGCAAAGTAAACCACCAATTTTCAATCACATACTTCACGCCCACGCATCAATATTCTTGAATTTTTCACAATGAATAATTGAAGCGCTCAATGAGCTCTATCGATACCTCTAATCAGAATTTTCATCACGACGCTGTTTCATATATTTTTTTAATGGTTTATGCAGCACAACTTGACAAAAGTCAGTTTTTTCCGTATTTCTCGCCCACGCATCATTTTTTCCAAAATTCTCTCCATGGATATTCAAGCCCATCCGATGTTCTTTCGATCGAACATACTCAAAATCGAACCAGACTTTAATCTCACGTATTTTTCAAAATTTTTTTTTTTATGTAAATGTAGCCCTCCATCCCACCTTTCGATCCGTCATACTGAATGTACCTCGAAACTGTCATATCATTGTTTCCGAGAGCAAGAAAGGTGGACTAAGAAAATGTACGGATCCATCTTATTATTATGTAGACATTGAACGTTTTTCATCAAATCGGTATGACATTAATATCCATCTTTTCGTTCAAGGTGAACACATTACTCTTTACAAAATTGTTAACAATAACCCACATGCCTGCAGTCCCTATGGTGTGCTTTATACATTAACCACCGGGCTTTCATCTTCGTAACTAACAGGTCGAATCATGTTGAACCCTGAATGTCTGTATGTGCGTACGTACGTACGTACGTTTGTATGTATGTGATGCTATTTTTGGGACACGATATCTTTCAAAAGAATCGTCCAATTTTGCACACTAGTTTGTACAAAATCAGTGTAAGGTTCATTTTCAGAACTTTCAATGGTGAAATGACCAATATCTTGATAACTTTCCATAGCAAGCAACTCACCAGGGGTTACAATCTGACCACTTCTTGGAAAAAGAGCAAAGCACGATTTAGGAATAGAAAGAGAAAGATTTAACGATTCCAACCATGGAATAAGTTTTAAGACAGAACATCTCAATAAAGATGTCATCCGCAAAGGAAACCAAAAAACAATTAGGATGAATAATAAGTATAATAAAGCATATATATATATATATATATATATATTGAAGAGTATCGGGCTAAGCATACAACCCTGTGGCAATCCTTCATTGGTAAATTCCACACCAAAATCAATGCCTCCAAAACAAGGATATATATTTCTATCGTTAATAAGATTTATGATGAACCTTAACATGCGAGGAGAGACCTTTAGATTTATTAATATTTGAACCAATTAGAGTAAATTGACATTGTCATAAGCACCTTGAAGGTCGAGGAAAAGAGCGCCCAAACATTTATTGGTTATTTTGGCTTTGGCAATATCAGAACGAAGCATAGCCAAGCAATCAGCACACGATTTATCTCTGCGAAAACCGAAAAAAGTATCTGGAATGACCTGTTTGACCTCACACCACCAATGTAACCTATTATTTAAAATTTTCTCCATCATTTTTAGCATGACATTAGCCAACGAAACAGGTCTAAATCCCCTGCCACCACTCTTAGGAATGAACACAATATTAAAATCGCTCCATGACAAAAGAAAAATTCCACAAGAGTATACTTTATTGAATAGGTTCGCCACAATAGACCAGGAAGCAACGCGAGTTCCTTAAAGATATTGTATGACAAAAGATCCCTACCAGGAGCCGATTTCTTCTTGGAACCACGAATAACCGACTCCACCTCATCAACAGAAATAGGATCATCCAACATTGAATCCTCACGAGAGTATCCCTCAAGATAACCCTCCAAATCATCATAAACAAACGAACTAGACACCTTTTTAATAGCATCCTTGAGGTCACTGTTGTTATCTATAGTGGTATCTATTTCTCATATTCTTAATGCCTCGATAAACATACTCTACAGGAGAGTTAGGACTAAGAGAGTTGCAAAAGTCATCAAAGCCCTTCTTCTGTGCATTTTTTAATCCGTATTTAGCTTCTTTAACCTTTTCAACATGAAAATCAAAATTTTCTAACGAAGCATTATTGAGGTAAGCGTGTAAGGCATCTCTTCTAGCAGGAACCAAAGATGAACATTCATCTGTCTACCACAATGCCCCAGTAGGTTCCCTTCCAGCTCTACCATTAGTATCAACAATTTTACCCCCAGAAGCAATCAATGCTTCATAAATTCCCAAAATAAACTCATCATAAACAATTTGCAAGTTATTTTCATCAACGACTCTTGAAAAATCAAAATTATTAACCAAATAGTCCCTGAACCCATTCCAATCAACATGTTTCGTGAAAATCTTCCGCCTTCCTCTACTGAAATGGAAGCTCCTATCAAAAATTTCAATTTGAATGGGTAAGTGATCATTGCTTAGAGCTTTCAGAGTAGACCACTCAATACTCCAATACAAATCCGGAGAAACGAGAGTTATATCAGGAGAACTAGACTTTGGGATATTGTCTTCCTTGTATATACGAGTGCAAGAATTCGGAGAATTCATAACCATAAGGTTACCCTTATAATAAATGTCAGCGATAAATTTGCCCCTCTCATTGGCCAGGTTACTGCACCACAAAGGGTCATGAGCATTAAAGTCACCAGTGATAATGACATTACTAATTGTGTGTAAATTGTAGATGTTTGAGGGCCAATCCAGAGTGAAGTGGAAAAAGGAAAATTCACAAAATTCACCACATATATATTTTATGCAACGTTTCGCCAGTTAGGTTAACTGGCCTCATCAGGCAGTTTTGAATGAAAATATAATAATACGTTCGGCAGTGGAAGCGGCTGCTTCCACTGGCATTGTCAAACTATTTACACACATTTGGAATTATGGAGAGTGCACAATATAATATTAATGACATTACTGAGTCCAGAAATTGCACCAAAAATCAAACCCATATCCGATTTACGTATATAAACGCTGGGAGACAATTAAAAACTAACAATATCAATATGTTCTTTATCCTTATAAATTTTGAATGTCTGATATTCCACGTAGTCTGGGATTCCAATCAGATTAAATGAAGAATATTGAAGATTCTTGCAAATAAAAGTGATTAAACCACTGCCGGAACCAACACCACCATCCGCTCTTACATGATTAAAGTCAGGCAAAATAAAGGTATTGGGTTTATTCAACAGCGTTTCAGAGAAACATAATACGTCATACGATGAGGATAGATTGACAACATCAGGCCAATTTTTGGCCAAACCTCTGATATTCCAATTAGGGAGCTTTATTATTACAAAAAAAAACCAAAATTACCAAATCAAAATATTCAAATCACATAAACAAAAGGTTCTGTATCACCTCCTTTTCAGTAGTTCCCTCAACAATATCCGAAAATTCAAAGTCAACCGGAATATCCCTTACAATGCCAACAAACAACAAGAATTTAATAGGTATAAACGCCAACCAATTAGAGTTAAGCTCACTACATTTTTCAACAAACAAATTTGCGTCCTGGAAGGAGTGGAAATTTAGAACAACTTGTTCTGAGCTAGCAACCCCAATACTAACAAGAGAGACATTGCCAAGTCTAAAAGTCCGACCTAATAGCATTGGGTGAATGTTACCCAAGTATTCATTTTCTCTTGAGTCCATCATATGGACTATAAAAGGGGCCTCCGATTATGTACTGTACCTATTATTCTTTTTCATTAGTTGAATTTCATCCAAACGTTTCCTCTTTTCCATGTTAGCAGACTCATTGGCGTCCTTCTTCTCCTTGGGAGATCCACCTGACTTCCTTTTTGTCATTTTGATAGTCTATAAAAAGAATATTAGTAAGCAACAAATATAGGAAACACCAAAAAATGTATCAATGAAAAGGAAAACAACAGGATCAATTTGAAAATGAAGCAAGAAAAATAACAAAGAATTCCAACAGGATCAAGCAAAATTAAAATAACAGTATCAGGAAAACTAGAACTTGATAATAGCTATGTAGATAGATGAATTTTCCACAATGCTCAATATAGTTGCTCCAACTCCAACTACATTCCAATCAAGGAAAAACCTCACATTTGTAGGTTATAGTGTGTGTCTATAGTTGAATATACATGTGTCACCAAAATCATTCTCATCCATGGATTCGGATCCCAAAAATTTAACAATCCATTTCACTTGAACCAAATCCGCACATACTCATCCAGGAATGCGTAAGCAAAGCAAAAAGAATTTCCTCCGGCAGTCTCACGCAAGCATGGCGAGGGTAAATGGAATCCAGATATATACCTTACATATTGCTTCATCCATCAATAATTATTTGAAATTATTAGTTTTAATAATTCAGAGAACGGTTACACTCCAATATTTATCAGCTTCAGGCAAATATTAATTAATAATACTCAGATAAAACGGAGCACAGAAAAACACGACCGGATACAATGGCTCAAGATGGCCTCCTCACCTCGTTATTTGGATGTATGTATAGATATGGATGATATATATATATATATGTATACAGATTTTTATATGCATGTATGTGGACATTGTACATGCACTCAGAATCTGAATTTTACTTATAACTTTGTTATACATCAAAAAAAGAGAATGAAATTGTTCAATCCTCCATCCGGATTAGCTACACCATGAATTAAAAATGTTTGAACCACTTCGGCTCTGTTTGCCCACTTATATTTCACTTATCAAGGTGTACGAACATACCCCTGTTCGATACCTTCGAAGTTTCCTTCTTGTGGCTGAAGTGGGTCTTGCCTGCTCTTTCCCAGATCTTTCTGTAGCTGACTCGTACCTTGGACATTTTCTAGCTTCCGTATACTGGTTACCAAGGAAAGCACGCTTTCTCTTCCTCCCAGTCGAATATTTTGTGTCAGGAAAGCTTCTTGATCTGCCTTTTTTCATTGCAACAGAAAATATAAAATCATACATTGTAAAATTTACATAAGTGAAAATTTATAGTATTATATAATATTACTAAAGTGTTATAGGTAATGAATTAAAACAGATACTTACTGATTGTTTCCCAGCCAAATGGACAATTGAACTTTTCAAATTCTTCTCTATATAGAAAAAACGAGAGTTGAACCTCAAAATAGCTGGTGTTTGGAAACCAAAACAAACATGAGAATAAGGGTTATTCTACACTATGGTTCGGTTTCACACCAACGTAAGATTTAAAAGTCTGTCCAGATGAAATATTTTTATTCATACGATAAAGGTGTCAGCACATATTTTGTCCAAAAGTAGTTGGAACTTTGCCGCGGGAAACACAAAACATTTGCGTTTACATCGGATATTGCGAATTAGTAGACATTAATTTTCTAGGCTCGTGCTATGTAATATTGTGATAATTGATATTATTCAAAGGCAAAAATCATCAACTCCAATAAATTGTCATTCATTTTTGATAATAATGAATACATTTGACACTAACAAATATTTTTCTGTGGGGGAAAAAATTAAATGAGCGTTATCACTAGAAATCAGAATATCAGACATTTTTCGCATCCAGACATGACTTGATGGAATCATTCATAACTTCATCGGGAGGCGGAATTTCTGAAAACAGGTTTCTGCGTTCGAAAGAGGAGATCCAAATACATGGAAAAACATAAAAAAAAAATCGATTTTTTTTAAATTTAAGGTGTATGTAACCCCTTAAGCAAGTGAGCCGGCCCTATTTTCTTTCGTTTTTGCAAGATGTCGTGATGTTTTCTGATGGTTTCATGAGTTGCAGATGTACTGTTACATGAAGATTTGTAAATGAAGCATTGGCAAAGGCACTTAATCCGATCTTGGACAAGTGGAAGTTTGGCTTCTGCTAAGAGTATGTTGGTGGGGGTACTTTTGCGATAACCTAGAGCGGCTCTAATGGCTGAAAACTGAATTTTTTCAATCTTCTCCTAATTAATTAATTGTCTAGGGTAGTATATGAAGCCCGGATACTCGATTATAGACCTGATGTAGCTTTTGTACAAAGTGAGAAGAGTCGTGGGATCGGAACCCCACCAGACACCACAGAAAAATTTAATGATATTGAAGGGGGGATAAACAGTTAGAACGAGTAAAAAAACTCATTTTTGAAAATCGTTTTTCAAGGGTAGTTTTTAATCAAATCAATCGAAACTTTTTTACAATTATAAGTGTATCCATATAGTATACATAAATATTTTTTTTTAACAAAATGGCGGTCGTTAGATAGCGTTGAAATAGTACTTCTATTTTGTTTACGCCGGCTCTCCTGGTCGCAATTTTGATCGGAAATCAAAAAATTAAAAAAATTTACATCAATTACATTCACAGTTAGTAGATGAATTACAAAAAAAAAGTGAAGAAAAAAAATTTGCACTTTCGGCGTATCTTTTTCGAAAAACTCAATTTTTTTCAATTTTTTTTCCCGCCATTTTCTCACATTTTTCCATATTTAATAATAAAATATCACAATAATTTTTAATTCATCTGATAGGTACTACTATAATAAAGAAATCCTATAAGTTTCAGCTCAATCGGATAATTAGTTTTCGAGTTATCACCGGCATAAACTCCAACAATGCAGTTTTGAGAAAAACGCGTTGAAAGTTTTAAATTACCGTTAAATCGTACTTACACTTCAATCAGCAATCCCTTGGAAAAAACATTTGGAGTTCGAATTTCGAAAAAAGGGTTTCAAGAGCATATTCTGAGGAAAATTCACTAACTTTTTATGAAGAAAAAAATCAAATTTTATCTAACTGTATATCCCCCCTTAATTGCCCTCGTACATCTGTTATAAAGTTCATCAAGTTGTATTTTAAACGATAATTTGTAGTCAAAGACAATGCCAAGAAATCTTGCTGTTTCACTCGATTTGATTTCGAATCCTTCGACAGTAATGGAAGTTTCCCCGGGACTAATATTTTTTTTATTAAAATGAATCAATGTTGTTTTTTTCCGGCGCGAGGTCAAGTCCGAGCTCAAATAAGTTATTCCTGACTGTGAGTATAGCTTTTTCTACGGCATTCCTACATCTTGTAAAGGGAGCGAGTCTTGAGAACAGTGCTATATCATCGGCGAACTGACTGGCTTTAACACTTTTCGGTATATTTTGAGTAATTAAGCGGACATATATAATATACCACAGAGGACTTAACGTACCACCTTGGAATGTGCCTTTGTAAACAATGCGATGATTTCGCTCTGTGTAATTAGTATAGACATATCTCTCATAGGTGAGAAACTTTACAAACTTAGGGTACGATAATATTGATACAATGTCATTTTTTGTACGAAGAAAATGAACATATCAGCACTATCTCAGAAAATCAACTTTCCGGACGATAGGTCACGTCGAATATGACTTGAAATCAACAGAATGAAAGCAATAGAAAATTTGCTTCAAATTTAAGGTTCAAATGTGCCCTTTTAGAGGTCTCTCAGGGTGTATTTTGTTAGTATTATTTCTCCACTAGTTGTACATCTGCATAATTAAACTTCCAAAATGAAATGGTTGGTTGAAGAAGAATTCAATGATTTTGCAACATGTAATTTATTTTTACACTCCAACTACTGTGATTCTTAGTTTTTGAAATTTGTTGATTAACTGACTGGAACATTATTTCCAATCTACTGTGATGAGAACAGACATAAATGATAAAATCTTTCGCATGATCTGTAAAAAAAATCAGGTATTGTGACGAGTCACATAGGTCTATAACACGGTTTGATGATCTAGATTTTATTTTTTTAACTCTTTACCTTGGAGAAACTTTGCATCGAAAGTATTGCAATTTTGCCAGCGGTTAAATGAGTTGGTCTCATAGATTGACACATTATTAAATATATATATTTGCGTGCTTTAGGAGAAATGAGATACCATTCACTGAAATATCTTTTAATAAAAATAGCAGTAAGATAATTGATAAAAAAAGTTTTACTTTGTCAATGAACAATTGTTCGAATGGGCGATTCTCTGTGAAAGTGGATATCAGATCCTTGGAAAATATGTTTTCATTTTTGTTTGCGACACTTCGATTGCAGTAAAATTGAGTAGAAATTGTATGAATTCATTATGCAGAACTAAAAATTTTGGATATTTGATTATTTCTTATGGTGGAGTATGATCGGAACTTTAGGCTGTGATCTCCGGTGGCTGTTCCCGCTCAACATCTTGAGGGGTTTGATATTTTGTTTTTTCAAAGAAAAAGCTTTGTGACGGGCAAAAATCAACCTTTCGATTCAGACTTCGGAACCTTGATTTTCGTAATCTACGGTTCGAAAAACACGGAATTCCAAAAATGTATTTACGGTGTATGTGATCCTTTTCTTGGGACGCGATAACTCTCGAAGAAAATGTTCGATCTTCCTGAAACTTTGCACACATGTATGTAAGATGCAATCCGACTTCAACTTTCAGCCAAATCCGTTGTTTAATACCTTAGCAACCGTTGCTAAGGTATTCTTGGGAAGTTCTCTGTAATTTCTCAAAAATGCTCGTTGGGCTCGGAATTCACGCGAGCTTTAGTGAGAAGCAACGAGATATTTCCCGTAGCAACTATTAGCTACAGGAAAGGGAAAATCAGTTCGAGGTTCATTTGTTGGCGGCAAAAGACACGGAAACTTCATTTCTCCGTGGCAATCGTTTTTCACTCAATATCATTTTGAGGAAGCATACTTCTGATGCAATTGACAGTGGGATTTGTCGTTGAATAAAGATTCAACATTTTCACTTCCACAGAGAATAATCCATGTATATTAAACATACTTACAAATCTTGGAAAAGTTTTTCATTGCTATCGATAATCTTCTGACCGATGTAGTTTAGATAAAATAAATGTATGATAATACCAATGTAAAGACAAATGATTCGCACCTTCCTTATGGCATTCGGGCATACATAGAGAATCTGGAATTGAATACTCATCAGAAAACACACCGAGAGAGATATTTTTAATACTATCTCACACGGAGAGTATCCGAGTTGCGGGTCTCTGATCTGGCTTGAACTGTATGAGATTGTTTTTAGTTCTCTAAATATTTACAGCCAATCAGCCTAATATTCTGTTTCTTCAGAAAAACTTATGGATCATTATTAGTTCTGTGCTATACGTGATCATAAACGATTTACACTGAAACGGATACTTTACACTTTAACTGAGAGACAGTTCCATTAAAAATTGTGGTTATATCCAGAAAGCATTACAGGGTCGGTCGGTAATCGTGGACCCGCGTAAACCCTTCCTCACATTGTGCAGGGGGCATACAAATATTAAGGACTTCCAATCAATTTTTAAGGGTGGACCTGTAAAAACTCAGCCATCTTGCCATCTTCTATAACCTACTTCGCGCCAAATAATATTGTTATGACAGGAAATAAACATGCGGACTGGGTGGGTTGGTTTTGACTAGGTCTGTGAGAGTTGCGAATGGGAGAACTTTGATCATAAAATACTGATATTCTTTCTCAATATTTAATTTTTGTTGAATTCTTATATATATACCTATTCAATCACCTCTTGTTCACTTTTAGAAGATAAATAGAACAGTGCATCTATATTTTCCCGTTTACAAAATAATGGATCAAACAAAATGTATGAGTTTTTGCAAGGCCACCTTTAAAAATTAATTGGAAGTTCTCAATATTTGTAGCGCCCCCTGCATAATGTGAGGATCTTCACTCCGGGTCCACGATTACCGACCGACCCAGTAATCTTCCCTGGATATAACCCCAATATTTAATGGAACTGTCTCTCTGTGTACGCTTACTATGACCAAAAAAAAATATTGCGACATAGCTATGCATAGGCTTCTCCGCAAACAGAAGTAGCCGGTTGCTTATTTCGAGCATTTGAGTTGCATAAGACCAAGAAGCCGCCGATATCGCTCGAACGAATTCGAAAGATATCTGCCAACGATAACTACATTGCTATTTTAAATTTTGGCGAGTTGCAATTCGTAAGTGGAAACTAATACTCATGGGAAAATCTCAAATGCGTGTAAGTTGATTTTGTATAAGTATCTAGTGATGTTATTGCGGAAAGTAACAAAATTGTCGGAACCGAACGCTGTAGAATAAGTTTCCAAGTATTAAGATACTTTTGAGACTTTCTGAAATTGATACTTTCATGCAGATTATCCAGACCAGATTTTAAAGTCTCAGAAAGTCTCCATAAGCTCCAATAATATATTTTATGATTTCTGGTCCAACTTGTTGAAAGTTTATAAAATCTTCCAAGAAGAAAAGATGGGAATGCACCTATATGTATCATATATTTTATATCATGAATAATTCTATGTTTAAAAAAATCACACTTACGTAGACTAGACCTGCACTCAATTGTACGATACAAGTAAAAAATATCACCAAAAAACATTTATTGAACGAATCTTCAACATGACCAACACATCTGTAAACACATCAAATAATAAATTAAAATATACGAATAGAATAGCTTTTCTGAGAGGTTGATGTAGTGGATTCAGTTGCAAGATATATACACATGATTGAATTACATACGCTGAAAACTATAGAAAATGAATAATCAATACCTAGGTAGTTTTGCTTACTACTCGGATACTTACTTCAGAGTTTGATTGTGTAATATCACGACTTTGACTAGTCGATTTTTGATATAACATCCATCAATTGATTGTTCTGGATGATCTTTGGAATGTTCAGATTCCGTCATTCGCTCCAATCTGTTACTGAGCATGCAATATAAATAAGTAATTAGAATAGTACATTTCGATACTAGACCAAAAGACGAATTCTAGGCACGCGGGAAGTTTGCCGCCCGAGAAAGCGAGGCTGGTAATCAACACGAACCTAGAAATCGTCCTTTGATCTAGTATCGAACAGTATTTTTCATCACGAGTGTAGATAACTAAGCTTTAATGATCACCTTTTCGATACAAGTGATGAAAAATAATATTCAGTACTTAATTTAATACAGAGAATATGAGTTACAGCAAAAATTTAGAAGGTTAGCTTTTCCGATATATTCAAGCCAAAATATGAATGATATAGTAAATGGAAAATGACATTCGTCCTACAATTTCTCAGTAATCCGTGATAAAGGAAATGAAAGTCAAGCCATAGTTTGAGGGTTTTTTTTCCGTTTTTTTCATAATTTGTGTGGCATTTTCTGCCTGAGCAAAGCATAGCTATTCGCTGTTCGAAACGTTCAGGAGAGAGAGAAATTTAGAAGTTTTTGGTCTGAATCAAATGCATCAACTCTACGTAGCGCAATAGAATATTCTTCATCCATGTCGAGTTACAATCTGTCCCCTATTATCTTACCATATTATAGCGAATAACCCACAAGAGTGGTTAACTACTAGAACAAAAACTCCATCGGCACCTGCGAAAAGAAACATATACGTGGAAAATACTAATGATCCGTGAGTGCAAGCCCAATAGTAATAATCCTTCTGTTCAAATAGAATATAATCTACGAAAAATGGTTCCAGGGGAGGGCGAGTCGCATTTTCTAAAGGAAAAGCAAAGTCCAATGCCACTGGTAGTAGTGGTATCATTGAATAAGACACCCATGCGAAAATGATGTATGCTGGAAAGATAATTTGATCATATTATATATTCACGGAATTTTCGTTAAAACTTTCAATTTGAAGTCTCTTTGATCAGAGAAAGGCGGATCAAAAGTTGAGAATTTGTATCTTATTTCAAGAAGCAAATTGAGATTTCAAGGCTCAAACAATTTTTGATATTTAGTTCTCTCGAAAGAAGTGTTTCATAAGTTTTTAAATTCAAAATTATGAAATCATGTCTATTCCAACTCCAATCTAAACCATTATCATGGAATATGCACATGAAAAAATGTGCTTTTTTACAAATGTGCTTTTTTACACATTTGTAAAAAAAGGTACTTAATTACCTGTATAAAAGACCACCAAAAAGTTAGCTTCTCTATAATAACTGATCAATATTTTGCGTTCTTGTTCATCTCTAATCGTACGCCAATCTTTCGATATTTGCAGAAATAGCGTTCTCAGCTATCATAAAAATAAAAATCTGATTTGTGTATTCCAAAAATTAATTAAAAATTAATTGAATATTTTTTCAGACCGAATTGTATAGTTTCTTATACAATACTTGATTTATTCAAAAATGACTATAATAGTACATTTCGATAGTAAGAATCATTGTCTGCTCTGGTATCAAACAGTATTTTTCTTACTACCTCGGCCGAAAATTCGACATTCGTCCCCATGTACAGTCGTCGAAACTCAATGATTCCTCCCTATCTGCGCGCCATCTAATCGGCCGGGACGAATAAAATCGAACCTCAGCTTTCCTCCCCGCTGTCAAATCGAAAGGGTGAAATAAAGCCATAACCTGTATCATATGTTCACCTCCGAAAGCAGAAACAGTTCTACCCGGTACAATTTACGGAGGTACACACACGTGAGATTGACAGGTTATGGCTTTATTTTACCCTTTCGAGATAAAATTTCAAACTTTAATGACCGATTCAGTGAGGAAAAAAAAATTATCACGTATCTGTTGTCACCTCAGAAATTTGATTTTATCACTCGTTTGGAGTATTTTGTCCTGAGAAAGCGTAAATAAAATAAAAATCTGTTTTCGCCCATAAGGTCTGTGTTTATTTTCCCCAATATATCGGGGTGTCACGTGAACTTTCACAATTCCAATAGTTCGAGTTTCTAACTTTTGTCTATTTATTATTACGCCCGTCTTACCTATCTAATTTTACAATGTCAAAATATCTACTTGACATGAATAAACTAGTTTTTTTCTCAGGACTTTTGATCATCTGCTAACCAACAACCCTCGCTTCGCTCGGGTCGTAAATGTTAGCAGATGATAAAAGTCCTTCGTTCCTTTTTAGATCAGCTGCTTGTCTGCTCTTGCAGTAGCAGCGCTGCCACGCACGCGGAACATGGCCGCGACTGTGAAGCAGACGAATTCTCCCTGCTTGCAAGTTTTCGCGTCGCGGTGGTTCATAGACCACGAATTTTCGGCCGGCTATTAAGAAAAATAGTATACACCACACGGGACGATAGTCGATCATCATTCCCGGCAGATAGCCCCCCTCGGCTTCGCCTCGGGGGGCAATCTCTCCGCCGGGAAGAATGATCGACATTCGTCCCTTGTAGTGTAATATACTATTTCATCACGGGTGTAGAAAATTAGGATTCAATGATGGAATTTTCAACACAAGTGATTAAAAATAATTTTCTTGGATCGTTCTTATTTTTTTTATAATAATTTCCTATTAACCTACCGATGGTGCACTTGAATATGTCACTTCATATTTTATTAAACTAGACATCATGAATATTAAAGTTCCGAAATTCTCAAATGATATGATCACATCTTTCCTCCATTCTTTTCTCATTTTTATTATCTGCGAAACAAAATGAAATATGGATCATATTCTTTGTAGACTCATTATATAATTTTATGAATTATATTCACAATTATAGGTAGTTCCATCCAATCTTATTGAATTTAGATAAAACTCACCAATGGAATACCAAAAGAAGCGTTAATCAAAAAGAAAAGAACGTTACTGATTTTTCTCTGAATTTCATTTTGGTAAGGCCATAATCCTATTGTTTGGACTAAAAGTTTAGGAGTTTTATAGTATGGTCCGTCTAGAACATCCATGACTTCTAACAGTTCTTGGAAATACAATCTCAATATTTCAGAATATCAGTTACATTCGAAATAATCTCGTCGATTTCAAAAGAGCCGTCGAAGCGTGACAAGTGTCTCTGAATCAATCTGAAAATATTGCAATTGAACTTTAAACTAAAGAAATGTTATTGAATAGAAAAAGTATTAATAAAATATTATCACAACATATAATTTTTTTAATTGTAATAATTCTATTCAAGTATATTATCATGTATGGACTATTGTAAACGAACAATTTCTTATTATTATGCTGACAATTAAGTGAATAAAAATCGTTACTGATGCTTCAGAAAATATAATTCTTATCGTATTGTGCACATTCTCATAACAGTATTTCTATTGTTTGGTTTGAGTAAACTTTCTTCGATGGAAAATAAATGATAATGAAAGACATAAAAATTCGCAGCATATTCCTGAAGTTAAACAATTCTTGAGAAGATTATTATATCAAATCAATATTCCATCGTGTACATACATATAAAGAACATTAAACGTTTTTCATCAAATCGGTATGATGTTAATATCCATCTTTTCGTTCAAAACTCGCATATTACTTTTTACAAAATTGTTAACAATACCCCACATGCCTGCAGTCCCTATGGTGTGCTTTATTCATTAACCACCGGACAAGTGAGAAAAGCGCAATCTTGAGTTATAAATCTGTTAATCGTCGCTCGGGTGGTTCTTACAGTTGAAGATTAATGCTTATTCAGACTCTATTTTCATCTTACAGAACTTGACTAACATATGGAACTAGATTATACACAAGCATGGACATATTCAAATATAAACTCAAGTTTTGGATTCATGTATTTTTTGGAAACTCACTCTCTAAATTCTTTACTGTGACAATCTAGCAATAGAGAGTGAAGTTACAAAAAATAAAAATAAAGTTAGATTTGGCCAGTACGAAAAAGGATCTCGAGTAAATACATTTCAAGCCCTACTTGAGGATAAATGAATAGCCGGTTATCGTTGTTGTATTAATATAATAAGCTTAAATTGAAGAAACTTCCTTCCTATATATCTATTTATGAGTGAATTTTATTTTATTCAGATGTTTGTAACTCGACAGCTAAATGTTGACTTGCACAGTTCGTGTGAAATGACCCATATGTATCGGATACAAGAATTTGATCATACACACACAGTAAAAATTAATACTAATGAAATTTTGCATGTATATTTGTTTATTGTACCCAACTAAACAATACATTTCGAACGATGTCAAAGTATGCATATCAGATACTTACAATATCACTATTAGTGCTTGAAGTAATTTAACACAGCACACGTGCGTTTTGGATAATTCATATCGATAGTCGTTTGGAAAATCACTGACTTATTAATGATTTTGATGAGTAGCTACTCTAAAACACAACTTTTCGCTCGTTGTCTTATTTGATTTTTTTTTTTTTTTTATAAAAACGGGTTTTCGTCCATACATAAATTTTAATAACTCACCACAACGTAATTTGACTCACTTTATTCAGAGCAGATAATAACTATTAATATAGACATTTCATATTTTTCAAAAATCTGGTGCAAACATTTTGTCTTTTTTCATTGATGCTTGTAGAAATTTTAATTCAACTGTGATATACTGCATTCCTCCAAAAATTTCAGGTTCACTGAAGATCTTCCTGTTGTTAACAAACTACGTGCATATTGAATTGTTAGTCATGAATATTCAAGAATTCAACACCCAATGAGTCAAAAGTAAATCCCGACTCTAAGAACGCTGAGATTGGGTTTGGGGCGCTTGTCGATTTTTCTTAAACCATCTGAATAGGTGTTCGCATACGAAAAAGATGGATGAAATCGAGTAACCGACTGCTAGTATTGTCATGAGTTGCTTTGAAGAAATTTTGCCCAATAATTGTTTTATTTTTTCGGGCAATGCAGGAACTGACTCGTTTGATTCCCCAGGAAAGCTCGACATGCGATGCCTTTTCTCAATTCCAGATTCAGAAATTCTTCGAATTATCTCCTTAAATCTGTCAGTATAAGGTGATTCTGGCTCAAAAGCATAGAATAATCCATTACACGCAATCTCTGATTTAGATATCTTCCATTCGGTAGAATGATCGAAGGTAATATTGAGTTTTTTCATCGCTCTATACATAGCAGATAATTTAGTAATGGCTATAATTTTTTCCCCTCCTACCAGACTCTTGAAACACCCGTCGACTGTTTTATTTATAATTATCCGTGATGCTATATTATTCAGGCGATGTGAGCCATTGAAAAAAATTGTAGCATGAACGTTCGAGGAGAAACAAATACGCAAGTTAGATTTATCAAGTTCTTCTAAACTGTCGAGTGGAATTTCATCATTTTCATAATTATCACCCAAAATACTAGTGTACGAATTATTGATAAATGTCATTGACAAGATGACGATGCATAAGTAAACTATCTTTCTGAATGCTCCTGTTGTATCCAGTTTTACTGACATACCCATAAACAGTTGGACCATCTCAACTTCTCTTCAATTGCTGATACTAACTTTGGAAATCGATGCTCCATATTCCATAAGTGACATGGCTATGAAAATAGTAGAAGCATGGGCACACAGTGACAATGGAATGTTGAAAGGATTGAAGAGAACTGGAATACAGGCGACAAATTTTGAACACTTTGATTCTCTAGCAAGAAGCATGTCGGCGGGTAATGTTCCATAGATACTTGTTATCAATAAATCTATACCACCACCCCATAGATGTTTCTCGTGCCAATTGAATACTTGGCTTTCTTTATCGCTTATTTCAACGTTGAACTTTTTAGTGAAATTCATTATTTCAATTGCTGAATGAGTGGGATAGATGTGGGCATTTGGTAACTTGTAACTGCCATTCTCAAGTTTATGTATCGGCCAAAGTTCAGGTATATTCATAATGGGTAATTTTATGGGATATCCATTAACATTGAATAATTTTTACTGATAAATCTGAAAAATTACTTACTGATGAATCTGAAAAATGGGTTGTAATTATATACGTGTGCTGCAGTTTCAGTTTTACTTGGATTCAGTATGATTATTGAAAAGTCGAGAAATTTCCTTGACCAAGAATACTTGAGAATCTGTTCGATTACTTCCTGTTCAGATCCATTATCCTCTTTGTTGACGCTAATGATTAAACATTGTGGTCGTATACGATAAGAGGAATTCCCAATAGAATCTATTAACAAGCGTAGTCTTCCATAATTCACAGACTCGAATACTATGTTCAATGTCACATGCTTGGTTCCATACATATCACGAGATATCGAAGACAGATTATTTTTAGAAGAAATATACACCCTTGCATCCACTATTTTATTTGGAATCTTCTGACTTAACTGTTGAATCACAATATTCTGTTCAGGGGAAGTAATATTACATCAGTAAAAGATAATCTGGTAAGGATTTAAATCTTTGACGATATGATTCAACAAAGAGTTTGTCCAAATTGATTGTACGAGGTGGATCCAGTTGGAAATTGTGATGGATAAAAGCCAAACAAAAGTTGAAGTTCTCATTTTAGTTATAAGGTAGGTGTACCCAATATGCGCCAGGACCCAATATGCGCCACCCTTCGTATTTCATATATACACGCGTCTAGAGCATCGCCGCGGCACAGAATCTTGTCGGCAATGCTAAATAATGAGGAAAAAAAACATTTTCACTGATCGGGAACCCTTATACCAACTTGTTACAGCTCGTTTTATCCATTTTTTCGCCAATTTTCATTCTCGATCTAATTTCGCTCAGGTAAGTGCGAATTTTTTTAATACCCTTAAACTGGGCCAAAAAAATCGAGCGATATATCGTTCGATTCCTTGACATCCCATCTACATCATCCAATTTTTTTTTTCATCTTACGCCCTTTTTATCAACCGTTTCAATAGCTCTTCGTTATTTTTATCAAATGTACCCAATATGCGCCACCCCTATTTTCTTGTTCCAGCTGCTACAATCAACCCATTCATGGTAAATATCTGCCAAACAGGGTCGGAAGAAAATTTAGTTCAAGCTTTGGAGCAGGTCAAGGAAGGTGAGATATCGCAGAGGATGGCTTCGACTATATATAAGATACCTCGTCGAACATCTCAACGATATGTCAAACAAAACATATGCGAAAAAAGGAAAATGAGTCGACCATATGCGTTAACGACAGTACAGAACGAAGAATTATGTAGTCGAATTAAACGCTTAGCAGATATTGGCTATCCTATAACGAGAAAAATCTTGAGGTTATGCGTTTATAAGTACTGTCTAGGAAAAAACATCAAACAGAATTTTTCTACCATCATGACAATAGCTAATCCCAAATAGGTTCGGACATTTTTTAAATTGAACTCTTCCATTTCAGTGAGAACATCTCAATTATATTTAAAATTACACAAATAAGAATGTTCATCAATTTGAGAGATTAATATTGGAATTAGATGTTGCATAAGTTAATTTTGTTGATTCAAAAACAACGGTTTTTCATGAATTTTAACTGAAAACTTGATTTGATTTAGGTTGTTAGAAGTTCATATAATCTATGTACTATGGTTCAATCAAAAACAAAATGTATCTTTCAATAAAATTATATCAGAAATATACTTTTTTGTTTGTATTTTATTCATTTCAGACATGCTTCATGCTTCAAATTGGATGAAAAGAAGTATTTTCAGGGTGGCGCCATATTGGGTACACTAAAAATTTTTTCCCGAAAAATTTTTTTTTTTTAAACCGCGGTATCTTAGCGTAGAACTGTTCAAATTAAAAAAGACTTAGCTCATTTTGTAGGTATTGAGTAGACCTTTCATTTGACACCAATTATTTCAGAAAATATTCATTTGACGCTGTGTAGTGACCTTTCTCGCTTAGGTGGCGCATATTGGGTACAGGTACCTTACGTCTCAACTCTTGAACTAAAGAATGCGTACTGCGCTTCGAGCTTCCGAACGGCGTAATAATAATGTAACGGATACGTAACCTCATAATTAAGTTCTCATAAGCTATACGTGCCACAAAAATTCAAGAAATCGATGACCCAGGAAAAAATAACTTGAGCCCGGGAGATTTTTCCAAGATTAGCGAGTTTAAAAAATCTCGTCGTGAATCATCGATTTTTTACGTTTGGCCATATAGATTAAAATATTTTCATTTCGTTCAATGATATTTTCATAAGCTTTTTCATTTGCACTGTGATATTTGACTGTCAACGCAGGATTTCGAGTTGGCATCTCAAGCTATTTCTTGATAAACTGGCAAAGTCAACTTTTGAATATTTTCCTATTGTCCAAAAATATATTTATAGATGACGCAAAAATATTCTGTCATAGGAGTGCATGTGGTTGTTCCGCGTCTGCGTTTATCATTATCGGTCAACGTAATTCATCAGTATACTTAAAACTTATGCAACATTTAATTCCAATATTAATCTCTCAAATTAATGAAAATTATTTTGAGTGTAATTTTAAATATAATAGTGATGTTCTCACTGAAATAGAAGAGTTCAATTTCAAAAATGTCCGATCCTATTTGGGACTAGCTATTGTCTTGATGGTAGAAAAATTCTGTCTGATGTTTTTCCTAGACAGTACTTATAAACGCATAACCTCAAAATTTTTCTCGTTGTAGAGTAGCCAATATCTGCTAAGTGTTTAATTCAACTACACAATTCTTCGTTCTGTACTGTCGTTAACGCATATGGTCGACTCATTTTCCTTTTTTCGGATATGTTTCGTTTGACATATCGTTGAAATGTTCGACAAGGTATCTTGTATATAGTCGAAGCCATCCTCTGCGATATCTCACCTTTCTTGACCTGCTCCAGAGCTTGAACTAAATTTTCTTTCGATCATGTTTGGCGTATATTTACCGTCAATGGGTTGATTGTAGCAGCTAGAATAAGAAAATAGGGGTGGCGCAGATTGGGTACATTCGTTAAAAATAACGAAGAGCTATTGAAACGGTTGATAAAAAAGGCGTAAGATGAAAAAAAAATTGGATGATGTAGATGGGATGTCAAGGAATCGAATGATATGTCGCTCGATTTTTTTGGCCCATTTCAAGGGTATTAAAAAAATTCGCACTTACCTGTGCAAAATTAGATCAAGAACCAAAATTGATGAAAAAATGGAGAAAACGAGCTGTAACAAGTTGGTGTAAGCGTTCCCGATCGGTGAAAATGTTTTCTTTCCTCATTATTTAGTATTGCCGACAAGATCCTGTGCCGTGGCAATGCTCTAGATGCGCGAACATATGAAATACGAAGGGTAGCGCATATTGGGTACACCTACCTTATTTTTTATGGTAGAATATGAACGAAACTTTGGGCTGTGATCTCCGTGACTGCTCCCGCTCAACTTGATATTTTGCTTTTTCAAAGAAAAAGCTTTGTGACGTGGAAAAAATCGAACTCCAATTCCGATTGAACCGATTTCAATTTTCAGCAAAATCGTTGCTAAGGTGTTTTTGGGAAGTCCCCTGTAATTCCTCGAAAATGCTCGTTGGGCTCTGAATCCACGCGATCTTCAGTGAGAATCAACGAGATATTTTCCGTAGCAACTGTTGTTAGTGTCCTTAGCAGCCGTTTCTTACACCCACAACAACCGTTGCTACAGAAAGGTGAAAATCAGTTCGAGGTTCATTTGTCGGCGGCAAAAGACACGGAAACTTCATTCCTTCGTAGCAACCGTTTTTCACTCAATATCACTTTGAGGAAGCATACTTTTAATGCAATTAACAGTGGGATTTGTCGTTGAATAAAGATTCAACATTTTGACTCCCATAGAGAATAATCCATGTATGTATAAACATACTTACAGATTTTGGAAAACTTGTTCATTGCTATCGATAATCTTCTGACCGATGTAGTTTAGATAAAATAAGTGTATGATAATACCAATGTAAAGACAAATGATTCAAAATTTCCTTATGGCATTCGGACATACATGGAAAATCTAGAATTGAATACTCATGAGAAGACACATGGAAAGAGATGTTTTCAATACTATCTTACACGGAGATTATCAGAATTACGGGTCTCTGATCTGGCTCGAACAGTATGAGATTGTTGTTGGTTCTCTAAAAATTTACAGCCAGTAGCCTAATTTTCTGTTCCTTCGGGAAAACTTATGGATCGTTATTAGTTGTGTAATATACGTGATCATAAACGCTCATTTTACGCATCAATTTTCGCGCCTAAAGTGCGATTTCACGCACTAGTGCTTTAGCCCGATTCACGGGTGTAGGAGAGCAAGGTTAAATGATGAAATTTTTAACACAAGTGATTAAAAAATATTTTCTTAAATCGCTCTTGTTTTTTTTATATCAATTTTCTATCAACCTACCGATGTTGCACTTAGATATGTTTCTTCATATTTTACTAAACTAATCATCACGAATACTAAAGTTCCCAAATTTTCAAATGATACGATCACATCTTTCCCCTATTCTTTTCTCATTTTAATCATCTGCGAAACATAATGAAATATGGATCATATTCTTAATAGACTCATTATTTAATTGTATAAATTATATTCACAATTATAGTTAGTTCCATCCAATATTATTGTATTTAGAAAAACTCACCAATGGAATACCAAAAGAAGGGCTAATCAAAAAGGAAAGAAAGTTACTGATTTTTCTCTGACTTTCATTTTGGTAAGGCCATAATTCTATTGTTTGGACTAAAAATTTAGGAGTCTTATAGTATGGTCCGTCCGGAATATCCATGACCTCTACATGTTCATGTAAATACAATCTAAATATTTCAGAATATCAGTTTATAGATTCGAAATATGAAATCAATTTCGTCAATTTCAAACCGTCGAAGCGTGACAAGTGTCTCTGAATCAATCTGAAAATATTGCAATTGAACTTTAAACTAAAGAAATGTTATTGAATAGAAAAAGTATTAATAAAATATTATCACAACATATAATTTATTTAATTGTAATAATTCTATTCAAGTATATTATCATGTATGGGCTATTGTAAACGAACAATTTCTTATTCTTATGCTGACAAGTGAATAAAAATCGTTACTGATGCTTCAGAAAATATAATTCTTATTGTATTGTGCACATTCTCATAACAGTATTTCTATTGTTTGGTTTGAGTAAACTTTCTTCGATGGAAAATAAATGATAATGAAAGACATAAAAATGCGCAGCATATTCCTGAAGTTAAACAATTCTTGAGAAGATTATTATATCAAATCAATATCCCATCGTGTACATACATATAAAGAACATTAAACGTTTTTCATCAAATCGGTATGATGTTAATATCCATCTTTTCGTTCAAGATTCACATATTACTTTTCACAAAATTGTTAACAATACCCCACATGCCTGCAGTCTGTATGGTGTGCTTTATACATTAACCACCGTGCTTTCATCTTCGTAATTAACAGGTCGAATCATGTTGAACCCTGAATGTCTGTATGTGCGTACGTACGTTTGTACGTATGCGACGCTATTTTTGGGACACGATATCATTCGAAAGAGACGTCCAATTGTGCACACTAGTTAGTAGAAAATAAATGTAAGATTTATTTTCAGAAATATCAACGATGAAATAACCAATATCTTGATAACTTTCCATAGCAAGCATTGTTAAAATTACATTGTTAAAATTATTTAAGGTTAAAATTATGGATAGTAAAATTTGCTAATACCGTTCACTGAGTGCATTATTCCAGTAAAGTTTACTATACTAAAGTAGGAAAATTTACTGGTAAACTAATATACTAGTAGAATGTCCCATGAATCGAATAATAAATGTTATTTTTTCTAGTGATGATTACTGTGTTTTGAATAGTAAAGTTTACTAATATGACTTACTAGGAGACCACTTGTGGGTCACTAATCTTTTTTTGGTGTTTCCTGGTGACGAGAATAGAGAGTATCCAAAGTTTTAGGGTCCAAGACTCCCAAACTTCCAAGATATTAATTTATGTATTTAAGTTAGAGGTATTGGTCTCGTCCCCAATGACAACATGTCATCTGAGACGTATTCGTCTCACTGCACTACACTTTCACTTTTCTCGCTGAACACCACATCACATTTTATCCTGAAAAACATACAAAAGGAGTACGTACTCAACAAATCTTACTTCCATGTCTTACTCACATAGAGTAAAACATGAAATATATGAAAGAATCAACGCTAATCGACTTTTCACTCTGTGCTTGGATACTGAAGCAATAACAACATGTATCCAAGCACAAAGACAACAAATGTAGTATCATTGGACGACAATTCAGTGTCAGAATTTATTTTCACTCATGAAAACTTCAATTTTGAGCATGTGTCGACCAATATAATACTATAACCAATTATATCAAAACTCATCTACTCACAGCTTTTTTCTCGCTTGAATACAACTTCTGGCTCTGTACAGCTTACCTGCAGAACACAAAAATTATCACAAAGAAACATCTTACAAAAAATATATGTACACATCAAAGGTTAAATGAACTTATCTGAATTTTTTTGCGTCTTGAATCAAAATCATCTTCATCAAACTTTTGTGAGTAAGCAACAGTGCATGTCTACCCGAGTACACGTCACATGTTCAACTGAATGTATTTACAAACGACGCCTATGGTAACTTGCAGTGCAGTACCTGATTCGCCATACACGAATGATTGTCGCCTTTTCCCTTAATATAATATAAGTAGTAAAAATATAGTAGAGTACCAGATTTTTTTCAGTATGCTATCTGGAAATAGTCCGATTGTTCAATTTGAATGCGCGTTTACCGAAAAAATCGTAATTTTTATAGCGATATATCCTGATCATCGACGTACAGTTCACTATGCAAGCACAATTAAATCGTGAGAACGTTTTTCTATAGTTGTCGCTCGATATTATGCCTTGCAAACAAACTCAACGTGATTAATACTTCATTATACATTACAACAAAGCCTAGACAAATCAAATAAAACCTGTCGTTTTATTTTTTCTTAATCTTCTTGTTCTACCACTGTAGATCTGAAATTTGTTTCAGTAAAAAACATTAATTAAAAGGGAACACTTGATTGGTCCTACTGGGATGCTTTATTATTCTCATGGAATGTTAAGTTTGTAGTATTGTCAGAGGTCCATGAGTCAGCTCTAAAGTCATCGATAAGTGCCATATGATTTTCAAATCCAACTCAAAGGTGTAACAGTGACACTACAGAAGGAGTCGGCGACAACAAAATACTTTCTCTTGCCATTGGATTATTATACCTGGCATATTTGTTTGAAAATGCCACGTGTTCGACGAGTCACCACCAGTGGGGTGCAAGCGATTTATGCGTCGTTTGCAAGAGTCTTCTATGCTGCCTCGTACACCTCCAGCTGCTTAAGATATACAATGCTGAGGACCGTAAGAGAATTTTCTTGTCTGTGAACTGCACCTTTGGGAGCGAACGATGTTATTTCTCTGAAGCACTGACAATCATAGGAGGCCGAGGGGCGACTCACAAAAATTTTCCGTCAGAGAATACTAAAGAATACCGGGGAGTACCATGGAGTTCGGAGGAATACCATGGAATACCATGGAGTACGAGGGAATACCGTGGAGTACTGAGGAATACTAAGGAGTACCAAGGGAATACTAAGGAATACTAAGGAGTATCAGGGAATACCAAGTATATATATATAATGAGCTAACTAGGAGTAGGCACAATCTTTGGGAAACCAATCACGAAGAAACTTTGTGAGATGGTTCTAGGGTAGCCTAATAGCTTATATTTCGAGTCATACAGTCTAACGTTTTGTTTTCCCGAAGATATCCTGTCAAACATATTGGATTTTGAGCATGAACAGTATATCTATATATACGAAAATCTATAAATATAGATATACTGTAAATGTATAAAATCGAATGAATTGACAGAATAGCTCCTGAAAATCAAAACTTCAGACTTCATGGCTAGAGATATAAGCTGTTAAAGGACCCATGTACCAGCTCACAAAATTCCATCGTGATTGATGACCTAAAAGGTGTGCAATTTCCTAGTGAGCCACATAAATTCGAGAGAAAAACCAATGGTTCATGACTTGGGGGGTGGCGCATATTGGGTACATTTGAGAAAAATAACGAAAACCTATTGGAACGGTTGATAAACAGGACGTATGACGAAAAAAAAAAATTAGATGATGTAGATGGAATGCCAAGGAATCTAATGGTATGTCGCTCGATTTTATTGACCTAGTCTAAGGGTATTAAAAAAATTCGCACTCACTTGAGCAAAATTAGCTTAAGAATCGGAATTGGTGAAAAAATGGAGAAAACGAGCTGTAACAAGTTGGTGTGAGCGTTGGCGATCGGTCAAAATGTTTTTTTCCTCATTATTGTGTATTGCCGACAAGATTTTGTGCCGCAGACCTGCTCTAGACGTGCGTATCTATGTAATTTCAAAGGGAGTACTATTTTTAATATGGAGTACCTGGGAATACCAGGGAATACCAAAGAGTGAACTTGGGAGTACTGCAGTGAGTCGCCCCTCGTAGGAGGCAGATACTTTATTGACACTATACCTTTATCTCTTATAAATTGCGATTCCATCGAACGAAAACTGCATTTTTTTACTCATCTGTCGATTGTTTTATGCATGTAGTAGTTTTATGCATGCAGTAGTTGTATGCATAAGTTTTATGCATGCAGAAATTCACATCTTATCGATGAATACATTTCCAGTAAGGAAGTCAACTTTGTTGTCTCAAAATGTACACCATTCGCTTGTATAAAAGATCATCATCATCCCGTTAAATTAATTATCTGTTGACGGGAGTTATAGACAAGTACAGCTCATGAGCTGCTATTTATTCTAACCATACATTCGAAAATATGAATATTTAGAGTGGACTCGAGTGTAATGCGCTTGGCGAAAGTTATTACAAGAGTTTTTGTCGTTTCCACCATTTAAGGATCAGCGTTAATAGCTCGTCCACGCACGCGAACATTTTCTCTATCTTTCCGAAGATTAATGCACTTTCAGTGTATATCGAAAAGCCGGCCCGAGCGTGTTTAGCGGTTTGAGTCGTGCTCCTACGTGGCGCGGGTGAATTTTCTCTGCAATAATCTCAATAGAAAACAAGTAATTACAGAGATTGGAAGTTGAAAGAGCGGTGAAGCTCGAATAGTTTGATAAATAGTCGTAACTAGCCGATGGTATAGGCTATAGGTGTTTCGAGGCAATTTCGACGCGAAGAAAATTTCCAATAGTAATTACATACTCGATGAAAATTTGGCTTTATCGACATCACGGTTTGAATTGGTGACGGTTCTTTTTCAGATTCATCATAATGGCCTTGGCATCATTGAATCGATGATCTATTATCCGAATTGTAGCGGTCGCCCAACAGTTTCTGAGAAAATTAGAAACAATCAGTAATAGTTAGAGTTTACGTACAGTAAGCTCCTATTAAGCATTAAGAAATGGTTTGCAGGGCTTCACCCTCTAAAGAAGGTACTGGAATGAAACTTGTATAGAAAAATGTATGAAAGTCTTTGCTTCAAAGTTCGCAGTTTCATGATTTTATTAGAATGCAACAAGCTGAATAGTATTTACACCCCAAAATGCAATCATGATTCTTCCAAATAAGATACAGTCTTATCGGGTCAACTATAACGATTTTGCTGAAACTGCATATAAGCATATGCACCATCCCCGAACTCAATTTGAAATACATGCCGATCTCGCAATCTGAGGAAGAGATGCTTTGCCTAAACGTCAAGTACCAGAGCTCGGGTGTGATCGGGTTATGATTACTTTCACTCCCTCATATTCCGCGTGGAAAAAAAGTTCCAACGCGTTGGTTTCTCGCACTGCTCTTCCCACAGTCGAGTGGCTATTTTGTTGGTGGCGCCGACAATTGCGAGTGTGCACTTGGCGCCTCGTAATCTAGATGGCTATATGGACAAGCAGCAATCGTACAGGTATACAGTGTAAATATATCGTGTCGCTTAATTGCAGCGCTCGGGAACTCGGGCGACTCTCGCTTTCTCTTCCAATATCAATGGCACACCGTGTGTCCGAGTGATTTTGATATAAATCCGATACGATCGGTGAAAGCGAGAGTCAAAAACGATAGTATATATATATATATATATATATATATATATTCGCACGTGCGTGGCTGCTTCCGCGGGTATAGGAGCGAGAAGATCGAGAGATGGCCGAGGTAACCGGACGGGCTCGAATTGCACGCTAGACCATTGATTCGATAATCCGTCGAGTATATGTTATACTTATTGCTTCGAAACAGGTGCTAATGATCTCTGCGCAACTCTCGCACCCCACTGCGGTTTCAGAAGACGCACTAGCATACGTTCGCTCTAGTGGCTTTGAAAAGTTCGTTGCGTAAATCTTTTTCAATGTAACGGAGGACTCTTTCATTAGGAGCTCGTAAGCTGCTCGTCAAATAACTGTAGCATTATTTCAATTGCAGACGAGCGTAATATTTCAAGTAAATGATTGAATCAAGTAATGCTTGATTTTTCGTTAAAAGTTTAACGATAGGTAAAATCGTTCGTATAATGAGCGCTGTAAATAAACTCGCGGCGATTCAGCACGCGTAATAACAATCTATAACGCACTTTGTAATAGTCCATGGATTTATATGAGTTTCATTTAGCTTCCTTGGCAGTTTCCTTACGTACTCTTGAGTTGAAAGGTTTGCTAATAGCTTGTAATAAGTAAGTTACCAGTTTTAATATTAATATGAAAGATTGCTTGCTAAAAATGTCAAGCGACGCTCGTTGTTATTTTAAGGAAAAGGAAAAAGTTATTCTATGATCAACTACATTTATCAGTTAGTTGTATGGGAGAACATGCCTACTTAGAACTAAAAAAAAATGACTCATCTCGGTGTAAGAGGTCACGGAGAGTATCGCGAGATGTGGCAAAACTAATGTCAGTTTTATTAAATTCTCGCGAGCGATGCCAAAAAATTAGAAACAGTGGAAAAGGGTATAAGTGCACCCTGAATTTCAATAAATAAAAATCTCTTTCTATTTTTACATTAGTATATTCCCCATGAATATTTCATCAGACATTTCATCAGGTTAAACATCAAGCACAAGGAAGCTGGTCTTGTGGCGAAAAATAGAGCCGGCAATGTTCCAATTTCTGATCAATTGACTGAATTTAAACAGAGAGAATATAAGTAAAATATTTGGAGCATATAGTATCGGCATTCCTGTTTTTGCTCAGTGAATGAATAATTAACGCTACAAGACCTAAAGTAAATCTTTCATAGACAGAAGGTTTAGCAGGTCTTCAGCTTGCTATTATCAAAGACTAACAATCAAATGAAACTTGGGAAAGGATCATACTATCAGTATAAAGCTTCACATCTAAGATGGAGAGTTGGAATACCAAGAATATCTAACATAGTATATATAGGAGCGGAATGCATAAAACCCACATTACACCGAACTGGAGAATTTCGCAAAACATCTAACATTTTAAGACAAACAGAAGAGGCTACCTGAATTAAGAACCCTCCCAAATCCAACTTGGGTCTTACTATTGCATTATAAAATCTCAACGCCAGGGAAGGATGGATTCCCCAATTAAATTTACACAAAGAAGCCAGCATACTGGTCCCTCTTTTAACTACACCAGCGACCTAGTAAACGCGGAAATTTCAATTACTCTCTCTGTCCCAGATGACACCCGAATATTGAATTTCCCAACGTTTTTACGTACTTAAGTGGAATTATGGTTTCCGCAAATGGTGCGATCCAATACTTAAATAATATCATATATGAATAAGTAATAATTAGATAATTCAATATTCGAACTGAAGTCCTGGAGACAGTAATTGAGCCCTATAGCATGTATACATACACATTTACATATGCGTGTAACGCTATTTTTAACACGCGCGACAGCTTCCAAAGAAATAGTCTGATCTTCCTGAAATCTAACACACAAGTCAGTATTACCAAGATGTAAGTTCAATTTTCAGCAGCAACTATTGTTAGTCATAAATCCTCATACGAGTGTCAAAGAGAATCAATAATATTTTCCATAGCAACCATTGTTTACGTTTTCAGCAATAACTGTTGCTAAGATATAGAAAGAAACCAATTTAAGTTTCGTTTCAAGAACTTTTGACGACAAAGAACATGTGAATGAGTCTGCCCACAAAAACGCTGCCAAGTGCCTCAGCAGTATGCTTTCTCAAAGTATTGCAATTGAACCTCAATTTGCATTAATCACCACTCTTTGAGAAAGCAAAATGAACCTTTAACTTATTTCCTCCACTCCATAGTAACGGTTGCTATGGTAAATATCCGAGCTTCGGTGTTGTTACTTCTTAGTCGTCAACAGTTCCGAAAATGGACCTCTAACTGACTTTTCCCACTCCATAGTAACGGTTGCTAAGGACGTAAACAACGGTTGCTATGGTAAATGTCGGAGCTTCGACGTTATTACTTCTTAGTCATCAACAGTTCCGAAAATGGACCTCCAACTGACTTTTCCCACTCCATAGTAACGGTTGCTAAGGACGTAAACAATGGTTGCTATGGTAAATGTCGGAGCTTCGATGTTCTTACTTCTTAGTCATCAACATTTCCGAAAATGGACCTCCGACAGACTTTTCCCACTCCATAGTAACGGTTGCTAAGGACGTAAACAATGGTTGCTATGGTAAATGTCGGAGCTTCGATGTTCTTACTTCTTAGTCATCAACAGTTCCAAAAATGGACTTCAAACTGACTTTTCCCACTCCATAGTAACGGTTGCTAAGGACGTAAACAACGGTTGCTATGGTAAATGTCGGAGCTTCGACGTTATTACTTCTTAGTCATCAACAGTTCCGAAAATGGACCTCCAACTGATTTTTCACACTCCATAGTAACGGTTGCTAAGGACGTAAACAATGGTTGCTATGGTAAATGTCGGAGCTTCGATGTTCTTACTTCTTAGTCATCAACAGTTCCAAAAATGAACCTCCAACTGACTTTTCCCATTCCCTAGTTACGGTTGCAACCGATATAAACACCGGTTGCTAGAGACATCAACAATGGTTTATACGGGAAAGGTGTCTTTGATTGTTATAGAATCCCATAAATATACAAACCCAAATGATCATTTATCATGAATTATATGGGAACTTATCGAAAACACGCTAGCAACGGTTGCCATGGAATCAAACAACGGATGTTGCTGAACACCGAACTCGGTTCACATCTGCCGGAGACCGACCTGTGTGCAAAATTTCAGGACGATCGGACCATTCCTTCGAAAATTAACGTACGACAAAAAAAGTCAGTCTGAAGCTGAATTTTGTATCTCCATAGCAACGGTTGCTAGGAGAATAAACAATGGTTGTTCCAAAATGAATGTCTTATCGATTCTCATCGATCGTCGTCGAAAGAATTGGAGACCCATCGTGCATTGATGATGATTTTCGGAGCTTTTATCAAAAACACGTTAGCAACGGTTGCTAGAGAAATAAACAACGGAATTGGCTGAAAATTGAACTCGACCGAGATTTTGCGGCGACTAACCTGTGTGCAAAATTTCAGGACGATCGGACAATTCCTTCGAGAGTTATCGTACGACAAAAAAAAGTGCACGTACGTATAATCACGTACCCTATAATCATTAACATGAATTATATGGGAACTTATTAAAAACACGATAGCAACGGTTGCCATGGAAATAAACAACGGATGCTGCTAAACACGTTTACATCTTTCGGAGACCGACCTGTGTGCAAAATTTCAGGACGATCGGACTATTCCTTCCAAAGTCATCGTACGACAAAAAAAAGTCAGTCTGAAGCTGAATTTTGTATCTCCATAGCAACGGTTGCTAAGAGAATAAACAATGGTTGTTCCAAAATGAATGTCTTATCGATTCTCATCGATCATCAAAAAAAAATTGGAGACCCATCGTGCATTGATGATGATTTTTGGAGCTTTTATCAAAAAAACACGTTAGCAACGGTTGCTAGAGAAATAAACAACGAAATTGGCTGAAAATTGAACTCGACCGAGATTTTGCGGCGACTAACCTGTGTGCAAAATTTCAGGACGATCGGACAGTTCCTTCGAGAGTTATCGTACGACAAAAAAAAGTGCACGTACGTACGTACGTACGTACGTACGTACATACGTACATACATACAGACATTTTCGGATTTCCATGTTTTTCGACCCGTAGATTACGAAAATCGAGGTCCCGAGGTCCGATTCGGTGGGTCGATTTTTACCCCGTTACAAAGCTTTCTCTTTGAGAAAGCAAAAGGATACATGGCGCACATCTCAGAATTTTCCGACGTGAAAAATATATGGAATGAAAGCTTAGAATAAGTACGTTATAATTGACAAAAAACAAGCCTTTTATGCAGTTCGATCTTGGTCTAAACTCTTTCTTCGTTTTCATTCGCGGGAGAATAATTTCCTGCTTTCTTCGCGGTCAAATTGCGATATGTGCCTTTCTTCGTAGGACCCATCGATATCATTTTCAATGACGACCATCGTTGACATCCCTAATTGATTATACATTATTATTCAATGAGAATCAACAATATATTTTCTTCAACAGTCGTTGCTAAGGTTATGAAAGAACCCACTATAATCCTCCTCCTCCTCCCCCAATAATTCAATTCGAGTCTCCGTAAAATCTCAATTCGCAGTCTTTTTGAGAAAGTATACTGCTAATTAAATTGGCAGCGGTTTTTTGCTTTCTCAAAGAGAAAGCTTTGTAACGGGGTAAAAATCGACCCACCGAATCGGACTTCGGGACCTCGATTTTCGTAATCTACGGGTCGAAAAACATAGAAATCCGAAAATGTCTGTATGTATGTACGTACGTACGTATGTACGTACGTGCACTTTTTTTTGTCGTACGATAACTCTCGAAGGAATTGTCCGATCGTCCTGAAATTTTGCACACAGGTTAGTCGCCGCAAAATCTCGGTCGAGTTCAATTTTCAGCCAATTCCGTTGTTTATTTCTCTAGCAACCGTTGCTAACGTGTTTTTGATAAAAGCTCCGAAAATCATCATCAATGCACGATGGGTCTCCAATTCTTTCGACGACGATCGATGAGAATCGATAAGACATTCATTTTGGAACAACCATTGTTTATTCTCCTAGAAACCGTTGCTATGGAGATACAAAATTCAGCTTCAGACTGACTTTTTTTGTCGTACGTTAATTTTCGAAGGAATGGTCCGATCGTCCTGAAATTTTGCACACAGGTCGGTCTCCGGCAGATGTGAACCGAGTTCGGTGTTCAGCAACATCCGTTGTTTATTTCCATGGCAACCGTTGCTAGCGTGTTTTCGATAAGTTCCCATATAATTCATGATAAATGATCATTTGGGTTTGTATATTGCTTTCTCAAAGAGAAAGCTTTGTAACGGGGTAAAAATCGA